>OY856411.1:862223456-863423456 GCA_963693085.1 Alisma plantago-aquatica
TCATCGGGCACACCCGTCCCATACTCACCACCTGCCCGACATCCTAGGCTAACACCCCAACATCCTCACAACTGCTAGGAGAGAGAGAGGGAGAGAAAGAAGGAAAGGAGAGAGGGAAGCACTCTCTACAAATTGTGCAACAGCATAAGGCCTATCGGCCAGCACGCTTCTAGGAAAGGAGGGCGTGTCGCTCAGCTTACCCACTTCTGCTGCTCGCCTCACATCAAGGGGTATCGCCCGATACACCCTCACCTATCGGCCATTACACCACCTATACCTTTCGAGCAACACCACCAACTACTAAGGGAAGCCCTTTCGTCCACCACAGGGACCAAGGCCTACTGCCCATCCAACAGGGTAACACTCAACCTTGCCATAACAGCCAACAAAACTCATTACTCACCCTATCGCCCAACACATGGGCATGGTATCAGCCAACCTCAAGGAAATAACCCATTGTTCAAAAAAGCTTACATATCGTCCAACAAAGAGATGCCATATCGTCCATCTCAAAGGCAAAGTTGCCCTGTCGTCCATCAAGAGGATATCGTCCAACAACTCAACCCAAGAGGGAGTATCGCCCAACACATGGTCACCAACAACCTCCAACTCAAGCATCACAAACCCTAGATCACTAGAAACCCTAAACCCTAAGGGTATATCGGCCACCCAAGGAAACTCAAGCATAAAACAAGATAAGCTACTAAGTTAACTACTAACATATAACAAGGCTATTGCTAGAGGTAAAGGAATTAGGGTTAGAAGTCATGCAACCCGCCTTAAGCTCCAAGCTCCAAGGAAGAAGAAACACTCCAAGGTCCAAAGCTATGCTCCACCAAGCTACTCCAGGAAGGTGTGTCGGCCACCACTTCAACTCCAAGGGGGGTGTGTCGGCCAACACAAGCAAGATGGAGAGGGATGTCGTGCACTCAAGGTGGTGGAGAGACCAAAAGAGCAAAGGAGACTAAGGCAAGGAGAAGAGCTTCATATATAGGAAGAAGGGGGAGGAGAAACCAAGGTTCAACCATGCTAAGTGTCGTCCACCCAAGGGACACTTGTCCTAGGGTTCAAGCCAACACATTAGCAAGGCATGGGACACTTGTCCAAGATATGCACCAAGTGTCACCAACCAAGGTCAAGCCATAAGGGCGACACAAGCAAGAACTCCTACTGGGCGACACAAACAAGCTGCTGGGCGACACACCACTGTGTTGGATGACACAAGACCATCTTGGACGACACACACACACCCTTGGACGATACAAACTCACCTTGGACGACACAAGGCTCAACCAAGCCCAAACAACACATCTCAAGGCCCAAACAAGCTCAACTCAGGCCCAAAGGGCTCAAACAACAAGCCAAAGCCTTCCTCTCAACCCTAGAGGAAGCAAAGAGGGGAAAACATCTCACAAGATGACCAACTTGCACACAAAACCCTAAACTTGGGTTATTTGCAAGTAGCCCCTCGAACTCTCGACAAAGCACAACAAGACCCTAATCACCTCTCAAAGGTGATTAGCAAGCATCAAACCACCAAGGTTAAGCAAAACAAACAGGGTAAACCCTAAACGCAGGTCAGGGTCCTTACATCTAGAATTGGAGTATCCAGGACATAGAGCTTTCACTCTTAAGTGAGAACAATTCTCAATGTCCTAAACCAGTTGTGGAAGTTAGTCCCATTCAGCTTGTCCTTTTCAAGGACCGATCGCAATGAAAAGTGATTGTTGTTTGTTGTCATTTGTACTACAAAAGGAAATATGTGCAATTTAGTCTAAAACTCAATTTTGACTTATTTGATTGATTTAAAAAGTTGATGATATAATTATGACTTTAATTAATTATCACTCCCACTATTTTTTTGTTCAAATTGATAGCCCTCACCATCAATTTGGAAGATTGCAGCGTACAATCTTATAGTGGGTCAAGATCATGGAATCCTCTGAGTCATGGACCAACTAGGGCTGTCACCCACAACTTAGATCTTCCAGGTAGGCAACTTTTGCCAATTGCATCATATGCAACTCTTGAAAGATGTCATGCACAACTCCTTGCCATGATCACCTCCATGCCTCAAGGTGCTAGATCATATCTAGGTCACCTTGTTAAGTCTGACCCAAAGCCAACACGATGAATATGTATCATGTTAGGGTAGACCCACATACTCATCCTTCACGCTTCCATGATATAGATGGTGCATCATGCTAGGGCATGCCCACACTTGGCCGATCAAGCTTTTCACATGTGTCACATTTGGAAGGCATCTAAAACTTTAATATTTAATGAGGGATTTGGTTTTATAGGTACATATACATATCCAATCACCAAAATATATAGTACTTATCATATACATGCTATATCCCATAGAAAACATGCAAAATGATAAAAGCGAAGATTATGGCCATCCTAATGTGATTCCTCAAGCCAAGAGGAATCACTGTCATCTAGGTCTACATCACATGCAACCTATCCATGATGAAGTGTTGTAGCCATCTGAGTTGACCAACTCATCACATGAATGACCTGCTCGCCCTGGCCGGTCGTCTGGGTGCCACCGGTCGATCGATTGGCTCCTCCAACTGATCTGTTTGCCTCATCGTCATGCATCTCCTCATGGTCGCCACCCGATCGTCTCACTCCTTGAATCGATCATCTAGATCTCCAACCGATCGATTCACTCCTTGAACCGATCGTCTCATTCGTCGTCAGGTTGACCGCCATTCTTTGACATAAGAGGAAATAAAAATCTATCCTATTTTACATTTGAAAAGGGAAACCCTGAGTAACATTCGGGGGGAGCAAAGGTAGGAAAGAAATCTCGAGTTATCTCGAGTTACATTAGGAATAGGAGATAGGGAATCAGTGCGCAGACCGAGATACAAGCAACCACATTCAACCAAGCACACATACATAGGGTTTATTGGCCATAACCATGCTATACATCCACCACAAAAATCGTTTAAGGGCGACGCGTATCGAGTGCATTCATATTACATATCATATATGTATATTGGGATTTGAGGATTTAGGATTGGACATGCATAAAGCCATTATTATTCACATCGTATGCAATAATTAAAGGTGACAAACCAAAATTGATCACATCGATAATCCTAAAGTATAGAGCAGTTGACGTGGCTCTAATATCACTATTGGGTTTTAGGGGAGACAAAGAAGGCATCGGAAACAAAAAAATTTCTCCCCATAACCCAAAACGAAGGAATCGCGTCAACGTCTATACAGTAGGAAGGATGGTTTGTAGATGCATACCTTGTCCCAAGGCTTACTCGACAACGATACCTCGCGGCTTGTACGGTCTTCACCTTTGGTCTTGGATGGTGTCTGTGCAGCTCCTGGTCTCACCGGGACTGTCGAGATTAATAACTGTCCTCTGAGTGGAAAAAGTCTCCCACCTCTTAAGTAGTCCACACAGACCACCTGGAACTCCGATCTCCTAGTCCTACAAGGAATCGGAATGAGTTGTACCCTCCTGTCGGTGTACTAGTTGCCAACACACTCTCCTGCAACCAGTCACTATTCTGTAGTTGTCTTTCCCTTACTGTGTCTCCCTTATCGGGTAGCACTTGCTAGGGCTCTCTCTCGGTTACCAAAACTAGACAGAATGACAACTTTGCACAACAACTGGTATTCTGAGTTGTACTTTGAGAAGCCCCCAATACCCCTATATATAGGAGGGTCATGGGACTGGGTTCTCTACCCCGGGCAATGCAGGACTAAACGTAAGTAGAAGGGTTCAAGATTTTCCACAAAACTACCAACTACGCTAGCTGAACCGATCGTTTCAACCTTGAATCGATCGTTTTGTGACCTCAACCGATCATTTCAACCTAAACCGATTGTTTGGTACCCCTGAGTCGATCGGTTCATCACATGAGCTGACCGGTTCATGGTCCTGGTCCAACTCAAACTGACTTTCATATTTGTTTCCGATTAATCAAATATTAATCCTTGTCCAAATTGAATTTGTACAAGTGAAACAAATTCTATTTGCAAAATCGACTTTCCAAATGATCTCCATTGGTCACATGAGCCGACCGGTTCAACAATTGAGCCGATCAGTTCACCAACCTGAGCCGATTGGTTCATCTCATGAGTCGATCAGTTGGAAGTGCAGATTGTGCAAAATCAGTCAATCGCAGTTTCAATCAATCTGATACTCTAGTCAATTGGTCCAACACCTTGAACACTATGATTTTGAGCTATCAATCAACTGAGTGTTTAATTGAACTACTAAACTCCTTTAGTAATCAATCTAAACATCATTTGTGGATAAACTCCTCTTCCAAGTTAAATCCTATGTGTGTGACCCTGTAGGTCCATTTCATGTTGGCAGTGAAAGTCCATAACACTTATGACTTCACAAGCAAAGAGCGTGCCTAGTCACACATCAATGCTACCCAAGTGAAAAGGAAAGTTGGAGAACAACTTTCAATTCTACAAATAGTGAATGGTGTTACAGCGAATGTATAATTCCTTTTTCACTGATATCCCGAATGAACTCAAGGCATGGAACAATCATCCTTTCAACGTTCATTCACTTTCTTGATCTCAGAGTAGATTGGAGGAGATATGTATGACATCAATATCACATACTGATTCACACATGCGTGCACACCTATCTCAATCCTACTCATCAAGTGGCCATGAATATCAAACTCCCTCAGGAGGGACAAATCCCATATCTATCACTCACCCCTCAAAAGCCCCATGTGTCAAAGCCACCCAATCATCACCTTTATAACAACCCATGTTTCAGGACTACGTTTGATGATGTCAAAGTGTACCCAATGACATGTGTTGAGTGTAGTGATTTTAGGTCAAAGAATCACACTCACCACCATCACTGTGAGAACTGACTGTGACTACCATGTCATGGTTCCATGTGTCAAACTCACGGTGGGTCTGTCTGGTACGCTTGTTCTCTAACAAGTACCTATGTGTTTGGTTTGATATCTCCATATCATGACTAATGAGATTCTGTCATCAACCAACACCACAATCTAGTCTTATGTGTCATTGCTATCTATCCACATTCCATAATGACATCCGACTAGGGACATAATAAGAATGTACAAACTCTTAGCATCCGTATGATCTCACCGTTCATGTCCTCAACCTGAAAGCATACATCATTGAGTACTATCATTCTCTAGACATTCAATATGTTATATCATTATCTCATATGACTGAGCCAGAAAGAATTGGAAGCTTGCCTTTAATGATTATCAAATCAATCTTAATGTATCCCACCAATCATCTCATGACTAGCTCTCAGGGCATACATACCAACATGTGGGGTTACTCGTCATTCCTGAAACTCTACTAGAGCCTTGGACAGTGGACCCGAGTGTTACATTTAGTTTGTCTCTTGCCCAATTTTTTTTAAAAAAAATATAGTGCATGGAAGCAAGTTATAACAAATATATACATCATGACTTGAGCAACCCCACATATGATAATCATAACTAGTCCAAGAGTACCAACATAAAAGGACACATATGTCTGACACAATTCCATATGGGATACATGGTGCATAACATGGTAAAAACATGTTGAGTAGGGCTATATGATCCATCCTATCATGACATGATATCAGTATAGTGATGTTCTACTGTTGCACCCACATCTCATGATTACCACTAATCGTGAGATTAGGACATAAGTTGAAAATTAAACTTAATACGAAGAACACCTTTAGCTTTTTTTTAAAAAATTCAAACTCTTTGTTTTCTCACATTCAATCACATAAAATAACTATACAATGGGTTTTAAAACTTCTTATTTCAATCTAATTTCAATAATTAAGATACATATCTAAACATTCATTATGTTATTACACTTCCATGTACATATGACATGCTAATCGATACATTCTCTATTGTTAAGGAAACAAAGTTACACATCATCATTTACAACTCTATATAAGGACCTAGAGTGATAGGGATAGATTGAACTTCACTAATCAAATATTTAGCTCTTGTGGCAGATCTACTATGCATTAACATTTTTCAAATCCATAGTTTCCCTGAAAATTTGTGAGTAGAGGGGTGAGCCTACTTGCTCGGTCAATAAGTACTTCAAATAAATAGTTTAAAGCACTTTAATTGTCAAACCATATGTTATTGAGCAATTGAATATAAAGTGGAGTAGTAATGAGCTGTACAGAAACTACTGATTCACTGACATCTATATGGTAGGATACTCTAAGTATCTATGAAGGATAATATAACTGAACATACTTGATTAATCACAAAGGAAACTAGTAATTTAGAAACATATAAAGAATAAAGGAACAACTAAACACACAGTTAATCTCTCATTCATCTTATTATGCCATGAACCCACATGAAGTGTACCACAACATGTGAAAGCATCGCAACAAGCTGCAGTTTCAATGTACAAGGCTTAGAACCTCTCGGGTTCCTAAACCTACATTCTCACTTAGCCATCTACAACATGCATTCTCCACGTCTGGCGCTCAACAGCTAATGGGTGGTTGGATATTTGGACTCCTCTGCATGTGGGTAATCAGCCAGAGAGTCAAAGCACTTTGGCTTTTTGTGCATCAGTTGACCTAGAGAAGATCTCCAGTGATCAATACAACTTGTAACACAGATACCATTGGCATCCCCAGTTGGTGTTGGGTACCAAACAACTCTAAGGAGTCTATCCTCACTTCCCTAGAACCCCACACCCTACCGATGTGCTCCGTCTTACCTCGATCTGGACAAAATACCTCTAGTCAGGAAGCATGTTTCTCCCTCACATTATAGGCCTCATCATGTAACATCCCTGACCTGGGTTTAGGGCTAACCCTATTTGTTTGGCTTAAATAAATTGGTTAGAACTTTAATATAATTCTCTAAAGTGTTTTGTTATCAGGTGATATACTTATGTTTCAATTTTGGTCTTGTTTGAATGATGTTTGAGCAATGTTCTCTTGTTTTGGACCAAAATGCAATTTACCAAAGATGAGAGGTTATATTGCAATATGTGAATGTACTTCATGTGTTTTAGCATCATAATAAAAAGAATTATGCTAAGGGGCAGCTTGTGGAAAGCCTAAGTTCCAAGTTTGAGCTTGTTTGAATAATGTGAGGTTAGTTCTTCCAAAAACTTCTTTTATTTTCACAACAGTATGTGGCCACAATCCTGACCATAAAAGGGTTACTCTTGGGGATAATTTTTCATAAAGAAACACGTCTTCCATGTGGATCATTACTACTGATTTCGATTCCGTCAGACTTACTTCTGATAGGTTAAGTACTTCTAAGCCTTCATATACTGAGGCGAACCCATATAATCATTTTATTGATGATAACTACATCCTTGAACTTAATTTGGTAAGTGCAAGATTTACTTCGAATAATAAGCATGGAGGTGATAAATTAGTTGTCTAAAATTGATAAAGTGTTGCATTATATAGAATTTCATGATAATTTTTCTAAAGTCTAGGGCACTATTAATTGTTTTATTCATAGAGATCATAAATTCCTCGCTATTTATCTTGATGACTTTCAATACAAGAAGAGAAGCCCCTTCAGATGCATTAATGTTTGGGTTGATTTCTCAGAATTCTAAAAAAATGTGAATATTTCTTGGTTGAATCTTGTTGAAGGTAATCTATGTTTCGCCGGTGTTACAAACTAAAAAATGTCAAAATAAATCTATGCAAATTGAATAGATCAGTATTTGGGAATCTTACTGAAAATAGAAAGGTTCTTGAAGAGGAGGCTTGCATTGCTCAAGATAAAACTAATATTGATCCACAAAACCATCTTTTTATTGTTGATGCTATTAATAAAAAGAATGATGGCTTTATATGCTTATAGTACTGAATAATCTCTACTAAGACAAAAATCTAGGATTCAATGGCCGACACTGGGGGACAAGAATACAAAAATTTTATTCATCTCTTAAATCTAGGAGAATAAAAAATAGTATAGAAGGTATTACTATTGATGGGGTGTACAATGATGATGAAGTTGTTATTTCTAATTATTATAATTCATACTACTTTGGTTTATTTCAGAAAAATGATAGAGTTATACCTTCCTAGAGTGAAAAGTCGAAACTTCCCACCTTGGATGAGAATCAATTTTGTTTGTTATGTACTATATTCATTGATCAAGAGATTCATGACATCATTATGTATTATGATGGGGACAAGAGCCCAAGCCTGGATGGTTTTAGTTACTACTTCAAGAATTGGTTTATTGCTGGAGTTGATGTTAGAAAGGTGGTACACAATTTCTTTGACTATGAACACCTATTGAAAGAAGCCTATATAACCTTCCTAATTCTCATTTCTAAGTCAAAAGATGCCTCTCATGCCAATGAATGGACACTAATTTCCTTGTGTAATGTGGTCAACAAAATAATTTCTAAGATCATTGCAAATAGGTTCCAAATTATTCTCCCTAATGTTATCAGTTCGTCTCAATGTGCTTTCTTGAAAGGTAGGTCATTGTTGATGTTACTCTCTCGGTCAACAAGCTTATAAATGGCATGATGATGAGCCATACTCTTAAATATTGTGTCAAAGCTAATCTTATGAAAGCTTATGACTCGATCGATTGGAAGTATATGTCAATGATTCTCCATAGAATGAATTTCCCTACTTGCTTTATTCACCGGGTTAATGAAATCTTCATGCCACTCAGTTCCAAATCCTTATTTTTGGAACCGCCTCTCATCCTTTAAACCCCAAAGAGGTATTAGGCAAGGAGATCTAGTAGCTCCTTACCTCCTTGTCATTGCTATGGAGGGTCTCTCTGCTATGGTCAACAATGTTGTGGATATCGTAAGCCTAATTCCTTTCAATGTATCTAGCTAACTTTATGTATCTCACATCTTTTTTGCTGATGACGTTATGCTTTTCTCTAAGGTTGACTCAGGTTCTATTGAGACTATTAAAGACATAATCAAACAAACTTTAGAGGGTTGGAAGTCCCATCATCCTTCCTATGCAGGGAGACCGGAACTGGTCATTTCTACCTTATCCTCGTTTCATCTCTACCGAGCATTGTCTTTCCCACTACCATGCAATGTCTCAAATGAGATTGACTTCTTGTGCAGGAGTTTCTTATGGAATGGTACAAGTCTAAAGAAAAGTTCCATTATGTGTCCTGGGAGAATGTTTACAAATCAAAAAAAGATGGGGGTTTAGGTATTAGACTTACTAGAGATATAGTTAAAGCTTGTCTCATTCGTAAATTCTGGAGTATTCCCACTAAGAAAGGTAGCTTATGGGTAAAGTGCATGCATGAAAAACAACTCAAGGGAACTCTATATGGAGAGTCGAGGCTAAATCTACTTCCTCTTGGCATTGGAAGCAACTTGTTAACTTCAGGGATGAAATAGTGTATTTTGTGAAATATGTCCCCGCTGATGGTAACAATTAGTTAATAAGAGAGATCCCTGGATAAATGAAGGAATTTTTCTAGATGACATCCTTGACACGAAGGATATTTCTTAACCTTGGGAAAAGTAAACTGGCATATCTGAACTTTTTGCATAATGGAAAAGATAATCGGATTCCTCTAGACATATTAACCTCATCATGGGAACCATCCATGAGTACTACAAAGTCAACTATCAGAAAGAGGACTATCTTCTGCTATGGTAGTAAGCCTACTAATCTTAAAGACTGCTGAAATGTAATCAGAACAAAAGGTGATGTAGTTCCCTGTTATTCATGGATCTGCAAAGAAAATGTTCCACAAAGATGTGTCGGTGTCCTCACAATCTGGGATGATTGTTAACAACACGAGACGTGTCCTCACAATCTGGGAAAAGACTTTATAACTGCCCAACACTTATTTTTTGAATGCCACTTTAGTTGTGCTACTTGGACATTCTTAAAGATCAACAGATTATCTAAGTCAGACCCTGCAGCATGGAGGACCTCTTCTGCCTCAAAAAACGGAGATCTGTAGTAGCTGTTGTTCTGTTCATGTGTGAGATGTGGGAAGGAAAGAAACTTTATCATTTTTGCAGATAAGAGTTCGAAGTACATATGGCATTTTCAACATTTTAAAGCTGATTATGATAGTCTCATTAATCATATATAAAGATAGATACATAAATAGCTACATTTTTCTCATATATAAAGATAGACAGATAGCTACATTTTTCATTCTTCTTTTATCTTTGATTGGCTTCGGTATCTGCAATGTACAGTTCTGATCTTATTAATGTAAAAAATAAGAGGAACACGCTTTAGAGGATCAAGAAAAAGAGATGGTAATCATATCCAGTGAAAACAGCATGTGGAACCAATTGTGTAAGCCGTTGTCTGCACCCAACTGTGGAACCAATTGTGGAAGCCGTTTGTCTGCACCCAACTGTGGAACTAATTGTGGAAGTCGTTGTCTGCACCCAAATGTGGAAGCTAGACGTCCTTCCGAACTTTGGCATCTTGCCCGGAGTTTGCAGAGGACAACTAGCGTCCAAGACACCTCACCACCGTTGGCAGTTGTCAAATATGTGATGCCAACACAAAGAATATAGTCCACACTCTTTTATTGTACTCATATATCTGGTCTTCAGATGAATAGCAGCTTCAGTAAGATAAAGTGATTATGCCATTTACAACTACTAATGTATGCTGGAAATAGCTTAGAAAAGCTGAATACTGATGAGACCACTGAAGACGGGTGGGTCGGAAGTGCAGGATCTATTTGATCTTTAACTAAACGCAGACCATCTCCTCACTTACCAGTAATCCTCTGTTGTTTTGGGTAAATAACTGCCAAGCAGCCAGAAGTCGTGCGCTGAAGAGAAGACAACCTAACCTACTGAACAGGAGCATATGCAGATACTAGCTCCTGCTGCTGACTCCGTGACAACGAATACTGATGCCGCCATCATCGACCAGCAACAGGTTTCTTTGGGGGGTGGCATTCAGGGACCACCAGGGTCATCTTGTGAATATGGCCGCCAAGACCCTTAAAGGGTAGCTGGTCGTAGTTCTTAGTTGAAAACTATGATGTTTAGTTTGGCTTACAAGTAGTGCTGGAGCTAGGGTTCTCAAAGCTTAATATTGAATCTAATGCTGCTGTAGTAGTAATGAAAGCTATCCAAAACCAGGAGTGTGGCCTTAGTCTTGTGATGCTGATTCTCAGGGAGATTGATAGGCTTAAACCATGCTTTTCTGACATCAACTTTAACCATAATTACAGGAAGGGCAATACTACATCCCCCGTTTGGCTGAGATGTTTTTTGGGCTGTGTTTAAAAGTTATATACCCTCCGTGTTTGTTACGGACTCCTTATAACGACTTTCAATTTTAGTTAATATATCTAGGTAGTTTACCCTAAAAAGAAATCCACTGCAACTTGTTTTGAGGACATTATCTTACTGGATGATCTTTTTTTCTAGAAATAGGCAAGGCCGCACCTTTGCATGCCGGCCAGGCCAAGCAATATGTAATTGGTTGGTGTGCCAAAAGTAAGTTTACTGTCTCATTCCTAGATAGCAGTGTGCAACTACTGCAATCCGATCGTTCAATTATGTACTTCGTCCCAAAGAAAATTAACTGATTCCAAGATTGCACTCGTGTCAAGACAGGCATGTCATACGCCAGAATTATATCACTTAATCACAATTCTGTATGTGTTCATTACTTCAAGGAATGACTTTTTTATATATATAGCTTAGGAGGCCGTCGTATTCACCCCGTCCTCCTCAAGCAGGTAAAGCATCATCGGGGAATACACGCACAAAGGCACAACCACCCCTTCCTCTCAACAACAAAAAGGACCACCTCAGCCATTACTAAAAAGAGCTACCTCATGGACAAAGACCAAGCCAAGCAGACTGATCCAGGCCATCCCCAAGCAAACATGTACAACAAAGCAAGAAGATTTAACTACATTTTTCTTTAAACCGTTCAAGGAGAGTAATATGTGTCTTCTACCCATCAAATTTAGTCCCGATGTTCAGTGAGAATCAGATGGTTTGAGGAGAAGCCCACCTGGCCAACTCAGCAGGACCAGAACAACACCACTTGCAGGATGAAAAATCCAAGGATATCAAGCTCCATCATCATGGATTTGATAATTCTCAACCGGCCAAGCCTACAGGACAGCAACTTCTAAAGCCATCCAGACACAGCACCCAGCCCACCGTCAGATTAACCTCGATTATATCTAAATAAGACACCCAAGAGAGAAAAAGCCAGGCTGATCTAGGTGCAGAACAATCAGAGCAAAGCCAAACAGCCGAAGAACAAGGTTCCTGCAATATCAGCAAAGCATCCTGTCTGGCATCCCATCGCCACACAGGAATGAATGACTAGAAGCGCAGATATAACATTGGTGTCCTGGAATGTATAAATCTCTTTTATTGACTAAACATTGGGGGTGGAGGCGAATGACTACATGTGCAGAAATAAAAGCCGTGTTCTGGAATGTATGAACTTCTTTTACGACATATGCTACGACTGAGGTCATCAATATGTAATAAGTTCTAATTCATTTTTCAGTTGAGGAACACGAAGTGCATCTAATGAGGCTAAACATCACATATAATGACTACTTTTTTATCAAATAAACAACTAATGCTTGCAAGTCAGACCTTTGACGGTTTTGTTTTGGTGTTGGGTCATAATGAATCAAAGACTATTTCAAAGAAACCCAAGTGCCATAGATGTCAGGAAGTTGCATACTGACCTAAATTGCCTAGTGGGACAGATCAACAACTGTTATCGTCCTCATTCACGGCGCTTGAATTTTTGTTAAATTCGTATCTAAAGCTTTCCTACCTTTCTACCTTTAGAAAAGAATGGTTTATCTTTAATAACAAGCAGTAATTCACCATTGCAGCTCCTGAAGTTTTTCTCCTACTATTTGCACACCACAAATAGACTTTTTTTCAATGACTTGGCAAAGTAAGTACAGAGGATAATGGCAATGCTCCCACTGCTCACAAATTTGGTTTATACAGTGTCTTCTATTCTCCAAATCATTAATTTAAATAATCAACATGTTTGCATTTCTAAGTACAACGAAAAAGATGATGGTTATTGGTTTAGCAAGAGAGATTCTGAGCGTTTGATACACAAGTCCAAATCAGCTTCGAGCAGCATATCAGCCATGTCACCAACCTATTGAATGACATAATCAGAGGATATTTTGTGTACATCTTCGGCATTCATTCCAAAAAAAAACATGCCAACATTTATGTATAAGCTTATACAAAACAATTGCAAACAGGAATGGTAAATCAAACAGCTGCAAACGTGTTAAACCCGAATTCCAACTATCACCTTCCCAAAGGCAGACATAGCCCATTGATGAAATACTACACCGAATTAAAACAGAATACTTGTAAGTCATATCTTTTAACGGTTTTGTTTTGGTGCTATGGCTAAAACTAATGAATCATAGACTGTTTCAAAGGAACCAAATACCATAGATGTCAAGAAGTTGTATACTGACGTAAATCGCCTAGAGGGACAGATCAAAACTATTATCATCCTAGTTCAGTACGCTTGAATTTTTGTTAAATTCGTATCTAAAGGCTTTCTACCTTCAGGAAAGGAGGAAAGGATGATTTATCATGATTAACAAACAGTAATCTACCTTTGCAGCTCCTGAAATTTTCCTCCTACTATTTGCAAACCACAAGAAGATATATTTTGTCAATGACTTAGCAAAGAAAGTACAGAGGATAATGGTAATGCTCCCACTGCTCAGAGAACCCGTTTATATAGTGTCTTCTATTCTTAAACTCACTAATTTAAACAATCGCCATCTCAAAATACAATGAAAACGGTGATGGTTAGGCGATTCTATGTGTTTGATACACAGAAGTGAAAATCAGCTTCGAACGGCATATCATCCATGTCCCCATCATATTGAAAGACATAATCCACATATACACTTTTATACAAATTCGTCATTCAGTTAAAAAAAAGCAGGCCAACATTTATATGTCAGCTTATAGAAAACAATTGCAAACAGGAACGCTCCATCAAACAGTTGCACATGAGTTAAATCCAAAATCCAACTATTATCTTCCAAAAAGGAAGACATATCTAATCGCAGAAATACAACATAGAAGAAAAGAAATATCGGCTACTGCATGGTGCATAAAACTAGCAATGTAAAGCCAGTTTATGAAAGGATAGGAGACTAGAAGCTTTAGTATTACTGTTAAAGCCGACAGCACTCATACTGATAAGTGTTTCAGAAACTCAATGATAAAGTCTTCCCTTCGGAAGAGGCTTTGGCCTGTTGGCGTTGTAGCAGCACCGTTTTAGTGACCAGGTTGCAAAAGAGGTGCACGAACTGCGGGGTGTCCACAGCCGGGATGGGGTACGTGATCCTCCTGTAGTACTGCAGTGGCATTCCCGGTTCGACCATGCACACGGTGGGGATCTGGGACCTGTCAGCCTCCTGTATGACCGCGAGCTTCCTGTCCGACGATTCAGACCCTAGGATGACAAAACAGTCAGGCTTCTGATGTGCCCCGCCGCCTAAGTTGATTCGGATCTTCTTGGGCAGGTTCCTGCGCAGCCCCGGGGTGTTGGTGGAGTATCCTGGGATCCCCATCTGTGTGTCGTGGGCGCACCCGAGCTTTGCCGCCATGTGGTCGAGCACCTCATCCTTGATATCGTTTTTAGTGCGGAGGAAGAAGGCGCGGCCGTTCCCTGAGATGAGGGAGCCGAGGAAACAGACGGCATTGCGAAGGCACACTGTGGTCTTGTCGCCATCGATCACGTGCGTCCCATTGCGAGTTCCCAGGATGAAGGCCTTGAAGTGCTCAGCCGCCGCCTGACGCGAGAGGTGGGCGCTCGTCGCGATCAGCTTCTGAGATACAAGATACTGGCTCGCCATTGGCAGTGGCTGCCAGCGCAAACGAGGAGCAAAAGGGAAGCGGGAAAGCGAGACCTAGACAGTGAATTGGCGGTTCCGAGGGGTGGGGTGGAACAATTGGGAGGAACCAGCAAGACCAGGGGAAGTGAAGAAGAAAATAGAAAATTGAAACGCTGAATGGAAGAAGAAAGGTAGAGGCGGCAATGGCAGTGTCGGACACCCACACCACCGCGAAGACGGGAACCTACTCGTTCTGGAGACTGCAGAGAGACCGAGGGTAGAGCTCGACTCTCGTCGCGAGTGATAGATTGGAAGGGCTAGCTGGCCCAAATCGCAAATCCTGGCATAGGCGGCATGTTTGGTGGGAGATTAAAGTGAAATTTTGTAATGTTAAGAAAACCGATTAGAACTAAAAAGAAATGGAAAGGACATATAATTAAGCCAGGTTTGATTGGAAAAAAAATTAATGAAATTAAGATATAATGAATCAACATAAAAAATAGATCATTTAAATACATAGAAACACATAAAAATCACTGCCATAAATGAGATACGGTTTACATTATTTTTTATATGAAAGAGAGACGAGTTATTTTCGTAGTGTAATCATACTATAGTAAGACCAAATTAATGGAGTAAAATATGAAACTAGTCTACGTAGCACTCTACTCAATATTTCTTGTGAAGTCCAAAATCCCTCAAAAAAGCTTGCATCATCTATAAATAATTCCATATGTCTAACTTTATACAATATTATACCGAAACATTCATGGTCGGGATAATGCACCAAAAAGCAATCTTGACTAAAATTACTAAATTTGAGTCTGAAATTCAAGAAAATTACTATGCATTGGCAATATATTGTATGTAAAGTTTGTTGAATCATATTAATAATATTATTAATGTAAATACTCCATATCTAAAAAATAATTGTGAACAAACTCATATCTTTTATTCTAATGTAAACTTCCAAGACTGATGGTCATTGAAAATGCACTCCAATATGTATTGACTTTAAAGGAAGCCTCATGTCTTGATAAAATTAAACCTTAATCATGATGAATTTTAGTAGAGGTGCTTCTAATAAAAATACATAATAAAACTATGTGATTTTAGTTTGAATTATATATACACTTTTCTTACAGATAGTTGAAAGTTTAAAGCATATAAGTTCAAGATGACTAAAACATTAGATGACTATGGTTGTTTAGCAATTTTGGTTAATCAATACAAATATTGTGGTTAGCATTATAAATTGTTTTGTCATTATTAGTAGCATCCTCACTTTTGTATAATATGTGTGATTATGTTATTTAGTGTAAGGACCCTGACCTTCATTTTGGGCTTACCCTATTTGCTTTACCTAAACCTTGTGTTGAGATGCTTGCTAATCACCTGAGTTGTGATTAGGGTTTGTTTGTGCTTTGTTGAGAGGTTGGAGGTGCAACTTGCAAATAACCCAAGTTTTAGGGTTGATGTGCAAGTTTGACACCTTGAGAGATGTTTCTCTCTCTCCTTGCATCCTCTAGGGTTGAGAGGATGGGTTGGGCTCGTTGTTTGAGTAGCTTTGGGCTTTGTTTTGCCTTGTTGAGCCTTGTTTGGGCTTTGCCTAGCTGTGTTGGGCCTTGTATCGGGCAAGGGTGAGCCTGGTGCCTTGTATCGGCCATAGTGTATCAGCCAGGGTGGTGGTGGGTGTGTCAGGTTACCATGATGGGCGACACACACCCCACTTGACCTAGCCTCATTTGTGTCACCATCTTGGGACAAGTGGTCGTTGTCTTGCTAGTGGATGGCAAGTCATGGACAAGTGGTTTGGGATGCTAGCATGTGGCATAACCCTTGGACAAGTGGTGGTTTGGGCAAGAACATGTGGAGCTATCCCTTAGTGGATGCCCACTTAACCCTCTTACTTATATACCCCCTTCTTTGCTAGCTTGGGATCCCTTTATCTCTTTAGTTACATTCCTTCTTCCTTGGTGGCCGATACACTTCCCCTTGGTGGAGCTCGGTGGTCGATACTCTCTCCTTGGTGACACCTGGATGTATAACATACATTGATGTGTGTGCTTCCTCGAGCACTAGCTTTCTCAGATCATCAACATCGGGGACCACCATCCTACCATGATAGCAAACTAGTCCATCCTCGGACTCATGGAACCCATCACACTTTTCGCTACTAAATTCTAATTTAATCAGCTAAACTGTAGCATCTGCATGTTGCACTTCTTTGATCTGCTGCCTCAATGTAGGCTTTACTTGCATCAATGCCAACAGTCCAGCCAAGGCTCACCTCTCAAATCCATGGTGAGAGAAGGGTATTTCCCAAGCAACTAGAGCATAGACTCACCTCTCAACAACCAAGAGAGAGGGGTTTTGCCTACACCACTAGAGCTTGAACTCACTTCTCAAGACCAAATGTGTAACATCCCAGGATTTGAGGCCTCGGATAAGTTGATCTTAAAAGGAATGATTGGACTACCCATATCACCAAGGTGTACCTCCTTTTCAGGAAGCCCATCTATAAAGAACTCCATAGTTAAGTGTGCTCAGCTTGGAGTAGTACTAGGATGGGTGACCAGTCGGGAAGTTGATCCTAGCTTGCGGGTTAGTGTGGACAAAGTGTGCAGTTAAGGCTAGTGGTGGTCTGTGGGGCCAGTCGTCATTCCTGAAACTCTACTAGAGCCTTGGGCAGTGGGCCCGGGCTTTACAAATGGTATCAGAGCCATAACCCCTCCAGTAGGTGGGGCCCACATGGGCATGTGGCATGCCAGTCTTGAGCCGTGCGGTCCAGGCAAGTTGGAAAGGGCTATCCGTAGAGACGAGATGGAGCCGCCTTTGCGCTGGTAGTCGTGGACGGGAGTTGGGTGTCCATGGGTCATTGTGGGTCTGCACTGAAATGGGGTCAAATTATGAGGCCATATAGTTGAGTCTTGACGAGGACATCAAGAGTCTAAGTGGGGGAGATTGTAACATCCCAGGATTTGAGGCCTCGGATAAGTTGATCTTAAAAGGAATGATTGGACTACCCATATCACCAAGGTGCACCTCCTTTTTAGGAAGCCCATCTCTAAAGAACTTCATAGTTAAGCGTGCTCAGCTTGGAGTAGTACTAGGATGGGTGACCAGTCGGGAAGTTGATCCTGGCTTGCGGGTCAGTGTGGACAAAGTGTGCAGTTAAGGCTAGTGGTGGTCTGTGGGGCCAGTCGTCATTCCTGAAACTCTACTAAGGGGTTCATCTTATTATGCCATGAACCCACACAGTTAATCTCTCATTCATCTTATTATGCCATGAACCCACATGAAGTGTACCACAACATGTGAAAGCATCGCAACAAGCTGCAGTTTCAATGTACAAGGCTTAGAACCTCTCAGGTTCCTAAACCTACATTCTCACTTAGCCATCTACAACATGCATTCTCCACGTCTGGCGCTCAACAGCTAATGGGTGGTTGGATATTTGGACTCCTCTGCATGTGGGTAATCAGCCAGAGAGTCAAAGCACTTTGGCTTTTTGTGCATCAGTTGACCTAGAGAAGATCTCCAGTGATCAATACAACTTGTAACACAGATACCATTGGCATCCCCAGTTGGTGTTGGGTACCAAACAACTCTAAGAAGTCTATCCTCACTTCCCTAGAACCCCACACCCTACCGATGTGCTCCGTCTTACCTCGATCTGGACAAAATACCTCTAGTCAGGAAGCATGTTTCTCCCTCACATTATAGGCCTCATCATGTAACATCCCTGACCTGGGTTTAGGGCTAACCCTATTTGTTTGGCTTAAATAAATTGATTAGAACTTTAATATAATTCTCTAAAGTGTTTTGTTATCAGGTGATATACTTATGTTTCAAGTTTGGTCTTGTTTGAATGATGTTTGAGCAATGTTCTCTTGTTTTGGACCAAAATGCAATTTACCAAAGATGAGAGGTTATATTGCAATATGTGAATGTACTTCATGTGTTTTAGCATCATAATAAAAAGAATTATGCTAAGGGGCAGCTTGTGGAAAGCCTAGGTTGTATCATGTACACATCCTTGTTTTATTCCTCATAGGAATGTGGTTTTAGTATCCTCATGCCAAATCTCTTAGTCATTAAGTTGCAATTAATAAGCATCATCCTTCTCATAATGTTATCCATGTGTCTTAATGCTTAAGACTCATTCACACTTATGGATTTCATCCCAATGGGTGCTACCATCAAGGTCATACCTTATGGTTTACATGGAAGTCATTTAGGATGTAATGGTCATAAACCATAACTCAAATCTGGTTCCTCATATTTATCTAGATAGTCGACTCATCACATGACCAACTCTTCACATAAATAACCGAGGTGCATCTGTCAAGGATATAAGAACTCACAACTCTTTATGATTCTTAATGTCCTTTATTAGTGTGGGGTATTCTTTATTTAAGAAGAAATTAGTTATTTGATAATCATCATATAACTCCTTAGAGTATGACTTCCCCTTTTTTTTTAGACATCACTATGCCTTAATCATGAGTTCACTATGATACACTATCATAACCACTCATAAGGATCTCAAACATTTGGTTTAAGTATTTCATTCATTGATCTCATCAAGAATTAACACTTTACCAAATCCGTACTTCATCTATGATATTCTTGAACACTTCAAGACATTCATATTGGTATTTCTCTAAACACCATTTGAAGTACTAGCATTAAGTCCAATAGGTATGTAAATACATCACATGTATTATAACTAATAGGATAATCATTCTCCCACTACCATCATGTCTAAGAGATTCATGTCTCTTAGTGGTTCTCTAACCAAAAGAGTCTAGATTTATCCATCATATGGAAACTAGAAAAGAATTTATCATGATTTATGCTAATTTGATTGTTTGAGTTATCAATAACTTTTAGGTATCATTTTATCTTATGTATACCCAGTATCACAAGATAAACAAGGCATTGCCATAAAGATCATATCTTTTCAAATTGAAACATCAACTTTATTAATTGCTATCACTGTCATACAATATGCAAAAATAAAGTGTTTCTATTCATTTGGAAAATATGAAATAGCAGTTCATAACTCTATTACATGCCTTCAAGGCTGAAAATAAACTAAAGTACTCCTATCTATGGTGGCAACACTTGCCCCATTTATTGAGTGCTTTACATTTTATATCTTGGTATCATATACCTCAAAGATGTTACAAGTTTATTTCATGACACCTTCAGGTGGAGACGTCTGTCGCCTCTTTCTTCTTTAGTTCTTCTAGATAGAGTGGGCAATTCCTTTTCCAATGTCCTATCTTTTGACAATGGTGGCAATTGCCTCTCTTGGTCACACCTCCCTTGGCCTTGAGAGTTGAAGACGACTTGGGCTGCTGGCTAGCATCAGAACCTTTCTTAGCCTTTCCCTTAACCTTACGCTTGGACTTGCCTTTCTTGTTGTTGATCACCATCACAAACTTAGGCTTGTCCTTCTTCATCTGTGTCTCGGCTGTCCTCAACATGCCCAACAACTCTGTCAATGGCTTGTCAAAGTTGTTCATGTTGTAGTTCATCACAAACTGACTGTAGGATTCTGGCAACGATTGCAGTATCATGTCAGTAGCCAACTCTTGGTTCAGGGGATATCCCAGTCTTGTCAGGTTCTCCACATACCCAATCATTTTGAGTGTGTGAGGACCAACTGGATCTCCTTCTGTCATGACACACTTGAATAGCACCCTTGAGACATCATATATCTCTTATCGTGCTTGATCTTCATACATGTTCTTGAGATGCTGAATCATCTCAATGACACGCATGTTCTCATGTTGTCTCTGCAACTCGTGGTTCATGGAGCACAACATCAAGCACTTTGCATCAATGGCATCATCAGAATGCTTCTTATAAGCATCCCTTTCTGCCTTTGGTGTGGTAGGAGCCAGTTCCTCTAGTGTGGCAACACATCCCATTATCACACAGATAACGAGGTGTTATGCAAAAACGTGCGGAAATCACCATAACCACAGATTATCAAAAACACGGGTTAATTAAAA
Source organism: Alisma plantago-aquatica (assembly GCA_963693085.1). Classification (NCBI taxonomy): domain Eukaryota; kingdom Viridiplantae; phylum Streptophyta; class Magnoliopsida; order Alismatales; family Alismataceae; genus Alisma; species Alisma plantago-aquatica. The sequence continues at coordinate 862,244,326 of OY856411.1, forward strand.
CCGATTGCAGAAAACATATAAACTGAGAAACTATTACTTTCCAGTCCTCATCCGGCACAGAAACATGTCATAAAGGCCCACATCTGGCCAACAGCAGGATAAACAAACATCATCGAACGATCATCGTGAAACAACATCAAAACACTGCCAAGGACCTGAGAGTACAGGGATGACTCTAGACTCTACTACAAAACATCCAAAACAGCAGCATATCCATCACTTGCCTTCTACTACTCTTCAAGCTGCTCGGTTGCAACACCACGACCACGTCTACCTCGACCACCTGAAAACCAGCGGAGTGAGACAATTGAACAATTGTCCCAGCGGGAAACATAACTCCCTACCGCAACTATAGAACCTCAACAAGATAACTATAACAACATATAATTATCAACAGGTATAACCAGAGCAGTCTATATATATAGCAAAGCTATTCTTACCGACAAGCTTACCAGCTGTACAAGATGCATATAACCAAATATCTCTCAATAGAACAAGTTTATCAGAATAAGATACAATGTCACATAACCTGATTATCAAGATAAGGCATATTACCACATACCTAATGAATATAGAAGTACCTGCAGATAGACCAGAATTAAATACAAAAACAAGGCCTCAACTAATGTTTCGTGTTTATCTTAAGCAGTAAATACTAAACGGCTGTATTACGTATTATTATACCCCGAGGATTTGAATCGTACCATTCAAATCCAACCTCTGGCTGTGAAGCCTAAGACTGGTGCCATACAAGGTCAATGGAAGAGCCGGACTTCACGACCTCCCACCTCGTGGTCAGTACACGAGTACAACACAAGCATGACCTTAGTCACATGCTGAAGTGGTCTAAGCCACAGGGTCAGCTCTTTAAGCTACCCTCACTCTAGCCCGCCTTGGTACAGGTCTCGGCGCTAGTAATACTAGGCCATGGGCCTGATCACCGTGCTCCGAGCCATGAACGCATTCATGCTCCACACATCACATATCCTGAGCCATGGGCCTGTTCACCACGCTCTATATACGTATCTGCGTCTGTAACTGAAGTTACACTCTTACATCCTAATTTTCAGGCTAGGATCAACCTACACATATTCAACAATATGCGCTTCCAGGTTAACCCGTAGGAGAACCTGTTTCACCATCACCAAGTCCTGACGATGATGGATCTATGGCCAGGGCAAACTATATGATATAATTCCACTATAATTAATTAGTGTCTTTTAGATGAATTGTAGGATTCAACCAAGTTATAATCATGCAAGATATAACAGAAAATAAAGAACATTATATTATTATTGAGACCTCATCAACCTGATCCATCACAAGGATCCAGCATCACATGTTACCAATTGGCCTCTTATCAACCATCCAGATCCATATCAAGGATCATCACATATCACAGGATATCATCACTGCCTCTCAAGGCTCACATCATCATCATGGGACCAACGCATTACATTTATAATCTCATAGAACAAATATCAAGGTAATGTTACTCATCATATATGTCACATAGCCCTTTCATGGCTACACATCACCTGCATGGTTAGGATACACAATAACCATAGATTCAACATAGGGAATATGCTCACTATCATGAGTTATCATTCAAGATAATCTATTTATCAATATTACACTATTTTATGATCAGGCTTGCTAAGCACATTGTACCATAATCATGGTTACCCTTATCTCAGGATTATCCAATTAGTCAAGGTATTCACTTTACATAACAATTATGTTGAGTCTACTAGTCAACTACCATTGTTACCAAAATCATTACTATTACCATCCACTATCATCATTATTACCATTTTTATCATCATGCAAGCTACTAGTGTACTATCATCATTCTCATTAGCAATTAAGCACAAGGGTTAATTCATGCATGCCATTACTATCATTATTGCCATCATTATTATGATCATCATCATTATCTACTATTATCTTCATTGCTATGTTAAGCAAACTGTTAATGTAATTGCCACTTAGTCACATTATTCCAATCATTACCATTATTATTACTTTCTCTTACTAGCATGGCATTAACACAACTAACACCTTTGTTATCCACACATTATCATCATGACTATGTCATTATTACTACCATGTCATTTGATTGTTACTAAGCAAGGCATTACTACCGAGATTTAGTTGTTCATAGACGTCTACTGTCATGATACTTGGGGTCGTCACCAAAGGACCCAACAACCCTCACCTAAAACCTCACAACCCTCACTATTGCTACATGCTCGGCTAGGCATGGGGGCTGCACGCTGCTTGCACTCAAACTGCTGCCCGCGCGCTCCTTCTGCCCGCTCGCTCACTCTGCTTGCACGCCCACTTCTACCTGCACGCTCACCTCTCGCCCGCACGCCCCTTCAAAGGAGGATCAGGCGACACCAAGCTCTGCCTGCGCGCTCACTTCTCAAGTGAACCGGGAGACACGCATGTCGCGCGTCAGGGAGTGCTGCGCGGCTCGGACAAGATGGGTGTCGCGCGCCAGGGAATGCTGCGCGGCTCACCTCATCGGGCACGCCCGTCCCATACTCACCACCTGCCCGACATCCTAGGCTAACACCCCAACATCCTCACAACTGCTAGGAGAGAGAGAGGGAGAGAAAGAAGGAAAGGAGAGAGGGAAGCACTCTCTACAAATTGTGCAACAGCATAAGGCCTATCGGCCAGCACGCTTCTAGGAAAGGAGGGCGTGTCGCTCAGCTTACCCACTTCTGCTGCTCGCCTCACATCAAGGGGTATCGCCCGATACACCCTCACCTATCGGCCATTGCACCACCTATACCTTTCGAGCAACACCACCAACTACTACGGGAAGCCCTTTCATCCACCACAGGGACCAAGGCCTACTGCCCATCCAACAGGGTAACACTCAACCTTGCCATAATAGCCAACAAAACTCATTACTCACCCTATCGCCCAACACATGGGCAGGGTATCAGCCAACCTCAAGGAAATAACCCATTGTTCAAAAAAGCTTACATATCGTCCAACAAAGAGATGCCATATCGTCCATCTCAAAGGCAAAGTTGCCCTGTCGTCCATCAAGAGGATATCATCCAACAACTCAACCCAAGAGGGAGTATCGCCCAACACATGGTCACCATCAACCTCCAACTCAAGCATCACAAACCCTAGATCACTAGAAACCCTAAACCCTAAGGGTATATCGGCCACCCAAGGAAACTCAAGCATAAAACAAGATAAGCTACTAAGTTAACTACTAACATATAACAAGGCTATTGCTAGAGGTAAAGGAATTAGGGTTAGAAGTCATGCAACCCGCCTTAAGCTCCAAGCTCCAAGGAAGAAGAAACACTCCAAGGTCCAAAGCTATGCTCCACCAAGCTACTCCAGGAAGGTGTGTCGGCCACCACTTCAACTCCAAGGGGGGTGTGTCGGCCAACACAAGCAAGATGGAGAGGGATGTCGTGCACTCAAGGTGGTGGAGAGACCAAAAGAGCAAAGGAGACTAAGGCAAGGAGAAGAGCTTCATATATAGGAAGAAGGGGGAGGAGAAACCAAGGTTCAACCATGCTAAGTGTCGTCCACCCAAGGGACACTTGTCCTAGGGTTCAAGCCAACACATTAGCAAGGCATGGGACACTTGTCCAAGATATGCACCAAGTGTCACCAACCAAGGTCAAGCCATAAGGGCGACACAAGCAAGAACTCCTACTGGGCGACACAAACAAGCTGCTGGGCGACACACCACTGTGTTGGATGACACAAGACCATCTTGGACGACACACACACACCCTTGGACGATACAAACTCACCTTGGATGACACAAGGCTCAACCAAGCCCAAACAACACATCTGAAGGCCCAAACAAGCTCAACTCAGGCCCAAAGGGCTCAAACAACAAGCCAAAGCCTTCCTCTCAACCCTAGAGGAAGCAATGAGGGGAAAACATCTCACAAGATGACCAAATTGCACACAAAACCCTAAACTTGGGTTATTTGCAAGTAGCCCCTCGAACTCTCGACAAAGCACAACAAGACCCTAATCACCTCTCAAAGGTGATTAGCAAGCATCAAACCACCAAGGTTAAGCAAAACAAACAGGGTAAACCCTAAACGCAGGTCAGGGTCCTTACATCTAGAATTGGAGTATCCAGGACATAAAGCTTTCACTCTTAAGTGAGAACAATTCTCAATGTCCTAAACCAGTTGTGGAAGTTAGTCCCATTCAGCTTGTCCTTTTCAAGGACCGATCGCAATGAAAAGTGATTGTTGTTTGTTGTCATTTGTACTACAAAAGGAAATATGTGCAATTTAGTCTAAAACTCAATTTTGACTTATTTGATTGATTTAAAAAGTTGATGATATAATTAGGACTTTAATTAATTATCACTCCCACTATATTTTTGTTCAAATTGATAGCCCTCACCATCAATTTGGAAGATTGCAACGTACAATCTTCTAGTGGGTCAAGATCATGGAATCCTCTGAGTCATGGACCAGCTAGGGCTGTCACCCACAACTTAGATCTTCCAGGTAGGCAACTTTTGCCAATTGCATCATATGCAACTCTTGAAAGATGTCATGCACAACTCCTTGCCATGATCACCTCCATGCCTCAAGGTGCTAGATCATATCTAGGTCACCTTGTTAAGTCTGACCCAAAGCCAACACGATGAATATGTATCATGTTAGGGTAGACCCACATACTCATCCTTCACGCTTCCATGAGATAGATGGTGCATCATGCTAGGGCATGCCCACACTTGGCCGATCAAGCTTTTCACATGTGTCACATTTGGAAGGCATCTAAAACTTTAATATTTAATGAGGGATTTGGTTTTATAGGTACATATACATATCCAATCACCAAAATATATAGTACTTATCATATACATGCTATATCCCATAGAAAACATGCAAAATGATAAAAGCGAAGATTATGGCCATCCTAATGTGATTCCTCAAGCCAAGAGGAATCACTGTCATCTAGGTCTACATCACATGCAACCTATCCATGATGAAGTGTTGTAGCCTTCTGAGTTGAATGACCTGCTCGCCCTGGCCGGTCGTCTGGGTGCCACCGGTCGATCGATTGGCTCCTCCAACTGATCAGTTTGCCTGATCGTCATGCATCTCCTCATGGTCGCCACCCGATCGTCTCACTCCTTGAATCGATCATCTAGATCTCCAACCGATCGATTCACTCCTTGAACCGATCGTCTCATTCGTCGTCAGGTTGACCGCCATTCTTTGACATAAGAGGAAATAAAAATCTATCCTATTTTACATTTGAAAAGGGAAACCCTGAGTAACATTCGGGGGGAGAAAAGGTAGGAAAGAAATCTCGAGTTATCTCGAGTTACATTAGGAATAGGAGATAGGGAATCAGTGCGCAGACCGAGATACAAGCAACCACATTCAACCAAGCACACATACATAGGGTTTATTGGCCATAACCATGCTATACATCCACCACAAAAATCGTTTAAGGGCGACGCGTATCGAGTGCATTCATATTACATATCATATATGTATATTGGGATTTGAGGATTTAGGATTGGACATGCATAAAGCCATTATTATTCACATCGTATGCAATAATTAAAGGCGACAAACCAAAATCGATCACATCGATAATCCTAAAGTATAGAGCAGTTGACGTGGCTCTAATATCACTATTGGGTTTTAGGGGAGACAAAGAAGGCATGGGAAACAAAAAAATTTCTCCCCATAACCCAAAACGAAGGAATCGCGTCAACGTCTATACAGTAGGAAGGATGGTTTGTAGATGCATACCTTGTCCCAAGGCTTACTCGACAACGATACCTCGCGGCTTGTACGGTCTTCACCTTTGGTCTTGGATGGTGTCTGTGCAGCTCCTGGTCTCACCGGGACTGTCGAGATTAATAACTGTCCTCTGAGTGGCAAAAGTCTCCCACCTTTTAAGTAGTCCACACAGACCACCTGGAACTCCGATCTCCTTGTCCTACAAGGAATCGGAATGAGTTGTACCCTCCTGTCGGCGTACTAGTTGCCAACACACTCTCCTGCAACCAGTCACTATTCTGTAGTTGTCTTTCCCTTACTGTGTCTCCCTTATCGGGTAGCACTTGCTAGGGCTCTCTCTCGGTTACCAAAACTAGACAGAACGACAACTTTGCACAACAACTGGTATTCTGAGTTGTACTTTGAGAAGCCCCCAATACCCCTATATATAGGAGGGTCATGGGACTGGGTTCTCTACCCCGGGCAATGCAGGACTAAATGTAAGTAGAAGGGTTCAAGATTTTCCACAAAACTACCAACTACGCTAGCTGAACCGATCGTTTCAACCTTGAATCGATCATTTTGTGACCTCAACCGATCATTTCAACCTAAACCGATTGTTTGGTACCCCTGAGTCGATCGGTTCATCACATGAGCTGACCGGTTCATGGTCCTGGTCCAACTCAAACTGACTTTCATATTTGTTTCCGATTAATCAAATATTAATCCTTGTCCAAATTGAATTTGTACAAGTGAAACAAATTCTATTTGCAAAATCGACTTTCCAAATGATCTCCATTGGTCACATGAGCCGACCGGTTCAACAATTGAGCCGATCAGTTCACCAATCTGAGCCGATTGGTTCATCTCATGAGTCGATCAGTTGGAAGTGCAGATTGTGCAAAATCAGTCAATCACAGTTTCAATCAATCTGATACTCTAGTCAATTGGTCCAACACCTTGAACACTATGATTTTGAGCTATCAATCAACTGAGTGTTTAATTGAACTACTAAACTCCTTTAGTAATCAATCTAAACATCATTTGTGGATAAACTCATCTTCCAAGTTAAATCCTATGTGTGTGACCCTGTAGGTCCATTTCATGTTGGCAGTGAAAGTCCATAACACTTATGACTTCACAAGCAAAGAGCGTGCCTAGTCACACATCAATGCTACCCAAGTGAAAAGGAAAGTTGGAGAACAACTTTCAATTCTACAAATAGTGAATGGTGTTACAGCGAATGTATAATTCCTTTGTCACTGATATCCCGAATGAACTCAAGGCATGGAACAGTCATCCTTTCAACGTTCATTCACTTTCTTGATCTCAGAGTAGATTGGAGGAGATATGTATGACATCAATATCACATACTGATTCACACATGCGTGCACACCTATCTCAATCCTACTCATCAAGTGGCCATGGATATCAAACTCCCTCAGGAGGGACAAATCCCATATCTATCACTCACCCCTCAAAAGCCCCATGTGTCAAAGCCACCCAATCATCACCTTTATAACAACCCATGTTTCAGGACTACGTTTGATGATGTCAAAGTGTACCCAATGACATGTGTTGAGTGTAGTGATTTCAGGTCAAAGAATCACACTCACCACCATCACTGTGAGAACTGACTGTGACTACCATGTCATGGTTCCATGTGTCAAACTCACGGTGGGTCTGTCTGGTACACTTGTTCTCTAACAAGTACCTATGTGTTTGGTTTGATATCTCCATATCATGACTAATGAGATTCTGTCATCAACCAACACCACAATCTAGTCTTGTGTGTCATTGCTGTCTATCCACCTTCCATAATGACATCCGACTAGGGACATAATAAGAATGTACAAACTCTTAGCATCCGTATGATCTCACCGTTCATGTCCTCAACCTGAAAGCATACATCATTGAGTACTGTCATTCTCTAGACATTCAATATGTTATATCATTATCTCATATGACTGAGCCAGAAAGAATTGGAAGCTTGCCTTTAATGATTATCAAATCAATCTTAATGTATCCCACCAATCATCTCATGACTAGCTCTCAGGGCATACATACCAACATGTGGGGTTACTCGTCATTCCTGAAACTCTACTAGAGCCTTGGACAGTGGACCCGAGTGTTACATTTAGTTTGTCTCTTGCCCAATTTTTTTTAAAAACAAATATAGTGCATGGAAGCAAGTTATAACAAATATATACATCATGACTTGAGCAACCCCACATATGATAATCATAACCAGTCCAAGAGTACCAACATAAAAGGACACATATGTCTGACACAATTCCATGTGGGATACATGGTGCATAACATGGTAAAAACATGTTGAGTAGGGCTATATGATCCATCCTATCATGACATGATATCAGTATAGTGATGTTCTACTGTTGCACCCACATCTCATGATTACCACTAATCGTGAGATTAGGACATAAGTTGAAAATTAAACTTAATACGAAGAACACCTTTAGCTTTTTTTAAAAAAATTCAAACTCTTTGTTTTCTCACATTCAATCACATAAAATAACTATACAATGGGTTTTAAAACTTCTTATTTCAATCTAATTTCAATAATTAAGATACATATCTAAACATTCATTATGTTATTACACTTCCATGTACATATGACATGCTAATCGATACATTCTCTATTGTTAAGGAAACAAAGTTACACATCATCATTTACAACTCTATATAAGGACCTAGAGTGATAGGGATAGATTGAACTTCACTAATCAAATATTTAGCTCTTGTGGCAGATCTACTATGCATTAACATTTTTCAAATCCATAGTTTCCCTGAAAATTTGTGAGTAGAGGGGTGAGCCTACTTGCTCGGTCAATAAGTACTTCAAATAAATAGTTTAAAGCACTTTAATTGTCAAACCATATGTTATTGAGCAATTGAATATAAAGTGGAGTAGTAATGAGCTGTACAGAAACTACTAATTTGCTGACATCTATATGGTAGGATACTCTAAGTATCTATGAAGGATAATATAACTGAACATACTTGATTAATCACAAAGGAAACTAGTAATTTAGAAACATATAAAGAATAAAGGAACAACTAAACACACAGTTAATCTCTCATTCATCTTATTATGCCATGAACCCACATGAAGTGTACCACAACATGTGAAAGCATCGCAACAAGCTGCAGTTTCAATGTACAAGGCTTAGAACCTCTCGGGTTCCTAAACCTACATTCTCACTTGGCCATCTACAACATGCATTCTCCACGTCTGGCGCTCAACAACTAATGGGTGGTTGGATATTTGGACTCCTCTGCATGTGGGTAATCAGCCAGAGAGTCAAAGCACTTTGGCTTTTTGTGCATCAGTTGACCTAGAGAAGATCTCCAGTGATCAATACAACTTGTAACACATATACAATTGGCATCCCCAGTTGGTGTTGGGTACCAAACAACTCTAAGGAGTCTATCCTCACTTCCCTAGAACCCCACACCCTACCGATGTGCTCCGTCTTACCTCGATCTGGACAAAATACCTCTAGTCAGGAAGCATGTTTCTCCCTCACATTATAGGCCTCATCATGTAACATCCCTGACCTGGGTTTAGGGCTAACCCTATTTGTTTGGCTTAAATAAATTGATTAGAACTTTAATATAATTCTCTAAAGTGTTTTGTTATCAGGTGATATACTTATGTTTCAAGTTTGGTCTTGTTTGAATGATGTTTGAGCAATGTTCTCTTGTTTTGGACCAAAATGCAATTTACCAAAGATGAGAGGTTATATTGCAATATGTGAATGTACTTCATGTGTTTTAGCATCATAATAAAAAGAATTATGCTAAGGGGCAGCTTGTGGAAAGCCTAAGTTCCAAGTTTGAGCTTGTTTGAATAATGTGAGGTTAGTTCTTCCAAAAACTTCTTTTATTTTCACAACAGTATGTGGCCACAATCCTGACCATAAAAGGGTTACTCTTGGGGATAATTTTTCATAAAGAAACACGTCTTCCATGTGGATCATTACTACTGATTTCGATTCTGTCAGACTTACTTCTGATAGGTTAAGTACTTCTAAGCCTTCATATACTGAGGCGAACCCATATAATCATTTTATTGATGATAACTACATCCTTGAACTTAATTTGGTAAGTGCAAGATTTACTTTGAATAATAAGCATGGAGGTGATAAATTAGTTGTCTAAAATTGATAAAGTGTTGCATTATATAGAATTTCATGATAATTTTTCTAAAGTCTAGGGAACTATTAATTGTTTTATTCATAGAGATCATAAATTCCTCGCTATTTATCTTGATGACTTTCAATACAAGAAGAGAAGCCCCTTCAGATGCATTAATGTTTGGGTTGATTTCTCAGAATTCTAAAAAAATGTGAATATTGCTTGGTTGAATCTTATTGAAGGTAATCTATGTTTCGCCGGTGTTACAAACTAAAGAATGTCAAAATAAATCTATGCAAATTGAATAGATCAGTATTTGGGAATCTTACTGAAAATAGAAAGGTTCTTGAAGAGGAGGCTTGCATTGCTCAAGATAAAACTAATATTGATCCACAAAACCATCTTTTTATTGTTGATGCTATTAATAAAAAGAATGATGGCTTTATATGCTTATAGTACTGAATAATCTCTACTAAGACAAAAATCTAGGATTCAATGGCCGACACTGGGGGACAAGAATACAAAAATTTTATTCATCTCTTAAATCTAGGAGAATAAGAAATAGTATAGAAGGTATTACTATTGATGGGGTGTACAATGATGATGAAGTTGTTATTTCTAATTATTATAATTCATACTACTTTGGTTTATTTCAGAAAAATGATAGAGTTATACCTTCCTAGAGTGAAAAGTCGAAACTTCCCACCTTGGATGAGAATCAATTTTGTTTGTTATGTACTATATTCATTGATCAAGAGATTCATGACATCATTATGTATTATGATGGGGACAAGAGCCCAAGCCTGGATGGTTTTAGTTACTACTTCAAGAATTGGTTTATTGCTGGAGTTGATGTTAGAAAGGTGGTACACAATTTCTTTGACTATGAACACCTATTGAAAGAAGCCTATATAACCTTCCTAATTCTCATTTCTAAGTCAAAAGATGCCTCTCATGCCAATGAATGGACACTAATTTCCTTGTGTAATGTGGTCAACAAAATAATTTCTAAGATCATTGCAAATAGGTTCCAAATTATTCTCCCTAATGTTATCAGTTCGTCTCAATGTGCTTTCTTGAAAGGTAGGTCATTGTTGATGTTACTCTCTCAGTCAACAAGCTTATAAATGGCATGATGATGAGCCATACTCTTAAATATTGTGTCAAAGCTAATCTTATGAAAGCTTATGACTCGATCGATTGGAAGTATATGTCAATGATTCTCCATAGAATGAATTTCCCTACTTGCTTTATTCACCGGGTTAATGAAATCTTCATGCCACTCAGTTCCAAATCCTTATTTTTGGAACCGCCTCTCATCCTTTAAACCCCAAAGAGGTATTAGGCAAGGAGATCTAGTAGCTCCTTACCTCCTTGTCATTGCTATGGAGGGTCTCTCTGCTATGGTCAACAATGTTGTGGATGTCGTAAGCCTAATTCCTTTCAATGTATCTAGCTAACTTTATGTATCTCACATCTTTTTTGCTGATGACGTTATGCTTTTCTCTAAGGTTGACTCAGGGTCTATTGAGACTATTAAAGACATAATCCAGCCAAGGCTCACCTCTCAAATCCATGGTGAGAGAAGGGTATTTCCCAAGCAACTAGAGCATAGACTCACCTCTCAACAACCAAGAGAGAGGGGTTTTGCCTACACCACTAGAGCTTGAACTCACTTCTCAAGACCAAATGTGTAACATCCCAGGATTTGAGGCCTCGGATAAGTTGATCTTAAAAGGAATGATTGGACTACCCATATCACCAAGGTGTACCTCCTTTTCAGGAAGACCATCTCTAAAGAACTCCATAGTTAAGTGTGCTCAGCTTGGAGTAGTACTAGGATAGGTGACCAGTCAGGAAGTTGATCCTGGCTTGCGGGTCAGTGCGGACAAAGTGTGCAATTAAGGCTAGTGGTGGTCTGTGGGGTCAGTCGTCATTCCTGAAACTCTACTAGAGCCTTGGGCAGTGGGCCCGGGCTTTACAAATGGTATCAGAGCCATAACCCCTCCAGTAGGTGGGGCCCACATGGGCATGTGGCATGCCAGTCTTGAGCCGTGCGGTCCAGGCAAGTTGGAAAGGGCTATCCGTAGAGACGAGATGGAGCCGCCTTTGCGCTGGTAGTCGTGGACGGGAGTTGGGTGTCCATGGGTCATTGTGGGTCTGCACTGAAATGGGGTCAAATTATGAGGCCATATAGTTGAGTCTTGACGAGGACATCAAGAGTCTAAGTGGGGGAGATTGTAACATCCCAGGATTTGAGGCCTCGGATAAGTTGATCTTAAAAGGAATGATTGGACTACCCATATCACCAAGGTGCACCTCCTTTTTAGGAAGCCCATCTCTAAAGAACTTCATAGTTAAGCGTGCTCAGCTTGGAGTAGTACTAGGATGGGTGACCAGTCGGGAAGTTGATCCTGGCTTGCGGGTCAGTGTGGACAAAGTGTGCAGTTAAGGCTAGTGGTGGTCTGTGGGGCCAGTCGTCATTCCTGAAACTCTACTAAGGGGTTCATCTTATTATGCCATGAACCCACACAGTTAATCTCTCATTCATCTTATTATGCCATGAACCCACATGAAGTGTACCACAACATGCGAAAGCATCGCAACAAGCTGTAGTTTCAATGTACAAGGCTTAGAACCTCTCAGGTTCCTAAACCTACATTCTCACTTGGCCATCTACAACATGCATTCTCCACGTCTGGCGCTCAACAGCTAATGGGTGGTTGGATATTTAGACTCCTCTGCATGTGGGTAATCAGCCAGAGAGTCAAAGCACTTTGGCTTTTTGTGCATCAGTTGACCTAGAGAAGATCTCCAGTGATCAATACAACTTGTAACACAGATACCATTGGCATCCCCAGTTGGTGTTGGGTACCAAACAACTCTAAGGAGTCTATCCTCACTTCCCTAGAACCCCACACCCTACCGATGTGCTCCGTCTTACCTCGATCTGGACAAAATACCTCTAGTCAGGAAGCATGTTTCTCCCTCACATTATAGGCCTCATCATGTAACATCCCTGACCTGGGTTTAGGGCTAACCCTATTTGTTTGGCTTAAATAAATTGATTAGAACTTTAATATAATTCTCTAAAGTGTTTTGTTATCAGGTGATATACTTATGTTTCAAGTTTGGTCTTGTTTGAATGATGTTTGAGCAATGTTCTCTTGTTTTGGACCAAAATGCAATTTACCAAAGATGAGAGGTTATATTGCAATATGTGAATGTACTTCATGTGTTTTAGCATCATAATAAAAAGAATTATGCTAAGGGGCAGCTTGTGGAAAGCCTAGGTTGTATCATGTACACATCCTTGTTTTATTCCTCATAGGAATGTGGTTTTAGTATCCTCATGCCAAATCTCTTAGTCATTAAGTTGCAATTAATAAGCATCATCCTTCTCATAATGTTATCCATGTGTCTTAATGCTTAAGACTCATTCACACTTATGGATTTCTTCCCAATGGGTGCTACCATCAAGGTCATACCTTATGGTTTACATGGAAGTCATTTAGGATGTAATGGTCATAAACCATAACTCAAAATCTGGTTCCTCATATTTATCTAGATAGTCGACTCATCACATGACCAACTCTTCACATAAATAACCGAGGTGCATCTGTCAAGGATATAAGAACTCACAACTCTTTATGATTCTTAATGTCCTTTATTAGTGTGGGGTATTCTTTATTTAAGAAGAAATTAGTTATTTGATAATCATCATATAACTCCTTAGAGTATGACTTCCCCTTTTTTTTTTAGACATCACTATGCCTTAATCATGAGTTCACTATGATACACTATCATAACCACTCATAAGGATCTCAAACATTTGGTTTAAGTATTTCATTCATTGATCTCATCAAGAATTAACACTTTACCAAATCCGTACTTCATCTATGATATTCTTGAACACTTCAAGACATTCATATTGGTATTTCTCTAAACACCATTTGAAGTACTAGCATTAAGTCCAATAGGTATGTAAATACATCACATGTATTATACCTAATAGGATAATAATTCTCCCAATACCATCATGTCTAAGAGATTCATGTCTCTTACTGGTTCTCTAACCAAAAGAGTCTAGATTTATCCATCATATGGAAACTAGAAAAGAATTTATCATGATTTATGCTAATTTGATTGTTTGAGTTATCAATAACTTTTAGGTATCATTTTATCTTATGTATACCCAGTATCACAAGATAAACAAGGCATTACCATAAAGATCATATCTTTTCAAATTGAAACATCAACTTTATTAATTGCTATCACTGTCATACAATATGCAAAAATAAAGTGTTTCTATTCATTTGGCAAATATGAAATAGCAGTTCATAACTCTATTACATGCCTTCAAGGCTGAAAATAAACTAAAGTACTCCTATCTATGGTGGCAACACTTGCCCCATTTATTGAGTGCTTTACATTTTATATCTTGGTATCATATACCTCAAAGATGTTACAAGTTTATTTCATGACACCTTCAGGTGGAGACGTCTGTCGCCTCTTTCTTCTTTAGTTCTTCTAGATAGAGTGGGCAATTCCTTTTCCAATGTCCTGTCTTTTGACAATGGTGGCAATTGCCTCTCTTGGTCACACCTCCCTTGGCCTTGAGAGTTGAAGACGACTTGGGCTGCTGGCTAGCATCAGAACCTTTCTTAGCCTTTCCCTTAACCTTACGCTTGGACTTGCCTTTCTTGTTGTTGATCACCATCACAAACTTAGGCTTGTCCTTCTTCATCTGTGTCTCGGCTGTCCTCAACATGCCCAACAACTCTGTCAATGGCTTGTCAAAGTTGTTCATGTTGTAGTTCATCACAAACTGACTGTAGGATTCTGGCAACGATTGCAGTATCACGTCAGTAGCCAACTCTTGGTTCAGGGGATATCCCAGTCTTGTCAGGTTCTCCACATACCCAATCATTTTGAGTGTGTGAGGACCAACTGGATCTCCTTCTGTCATGACACATTTGAATAGCACCCTTGAGACATCATATCTCTCTTGTCGTGCTTGATCTTCATACATGTTCTTGAGATGCTGAATCATCTCAATGACACCCATGTTCTCATGTTGTCTCTGCAACTCGTGGTTCATGGAGCACAACATCAAGCACTTTGCATCAATGGCATCATCAGAATGCTTCTTATAAGCATCCCTTTCTGCCTTTGGTGTGGTAGGAGCCAGTTCCTCTAGTGTGGCAACACATCCCATTATCACACAGATAACGAGGTGTTACGCGAAAACGTGCGGAAATCACCATAACCACAAATTATCAAAAACACGGGTTAATTAAAACCGATTGCAGAAAACATATAAACTGAGAAACTATTACTTTCCAGTCCTCATCCGGCACAGAAACATGTCATATTTGTACACATACGAGATCTGATACGTGTCCACAGCTCAGGAACAGCTGTTCATCCATCACATGAGTTCACCACCTGTTCACATACATAAAGGCCCACATCTGGCCAACATCAGGATAAACAAACATCATCGAACGATCATCGTGAAACAACATCAAAACACTGCCAAGGACCTGAGAGTACAGGGATGACTCTAGACTCTACTACAAAACATCCAAAACAGCAACATATCCATCGCTTGCCTTCTACTACTCTTCAAGCTGCTCGGTCGCAACACCACGACCACGTCTACCTCGACCACCTGAAAACCAGCGGAGTGAGACAATTGAACAATTGTCCCAGCGGGAAACATAACTCCCTACCGCAACTATAGAACCTCAACAAGATAACTATAACAACATATAATTATCAACAGGTATAACCAGAGCAGTCTATATCTATAGCAAAGCTATTCTTACCGACAAGCTTACCAGCTGTACAAGATGCATATAACCAAATATCTCTCAATAGAAGAAGTTTATCAGAATAAGATACAATGTCACATAACCTGATTATCAAGATAAGGCATATTACCGCATACCTGATGAATATAGAAGTACCTGCAGATAGACCAGAATTAAATACAAAAACAAGGCCTCAACCAATGTTTCGTGTTTATCTTAAGCAGTAAATACTAAACGGTTGTATTACGTATTATTATGCCCTGAGGATTTGAATTGTACCATTCAAATCCAACCTCTGGCTGTGAAGCCTAAGACTGGTGCCATACAAGGTCAATGGAAGAGCCGGACTTCACGACCTCCCACCTCGTGGTCAGTACACGAGTACAACACAAGCATGACCTTAGTCACATGCTGAAGTGGTCTAAGCCACAGGGTCAGCTCTTTAAGCTACCCTCACTCTAGCCCGCCTTGGTACAGGTCTCGGCGCTAGTAATACTAGGCCATGGGCCTGATCACCGTGCTCCGAGCCATGAACGCATTCATGCTCCACACATCACATATCCTGAGCCATGGGCCTGTTCACCACGCTCTATATACGTATCTGCGTCTGTAACCGAAGTTACACTCTTACGTCCTAATTTTCAGGCTAGGAGCAACCTACACATATTCAACAATATGCGCTTCCAGGTTAACCCGTAGGAGAACCTGTTTCACCATCACCAAGTCCTGACGATGATGGATCTATGGCCAGGGCAAACTACATGATATAATTCCACTATAATTAATTAGTGTCTTTTAGATGAATTGTAGGATTCAACCAAGTTATAATCATGCAAGATATAACAGAAAATAAAGAACATTATATTATTATTGAGACCTCATCAACCTGATCCATCACAAGCATCCATCATCACATGTTACCACTTGGCCTCTTATCAACCATCCAGATCCATATCAAGGATCATCACATATCACAAGATATCAATCCTTCATCATGTACTGTCACTGCCTCTCAAGGCTCACATCATCATCATGGGACCAACACATTACATTTATAATCTCATAGAACAAATATCAAGGTAATGTTACTCATCATATATGTCACATAGCCCTTTCATGGCTACACATCACCTGCATGGTTAGGATACACAATAACCATAGATTCAACATAGGGAATATGCTCACTATCATGAGTTATCATTCAAGATAATCTATTTATCAATATTACACTATTTGATGATCAGGCTTGCTAAGCACATTGTACCATAATCATGCTTACCCTTATCTCAGGATTATCCAATTAGTCAAGGTATTCACTTTACATAACAATTATGTTGAGTCTACTAGTCAACTACCATTGTTACCAAAATCATTACTATTACCATCCACTATCATCATTATTACCATTTTTATCATCATGCAAGCTACTAGTGTACTATCATCATTCTCATTAGCAATTAAGCACAAGGGTTAATTCATGCATGTCATTACTATCATTATTGCCATCATTATTATGATCATCATCATTATCTACTATTATCTTCATTGCTATGTTAAGCAAACTGTTAATGTAATTGCCACTTAGTCACATTATTCCAATCATTACCATTATTATTACTTTCTCTTACTAGCATGGCATTAACACAACTAACATCTTTGTTATCCACACATTATCATCATGACTATGTCATTATTACTACCATGTCATTTGATTGTTACTAAGCAAGGCATTACTACCGAGATTTAGTTGTTCATAGACGTCTACTGTCATGATACTTGGGGTCGTCACCAAAGGACCCAACAACCCTCACCTAAAACCTCACAACCCTCACTATTGCTACATGCTCGGCTAGGCATGGGGGCTGCACGCTGCTTGCACTCAAACTGCTGCCCGCGCACTCCTTCTTCCCGCTCGCTCACTCTGCTTGCACGCCCACTTCTACCTGCACGCTCACCTCTCGCCCGCACGCCCCTTCAAAGGAGGATCAGGCGACACCAAGCTCTGCCTGCGCGCTCACTTCTCAAGTGAACCGGGAGACACGCATGTCGCGCGTCAGGGAGTGCTGCGCGGCTCGGACGAGATGGGTGTCGCGCGCCAGGGAATGCTGCACGGCTCACCTCATCGGGCACGCCCGTCCCATACTCACCACCTGCCCGACATCCTAGGCTAACACCCCAACATCCTCACAACTGCTAGGAGAGAGAGAGGGAGAGAAAGAAGGAAAGGAGAGAGGGAAGCACTCTCTACAAATTGTGCAACAGCATAAGGCCTATCGGCCAGCACGCTTCTAGGAAAGGAGGGCGTGTCACTCAGCTTACCCACTTCTGCTGCTCGCCTCACATCAAGGGGTATCGCCCGATACACCCTCACCTATCGGCCATTACACCACCTATACCTTTCGAGCAACACCACCAACTACTAAGGGAAGCCCTTTCGTCCACCACAGGGACCAAGGCCTACTGCCCATCCAACAGGGTAACACTCAACCTTGCCATAACAGCCAACAAAACTCATTACTCACCCTATCGCCCAACACATGGGCAGGGTATCAGCCAACCTCAAGGAAATAACCCATTGTTCAAAAAAGCTTACATATCGTCCAACAAAGAGATGCTATATCGTCCATCTCAAAGGCAAAGTTGCCCTGTCGTCCATCAAGAGGATATCGTCCAACAACTCAACCCAAGAGGGAGTATCGCCCAACACATGGTCACCATCAACCTCCAACTCAAGCATCACAAACCCTAGATCACTAGAAACCCTAAACCCTAAGGGTATATCGGCCACCCAAGGAAACTCAAGCATAAAACAAGATAAGCTACTAAGTTAACTACTAACATATAACAAGGCTATTGCTAGAGGTAAAGGAATTAGGGTTAGAAGTCATGCAACCCGCCTTAAGCTCCAAGCTCCAAGGAAGAAGAAACACTCCAAGGTCCAAAGCTATGCTCCACCAAGCTACTCCAGGAAGGTGTGTCGGCCACCACTTCAACTCCAAGGGGGGTGTGTCGGCCAACACAAGCAAGATGGAGAGGGATGTCGTGCACTCAAGGTGGTGGAGAGACCAAAAGAGCAAAGGAGACTAAGGCAAGGAGAAGAGCTTCATATATAGGAAGAAGGGGGAGGAGAAACCAAGGTTCAACCATGCTAAGTGTCGTCCACCCAAGGGACACTTGTCCTAGGGTTCAAGCCAACACATTAGCAAGGCATGGGACACTTGTCCAAGATATGCACCAAGTGTCACCAACCAAGGTCAAGCCATAAGGGCGACACAAGCAAGAACTCCTACTGGGCGACACAAACAAGCTGCTGGGCGACACACCACTGTGTTGGATGACACAATACCATCTTGGACGACACACACACACCCTTGGACGATACAAACTCACCTTGGACGACACAAGGCTCAACCAAGCCCAAACAACACATCTCAAGGCCCAAACAAGCTCAACTCAGGCCCAAAGGGCTCAAACAACAAGCCAAAGCCTTCCTCTCAACCCTAGAGGAAGCAAAGAGGGGAAAACATCTCACAAGATGACCAACTTTCACACAAAACCCTAAACTTGGGTTATTTGCAAGTAGCCCCTCGAACTCTCGACAAAGCACAACAAGACCCTAATCACCTCTCAAAGGTGATTAGCAAGCATCAAACCACCAAGGTTAAGCAAAACAAACAGGGTAAACCCTAAACGCAGGTCAGGGTCCTTACATCTAGAATTGGAGTATCCAGGACATAGAGCTTTCACTCTTAAGTGAGAACAATTCTCAATGTCCTAAACCAGTTGTGGAAGTTAGTCCCATTCAGCTTGTCCTTTTCAAGGACCGATCGCAATGAAAAGTGATTGTTGTTTGTTGTCATTTGTACTACAAAAGGAAATATGTGCAATTTAGTCTAAAACTCAATTTTGACTTATTTGATTGATTTAAAAAGTTGATGATATAATTAGGACTTTAATTAATTATCACTCCCACTATTTTTTTGTTCAAATTGATAGCCCTCACCATCAATTTGGAAGATTGCAGCGTACAATCTTCTAGTGGGTCAAGATCATGGAATCCTCTGAGTCATGGACCAGCTAGGGCTGTCACCCACAACTTAGATCTTCCAGGTAGGCAACTTTTGCCAATTGCATCATATGCAACTCTTGAAAGATGTCATGCACAACTCCTTGCCATGATCACCTCCATGCCTCAAGGTGCTAGATCATATCTAGGTCACCTTGTTAAGTCTGACCCAAAGCCAACACGATGAATATGTATCATGTTAGGGTAGACCCACATACTCATCCTTCACGCTTCCATGAGATAGATGGTGCATCATGCTAGGGCATGCCCACACTTGGCCGATCAAGCTTTTCACATGTGTCACATTTGGAAGGCATCTAAAACTGTAATATTTAATGAGGGATTTGGTTTTATAGGTACATATACATATCCAATCACCAAAATATATAGTACTTATCATATACATGCTATATCCCATAGAAAACATACAAAATGATAAAAGCGAAGATTATGGCCATCCTAATGTGATTCCTCAAGCTAAGAGGAATCACTGTCATCTAGGTCTACATCACATGCAACCTATCCATGATGAAGTGTTGTAGCCGTCTGAGTTGACCAACTCATCACATGAATGACCTTCTCACCCTGGCCGGTCGTCTGGGTGCCACCGGTTGATCGATTGGCTCCTCCAACTGATCAGTTTGCCTGATCGTCATGCATCTCCTCATGGTCGCCACCCGATCGTCTCACTCCTCGAATCGATCATCTAGATCTCCAACCGATCGTTTCACTCCTTGAACCGATCGTCTCATTCGTCGTCAGGTTGACCGCCATTCTTTGACATAAGAGGAAATAAAAATCTATCCTATTTTACATTTGAAAAGGGAAACCCTGAGTAACA
This sequence comes from Alisma plantago-aquatica, assembly GCA_963693085.1. Classification (NCBI taxonomy): domain Eukaryota; kingdom Viridiplantae; phylum Streptophyta; class Magnoliopsida; order Alismatales; family Alismataceae; genus Alisma; species Alisma plantago-aquatica. The sequence goes on from OY856411.1 coordinate 862,264,957, forward strand.
TTCGGGGGGAGCAAAGGTAGGAAAGAAATCTCGAGTTATCTCGAGTTACATTAGGAATAGGAGATAGGGAATCAGTGCGCAGACCGAGATACAAGCAACCACATTCTACCAAGCACACATACATAGGGTTTATTGGCCATAACCATGCTATACATCCACCACAAAAATCGTTTAAGGGCGACGCGTATCGAGTGCATTCATATTACATATCATATATGTATATTGGGATTTGAGGATTTAGGATTGGACATGCATAAAGCCATTATTATTCACATTGTATGCAATAATTAAAGGCGACAAACCAAAATTGATCACATCGATAATCCTAAAGTATAGAGCAGTTGACGTGGCTCTAATATCACTATTGGGTTTTAGGGGAGACAAAGAAGGCATCGGAAACAAAAAAATTTCTCCCCATAACCCAAAACGAAGGAATCGCGTCAACGTCTATACAGTAGGAAGGATGGTTTGTAGATGCATACCTTGTCCCAAGGCTTACTCGACAACGATACCTCGCGGCTTGTACGGTCTTCACCTTTGGTCTTGGATGGTGTCTGTGCAGCTCCTGGTCTCACCGGGATGTCGAGATTAATAATTGTCCTATGAGTGGCAAAAGTCTCCCACCTCTTAAGTAGTCCACACAGACCACCTGGAACTCCGATCTCCTTGTCCTACAAGGAATCGGAATGAGTTGTACCCTCCTGTCGGCGTACTAGTTGCCAACACACTCTCCTGCAACCAGTCACTATTCTGTAGTTGTCTTTCCCTTACTGTGTCTCCCTTATCGGGTAGCACTTGCTAGGGCTCTCTCTCGGTTACCAAAACTAGACAGAACGACAACTTTGCACAACAACTGGTATTCTGAGTTGTACTTTGAGAAGCCCCCAATACCCCTATATATAGGAGGGTCATGGGACTGGGTTCTCTACCCCGGGCAATGCAGGACTAAACGTAAGTAGAAGGGTTCAAGATTTTCCACAAAACTACCAACTACGCTAGCTGAACCGATCGTTTCAACCTTGAATCGATCGTTTTGTGACCTCAACCGATCATTTCAACCTAAACCGATTGTTTGGTACCCCTGAGTCGATCGGTTCATCACATGAGCTAACCGGTTCATGGTCCTGGTCCAACTCAAACTGACTTTCATATTTGTTTCCGATTAATCAAATATTAATCCTTGTCCAAATTGAATTTGTACAAGTGAAACAAATTCTATTTGCAAAATCGACTTTCCAAATGATCTCCATTGGTCACATGAGCCGACCGGTTCAACAATTGAGCCGATCAGTTCACCAACCTGAGCTGATTGGTTCATCTCATGAGTCGATCTGTTGGAAGTGCAGATTGTGCAAAATCAGTCAATCGCAGTTTCAATCAATCTGATACTCTAGTCAATTGGTCCAACACCTTGAGCACTATGATTTTGAGCTATCAATCAACTGAGTGTTTAATTGAACTACTAAACTCCTTTAGTAATCAATCTAAACATCATTTGTGGATAAACTCCTCTTCCAAGTTAAATCCTATGTGTGTGACCCTGTAGGTCCATTTCATGTTGGCAGTGAAAGTCCATAACACTTATGACTTCACAAGCAAAGAGCGTGCCTAGTCACACATCAATGCTACCCAAGTGAAAAGGAAAGTTGGAGAACAAATTTCAATTCTACAAATAGTGAATGGTGTTACAGCGAATGTATAATTCCTTTGTCACTGATATCCCGAATGAACTCAAGGCATGGAACAGTCATCCTTTCAACGTTCATTCACTTTCTTGATCTCAGAGTAGATTGGAGGAGATATGTATGACATCAATATCAAATACTGATTCACACATGCGTGCACACCTATCTCAATCCTACTCATCAAGTGGCCAAGGATATCAAACTCCCTCAGGAGGGACAAATCCCATATCTATCACTCACCCCTCAAAATCCCCATGTGTCAAAGCCACCCAATCATCACCTTTATAATAACCCATGTTTCACGACTACGTTTGATGACGTCAAAGTGTACCCAATGACATGTGTTGAGTGTAGTGATTTCAGGTCAAAGAATCACACTCACCACCATCACTGTGAGAACTGACTGTGACTACCATGTCATGGTTCCATGTGTCAAACTCACGGTGGGTCTGTCTGGTACACTTGTTCTCTAACAAGTACCTATGTGTTTGGTTTGATATCTCCATATCATGACTAATGAGATTCTGTCATCAACCAACACCACAATCTAGTCTTGTGTGTCATTGTTGTCTATCCACCTTCCATAATGACATCCGACTAGGGACATAATAAGAATGTACAAACTCTTAGCATCCGTATGATCTCACCGTTCATGTCCTCAACCTGAAAGCATACATCATTGAGTACTGTCATTCTCTAGACATTCAATATGTTATATCATTATCTCATATGACTGAGCCAGAAAGAATTGGAAGCTTGCCTTTAATGATTATCAAATCAATCTTAATGTATCCCACCAATCATCTCATGACTAGCTCTCAGGGCATACATACCAACATGTGGGGTTACTCGTCATTCCTGAAACTCTACTAGAGCCTTGGACAGTGGACCCGAGTGTTACATTTAGTTTGTCTCTTGCCCAATTTTTTTAAAAACAAATATAGTGCATGGAAGCAAGTTATAAAAAATATATACATCATGACTTGAGCAACCCCACATATGATAATCATAACCAGTCCAAGAGTACCAACATAAAAGGACACATATGTCTGACACAATTCCATATGGGATACATGGTGCATAACATGGTAAAAACATGTTGAGTAGGGCTATATGATCCATCCTATCATGACATGATATCAGTATAGTGATGTTCTACTGTTGCACCCACATCTCATGATTACCACTAATCGTGAGATTAGGACATAAGTTGAAAATTAAACTTAATACGAAGAACACCTTTAGCTTTTTTTTTTTAAAATTCAAACTCTTTGTTTTCTCACATTCAATCACATAAAATAACTATACAATGGGTTTTAAAACTTCTTATTTCAATCAAATTTCAATAATTAAGATACATATCTAAACATTCATTATGTTATTACACTTCCATGTACATATGACATGTTAATCGATACATTCTCTATTGTTAAGGAAACAAAGTTACACATCATCATTTACAACTCTATATAAGGACCTAGAGTGATAGGGATAGATTGAACTTCACTAATCAAATATTTAGCTCTTGTGGCAGATCTACTATGCATTAACATTTTTCAAATCCATAGTTTCCCTGAAAATTTGTGAGTAGAGGGGTGAGCCTACTTGCTCGGTCAATAAGTACTTCAAATAAATAGTTTAAAGCACTTTAATTGTCAAACCATATGTTATTGAGCAATTGAATATAAAGTGGAGTAGTAATGAGCTGTACAGAAACTACTGATTCGCTGACATCTATATGGTAGGATACTCTAAGTATCTATGAAGGATAATATAACTGAACATACTTGATTAATCACAAAGGAAACTAGTAATTTAGAAACATATAAAGAATAAAGGAACAACTAAACACACAGTTAATCTCTCATTCATCTTATTATGCCATGAACCCACATGAAGTGTACCACAACATGTGAAAGCATCGCAACAAGCTGCAGTTTCAATGTACAAGGCTTAGAACCTCTCGGGTTCCTAAACCTACATTCTCACTTGGCCATCTACAACATGCATTCTCCACGTCTGGCGCTCAACAGCTAATGGGTGGTTGGATATTTGGACTCCTCTGCATGTGGGTAATCAGCCAGAGTCAAAGCACTTTGGCTTTTTGTGCATCAGTTGACCTAGAGAAGATCTCCAGTGATCAATATAACTTGTAACACAGATACCATTGGCATCCCCAGTTGGTGTTGGGTACCAAACAACTCTAAGGAGTCTATCCTCACTTCCCTAGAACCCCACACCCTACCGATGTGCTCCGTCTTACCTCGATCTGGACAAAATACCTCTAGTCAGGAAGCATGTTTCTCCCTCACATTATAGGCCTCATCATGTAACATCCCTGACCTGGGTTTAGGGCTAACCCTATTTGTTTGGCTTAAATAAATTGATTAGAACTTTAATATAATTCTCTAAAGTGTTTTGTTATCAGGTGATATACTTATGTTTCAAGTTTGGTCTTGTTTTAATAATGTTTGAGCAATGTTCTCTTGTTTTGGACCAAAATGCAATTTACCAAAGATGAGAGGTTATATTGCAATATGTGAATGTACTTCATGTGTTTTAGCATCATAATAAAAAGAATTATGCTAAGGGGCAGCTTGTGGAAAGCCTAAGTTCCAAGTTTGAGCTTGTTTGAATAATGTGAGGTTAGTTCTTCCAAAAACTTCTTTTATTTTCACAACAGTATGTGGCCACAATCCTGACCATAAAAGGGTTACTCTTGGGGATAATTTTTCATAAAGAAACACGTCTTCCATGTGGATCATTACTACTGATTTCAATTCCGTCAGACTTACTTCTGATAGGTTAAGTACTTCTAAGCCTTCATATACTGAGGCGAACCCATATAATCATTTTATTGATGATAACTACATCCTTGAACTTAATTTGGTAAGTGCAAGATTTACTTCGAATAATAAGCATGGAGGTGATAAATTAGTTGTCTAAAATTGATAAAGTGTTGCATTATATAGAATTTCATGATAATTTTTCTAAAGTCTAGGGCACTATTAATTGTTTTATTTGTAGAGATCATAAATTCCTCGCTATTTATCTTGATGACTTTCAATACAAGAAGAGAAGCCCCTTCAGATGCATTAATGTTTGGGTTGATTTCTCAGAATTCTAAAAAAATGTGAATATTGCTTGGTTGAATCTTGTTGAAGGTAATCTATGTTTCGCCGGCGTTACAAACTAAAGAATGTCAAAATAAATCTATGCAAATTGAATAGATCAGTATTTGGGAATCTTACTGAAAATAGAAAGGTTCTTGAAGAGGAGGCTTGCATTGCTCAAGATAAAACTAATATTGATCCACAAAACCATCTTTTTATTGTTGATGCTATTAATAAAAAGAATGATGGCTTTATATGCTTATAGTACTGAATAATCTCTACTAAGACAAAAATCTAGGATTCAATGGCCGACACTGGGGGACAAGAATACAAAAATTTTATTCATCTCTTAAATCTAGGAGAATAAGAAATAGTATAGAAGGTATTACTATTGATGGGGTGTACAATGATGATGAAGTTGTTATTTCTAATTATTATAATTCATACTACTTTGGTTTATTTCAGAAAAATGATAGAGTTATACCTTCCTAGAGTGAAAAGTCGAAACTTCCCACCTTGGATGAGAATCAATTTTGTTTGTTATGTACTATATTCATTGATCAAGAGATTCATGACATCATTATGTATTATGATGGGGACAAGAGCCCAACCCTGAATGGTTTTAGTTACTACTTCAAGAATTGGTTTATTGCTGGAGTTGATGTTAGAAAGGTGGTACACAAATTCTTTGACTATGAACACCTATTGAAAGAAGCCTATATAACCTTCCTAATTCTCATTTCTAAGTCAAAAGATGCCTCTCATGCCAATGAATGGACACTAATTTCCTTGTGTAATGTGGTCAACAAAATAATTTCTAAGATCATTGCAAATAGGTTCCAAATTATTCTCCCTAATGTTATCAGTTCGTCTCAATGTGCTTTCTTGAAAGGTAGGTCATTGTTGATGTTACTCTCTCGGTCAACAAGCTTATAAATGGCATGATGATGAGCCATACTCTTAAATATTGTGTCAAAGCTAATCTTATGAAAGCTTATGACTCGATCGATTGGAAGTATATGTCAATGATTCTCCATAGAATGAATTTCCCTACTTGCTTTATTCACCGGGTTAATGAAATCTTCATGCCACTCAGTTCCAAATCCTTATTTTTGGAACCGCCTCTCATCCTTTAAACCCCAAAGAGGTATTAGGCAAGGAGATCTAGTAGCTCCTTACCTCCTTGTCATTGCTATGGAGGGTCTCTCTGCTATGGTCAACAATGTTGTGGATGTCGTAAGCCTGATTCCTTTCAATGTATCTAGCTAACTTTATGTATCTCACATCTTTTTTGCTGATGACGTTATGCTTTTCTCTAAGGTTGACTCAGGGTCTATTGAGACTATTAAAGACATAATCAAACAAACTTTAGAGGGTTGGAAGTCCCATCATCCTTCCTATGCAGGGAGACCGGAACTGGTCATTTCTACCTTATCCTCGTTTCATCTCTACCGAGCATTGTCTTTCCCACTACCATGCAGTGTCTCAAATGAGATTGACTTCTTGTGCAAGAGTTTCTTATGGAATGGTACAAGTCTAAAGAAAAGTTCCATTATGTGGCCTGGGAGAATGTTTACAAATCAAAAAAAGATGGGGGTTTAGGTATTAGACTTACTAGAGATATAGTTAAAGCTTGTCTCATTCATAAATTCTGGAGTATTCCCACTAAGAAAGGTAGCTTATGGGTAAAGTGCATGCATGAAAAACAACTCAAGGGAACTCTATATGGAGAGTCGAGGCTAAATCTACTTCCTCTTGGCATTGGAAGCAACTTGTTAACTTCAGGGATGAAATAGTGTATTTTGTGAAATATGTCCCCGCTGATGGTAACAATTAGTTAATAAGAGAGATCCCTAGATAAATGAAGGAATTTTTCTAGATGACATCCTTGACACGAAGGATATTTCTTAACCTTGGGAAAAGTAAACTGGAATATCTGAACTTTTTGCATAATGGAAAAGATAATCGGATTCCTCTAGACATATTAACCTCATCATGGGAACCATCCATGAGTACTACAAAGTCAACTATCAGAAAGAGGACTATCTTCTGCTATGGTAGTAAGCCTACTAATCTTAAAGACTGCTGAAATGTAATCAGAACAAAAGGTGATGTAGTTCCCTGTTATTCATGGCTCTGCAAAGAAAATGTTCCACAAAGATGTGTCGGTGTCCTCACAATCTGGGATGATTGTTAACAACACGAGACGTGTCCTCACAATCTGGGAAAAGACTTTATAACTGCCCAACACTTATTTTTTGAATGCCACTTTAGTTGTGCTACTTGGATTGATGTAGGTTGTATTTTTTTCAGAAAAATGGTTAGGATTCCATCTCAAGCTTGATGGATGGGACCAGCATGGTTATTGCTTGTGGTTTAATGATGTACCTTTGAAGTTATGGCTTCAATGCAATATAATAAACATGTTCTATGGCAAGGAAGAACCTCGAACCGGACATCCAAATGCATGATGACCTTGGAAGCTATAGATAAAGCAAATCCAATCTCCCCTACATTCATGCTTGCTTCCAGTAGCCCTTTCTGTGACATTTGAAGCACATGATCTGGTTCTTGGGTGGCATTCTGCCTTGGCGAACAACATTTGCATATTCTTGGTTTCTCTCTCTGTATGTTAAGGTTTTCCAAACCCCATCCCTCATGGGAGTCAGTCCTTCTCATTGAGGATTTTTTTGATGAGGGAGGTTGTCCAAGGACTCAATTTTCTCCTATCGAGCTGAACCTTTATAAAGACATTGGATATGTTGGATTCACTCTATATAGTAAAATAATTGTGTTTACTAATACTACTGACGAATAATGACAGCATGAGATATATTACATATGAAATATTATAACATTCTTTGTAAATATCTTTGTTTAGCCTGATTTTATTATAAGTTGTAGGTGGCAATTCCAGATTTATCAAATAAAATAATCATTAATGATACACCATAACAATCTTTGAGATTTTCTTCCTGTCGGTATTTTATAAGTATTAGGATCTATCATTTATTTCTGCATTGCTATTTATGTTTTTGATATTCTTGATAAGTTTGTTGATATCGATTCTAGAGTTGGTCCTTTGTCTTGTTGTGACTTCTCATACCATCACGTACTCTCCAGATCCCAATAAGTGAACTCCACGTTTTGAACTACTGGTTTGTTCATTTGTTCCATTCTTAATACATTACATAGGTACGTATCAGTTAATTAAAATTAGCCTTTGTTTGGAAATGCACTTACTTGATTGGTTGCTATTGTAGGTTCTCTAAGCAATTGGTCCTGATCTTCTCGGTCCAATAAATGCTTTCCTCCCTAGTGATTAGTCTTAGCATTTGGTATCAGAATTACATGTTGCAAGCTCCTAATCTTCATGCAATTTTTTCAAGCAACAGGTTCAGCAAGCAATAGGTCTTCCATCAGTTTTTCTTCTTCACATCAAGTTTACGCTATGCTTGAACTACAAGTTCCAAGATCTTACAAGTAATGGTTGTTTTTATTTAATGCGATCTTCTTTAGAAATCATTGTTGCATATGGCATATTGAGTGGTGTATTTTTATTCAATGCTACTGCTTGATTGTTATCAGAATTAGTTCTACTGGTTTGGCATAGAAATTGCCAATTACATTGCATGTACCCAGTGAGTAGATCCAAGTAAGCTTTTTATGTTTTTTTACATTTGATAAAATTCCTTATAGACCTCCAAATATTTAACCAACTTTATTGGTTAGGATGAAACGATTGTAGCTGGGTTCAACATGCATTTTGTCTGATGCTTCTAAATTTTTCTTCGGATGTAACTTTTATTAATAGTTGTGATGCTTTCTGGATTGATGTAGGTTGTATTTTTTTTCAAAAAAATGGTTAGGATTCCATCTCAAGCTTGATGGATGGGACCAGCATGGTTATTGCTTGTGGTTTAATGATGTACCTTTGAAGTTATGGCTTCAATGCAATATAATAAACATGTTCTACTGCTGAATGTTATTTGGGAGTTGTGAAAGTTCCACTCAGAGTAAAGCAGTCTCATATTTGCATTAACAATGTTATGGGGAAATTGGAATCTACTAGGTGATGTGCTTTAACTTATCTATACTACTACATTGGTCCATGCTGCTCCAACATGTTACTATAAAACTACCAATAACATCACCCTCAGATCTATCCCGCTGTCAACTTTTAGTAGCTATCAGACGTAGAGTTGAATAGAATGGAAAACCATCAACGTGAAGATCATATTCGCAATTGTGTGGCAAGACATCTTGGCAAGAAATTAATCCACTTGACTGCACATTAAGATACTTTTTAGTTGATTGCTCTTTTTGCTTTAATCAACAACAACAAAGTTCTTCCGTATTATAGGATTGGTTTTCAGAAAGGTTATAGATCTGTTGGAATGTATATTTTATAATCTGCGAATGTATATTTTATAAACTGTTGACTTTTTACTTCTGATTCTGTTCAGTTTCTGAATTTGAACCAACTATGCAGAGCTCTAGTTTTGGTAGAGGAGGAAGGCACTAATGAGGGTTGGGATTTGAAGAAGATGACAACTTGAGACAATGGTGGAATAGTGGAAGAGGATATCCTCAGGAATAACATCAGCCATCAAAGCATGTGGGATACCTTAGGAAAGAGAGTTGCTGATCTGGACAAAGACTAAATATATAATGAAATAACTGTATCACTTGATAAAGTAGCCATGAGCAAGAGAGTCTTCTTAATACGTACAATGAAGGTATTGATAGTGACACTCATCATGTTTATATTTCTCAGACCTATGAGTTGTTGAAAATAAGCCATTCACTGTCATGATTTTTGTAACTAGGTTTGTTTGCGCCAAGAAACTTATTGGTTAGTTATATGACATGGATACCATATGCTAGGTTTTTTATTATTAAGAATCTTTGTCATGGTAGAAGTAGTTCTACTAGAATTAGATTTGAGTTCTTTGGAGCAATGAATGTCATGGAGCTGAGATTTTCTATTCTTCTTATGATGACGGGGTTTTTGTAGTAGTTAATCTTTATGCAAAAAACATTTGAAGCTGCTATAGTCTCTTTTAAAGTGATTAGCTAAGAAGCCCTTATGATAACACATATGCTTTGAAGCTACTTTCGATTCTTAATAAAAATCAAGATCTTCCAAACTCCAATTCTTGCTCAAATATCAGGATCAAGACATCTGAAGCTGATTGTCACTTTTCCTGAAGATGGCTGAGAATCACAAATTAATGTGCCTCTATTCAAGGTTAGTATGAAATTCTTTTGAGCTAAATATACATTTTCTTTGGATTATAAATTGAAACATGTTCTCCCCATTTTAGCTCGGAATGACATGTTTAATCTTTCGACACCTTGAGCTACTAAGTCAATCATAAATTGCTAGATAAGTTCTTTAAGTTGTTGGGAAGATTATGAATTAGCATTTACTGATGCTGTATTAGCTCAGTTTGTATAGTTGTTCTCTCTGTTTTAGTTGTGGATTGCATGCCCATGGTTTGTGGTGCTTCCTAGATTGAAACTGGTGATATGCTGATTGAAGCATGTTGATTTTTCCCTCCAAGACGAGGCTACTTTATGTTTCATATTTATGCATATGCCCTCTTTTTGTGATGCAGCTGAGTCGTGTCTGACTATTTGTGCAGTTGTTGGGAAGACCTTAGATGAAGCTAACTTGTTTCTTGGCCTTCTATTTCATTTTTCCATTCTTGACCCTTCTGGGTGTGTTGTGGGCAGGTTTGCTTTTTAGCACTTCTTTTTCTTTTCTATATCCTAGTTTCAAATTGACTGAGATAAAGTAAACATTGATGCAGTAGTAAAAAAGTTTGTAAATTATAGAATTTGTTATGAGAAAGAAATATATAATAAGCATCCGGGGAGTCTGATTAGCCTGCATCGTTAGTATGATCTATCCTGGTGAATGCTTCTAGGAACCCCTTTAGTGATTTTCACCTCTAGTCAGACCCAACATGACTGTAGCATAGCTCTAATTTCATGGATTGCTTCAAACACTATAAAGAAATTGCATTGTCTTATTCTTGACTTCCACACAGTTATTCATACGTTGAGCTAATAGTTTTATATGTTCTCTCTCTCTTGCTGTTGTGGTTGTGCCTTCCTTTTGCTTCCTTGTTGGTTAAATAAAGATTGATCTAACTTTTAGCTAGTCTTTTTCAGGTTTTCAGAGTTTGTTTCATGCATGTTGACAACTTTCTCTATCTCTTGCAGCTGGCCTGGTTGGAGTTAGGCTATCATTGTTTTGCGCTCTGTCTTAAAGTTGTACATCTGAAGTTACAACTCTAGAATGATCTATAATCTATAAAAACCGATGGGGTTTGATCTATGATGCTATGGTTTTTTTTCCCTTCTACGTGTTCATTATAGACTGAGGTTGGTTTCTTACTTATTAGCTTTCATGTTGGTTGTTTATGAAGCATATGTCTAAACCAAAATCTCTTCTTTGTTTGGCTAGTGATTATGATCTTGGAGGCTAATATGGTTCTGTTGTGTGAATTTGGTTCCTACAGTTGTGTTCAACGTGTGGGAAGAATATCGCTAGCGCGCATCTCATCAAGAAAGCATTGGATTGCTGCAGATTATGATTCAAGTGTCCTTACAAAAATGTCAAACCCATGTTTCAAGGCTATGAAGGCTATGTTGATGTTTATCAGTCGATGCCAATTGCATTCTTGACTACTGCTGTTGCAAATGCTCATGCTAAAAAAAATAGAACAATGCTAGCTTAGAGGTTATGTTCCCTAGCAGATCATAATGAACATGATAGGTCTGCAAAGGTGATTGGTATGCAACTGCAATCGCCAGCTCATCGAACAAAAGGAGAAGACAATAAAGACACTGGTTGAGAAAGATACATACTCTTTCATCAAGATGCATGTAGACCTCAATGAATCATTAATATATGTATATCCTTTTCTTGTACACATTGTGTAATAGGGGCAAGGTATACGTCCTCCCCATGTACATTTGACGTTTCAGTATAAATAAAAATAAGATTGTTGACATAATGAGAATAACTTGGTCTAACTACTATTATTTTATTACTATAAGAAATTTCATACTGGCAGATTACAAAAATATATGAATAATCTAACCATGCATATATGTATGTGTAATAAAAGTCATTACAAATGTAGCTAGATGCATAATCCAACTACATATATATATGTATAGTGAATACTGCCTTTCCCTACACATTAACTACACATAAAATGTATTAATTTCATCTTTTTGCTATATACTGACTATATATGCAATTGTAGTCATACATTTAGCTATAATTATACTTATATTTAAATATGTAAGGACAATATCTAGCTACACTTTCGGATACATATTAATTTGTAGCGAATGGATTATCTAACTACATATTTGAAAAATATAGTTAAAGGCTTTAGCTATACGAGCATATACTACAATTTGTATGTGTAAAGAAATATGTAGTTAAAGCCTTTAGCTACAAAATATGATGTTTTCACTATAATTTTTTTTTGTAGTTAAAGATCATTTTTTTAGTAGTGAAACATGATGGACATGTTGAAGATTACTGGAATAAGATTCGTAAGTGTAGGATCTAGTGCAAGTGGGAGTTTGTTGGTATGTATGCCCATAGGACCAATCATATGATGATTATAATGGGGCATTATATAGTCAATTTGATAATTATAAAGGTAATTTCATCTATTATGTTTGTCTCAATTATGAGATGATGAACAAACATGATAGATGTCTAAAGAATGGTGCTACTCAATGGCATTTGTCTTCAGGTTGAGGACATGGACAATGAGATCATATGTATGATAAGAGTACACACATTCTTATTATGTCCCTAGTCAGATATTACTATGGAAGAAAAATATAAAATAATAATACATAAGACTAGAATGTGTGTTGACTAATGAAAAAGTTTCATTAGTCATGATATGGGATATCAAGTCAAACGCATAGATACATGTTAAAGAACAGTGTATTGGACAGACCAACCTTGAGAGTGATACATGGAGACCATGGAATGGTAGTCAAAATCAGCTCTCATAGTGATAGTGGTGATTGTGGTTCTTAGACCTAAAGTCACTACACTCAATACATATCGTTTGATGTATTTTGACATCATCTAATGTGACCTTGAATAAGGGTTGTCATAAAGGTGATGGTTGGGTGCATTGTGACACATTGGGTTTGAGTGTGAGTTATGTAGATGGGAATTGTCCCTCCTACGGGAGAATGATATCTTGGCCACTTGATAAGCGAGACTGAGAGATGTATGGTCATACTTGTGTGACTCAATATGTAATATGTGAGCTCACATGCATCTCATATAGTCTTCTCTAGTTCAAGGAACATGGATTGAACATTGAGAGGATGATGTTTCCATGCCTCGAGTTCTATCTAGATATCAGAGACAAAGGAACTATACGATCACTATAACATTGATCATGAATTGTAGGTTGAATTTGTTCTCCAACTTTCCAATTACTTGGATAGCAATGATGTGTTGATAGATACCGCTCATTGCTTGTGATGTCATAAATTGGTTATGGACATTCACTGCCAACATAACTTGGGACAGATAGGGTCACACGCATAGGATGCACATGGAAAAGGAGTTTACTCATACATATGGTTTAACTTTATTACTAAAGTGTTTAGGTATTTAATTTAAACAACATTGGTTATACATTGGATGAACTGAAATTTGAATCATCCGGTTCAGAAATGAGCCATCCAGTTTAGAATATGAATCGCCCAGTTTAGAATCAGAATAAGAATCGCCTAGTTCATAACTGAACTGACTGTTTCAAAATGTGAATCGACCATTTTATATGTGAAATGACAGGTTGAGCGATCAGTATGACTTGATCAAGAATTGATGTTGACGTCATGTTGTGCATTAATTGTAACATTAAAAGCCAATATATTTGTGAATAGGAACTATATTGAATCTACCAATTCAAGTGTTGAATTGAACGTTTAACATATGAACTGACCAGTTCAGAAGTGAACCGCCTGGTTCATGATGTGAACTGACCGAATCAGAAGTGAATTGACTGTTTCATGATTTGCATCTTCTAAAACATTCATGAAAATATGTTACCTGGACTCCCAATTGATCTAGAAACTCTGACCATGGCCCTCCTATAAATGAAGGAGTATTCAAGGCTTTCAGCAGACACAAGAATAAGCTCTGAAAATTGTTGTCATCTCATAGTTATGGTAACGTGAGAGCTCAAGCAAGTCTTACCCATAAAGGGAGAGACAATAAGGCAGAGCAAGTCAACGCTAGCATGTTGATGTTCGAAGTGACAACTCATTCCTATTGGTTCTTATAGCACAACGTGGAGTTCTTCGTGGTCCACGTGAACTATGTAGAGGCTTGGAGGTTGTTTCCGCCATGATAGGAGTACAACAACCACTTTCCTCCATGGCATTGCACCAAAAGTCCATCATCGCCAGTTGTCTGTGTGTGCCTTGCGAAGTGTGAACATCACCGTGCAAGAGTTATCACTAGATTTTCTCTAGTATGAGGTATATCTCTTGCAACTTATTTCCCAATGCATAGTTGTTGAGGTGGTATGTTGTTTATGGAGAATATGACAAGAAAATTTTTATTATCGTTGCCATCTATGTTGCCATATTTTCCTACAATAAGATCATTTCATGAGGGGATGATTTTTTATCATTATATTCTTGGATCTGGAGGATATGCATGTTGCACTTGAGCAGGGTCCCTGCCTAGTAGCTTGTAAGCCATTAATGTTGAATAAACGTCAAATGGGTGAGTCACTATAGAAACTAAGATTGACTAAGGTTCCAATTTGGATATGTATAAATGACATGCCTTTAGAACTATGGGATGAAGAGGTTTTGTAGCCTCATAGGAAGCTTCATTGGGACCTCGCTGAGACCCGATACTTTAACTAGGAACTTTAAGAGACTTAAATTTTTGGCAGGATCAAGTCCTTATTTCTACTACATCCTCTTTTCCTAATGAATTAAAGTGGATTAGTGATGATGGATTTAAAGACTAGTAAAGATTGAATATGAGTGGTTTCCTTCTTGCTGCAATGGGTGTGGTATGTTTAGTCATAGTCAAGGAGAATGTGTCGAGAATGTGTCAAACCTGCAACTAGGAATCCTAGAACAAGAAAAAAATGGGTTGAGCAAAAATTACATGAACATGAGACATTATATGCTACCAGTGAAGGGCAAGTATCTATACAAATGTCTCAAACTCCGGCTAGGGCTATTGTCAACCAACAAAGTATACGTGAGAGCTGTCAAACTCCTATTGCTAATAGTAAGATGTCTTAACCAGAAACCCCACCTTCACAAGCTAGATGGAGTAAACAAGTGAGAAGAAACATGTATCCTCCAAAGGATGTGTCAAAGGTTCCACAGTAGGAGTTATTGGTATTCCCATCACCCTAAATAGTTTCATAACACTAGAGTTTCTTGATAATTTGGAGAATGAAGTTTCCTCTAATGTAAATGATAGCCCCCCAACTATCTTCCCAAATGGCTAATCCCCTATCTATCTTATCAAGGAATGTCTAAGGTCTCAATAAACCTGGTTGCCAAACAGCAATACAGGACCATGTCTACTAATAATTTCTCAATTGTGTGCATGATAGAATCAGAAGTTAGGAAAAGGAAATGAATATAACAATCAGGCTTCTTTCGAATGGTGCGTCCTGGAATTCCAACCACTTTTCACCCTTTTGGTAGAGTCATTATTCATTATTATGTGAGAGTGTGATGATATATCTATCAATGAGGTTGACAAAAGAGATCCTCTTATTACATGTGAGGTTAGTTCTTCCAAAAACTTCTTTTATTTTCACAACAGTATGTGGCCACAATCCTGACCATAAAGGGTTACTCTTGGGGATAATTTTTCATAAAGAAACACGTCTTCCATGTGGATCATTACTACTGATTTCGATTCCGTCAGACTTACTTCTGATAGGTTAAGTACTTCTAAACCTTCATATACTGAGGCAAACCCATATAATCATTTTATTGATGATAACTACATCCTTGAACTTAATTTGGTAAGTGTAAGATTTACTTCGAATAATAAGCATGGAGGTGATAAATTAGTTGTCTAAAATTGATAAAGTGTTGCATTATATAGAATTTCATGATAATTTTTCTAAAGTCTAGGGCACTATTAATTGTTTTATTCATAGAGATCATAAATTCCTCGCTATTTATCTTGATGACTTTCAATACAAGAAGAGAAGCCCCTTCAGATGCATTAATGTTTGGGTTGATTTCTCAGAATTCTAAAAAAATGTGAATATTGCTTGGTTGAATCTTGTTGAAGGTAATCTATGTTTCGCCGGTGTTACAAACTAAAGAATGTCAAAATAAATCTATGCAAATTGAATAGATCAGTATTTGGGAATCTTACTGAAAATAGAAAGGTTCTTGAAGAGGAGGCTTGCATTGCTCAAGATAAAACTAATATTGATCCACAAAACCATCTTTTTATTGTTGATGCTATTAATAAAAAGAATGATGGCTTTATATGCTTATAGTACTGAATAATCTCTACTAAGACAAAAATCTAGGATTCAATGGCCGACACTGGGGGACAAGAATACAAAAATTTTATTCATCTCTTAAATCTAGGAGAATAAGAAATAGTATAGAAGGTATTACTATTGATGGGGTGTACAATGATGATGAAGTTGTTATTTCTAATTATTATAATTCATACTACTTTGGTTTATTTCAGAAAAATGATAGAGTTATACCTTCCTAGAGTGAAAAGTCGAAACTTCCCACCTTGGATGAGAATCAATTTTGTTTGTTATGTACTATATTCATTGATCAAGAGATTCATGACATCATTATGTATTATGATGGGGACAAGAGCCCAAGCCTGGATGGTTTTAGTTACTACTTCAAGAATTGGTTTATTGCTGGAGTTGATGTTAGAAAGGTGGTACACAATTTCTTTGACTATGAACACCTATTGAAAGAAGCCTATATAACCTTCCTAATTCTCATTTCTAAGTCAAAAGATGCCTCTCATGCCAATGAATGGACACTAATTTCCTTGTGTAATGTGGTCAACAAAATAATTTCTAAGATCATTGCAAATAGGTTCCAAATTATTCTCCCTAATGTTATCAGTTCGTCTCAATGTGCTTTCTTGAAAGGTAGGTCATTGTTGATGTTACTCTCTCGGTCAACAAGCTTATAAATGGCATGATGATGAGCCATACTCTTAAATATTGTGTCAAAGCTAATCTTATGAAAGCTTATGACTCGATCGATTGGAAGTATATGTCAATGATTCTCCATAGAATGAATTTCCCTACTTGCTTTATTCACCGGGTTAATGAAATCTTCATGCCACTCAGTTCCAACTCCTTATTTTTGGAACCACCTCTCATCCTTTAAACCCCAAAGAGGTATTAGGCAAGGAGATCTAGTAGCTCCTTACCTCCTTGTCATTGCTATGGAGGGTCTCTCTTCTATGGTCAACAATGTTGTGGATATCGTAAGCCTAATTCCTTTCAATGTATCTAGCTAACTTTATGTATCTCACATCTTTTTTGCTGATGACGTTATGCTTTTCTCTAAGGTTGACTCAGGGTCTATTGAGACTATTAAAGACATAATCAAACAAACTTTAGAGGGTTGGAAGTCCCATCATCCTTCCTATGCAGGGAGACCGGAACTGGTCATTTCTACCTTATCCTCGTTTCATCTCTACCGAGCATTGTCTTTCCCACTACCATGCAGTGTCTCAAATGAGATTGACTTCTTGTGCAGGAGTTTCTTATGGAATGGTACAAGTCTAAAGAAAAGTTCCATTATGTGGCCTGGGAGAATGTTTACAAATCAAAAAAAGATGGGGGTTTAGGTATTAGACTTACTAGAGATATAGTTAAATCTTGTCTCATTCGTAAATTCTGGAGTATTCCCACTAAGAAAGGTAGCTTATGGGTAAAGTGCATGCATGAAAAACAACTCAAGGGAACTCTATATGGAGAGTCGAGGCTAAATCTACTTCCTCTTGGCATTGGAAGCAACTTGTTAACTTCAGGGATGAAGTAGTGTATTTTGTGAAATATGTCCCCGCTGATGGTAACAATTAGTTAATAAGAGAGATCCCTGGATAAATGAAGGAATTTTTCTAGATGACATCCTTGACACGAAGGATATTTCTTAACCTTGGGAAAAGTAAACTGGCATATCTGAACTTTTTGCATAATGGAAAAGATAATCGGATTCCTCTAGACATATTAACCTCATCATGGGAACCATCCATGAGTACTACAAAGTCAACTATCAGAAAGAGGACTATCTTCTGCTATGGTAGTAAGCCTACTAATCTTAAAGACTGCTGAAATGTAATCAGAACAAAAGGTGATGTAGTTCCCTGTTATTCATGGCTCTGCAAAGAAAATGTTCCACAAAGATGTGTCGGTGTCCTCACAATCTGGGATGATTGTTAACAACACGAGACGTGTCCTCACAATCTGGGAAAAGACTTTATAACTGCCCAACACTTATTTTTTGAATGCCACTTTAGTTGTGCTACTTGGACATTCTTAAAGATCAACAGATTATCTAAGTCAGACCCTGCAGCATGGAGGACCTCTTCTGCCTCAAAAAACGGAGATCTGTAGTAGCTGTTGTTCTGTTCCTGTGTGAGATGTGGGAAGGAAAGAAACTTTATCATTTTTGCAGATAAGAGTTCGAAGTACATATGCCATTTTCAACATTTTAAAGCTGATTATGATAGTCTCATTAATCATATATAAAGATAGATACATAAATAGCTACATTTTTCTCATATATAAAGATAGACAGATAGCTACATTTTTCATTCTTCTTTTATCTTTGATTGGCTTCGGTATCTACAATGTACAGTTCTGATCTTATTAATGTAAAAAATAAGAGGAACACGCTTTAGAGGATCAAGAAAAAGAGATGGTAATCATATCCAGTGAAAACAGCATGTGGAACCAATTGTGTAAGCCGTTGTCTGCACCCAACTGTGGAACCAATTGTGGAAGCCGTTTGTCTGCACCCAACTGTGGAACTAATTGTGGAAGTCATTGTCTGCACCCAAATGTGGAAGCTAGACGTCCTTCCGAACTTTGGCATCTTGCCCGGAGTTTGCAGAGGACAACTGGCGTCCAAGACACCTCACCACCGTTGGCAGTTGTCAAATATGTGATGCCAACACAAAGAATATAGTCCACACTCTTTTATTGTACTCATATATCTGGTCTTCAGATGAATAGCAGCTTTAGTAAGATAAAGTGATTATGCCATTTACAACTACTAATGTATGCTGGAAATAGCTTAGAAAAGCTGAATACTAATGAGACCACTGAAGACGGGTGGGTCGGAAGTGCAGGATCTATTTGATCTTTAACTAAACGCAGACCATCTCCTCACTTACCAGTAATCCTCTGTTGTTTTGGGTAAATAACTGCCAAGCAGCCAGAAGTCGTGCGCTGAAGAGAAGACAACCTAACCTACTGAACAAGAGCATATGCAGATACTAGCTCCTGGTGCTGACTCCGTGACAACGAATACTGATGCCGCCATCATCGACCAGCAACAGGTTTCTTTGGGGGGTGGCGTTCAGGGACCACCAGGGTCATCTTGTGAATATGGCCGCCAAGACCCTTAAAGGGTAGCTGGTCGTAGTTCTTAGCTGAAAACTATGATGTTTAGTCTGGCTTACAAGTAGTGCTGGAGCTGGGGTTCTCAAAGCTTAATATTGAATCTAATGTTGCTGCAGTAGTAATGAAAGCTATCCAAAACCAGGAGTGTGGCCTTAGTCTTGTGATGCTGATTCTCAGGGAGATTGATAGGCTTAAACCATGCTTTTCTAACATCAACTTTAACCATAATTACAGGAAGGGCAATACTACATCCCCCGTTTGGCTGAGATGTTTTTTGGGCTGTGTTTAAAAGTTATATACCCTCCGTGTTTGTTACGGACTCCTTCTAATGACTTTCAATTTTAGTTAATATATCCAGGTAGTTTACCCTAAAAAGAAATCCACTGCAACTTGTTTTGAGGACATTATCTTACTGGATGATCTTTTTTTCTAGAAATAGGCAAGGCCGCACCTTTGCATGCCGGCCAGGCCAAGCAATATGTAATTGGTTGGTGTGCCAAAAGTAAGTTTACTGTCTCATTCCTAGATAGCAGTGTGCAACTACTGCAATCCGATCGTTCAATTATGTACTTCGTCCCAAAGAAAATTAACTGATTCCAAGATTGCACTCGTGTCAAGACAGGCATGTCATACGCCAGAATTATATCACTTAATCACAATTCTATATGTGTTCATTACTTCAAGGAATGACTTTTTTATATATATAGCTTAGGAGGCCGTCGTATTCACCCCGTCCTCCTCAAGCAGGTAAAGCATCATCGGGGAATACACGCACAAAGGCACAACCACCCCTTCCTCTCAACAACAAAAAGGACCACCTCAGCCATTACTAAAAAGAGCTACCTCATGGACAAAGACCAAGCCAAGCAGACTGATCCAGGCCATCCCCAAGCAAACATGTACAACAAAGCAAGAAGATTTAACTACATTTTTCTTTAAACCGTTCAAGGAGAGTAATATGTGTCTTCTACCCATCAAATTTAGTCCCGATGTTCAGTGAGAATCAGATGGTTTGAGGAGAAGCCCACCTGGCCAACTCAGCAGGACCAGAACAACACCACTTGCAGGATGAAAAATCCAAGGATATCAAGCTCCATCATCATGGATTTGATAATTCTCAACCGGCCAAGCCTACAGGACAGCAGCTTCTAAAGCCATCCAGACACAGCACCCAGCCCACCGTCAGATTAACCTCGATTATATCTAAATAAGACACCCAAG
Source organism: Alisma plantago-aquatica (assembly GCA_963693085.1). NCBI lineage: Eukaryota > Viridiplantae > Streptophyta > Magnoliopsida > Alismatales > Alismataceae > Alisma > Alisma plantago-aquatica. The sequence continues at coordinate 862,285,654 of OY856411.1, forward strand.
AGAGAAAAAGCCAGGCTGATCTAGGTGCAGAACAATCAGAGCAAAGCCAAACAGCCGAAGAACAAGGTTCCTGCAATATCAGCAAAGCATCCTGTCTGGCATCCCATCGCCACACAGGAATGAATGACTAGAAGCGCAGATATAACATTGGTGTCCTGGAATGTATAAATCTCTTTTATTGACTAAACATTGGAGGTGGAGGCGAATGACTACATGTGCAGAAATAAAAGCCGTGTTCTGGAATGTATGAACTTCTTTTACGACATATGCTACGACTGAGGTCATCAATATGTAATAAGTTCTAATTCATTTTTCAGTTGAGGAACACGAAGTGCATCTAATGAGGCTAAACATCACATATAATGACTACTTTTTTGTCAAATAAACAACTAATGCTTGCAAGTCAGACCTTTGACGGTTTTGTTTTGGTGCTGGGTCATAATGAATCAAAGACTATTTCAAAGAAACCCAAGTGCCATAGATGTCAGGAAGTTGCATACTGACCTAAATTGCCTAGTGGGACAGATCAACAACTGTTATCGTCCTCATTCACGGCGCTTGAATTTTTGTTAAATTCGTATCTAAAGCTTTCCTACCTTTCTACCTTTAGAAAAGAATGGTTTATCTTTAATAACAAGCAGTAATTCACCATTGAAGCTCCTGAAGTTTTTCTCCTACTATTTGCACACCACAAATAGACTTTTTTTCAATGACTTGGCAAAGTAAGTACAGAGGATAATGGCAATGCTCCCACTGCTCACAAATTTGGTTTATACAGTGTCTTCTATTCTCCAAATCATTAATTTAAATAATCAACATGTTTGCATTTCTAAGTACAACGAAAAAGATGATGGTTATTGGTTTAGCAAGAGAGATTCTGAGCGTTTGATACACAAGTCCAAATCAGCTTCGAGCAGCATATGAGCCATGTCACCAACCTATTGAATGACATAATCAGAGGATATTTTGTGTACATCTTCGGCATTCATTCCAAAAAAAAACATGCCAACATTTATGTATAAGCTTATACAAAACAATTACAAACAGGAATGGTAAATCAAACAGCTGCAAACGTGTTAAACCCGAATTCCAACTATCACCTTCCCAAAGGCAGACATAGCCCATTGATGAAATACTACACCGAATTAAAACAGAATACTTGTAAGTCATATCTTTCAACGGTTTTGTTTTGGTGCTATGGCTAAAACTAATGAATCATAGACTGTTTCAAAGGAACCAAATACCATAGATGTCAAGAAGTTGTATACTGACGTAAATCGCCTAGAGGGACAGATCAAAACTATTATCATCCTAGTTCAGTACACTTGAATTTTTGTTAAATTCGTATCTAAAGGCTTTCTACCTTCAGGAAAGGAGGAAAGGATGATTTATCATGATTAACAAACAGTAATCTACCTTTGCAGCTCCTGAAATTTTCCTCCTACTATTTGCAAACCACAAGAAGATATATTTTGTCAATGACTTAGCAAAGAAAGTACAGAGGATAATGGTAATGCTCCCACTGCTCAGAGAACCCGTTTATATAGTGTCTTCTATTCTTAAACTCACTAATTTAAACAATCGCCATCTCAAAATACAATGAAAACGGTGATGGTTAGGCGATTCTATGTGTTTGATACACAGAAGTGAAAATCAGCTTCGAACGGCATATCATCCATGTCCCCATCATATTGAAAGACATAATCCACATATACACTTTTATACAAATTCGTCATTCAGTTAAAAAAAAGCAGGCCAACATTTATATGTCAGCTTATAGAAAACAATTGTAAACAGGAACGCTCCATCAAACAGTTGCACATGAGTTAAATCCAAAATCCAACTATTATCTTCCAAAAAGGAAGACATATCTAATTGCTGAAATACAACATAGAAGAAAAGAAATATCGGCTACTGCATGGTGCATAAAACTAGCAATGTAAAGCCAGTTTATGAAAGGATAGGAGACTAGAAGCTTTAGTATTACTGTTAAAGCCGACAGCACTCATACTGATAAGTGTTTCAGAAACTCAATGATAAAGTCTTCCCTTCGGAAGAGGCTTTGGCCTGTTGGCGTTGTAGCAGCACCGTCTTAGTGACCAGGTTGCAAAAGAGGTGCACGAACTGCGGGGTGTCCACAGCCGGGATGGGGTACGTGATCCTCCTGTAGTACTGCAGTGGCATTCCCGGTTCGACCATGCACACGGTGGGGATCTGGGACCTGTCAGGCTCCTGTATGACCGCGAGCTTCCTGTCCGACGATTCAGACCCTAGGATGACAAAACAGTCAGGCTTCTGATGTGCCCCGCCGCCTAAGTTGATTCGGATCTTCTTGGGCAGGTTCCTGCGCAGCCCCGGGGTGTTGGTGGAGTATCCTGGGATCCCCATCTGTGTGTCGTGGGCGCACCCGAGCTTTGCCGCCATGTGGTCGAGCACCTCGTCCTTGATATCGTTTTTAGTGCAGAGGAAGAAGGCGCGGCCGTTCCCTGAGATGAGGGAGCCGAGGAAACTGACGGCGTTGCGAAGGCACACCGTGGTCTTGTCGCCATCGATCACGTGCGTCCCATTGCTGAGTTCCCAGGATGAAGGCCTTGAAGTGCTCAGCCGCCGCCTGACGCGAGAGGTGGGCGCTCGTCGCGATCAGCTTCTGAGATACAAGATACTGGCTCGCCATTGGCAGTGGCTGCCAGCGCAAACGAGGAGCAAAAGGGAAGCGGGAAAGCGAGACCTAGACAGTGAATTGGCGGTTCCGAGGGGTGGGGTGGAACAATTGGGAGGAACCAGCAAGACCAGGGGAAGTGAAGAAGAAAATAGAAAATTGAAACGCTGAATGGAAGAAGAAAGGTAGAGGCGGCAATGGCAGTGTCGGACACCCACACCACCGCGAAGACGGGAACCTACTCGTTCTGGAGACTGCAGAGAGACCGAGGGTAGAGCTCGACTCTCGTCGCGAGTGATAGATTGGAAGGGCTAGCTGGCCCAAATCGCAAATCCTGGCATAGGCGGCATGTTTGGTGGGAGATTAAAGTGAAATTTTGTAATGTTAAGAAAACCGATTAGAACTAAAAAGAAATGGAAAGGACATATAATTAAGCCAGGTTTGATTGGAAAAAAAATTAATGAAATTAAGATATAATGAATCAACATAAAAAATAGATCATTTAAATACATAGAAACACATAAAAATCACTACCATAAATGAGATACGGTTTACATTATTTTTTATATGAAAGAGAGACGAGTTATTTTCGTAGTGTAATCATACTATAGTAAGACCAAATTAATGGAGTAAAATATGAAACTAGTCTACGTAGCACTCTACTCAATATTTCTTGTGAAGTCCAAAATCCCTCCAAAAAGCTTGCATCATCTATAAATAATTCCTTATGTCTAACTTTATACAATATTATACCGAAACATTCATGGTCGGGATAATGCACCAAAAAGCAATCTTGACTAAAATTACTAAATTTGAGTATGAAATTGAAGAAAATTACTATGCATTGGCAATATATTGTATGTAAAGTTTGTTGAATCATATTAATAATATTATTAATGTAAATACTCCATATCTAAAAAATAATTGTGAACAAACTCATATCTTTTATTCTAATGTAAACTTCCAAGACTGATGGTCATTGAAAATGCACTCCAATATGTATTGACTTTAAAGGAAGCCTCATGTCTTGATAAAATTAAACCTTAATCATGATGAATTTTAGTAGAGGTGCTTCTAATAAAAATGGGATGAACTTATAAATAGAAGAAGAGGAAGGCCTAAATTAACATGGGATGAACTTATAAAGAGAGATTTTGAATCTCTACATCTCAATCAGAATATGACCCATGATAGAGCTGAATGGAAACGAAGGATCCATGTAGCCGACCCCAACATAGTTGGGATTGAGGCTTAGATGATGATGATGATGATGATGATGCTTCTAATAAAAATACATAATAAAACTATGTGATTTTAGTTTGAATTATATATACACTTTTCTTACAGATAGTTGAAAGTTTAAAGCATATAAGTTCAAGATGCCTAAAACATCAGATGACTATGGTTGTTTAGCAATTTTGGTTAATCAATACAAATATTGTGGTTAGCATTATAAATTGTTTTGTCATTATTAGTAGCATCCTCACTTTTGTATAATATGTGTGATTATGTTATTTAGTGTAAGGACCCTGACCTTCATTTTGGGCTTACCCTATTTGCTTTACCTAAACCTTGTGTTGAGATGCTTGCTAATCACCTGAGTTGTGATTAGGGTTTGTTTGTGCTTTGTTGAGAGGTTGGAGGTGCAACTTGCAAATAACCCAAGTTTTAGGGTTGATGTGCAAGTTTGACACCTTGAGAGATGTTTCTCTCTCTCCTTGCATCCTCTAGGGTTGAGAGGATGGGTTGGGCTCGTTGTTTGAGTAGCTTTGGGCTTTGTTTTGCCTTGTTGAGCCTTGTTTGGGCTTTGCCTAGCTTTGTTGGGCCTTGTATCGGGCAAGGGTGAGCCTGGTGCCTTGTATCGGCCATAGTGTATCAGCCAGGGTGGTGGTGGGTGTGTCAGGTTACCATGATGGGCGACACACACCCCACTTGACCTAGCCTCATTTGTGTCACCATCTTGGGACAAGTGGTCGTTGTCTTGCTAGTGGATGGCAAGTCATGGACAAGTGGTTTGGGATGCTAGCATGTGGCATAACCCTTGGACAAGTGGTGGTTTGGGCAAGAACATGTGGAGCTATCCCTTAGTGGATGCCCACTTAACCCTCTTACTTATATACCCCCTTCTTTGCTAGCTTGGGATCCCTTTATCTCTTTAGTTACATTCCTTCTTCCTTGGTGGCCGATACACTTCCCCTTGGTGGAGCTCGGTGGTCGATACTCTCTCCTTGGTGACACCTGGATGTATAGCATACATCGATGTGTGTGCTTCCTCGAGCACTAGCTTTCTCAGATCATCAACATCGGGGACCACCATCCTACCATGATAGCAAACTAGTCCATCCTCGGACTCATGGAACCCATCACGCTTTTCGCTACTAAATTCTAATTTAATCAGCTAAACTGTAGCATCTGCCTGTTGCACTTCTTTGATCTGCTGCCTCAATGTAGGCTTTACTTGCATAAATGCCAACAGTCCAGCCAAGGCTCACCTCTCAAATCCATGGTGAGAGAAGGGTATTTCCCAAGCAACTAGAGCATAGACTCACCTCTCAACAACCAAGAGAGAGGGGTTTTTCCTACACCACTAGAGCTTGAACTCACTTCTCAAGACCAAATGTGTAACATCCCAGGATTCGAGGCCTCGGATAAGTTGATCTTAAAAGGAATGATTGGACTACCCATATCACCAAGGTGTACCTCCTTTTCAGGAAGCCCATCTCTAAAGAACTCCATAGTTAAGTGTGCTCAGCTTGGAGTAGTACTAGGATGGGTGACCAGTCGGGAAGTTGATCCTGGCTTGCGGGTCAGTGTGGACAAAGTGTGCAGTTAAGGCTAGTGGTGGTCTGTGGGGCCAGTCGTCATTCCTGAAACTCTACTAGAGCCTTGGGCAGTGGGCCCGGGCTTTACAAATGGTATCAGAGCCATAACCCCTCCAGTAGGTGGGGCCCACATGGGCATGTGGCATGCCAGTCTTGAGCCGTGCGGTCCAGGAAAGTTGGAAAGGGCTATCCGTAGAGACGAGATGGAGCCGCCTTTGCGCTGGTAGTCGTGGACGGGAGTTGGGTGTCCATGGGTCATTGTGGGTCTGCACTGAAATGGGGTCAAATTATGAGGCCATATAGTTGAGTCTAAGTGGGGGAGATTGTAACATCCCAGGATTTGAGGCCTCGGATAAGTTGATCTTAAAAGGAATGATTGGACTACCTATATCACCAAGGTGCACCTCCTTTTTAGGAAGCCCATCTCTAAAGAACTTCATAGTTAAGCGTGCTCAGCTTGGAGTAGTACTAGGATGGGTGACCAGTCGGGAAGTTGATCCTGGCTTGCGGGTCAGTGTGGACAAAGTGTGCAGTTAAGGCTAGTGGTGGTCTGTGGGGCCAGTCGTCATTCCTGAAACTCTACTAAGGGGTTCATCTTATTATTCCATGAACCCACACAGTTAATCTCTCATTCATCTTATTATGCCATGAACCCACATGAAGTGTACCAGAACATGTGAAAGCATCGCAACAAGCTGCAGTTTCAATGTACAAGGCTTAGAACCTCTCGGGTTCCTAAACCTACATTCTCACTTGGCCATCTACAACATGCATTCTCCACGTCTGGCGCTCAACAGCTAATGGGTGGTTGGATATTTGGACTCCTCTGCATGTGGGTAATCATCCATAGAGTCAAAGCACTTTGGCTTTTCATGCATCAGTTGACCTAGAGAAGATCTCCAGTGATCAATACAGCTTGTAACACAGATACCATTGGCATCCCCAGTTGGTGTTGGGTACCAAACAACTCTAAGGAGTCTATCCTCACTTCCCTAGAACCCCACACCCTACCGATGTGCTCCGTCTTACCTCGATCTGGACAAAATACCTCTAGTCAGGAAGCATGTTTCTCCCTCACATTATAGGCCTCATCATGTAACATCCCTGACCTGGGTTTAGGGCTAACCCTATTTGTTTGGCTTAAATAAATTGATTAGAACTTTAATATAATTCTCTAAAGTGTTTTGTTATCAGGTGATATACTTATGTTTCAAGTTTGGTCTTGTTTGAATGATGTTTGAGCAATGTTCTCTTGTTTTGGACCAAAATGCAATTTACCAAAGATGAGAGGTTATATTGCAATATGTGAATGTACTTCATGTGTTTTAGCATCATAATAAAAAGAATTATGCTAAGGGGCAGCTTGTGGAAAGCCTAGGTTGTATCATGTACACATCCTTGTTTTATTCCTCATATGAATGTGGTTTTAGTATCCTCATGCCAAATCTCTTAGTCATTAAGTTGCAATTAATAAGCATCATCCTTCTCATAATGTTATCCATGTGTCTTAATGCTTAAGACTCATTCACACTTATGGATTTCATCCCAATGGGTGCTACCATCAAGGTCATACCTTATGGTTTACATGGAAGTCATTTAGGATGTAATGGTCATAAACCATAACTCAAAATCTGGTTCCTCATATTTATCTAGATAGTCGACTCATCACATGACCAACTCTTCACATAAATAACCGAGGTGCATCTGTCAAGGATATAAGAACTCACAACTCTTTATGATTCTTAATGTCCTTTATTAGTGTGGGGTATTCTTTATTTAAGAAGAAATTAGTTATTTGATAATCATCATATAACTCCTTAGAGTATGACTTCCCCTTTTTTTTTGGACATCACTATGCCTTAATCATGAGTTCACTATGATACACTATCATAACCACTCATAAGGATCTCAAACATTTGGTTTAAGTATTTCATTCATTGATCTCATCAAGAATTAACACTTTACCAAATCCGTACTTAATCTATGATATTCTTGAACACTTCAAGACATTCATATTGGTATTTCTCTAAACACCATTTGAAGTACTAGCATTAAGTCCAATAGGTATGTAAATACATCACATGTATTATACCTAATAGGATAATCATTCTCCCACTACCATCATGTCTAACAGATTCATGTCTCTTACTGGTTCTCTAACCAAAAGAGTCTATATTTATCCATCATATGGAAACTAGAAAAGAATTTATCATGATTTATGCTAATTTGATTGTTTGAGTTATCAATAACTTTTAGGTATCATTTTATCTTATGTATACCCAGTATCACAAGATAAACAAGGCATTGCCATAAAGATCATATCTTTTCAAATTGAAACATCAACTTTATTAATTGCTATCACTGTCATACAATATGCAAAAATAAAGTGTTTCTATTCATTTGGCAAATATGAAATAGCAGTTCATAACTCTATTACATGCCTTCAAGGCTGAAAATAAACTCAAGTACTCCTATCTATGGTGGCAACACTTGCCCCATTTATTGAGTGCTTTATATTTTATATCTTGGTATCATATACCTCAAAGATGTTACAAGTTTATTTCATGACACCTTCAGGTGGAGACGTCTGTCGCCTCCTTCTTCTTTAGTTCTTCTAGATAGAGTGGGCAATTCCTTTTCCAATGTCCTGTCTTTTGACAATGGTGGCAATTGCCTCTCTTGGTCACACCTCCCTTGGCCTTGAGAGTTGAAGACGACTTGGGCTACTGGATAGCATCAGAACCTTTCTTAGCCTTTCCCTTAACCTTACGCTTGGACTTGCCTTTCTTATTGTTGATCACCATCACAAACTTAGGCTTGTCCTTCTTCATCTGTGTCTCGGCTGTCCTCAACATGCCCAACAACTCTGTCAATGGCTTGTCAAAGTTGTTCATGTTGTAGTTCATCACAAACTGACTGTAGGATTCTGGCAACGATTGTAGTATCACGTCAGTAGCCAACTCTTGGTTCAGGGGATATCCCAGTCTTGTCAGGTTCTCCACATACCCAATCATTTTGAGTGTGTGAGGACCAACTAGATCTCCTTCTGTCATGACACACTTGAATAGCACCCTTGAGACATCATATCTCTCTTGTCGTGCTTGATCTTCATACATGTTCTTGAGATGCTGAATCATCTCAATGACACCCATGTTCTCATGTTGTCTCTGCAACTCATGGTTCATGGAGCACAACATCAAGCACTTTGCATCAATGGCATCATCAGAATGCTTCTTATAAGCATCCCTTTCTGCCTTTGGTGTGGTAGGAGCCAGTTCCTCTAGTGTGGCAACACATCCCATTATCACACAGATAACGAGGTGTTACGCGAAAACGTGCGGAAATCACCATAACCACAGATTATCAAAAACACGGGTTAATTAAAACCGATTGCAGAAAACATATAAACTGAGAAACTATTACTTTCCAGTCCTCATCCGGCACAGAAACATGTCATATTTGTACACATACGAGATCTGATACGTGTCCACAGCTCAGGAACATCTGTTCATCCATCACATGAGTTCACCACCTGTTCACATACATAAAGGCCCACATCTGGCCAACAGCAGGATAAACAAACATCATCGAACGATCATCGTGAAACAACATCAAAACACTGGCAAGGACCTGAGAGTACAGGGATGACTCTAGACTCTACTACAAAACATCCAAAACAGTAGCATATCCATCGCTTGCCTTCTACTACTCTTCAAGCTGCTCGGTCGCAACACCACGACCACGTCTACCTCGACCACCTGAAAACCAGCGGAGTGAGACAATTGAACAATTGTCCCAGCGGGAAACATAACTCCCTACCGCAACTATAGAACCTCAACAAGATAACTATAACAACATATAATTATCAACAGGTATAACCAGAGCAGTATATATATATAGCAAAGCTATTCTTACCGACAAGCTTACCAGCTGTACAAGATGCATATAACCAAATATCTCTCAATAGAACAAGTTTATCAGAATAAGATACAATGTCACATAACCTGATTATCAAGATAAGGCATATTACCGCATACCTGATGAATATAGAAGTACCTGCAGATAGACCAGAATTAAATACAAAAACAAGGCCTCAACCAATGTTTCATGTTTATCTTAAGCAGTAAATACTAAACGGCTGTATTACGTATTATTATGCCCCGAGGATTTGAATCGTACCATTCAAATCCAACCTCTGGCTGTGAAGCCTAAGACTGGTGCCATACAAGGTCAATGGAAGAGCCGGACTTCACGACCTCCCACCTCGTGGTCAGTACACGAGTACAACACAAGCATGACCTTAGTCACATGCTGAAGTGGTCTAAGCCACAGGGTCAGCTCTTTAAGCTACCCTCACTCTAGCCCGCCTTGGTACAGGTCTCGGTGCTAGTAATACTAGGCCATGGGCCTGATCACCGTGCTCCGAGCCATGAACGCATTCATGCTCCACACATCACATATCCTGAGGCATGGGCCTGTTCACCACGCTCTATATACGTATCTGCGTCTGTAACCGAAGTTACACTCTTACGTCCTAATTTTTAGGCTAGGAGCAACCTACACGTATTCAACAATATGCGCTTCCAGGTTAACCCGTAGGAGAACCTGTTTCACCATCACCAAGTCCTGACGATGATGGATCTATGGCCAGGGCAAACTACATGATATAATTCCACTATAATTAATTAGTGTCTTTTAGATGAATTGTAGGATTCAACCAAGTTATAATCATGCAAGATATAATAGAAAATAAAGAACATTATATTATTATTGAGACCTCATCAACCTGATCCATCACAAGGATCCAGCATCACATGTTACCACTTGGCCTCTTATCAACCATACAGATCCATATCAAGGATCATCACATATCACAGGATATCAATCCTTCATCATGTACTGTCACTGCCTCTCAAGGCTCACATCATCATCATGGGACCAACACATTACATTTATAATCTCATAGAACAAATATCAAGGTAATGTTACTCATCATATATGTCACATAGCCCTTTCATGGCTACACATCACCTGCATGGTTAGGATACACAATAACCATAGATTCAACATATGGAATATGCTCACTATCATGAGTTATCATTCAAGATAATCTATTTATCAATATTACACTATTTGATGATCAGGCTTGCTAAGCACATTGTACCATAATCATGCTTACCCTTATCTCAGGATTATCCAATTAGTCAAGGTATTCACTTTACATAACAATTATGTTGAGTCTACTAGTCAACTACCATTGTTACCAAAATCATTACTATTACCATCCACTATCATCATTATTACCATTTTTATCATCATGCAAGCTACTAGTGTACTATCATCATTCTCATTAGCAATTAAGCACAAGGGTTAATTCATGCATGTCATTACTATCATTATTGCCATCAGTATTATGATCATCATCATTATCTACTATTATCTTCATTGCTATGTTAAGCAAACTGTTAATGTAATTGCCACTTAGTCACATTATTCCAATCATTACCATTATTATTACTTTCTCTTACTAGCATGGCATTAACACAACTAACATCTTTGTTATCCACACATTATCATCATGACTATGTCATTATTACTACCATGTCATTTGATTGTTACTAAGCAAGGCATTACTACCGAGATTTAGTTGTTCATAGACGTCTATTGTCATGATACTTGGGGTCGTCACCAAAGGACCCAACAACCCTCACCTAAAACCTCACAACCCTCACTATTGCTACATGCTCGGCTAGGCATGGGGGCTGCACGCTGCTTGCACTCAAACTGCTGCCCGCGCGCTCCTTCTGCCCGCTCGCTCACTCTGCTTGCACGCCCACTTCTACCTGCACGCTCACCTCTCGCCCACACGCCCCTTCAAAGGAGGATCAGGCGACACCAAGCTCTGCCTGCGCGCTCACTTCTCAAGTGAACCGGGAGACACGCATGTCGCGCGTCAGGGAGTGCTGCGCGGCTCGGACGAGATGGGTGTCGCGCGCCAGGGAATGCTGCGTGGCTCACCTCATCGGGCACGCCCGTCCCATACTCACCACCTGCCCGACATCCTAGGCTAACACCCCAACATCCTCACAACTGCTAGGAGAGAGAGGGAGAGAAAGAAGGAAAGGAGAGAGGGAAGCACTCTCTACAAATTGTGCAACAGCATAAGGCCTATCGGCCAGCACGCTTCTAGGAAAGGAGGGCGTGTCGCTCAGCTTACCCACTTCTGCTGCTCGCCTCACATCAAGGGGTATCGCCCGATACACCCTCACCTATCGGCCATTACACCACCTATACCTTTCGAGCAACACCACCAACTACTAAGGGAAGCCCTTTCGTCCACCACAGGGACCAAGGCCTACTGCCCATCCAACAGGGTAACACTCAACCTTGCCATAACAGCCAACAAAACTCATTACTCACCCTATCGCCCAACACATGGGCAGGGTATCAGCCAACCTCAAGGAAATAACCCATTGTTCAAAAAAGCTTACATATCGTCCAACAAAGAGATGCCATATCGTCCATCTCAAAGGCAAAGTTGCCCTGTCGTCCATCAAGAGGATATCGTCCAACAACTCAACCCAAGAGGGAGTATCGCCCAACACATGGTCACCAACAACCTCCAACTCAAGCATCACAAACCCTAGATCACTAGAAACCCTAAACCCTAAGGGTATATCGGCCACCCAAGGAAACTCAAGCATAAAATAAGATAAGCTACTAAGTTAACTACTAACATATAACAAGGCTATTGCTAGAGGTAAAGGAATTAGGGTTAGAAGTCATGCAACCCGCCTTAAGCTCCAAGCTCCAAGGAAGAAGAAATACTCCAAGGTCCAAAGCTATGCTCCACCAAGCTACTCCAGGAAGGTGTGTCGGCCACCACTTCAACTCCAAGGGGGGTGTGTCGGCCAACACAAGCAAGATGGAGAGGGATGTCGTGCACTCAAGGTGGTGGAGAGACCAAAAGAGCAAAGGAGACTAAGGAAAGGAGTAGAGCTTCATATATAGGAAGAAGGGGGAGGAGAAACCAAGGTTCAACCATGCTAAGTGTCGTCCACCCAAGGGACACTTGTCCTAGGGTTCAAGCCAACACATTAGCAAGGCATGGGACACTTGTCCAAGATATGCACCAAGTGTCACCAACCAAGGTCAAGCCATAAGGGCGACACAAGCAAGAACTCCTATTGGGCGACACAAACAAGCTGCTGGGCGACACACCACTGTGTTGGATGACACAAGACCATCTTGGACGACACACACACACCCTTGGACGATACAAACTCACCTTGGACGACACAAGGCTCAACCAAGCCCAAACAACACATCTCAAGGCCCAAAGAAGCTCAACTCAGGCCCAAAGGGCTCAAACAACAAGCCAAAGCCTTCCTCTCAACCCTAGAGGAAGCAAAGAGGGGAAAACATCTCACAAGATGACCAACTTGCACACAAAACCCTAAACTTGGGTTATTTGCAAGTAGCCCCTCGAACTCTCGACAAAGCACAACAAGACCCTAATCACCTCTCAAAGGTGATTAGCAAGCATCAAACCACCAAGGTTAAGCAAAACAAACAGGGTAAACCCTAAACGCAGGTCAGGGTCCTTACATCTAGAATTGGAGTATCCAGGACATAGAGCTTTCACTCTTAAGTGAGAACAATTCTCAATGTCCTAAACCAGTTGTGGAAGTTAGTCCCATTCAGCTTGTCCTTTTCAAGGACCGATCGCAATGAAAAGTGATTGTTGTTTGTTGTCATTTGTACTACAAAAGGAAATATGTGCAATTTAGTCCAAAACTCAATTTTGGCTTATTTGATTGATTTAAAAAGTTGATGATATAATTAGGACTTTAATTAATTATCACTCCCACTATGTTTTTGTTCAAATTGATAGCCCTCACCATCAATTTGGAAGATTGCAGCGTACAATCTTCTAGTCGGTCAAGATCATGGAATCCTCTGAGTCATGGACCAACTAGGGCTGTCACCCACAACTTAGATCTTCCAGGTAGGCAACTTTTGCCAATTGCATCATATGCAACTCTTGAAAGATGTCATGCACAACTCCTTGCCATGATCACCTCCATGCCTCAAGGTGCTAGATCATATCTAGGTCACCTTGTTAAGTCTGACCCAAAGCCAACACGATGAATATGTATCATGTTAGGGTAGACCCACATACTCATCCTTCACGCTTCCATGAGATAGATGGTGCATCATGCTAGGGCATGCCCACACTTGGCCGATCAAGCTTTTCACATGTGTCACATTTGGAAGGCATCTAAAACTTTAATATTTAATGAGGGATTTGGTTTTATAGGTACATATACATATCCAATCACCAAAATATATAGTACTTATCATATACATGCTATATCCCATAGAAAACATGCAAAATGATAAAAGCGAAGATTATGGCCATCCTAATGTGATTCCTCAAGCCAAGAGGAATCACTGTCATCTAGGTCTACATCACATGCAACCTATCCATGATGAAGTGTTGTAGCCATCTGAGTTGACCAACTCATCACATGAATGACCTGCTCGCCCTGGCCGGTCGTCTGGGTGCCACCGGTCGATCGATTGGCTCCTCCAACTGATCAGTTTGCCTGATCGTCATGCATCTCCTCATGGTCGCCACCCGATCGTCTCACTCCTCGAATCGATCATCTAGATCTCCAACCGATCGATTCACTCCTTGAACCGATCGTCTCATTCGTCGTCAGGTTGACCGCCATTCTTTGACATAAGAGGAAATAAAAATCTATCCTATTTTACATTTGAAAAGGGAAACCCTGAGTAACATTCGGGGGGAGCAAAGGTAGGAAATAAATCTCGAGTTATCTCGAGTTACATTAGGAATAGGAGATAGGGAATCAGTGCGCAGACTGAGATACAAGCAACCACATTCAACCAAGCACACATACATAGGGTTTATTGGCCATAACCATGCTATACATCCACCACAAAAATCGTTTAAGGGCGACGCGTATCGAGTGCATTCATATTACATATCATATATGTATATTGGGATTTGAGGATTTAGGATTGGACATGCATAAAGCCATTATTATTCACATCATATGCAATAATTAAAGGCGACAAACCAAAATTGATCACATCGATAATCCTAAAGTATAGAGCAGTTGACGTGGCTCTAATATCACTATTGGGTTTTAGGGGAGACAAAGAAGGCATCGGAAACAAAAAAATTTCTCCCCATAACCCAAAACGAAGGAATCGCGTCAACGTCTATACAGTAGGAAGGATGGTTTGTAGATGCATACCTTGTCCCAAGGCTTACTCGACAACGATACCTCGCGGCTTGTACGGTCTTCACCTTTGGTCTTGGATGGTGTCTGTGCAGCTCCTGGTCTCACCGGGACTGTCGAGATTAATAACTGTCCTCTGAGTGGAAAAAGTCTCCCACCTCTTAAGTAGTCCACACAGACCACCTGGAACTCCGATCTCCTTGTCCTACAAGGAATCGGAATGAGTTGTACCCTCCTGTCGGCGTACTAGTTGCCAACACACTCTCCTGCAACCAGTCACTATTCTGTAGTTGTCTTTCCCTTACTGTGTCTCCCTTATCGGGTAGCACTTGCTAGGGCTCTCTCTCGGTTACCAAAACTAGACAGAACGACAACTTTGCACAACAACTGGTATTCTGAGTTGTACTTTGAGAAGCCCCCAATACCCCTATATAGAGGAGGGTCATGGGACTGGGTTCTCTACCCCAGGCAATGCAGGACTAAACGTAAGTAGAAGGGTTCAAGATTTTCCACAAAACTACCAACTACGCTAGCTGAACCGATCGTTTCAACCTTGAATCAATCGTTTTGTGACCTCAACCGATCATTTCAACCTAAACCGATTGTTTGGTACCCCTGAGTCGATCGGTTCATCACATGAGCTGACCGGTTCATGGTCCTGGTCCAACTCAAACTGACTTTCATATTTGTTTCCGATTAATCAAATATTAATCCTTGTCCAAATTGAATTTGTACAAGTGAAACAAATTCTATTTGTAAAATCGACTTTCCAAATGATCTCCATTGGTCACATGAGCCGACCGGTTCAACAATTGAGCCGATCAGTTCACCAACCTGAGCCGATTGGTTCATCTCATGAGTCGATCAGTTGGAAGTGCAGATTGTGCAAAATCAGTCAATCGCAGTTTCAATCAATCTGATACTCTAGTCAATTGGTCCAACACCTTGAACACTATGATTTTGAGCTATCAATCAACTGAGTGTTTAATTGAACTACTAAACTCCTTTAGTAATCAATCTAAACATCATTTATGGATAAACTCCTCTTCCAAGTTAAATCCTATGTGTGTGACCCTGTAGGTCCATTTCATGTTGGCAGTGAAAGTCCATAACACTTATGACTTCACAAGCAAAGAGCGTGCCTAGTCACACATCAATGCTACCCAAGTGAAAAGGAAAGTTGGAGAACAACTTTCAATTCTACAAATAGTGAATGGTGTTACAGCGAATGTATAATTCCTTTGTCACTGATATCCCGAATGAACTCAAGGCATGGAACAGTCATCCTTTCAACGTTCATTCACTTTCTTGATCTCAGAGTAGATTGGAGGAGATATGTATGACATCAATATCACATACTGATTCACACATGCGTGCACACCTATCTCAATCCTACTCATCAAGTGGCCATGGATATCAAACTCCCTCAGGAGGGACAAATCCCATATCTATCACTCACCCCTCAAAAGCCCCATGTGTCAAAGCCACCCAATCATCACCTTTATAACAACCCATGTTTCAGGACTACGTTTGATGATGTCAAAGTGTACCCAATGACATGTGTTGAGTGTAGTGATTTCAGGTCAAAGAATCACACTCACCACCATCACTGTGAGAACTGACTGTGACTACCATGTCATGGTTCCATGTGTCAAACTCACGGTGGGTCTGTCTGGTACGCTTGTTCTCTAACAAGTACCTATGTGTTTGGTTTGATATCTCCATATCATGACTAATGAGATTCTGTCATCAACCAACACCACAATCTAGTCTTATGTGTCATTGCTGTCTATCCACCTTCCATAATGACATCCGACTAGGGACATAATAAGAATGTACAAACTCTTAGCATCCGTATGATCTCACCGTTCATGTCCTCAACCTGAAAGCATACATCATTGAGTACTGTCATTCTCTAGACATTCAATATGTTATATCATTATCTCATATGACTGAGCCAGAAAGAATTGGAAGCTTGCCTTTAATGATTATCAAATCAATCTTAATGTATCCCACCAATCATCTCATGACTAGCTCTCAGGGCATACATACCAACATGTGGGGTTACTCGTCATTTCTGAAACTCTACTAGAGCCTTGGACAGTGGACCCGAGTGTTACATTTAGTTTGTCTCTTGCCCAATTTTTTTAAAAACAAATATAGTGCATGGAAGCAAGTTATAACAAATATATACATCATGACTTGAGCAACCCCACATATGATAATCATAACCAGTCCAAGAGTACCAACATAAAAGGACACATATGTATGACACAATTCCATATGGGATACATGGTGCATAACATGGTAAAAACATGTTGAGTAGGGCTATATGATCCATCCTATCATGACATGATATCAATATAGTGATGTTCTACTGTTGCACCCACATCTCATGATTACCACTAATCGTGAGATTAGGACATAAGTTGAAAATTAAACTTAATACGAAGAACACCTTTAGCTTTTTTTAAAAAAATTCAAACTCTTTGTTTTCTCACATTCAATCACATAAAATAACTATACAATGGGTTTTAAAACTTCTTATTTCAATCTAATTTCAATAATTAAGATACATATCTAAACATTCATTATGTTATTACAATTCCATGTACATATGACATGCTAATCGATACATTCTCTATTGTTAAGGAAACAAAGTTACACATCATCATTTACAACTCTATATAAGGACCTAGAGTGATAGGGATAGATTGAACTTCACTAATCAAATATTTAGCTCTTGTGGCAGATCTACTATGCATTAACATTTTTCAAATCCATAGTTTCCCTGAAAATTTGTGAGTAGAGGGGTGAGCCTACTTGCTCGGTCAATAAGTACTTCAAATAAATAGTTTAAAGCACTTTAATTGTCAAACCATATGTTATTGAGCAATTGAATATAAAGTGGAGTAGTAATGAGCTGTACAGAAACTACTGATTCACTGACATCTATATGGTAGGATACTCTAAGTATCTATGAAGGATAATATAACTGAACATACTTGATTAATCACAAAGGAAACTAGTAATTTAGAAACATATAAAGAATAAAGGAACAACTAAACACACAGTTAATCTCTCATTCATCTTATTATGCCATGAACCCACATGAAGTGTACCACAACATGTGAAAGCATCGCAACAAGCTGCAGTTTCAATGTACAAGGCTTAGAACCTCTCGGGTTCCTAAACCTACATTCTCACTTAGCCATCTACAACATGCATTCTCCACGTCTGGCGCTCAACAGCTAATGGGTGGTTGGATATTTGGACTCCTCTGCATGTGGGTAATCAGCCAGAGAGTCAAAGCACTTTGGCTTTTTGTGCATCAGTTGACCTAGAGAAGATCTCCAGTGATCAATACAACTTGTAACACAGATACCATTGGCATCCCCAGTTGGTGTTGGGTACCAAACAACTCTAAGGAGTCTATCCTCACTTCCCTAGAACCCCACACCCTACCGATGTGCTCCGTCTTACCTCGATCTGGACAAAATACCTCTAGTCAGGAAGCATGTTTCTCCCTCACATTATAGGCCTCATCATGTAACATCCCTGACCTGGGTTTAGGGCTAACCCTATTTGTTTGGCTTAAATAAATTGATTAGAACTTTAATATAATTCTCTAAAGTGTTTTGTTATCAGGTGATATACTTATGTTTCAAGTTTGGTCTTGTTTGAATGATGTTTGAGCAATGTTCTCTTGTTTTGGACCAAAATGTAGTTTACCAAAGATGAGAGGTTATATTGCAATATGTGAATGTACTTCATGTGTTTTAGCATCATAATAAAAAGAATTATGCTAAGGGGCAGCTTGTGGAAAGCCTAAGTTCCAAGTTTGAGCTTGTTTGAATAATGTGAGGTTAGTTCTTCCAAAAACTTCTTTTATTTTCACAACAGTATGTGGCCACAATCCTGACCATAAAAGGGTTACTCTTGGGGATAATTTTTCATAAAGAAACACGTCTTCCATGTGGATCATTACTACTGATTTCGATTCCGTCAGACTTACTTCTGATAGGTTAAGTACTTCTAAGCCTTCATATACTGAGGCGAACCCATATAATCATTTTATTGATGATAACTACATCCTTGAACTTAATTTGGTAAGTGCAAGATTTACTTCGAATAATAAGCATGGAGGTGATAAATTAGTTGTCTAAAATTGATAAAGTGTTGCATTATATAGAATTTCATGATAATTTTTCTAAAGTCTAGGGCACTATTAATTGTTTTATTCATAGAGATCATAAATTCCTCGCTATTTATCTTGATGACTTTCAATACAAGAAGAGAAGCCCCTTCAGATGCATTAATGTTTGGGTTGATTTCTCAGAATTCTAAAAAAATGTGAATATTGCTTGGTTGAATCTTGTTGAAGGTAATCTATGTTTCGCCGGTGTTACAAACTAAAGAATGTCAAAATAAATCTATGCAAATTGAATAGATCAGTATTTGGGAATCTTACTGAAAATAGAAAGGTTCTTGAAGAGGAGGCTTGCATTGCTCAAGATAAAACTAATATTGATCCACAAAACCATCTTTTTATTGTTGATGCTATTAATAAAAAGAATGATGGCTTTATATGCTTATAGTACTGAATAATCTCTACTAAGACAAAAATCTAGGATTCAATGGCCGACACTGGGGGACAAGAATACAAAAATTTTATTCATCTCTTAAATCTAGGAGAATAAGAAATAGTATAGAAGGTATTACTATTGATGGGGTGTACAATGATGATGAAGTTGTTATTTCTAATTATTATAATTCATACTACTTTGGTTTATTTCAGAAAAATGATAGAGTTATACCTTCCTAGAGTGAAAAGTCGAAACTTCCCACCTTGGATGAGAATCAATTTTGTTTGTTATGTACTATATTCATTGATCAAGAGATTCATGACATCATTATGTATTATGATGGGGACAAGAGCCCAAGCCTGGATGGTTTTAGTTACTACTTCAAGAATTGGTTTATTGCTGGAGTTGATGTTAGAAAGGTGGTACACAATTTCTTTGACTATGAACACCTATTGAAAGAAGCCTATATAACCTTCCTAATTCTCATTTCTAAGTCAAAAGATGCCTCTCATGCCAATGAATGGACACTAATTTCCTTGTGTAATGTGGTCAACAAAATAATTTCTAAGATCATTGCAAATAGGTTCCAAATTATTCTCCCTAATGTTATCAGTTCGTCTCAATGTGCTTTCTTGAAAGGTAGGTCATTGTTGATGTTACTCTCTCGGTCAACAAGCTTATAAATGGCATGATGATGAGCCATACTCTTAAATATTGTGTCAAAGCTAATCTTATGAAAGCTTATGACTCGATCGATTGGAAGTATATGTCAATGATTCTCCATAGAATGAATTTCCCTACTTGCTTTATTCACCGGGTTAATGAAATCTTCATGCCACTCAGTTCCAAATCCTTATTTTTGGAGCCACCTCTCATCCTTTAAACCCCAAAGAGGTATTAGGCAAGGAGATCTAGTAGCTCCTTACCTCCTTGTCATTGCTATGGAGGGTCTCTCTGCTATGGTCAACAATGTTGTGGATATCGTAAGCCTAATTCCTTTCAATGTATCTAGCTAACTTTATGTATCTCACATCTTTTTTGCTGATGACGTTATGCTTTTCTCTAAGGTTGACTCAGGGTCTATTGAGACTATTAAAGACATAATCAAACAAACTTTAGAGGGTTGGAAGTCCCATCATCCTTCCTATGCAGGGAGACCGGAACTGGTCATTTCTACCTTATCCTCGTTTCATCTCTACCGAGCATTGTCTTTCCCACTACCATGCAGTGTCTCAAATGAGATTGACTTCTTGTGCAGGAGTTTCTTATGGAATGGTACAAGTCTAAAGAAAAGTTCCATTATGTGGCCTGGGAGAATGTTTACAAATCAAAAAAAGATGGGGGTTTAGGTATTAGACTTACTAGAGATATAGTTAAAGCTTGTCTCATTCGTAAATTCTGGAGTATTCCCACTAAGAAAGGTAGCTTATGGGTAAAGTGCATGCATGAAAAACAACTCAAGGGAACTCTATATGGAGAGTCGAGGCTAAATCTACTTCCTCTTGGCATTGGAAGCAACTTGTTAACTTCAGGGATGAAATAGTGTATTTTGTGAAATATGTCCCCGCTGATGGTAACAATTAGTTAATAAGAGAGATCCCTGGATAAATGAAGGAATTTTTCTAGATGACATCCTTGACACGAAGGATATTTCTTAACCTTGGGAAAAGTAAACTGGCATATCTGAACTTTTTGCATAATGGAAAAGATAATCGGATTCCTCTAGACATATTAACCTCATCATGGGAACCATCCATGAGTACTACAAAGTCAACTATCAGAAAGAGGACTATCTTCTGCTATGGTAGTAAGCCTACTAATCTTAAAGACTGCTGAAATGTAATCAGAACAAAAGGTGATGTAGTTCCCTGTTATTCATGGCTCTGCAAAAAAAATGTTCCACAAAGATGTGTCGGTGTCCTCACAATCTGGGATGATTGTTAACAACACGAGACGTGTCCTCACAATCTGGGAAAAGACTTTATAACTGCCCAACACTTATTTTTTGAATGCCACTTTAGTTGTGCTACTTGGACATTCTTAAAGATCAAAAGATTATCTAAGTCAGACCCTGCAGCATGGAGGACCTCTTCTGCCTCAAAAAACGGAGATCTGTAGTAGCTGTTGTTCTGTTCCTGTGTGAGATGTGGGAAGGAAAGAAACTTTATCATTTTTGCAGATAAGAGTTCGAAGTACATATGGCATTTTCAACATTTTAAAGCTGATTATGATAGTCTCATTAATCATATATAAAGATAGATACATAAATAGCTACATTTTTCTCATATATAAAGATAGACAGATAGCTACATTTTTCATTCTTCTTTTATCTTTGATTGCCTTCGGTATCTGCAATGTACAGTTCTGATCTTATTAATGTAAAAAATAAGAGGAACACGCTTTAGAGGATCAAGAAAAAGAGATGGTAATCATATCCAGTGAAAACAGCATGTGGAACCAATTGTGTAAGCCGTTGTCTGCACCCAACTGTGGAACCAATTGTGGAAGCCGTTTGTCTGCACCCAACTGTGGAACTAATTGTGGAAGTCGTTGTCTGCACCCAAATGTGGAAGCTAGACGTCCTTCCGAACTTTGGCATCTTGCCCGGAGTTTGCAGAGGACAACTAGCGTCCAAGACACCTCACCACCGTTGGCAGTTGTCAAATATGTGATGCCAACACAAAGAATATAGTCCACACTCTTTTATTGTACTCATATATCTGGTCTTCAGATGAATAGCAGCTTCAGTAAGATAAAGTGATTATGCCATTTACAACTACTAATGTATGTTGGAAATAGCTTAGAAAAGCTGAATACTGATGAGACCACTGAAGACGGGTGGGTCGGAAGTGCAGGATCTCTTTGATCTTTAACTAAACGCAGACCATCTCCTCACTTACCAGTAATCCTCTGTTGTTTTGGGTAAATAACTGCCAAGCAGCCAGAAGTCGTGCGCTGAAGAGAAGACAACCTAACCTACTGAACAGGAGCATATGCAGATACTAGCTCCTGCTGCTGACTCCGTGACAACGAATACTGATGCCGCCATCATCGACCAGCAACAGGTTTCTTTGGGGGGTGGCGTTCAGGGACCACCAGGGTCATCTTGTGAATATGGCCGCCAAGACCCTTAAAGGGTAGCTGGTCGTAGTTCTTAGCTGAAAACTATGATGTTTAGTCTGGCTTACAAGTAGTGCTGGAGCTGGGGTTCTCAAAGCTTAATATTGAATCTAATGTTGCTGCAGTAGTAATGAAAGCTATCCAAAACCAGGAGTGTGGCCTTAGTCTTGTGATGCTGATTCTCAGGGAGATTGATAGGCTTAAACCATGCTTTTCTGACATCAACTTTAACCATAATTACAGGAAGGGCAATACTACATCCCCCGTTTGGCTGAGATGTTTTTTGGGCTGTGTTTAAAAGTTATATACCCTCCGTGTTTGTTACGGACTCCTTATAACGACTTTCAATTTTAGTTAATATATCCAGGTAGTTTACCCTAAAAAGAAATCCACTGCAACTTGTTTTGAGGACATTATCTTACTGGATGATCTTTTTTTCTAGAAATAGGCAAGGCCGCACCTTTGCATGCCGGCCAGGCCAAGCAATATGTAATTGGTTGGTGTGCCAAAAGTAAGTTTACTGTCTCATTCCTAGATAGCAGTGTGCAACTACTGCAATCCGATCGTTCAATTATGTACTTCGTCCCAAAGAAAATTAACTGATTCCAAGATTGCACTCGTGTCAAGACAGGCATGTCATACGCCAGAATTATATCACTTAATCACAATTCTGTATGTGTTCATTACTTCAAGGAATGACTTTTTTATATATATAGCTTAGGAGGCCGTCGTATTCACCCCGTCCTCCTCAAGCAGGTAAAGCATCATCGGGGAATACACGCACAAAGGCACAACCACCCCTTCCTCTCAACAACAAAAAGGACCACCTCAGCCATTACTAAAAAGAGCTACCTCATGGACAAAGACCAAGCCAAGCAGACTGATCCAGGCCATCCCCAAGCAAACATGTACAACAAAGCAAGAAGATTTAACTACATTTTTCTTTAAACCGTTCAAGGAGAGTAATATGTGTCTTCTACCCATCAAATTTAGTCCCGATGTTCAGTGAGAATCAGATGGTTTGAGGAGAAGCCCACCTGGCCAACTCAGCAGGACCAGAACAACACCACTTGCAGGATGAAAAATCCAAGGATATCAAGCTCCATCATCATGGATTTGATAATTCTCAACCGGCCAAGCCTACAGGACAACAGCTTCTAAAGCCATCCAGACACAGCACCCAGCCCACCGTCAGATTAACCTCGATTATATCTAAATAAGACACCCAAGAGAGAAAAAGCCAGGCTGATCTAGGTGCAGAACAATCAGAGCAAAGCCAAACAGCCGAAGAACAAGGTTCCTGCAATATCAGCAAAGCATCCTGTCTGGCATCCCATCGCCACACAGGAATGAATGACTAGAAGCGCAGATATAACATTGGTGTCCTGGAATGTATAAATCTCTTTTATTGACTAAACATTGGGGGTGGAGGCGAATGACTACATGTGCAGAAATAAAAGCCGTGTTCTGGAATGTATGAACTTCTTTTACGACATATGCTACGACTGAGGTCATCAATATGTAATAAGTTCTAATTCATTTTTCAGTTGAGGAACACGAAGTGCATCTAATGAGGCTAAACATCACATATAATGACTACTTTTTTGTCAAATAAACAACTAATGCTTGCAAGTCAGACCTTTGACGGTTTTGTTTTGGTGCTGGGTCATAATGAATCAAAGACTATTTCAAAGAAACCCAAGTGCCATAGATGTCAGGAAGTTGCATACTGACCTAAATTGCCTAGTGGGACAGATCAACAACTGTTATCGTCCTCATTCACGGCGCTTGAATTTTTGTTAAATTCGTATCTAAATCTTTCCTACCTTTCTACCTTTAGAAAAGAATGGTTTATCTTTAATAACAAGCAGTAATTCACCATTGCAGCTCCTGAAGTTTTTCTCCTACTATTTGCACACCACAAATAGACTTTTTTTCAATGACTTGGCAAAGTAAGTACAGAGGATAATGGCAATGCTCCCACTGCTCACAAATTTGGTTTATACAGTGTCTTCTATTCTCCAAATCATTAATTTAAATAATCAACATGTTTGCATTTCTAAGTACAACGAAAAAGATGATGGTTATTGGTTTAGCAAGAGAGATTCTGAGCGTTTGATATACAAGTCCAAATCAGCTTCGAGCAGCATATCAGCCATGTCACCAACCTATTGAATGACATAATCAGAGGATATTTTGTGTACATCTTCGGCATTCATTCCAAAAAAAAACATGCCAACATTTATGTATAAGCTTATACAAAACAATTGCAAACAGGAATGGTAAATCAAACAGCTGCAAACGTGTTAAACCCGAATTCCAACTATCACCTTCCCAAAGGCAGACATAGCCCATTGATGAAATACTACACCGAATTAAAACAGAATACTTGTAAGTCATATCTTTCAACGGTTTTGTTTTGGTGCTATGGCTAAAACTAATGAATCATAGACAGTTTCAAAGGAACCAAATACCATAGATGTCAAGAAGTTGTATACTGACGTAAATCGCCTAGAGGGACAGATCAAAACTATTATCATCCTAGTTCAGTACACTTGAATTTTTGTTAAATTCGTATCTAAAGGCTTTCTACCTTCAGGAAAGGAGGAAAGGATGATTTATCATGATTAACAAACAGTAATCTACCTTTGCAGCTCCTGAAATTTTCCTCCTACTATTTGCAAACCACAAGAAGATATATTTTGTCAATGACTTAGCAAAGAAAGTACAAAGGATAATGGTAATGCTCCCACTGCTCAGAGAACCCGTTTATATAGTGTCTTCTATTCTTAAACTCACTAATTTAAACAATCGCCATCTCAAAATACAATGAAAACGGTGATGGTTAGGCGATTCTATGTGTTTGATACACAGAAGTGAAAATCAGCTTCGAACGGCATATCATCCATGTCCCCATCATATTGAAAGACATAATCCACATATACACTTTTATACAAATTCGTCATTCAGTTAAAAAAAAGCAGGCCAACATTTATATGTCAGCTTATAGAAAACAATTGCAAACAGGAACGCTCCATCAAACAGTTGCACATGAGTTAAATCCAAAATCCAACTATTATCTTCCAAAAAGGAAGACATATCTAATTGCTGAAATACAACATAGAAGAAAAGAAATATCGGCTACTGCATGGTGCATAAAACTAGCAATGTAAAGCCAGTTTATGAAAGGATAGGAGACTAGAAGCTTTAGTATTACTGTTAAAGCCGACAGCACTCATACTGATAAGTGTTTCAGAAACTCAATGATAAAGTCTTCCCTTCGGAAGAGGCTTTGGCCTGTTGGCGTTGTAGCAGCACCGTCTTAGTGACCAGGTTGCAAAAGAGGTGCACGAACTGCGGGGTGTCCACAGCCGGGATGGGGTACGTGATCCTCCTGTAGTACTGCAGTGGCATTCCCGGTTCGACCATGCACACGGTGGGGATCTGGGACCTGTCACCCTCCTGTATGACCGCGAGCTTCCTGTCCGACGATTCAGACCCTAGGATGACAAAACAGTCAGGCTTCTGATGTGCCCCGCCGCCTAAGTTGATTCGGATCTTCTTGGGCAGGTTCCTGCGCAGCCCCGGGGTGTTGGTGGAGTATCCTGGGATCCCCATCTGTGTGTCGTGGGCGCACCCGAGCTTTGCCGCCATGTGGTCGAGCACCTCGTCCTTGATATCGTTTTTAGTGCGGAGGAAGAAGGCGCAGCCGTTCCCTGAGATGAGGGAGCCGAGGAAACTGACGGCGTTGCGAAGGCACACCGTGGTCTTGTCGCCATCGATCACGTGCGTCCCATTGCGAGTTCCCAGGATGAAGGCCTTGAAGTGCTCAGCCGCCGCCTGACGCGAGAGGTGGGCGCTCGTCGCGATCAGCTTCTGAGATACAAGATACTGGCTCGCCATTGGCAGTGGCTGCCAGCGCAAACGAGGAGCAAAAGGGAAGCGGGAAAGCGAGACCTAGACAGTGAATTGGCGGTTCCGAGGGGTGGGGTGGAACAATTGGGAGGAACCAGCAAGACCAGGGGAAGTGAAGAAGAAAATAGAAAATTGAAACGCTGAATGGAAGAAGAAAGGTAGAGGCGGCAATGGCAGTGTCGGACACCCACACCACCGCAAAGACGGGAACCTACTCGTTCTGGAGACTGCAGAGAGACCGAGGGTAGAGCTCGACTCTCGTCACGAGTGATAGATTGGAAGGGCTAGCTGTGATTAGGGTTTGTTTGTGCTTTGTTGAGAGGTTGGAGGTGCAACTTGCAAATAACCCAAGTTTTAGGGTTGATGTGCAAGTTTGACACCTTGAGAGATGTTTCTCTCTCTCCTTGCATCCTCCAGGGTTGAGAGGATGGGTTGGGCTCGTTGTTTGAGTAGCTTTGGGCTTTGTTTTGCCTTGTTGAGCCTTGTTTGGGCTTTACCTAGCTTTGTTGGGCCTTGTATCGGGCAAGGGTGAGCCTGGTGCCTTGTATCGGCCATAGTGTATCAGCCAGGGTGGTGGTGGGTGTGTCAGGTTACCATGATGGACGACACACACCCCACTTGACCTAGCCTCATTTGTGTCACCATCTTGGGACAAGTGGTCGTTGTCTTGCTAGTGGATGGCAAGTCATGGACAAGTGGTTTGGGATGCTAGCATGTGGCATAACCCTTGGACAAGTGGTGGTTTGGGAAAGAACATGTGGAGCTATCCCTTAGTGGATGCCCACTTAACCCTCTTACTTATATACCCCCTTCTTTGCTAGCTTGGGATCCCTTTATCTCTTTAGTTACATTCCTTCTTCCTTGGTGGCCGATACACTTCCCCTTGGTGGAGCTCGGTGGTCGATACTCTCTCCTTGGTGACACCTGGATGTATAACATACATCGATGTGTGTGCTTCCTCGAGCACTAGCTTTCTCAGATCATCAACATCGGGGACCACCATCCTACCATGATAGCAAACTAGTCCATCCTCGGACTCATGGAACCCATCACGCTTTTCTCTACTAAATTCTAATTTAATCAGCTAAACTGTAGCATCTGCATGTTGCACTTCTTTGATCTGCTGCCTCAATGTAGGCTTTACTTGCATCAATGCCAACAGTCCAGCCAAGGCTCACCTCTCAAATCCATGGTGAGAGAAGGGTATTTCCCAAGCAACTAGAGCATAGACTCACCTCTCAACAACCAAGAGAGAGGGGTTTTGCCTACACCACTAGAGCTTGAACTCACTTCTCAAGACCAAATGTGTAACATCCCATGATTTGAGGCCTCGGATAAGTTGATCTTAAAAGGAATGATTGGACTACCCATATCACCAAGGTGTACCTCCTTTTCAGGAAGCCCATCTCTAAAGAACTCCATAGTTAAGTGTGCTCAGCTTGGAGTAGTACTAGGAAGGGTGACCAGTTGGGAAGTTGATCCTGGCTTGCGGGTCAGTGTGGACAAAGTGTGCAGTTAAGGCTAGTGGTGGTCTGTGGGGCCAGTCGTCATTCCTGAAACTCTACTAGAGCCTTGGGCAGTGGGCCCGGGCTTTAGAAATGGTATCAGAGCCATAACCCCTCCAGTAGGTGGGGCCCACATGGGCATGTGGCATGCCAGTCTTGAGCCGTGCGGTCCAGGCAAGTTGGAAAGGGCTATCCGTAGAGACGAGATGGAGCCGCCTTTGTGCTGGTAGTCGTGGACGGGAGTTGGGTGTCCATGGGTCATTGTGGGTCTGCACTGAAATGGGGTCAAATTATGAGGCCATATAGTTGAGTCTTGACGAGGACATCAAGAGTCTAAGTGGGGGAGATTGTAACATCCTAGGATTTGAGGCCTCGGATAAGTTGATCTTAAAAGGAATGATTGGACTACCCATATCACCAAGGTGCACCTCCTTTTTAGGAAGCCCATCTCTAAAGAACTTCATAGTTAAGCGTGCTCAGCTTGGAGTAGTACTAGGATGGGTGACCAGTCGGGAAGTTGATCCTGGCTTGCGGGTCAGTGTGGACAAAGTGTGCAGTTAAGGCTAGTGGTGGTCTGTGGGGCCAGTCGTCATTCCTGAAACTCTACTAAGGGGTTCATCTTATTATGCCATGAACCCACACAGTTAATTTCTCATTCATCTTATTATGCCATGAACCCACATGAAGTGTACCACAACATGTGAAAGCATCGCAACAAGCTGCAGTTTCAATGTACAAGGCTTAGAACCTCTCGGGTTCCTAAACCTACATTCTCACTTAGCCATCTACAACATGCATTCTCCACGTCTGGCGCTCAACAGCTAATGGGTGGTTGGATATTTGGACTCCTCTGCATGTGGGTAATCAGCCAGAGAGTCAAAGCACTTTGGCTTTTTGTGCATCAGTTGACCTAGAGAAGATCTCCAGTGATTAATACAACTTGTAACACAGATACCATTGGCATCCCCAGTTGGTGTTGGGTACCAAACAACTCTAAGAAGTCTATCCTCACTTCCCTAGAACCCCACACCCTACCGATGTGCTCCGTCTTACCTCGATCTGGACAAAATACCTCTAGTCAGGAAGCATGTTTCTCCCTCACATTATAGGCCTCATCATGTAACATCCCTGACCTGGGTTTAGGGCTAACCCTATTTGTTTGGCTTAAATAAATTGATTAGAACTTTAATATAATTCTCTAAAGTGTTTTGTTATCAGGTGATATACTTATGTTTCAAGTTTGGTCTTGTTTGAATGATGTTTGAGCAATGTTCTCTTGTTTTGGACCAAAATGCAATTTACCAAAGATGAGAGGTTATATTGCAATATGTGAATGTACTTCATGTGTTTTAGCATCATAATAAAAAGAATTATGCTAAGGGGCAGCTTGTGGAAAGCCTAGGTTGTATCATGTACACATCCTTGTTTTATTCCTCATAGGAATGTGGTTTTAGTATCCTCATGCCAAATCTCTTAGTCATTAAATTGCAATTAATAAGCATCATCCTTCTCATAATGTTATCTATGTGTCTTAATGCTTAAGACTCATTCACACTTATGGATTTCATCCCAATGGGTGCTACCATCAAGGTCATACCTTATGGTTTACATGGAAGTCATTTAGGATGTAATGGTCATAAACCATAACTCAAATCTGGTTCCTCATATTTATCTAGATAGTCGACTCATCACATGACCAACTCTTCACATAAATAACCGAGGTGCATCTGTCAAGGATATAAGAACTCACAACTCTTTATGATTCTTAATGTCCTTTATTAGTGTGGGGTATTCTTTATTTAAGAAGAAATTAGTTATTTGATAATCATCATATAACTCCTTAGAGTATGACTTCCCCCCTTTTTTTTTAGACATCACTATGCCTTAATCATGAGTTCACTATGATACACTATCATAACCACTCATAAGGATCTCAAACATTTGGTTTAAGTATTTCATTCATTGATCTCATCAAGAATTAACACTTTACCAAATCCGTACTTCATCTATGATATTCTTGAACACTTCAAGACATTCATATTGGTATTTCTCTAAACACCATTTGAAGTACTAGCATTAAGTCCAATAGGTATGTAAATACATCACATGTATTATACCTAATAGGATAATCATTCTCCCACTACCATCATGTCTAAGAGATTCATGTCTCTTACTGGTTCTCTAACCAAAAGAGTCTAGATTTATCCATCATATGGAAACTAGAAAAGAATTTATCATGATTTATGCTAATTTGATTATTTGAGTTATCAATAACTTTTAGGTATCATTTTATCTTATGTATACCCAGTATCACAAGATAAACAAGGCATTGCCATAAAGATCATATCTTTTCAAATTGAAACATCAACTTTATTAATTGCTATCACTGTCATACAATATGCAAAAATAAAGTGTTTCTATTCATTTGGAAAATATGAAATAGCAGTTCATAACTCTATTACATGCCTTCAAGGCTGAAAATAAACTAAAGTACTCCTATCTATGGTGGCAACACTTGCCCCATTTATTGAGTGCTTTACATTTTATATCTTGGTATCATATACCTCAAAGATGTTACAAGTTTATTTCATGACACCTTCAGGTGGAGACGTCTGTCGCCTCCTTCTTCTTTAGTTCTTCTAGATAGAGTGCGAAATTCCTTTTCCAATGTCCTGTCTTTTGACAATGGTGGCAATTGCCTCTCTTGGTCACACCTCCCTTGGCCTTGAGAGTTGAAGACGACTTGGGGTGCTGGCTAGCATCAGAACCTTTCTTAGCCTTTCCCTTAACCTTACGCTTGGACTTGCCTTTCTTGTTGTTGATCACCATCACAAACTTAGGCTTGTCCTTCTTCATCTGTGTCTCGGCTGTCCTCAACATGCCCAACAACTCTGTCAATGGCTTGTCAAAGTTGTTCATGTTCTAGTTCATCACAAACTGACTGTAGGATTCTGGCAACGATTGCAGTATCACGTCAGTAGCCAACTCTTGGTTCAGGGGATATCCCAGTCTTGTCAGGTTCTCCACATACCCAATCATTTTGAGTGTGTGAGGACCAACTGGATCTCCTTCGGTCATGACACACTTGAATAGCACCCTTGAGACATCATATATCTCTTATCGTGCTTGATCTTCATACATGTTCTTGAGATGCTGAATCATCTCAATGACTCGCATGTTCTCATGTTGTCTCTGCAACTCGTGGTTCATGGAGCACAACATCAAGCACTTTGCATCAATGGCATCATCAGAATGCTTCTTATAAGCATCCCTTTCTGCCTTTGGTGTGGTAGGAGCCAGTTCCTCTAGTGTGGCAACACATCCCATTATCACACAGATAACGAGGTGTTACGCGAAAACGTGCGGAAATCACCATAACCACAGATTATCAAAAACACGGGTTAATTAAAACCGATTGCAGAAAACATATAAACTGAGAAACTATTACTTTCCAGTCCTCATCCGGCACAGAAACATGTCATATTTGTACACATACGAGATCTGATACGTGTCCACAGCTCAGGAACAGCTGTTCATCCATCACATGAGTTCACCACCTGTTCACATACATAAAGGCCCACATCTGGCCAACAACAGGATAAACAAACATCATCGAACGATCATCGTGAAACAACATCAAAACACTGCCAAGGACCTGAGAGTACAGGGATGACTCTAGACTCTACTACAAAACATCCAAAACAACAGCATATCCATCGCTTGCCTTCTACTACTCTTCAAGCTGCTCGGTCACAACACCACGACCACGTCTACCTCGACCACCTGAAAACCAGCGGAGTGAGACAATTGAACAATTGTCCCAGCGGGAAACATAACTCCCTACCGCAACTATAGAACCTCAACAAGATAACTATAACAACATAAAATTATCAACAGGTATAACCAGAGCAGTCTATATATATAGCAAAGCTATTCTTACCGACAAGCTTACCAGCTGTACAAGATGCATATAACCAAATATCTCTCAATAGAACAAGTTTATCAGAATAAGATACAATGTCACATAACCTGATTATCAAGATAAGGCATATTACCACATACCTGATGAATATAGAAGTACCTGCAGATAGACCAGAATTAAATACAAAAACAAGGCCTCAACTAATGTTTCGTGTTTATCTTAAGCAGTAAATACTAAACGGCTGTATTACGTATTATTATGCCCCGAGGATTTGAATCGTACCATTCAAATCCAACCTCTGGCTGTGAAGCCTAAGACTGGTGCCATACAAGGTCAATGGAAGAGCCGGACTTCACGACCTCCCACCTCGTGGTCAGTACACGAGTACAACACAAGCATGACCTTAGTCACATGCTGAAGTGGTCTAAGCCACAGGGTCAGCTCTTTAAGCTACCCTCACTCTAGCCCGCCTTGGTACAGGTCTCGGCGCTAGTAATACTAGGCCATGGGCCTGATCACCGTGCTCCGAGCCATGAACGCATTCATGCTCCACACATCACATATCCTGAGCCATGGGCCTGTTCACCACGCTCTATATACGTATCTGCGTCTGTAACCGAAGTTACACTCTTACGTCCTAATTTTCAGGCTAGGAGCAACCTACACATATTCAACAATATGCGCTTCCAGGTTAACCCGTAGGAGAACCTGTTTCACCATCACCAAGTCCTGACGATGATGGATCTATGGCCAGGGCAAACTACATGATATAATTCCACTATAATTAATTAGTGTCTTTTAGATGAATTGTAGGATTCAACCAAGTTATAATCATGCAAGATATAACAGAAAATAAAGAACATTATATTATTATTGAGACCTCATCAACCTGATCCATCACAAGGATCCAGCATCACATGTTACCACTTGGCCTCTTATCAACCATCCAGATCCATATCAAGGATCATCACATATCACAGGATATCATCACTGCCTCTCAAGGCTCACATCATCATCATGGGACCAACACATTACATTTATAATCTCATAGAACAAATATCAAGGTAATGTTACTCATCATATATGTCACATAGCCCTTTCATGGCTACACATCACCTGCATGGTTAGGATACACAATAACCATAGATTCAACATAGGGAATATGCTCACTATCATGAGTTATCATTCAAGATAATCTATTTATCAATATTACACTATTTTATGATCAGGCTTGCTAAGCACATTGTACCATAATCATGGTTACCCTTATCTCAGGATTATCCAATTAGTCAAGGTATTCACTTTACATAACAATTATGTTGAGTCTACTAGTCAACTACCATTGTTACCAAAATCATTACTATTACCATCCACTATCATCATTATTACCATTTTTATCATCATGCAAGCTACTAGTGTACTATCATCATTCTCATTAGCAATTAAGCACAAGGGTTAATTCATGCATGTCATTACTATCATTATTTCCATCATTATTATGATCATCATCATTATCTACTATTATCTTCATTGCTATGTTAAGCAAACTGTTAATGTAATTGCCACTTAGTCACATTATTCCAATCATTACCATTATTATTACTTTCTCTTACTAGCATGGCATTAACACAACTAACATCTTTGTTATCCACACATTATCATCATGACTATGTCATTATTACTACCATGTCATTTGATTGTTACTAAGCAAGGCATTACTACCAAGATTTAGTTGTTCATAGACGTCTACTGTCATGATACTTGGGGTCGTCACCAAAGGACCCAACAACCCTCACCTAAAACCTCACAACCCTCACTATTGCTACATGCTCGGCTAGGCATGGGGGCTGCACGCTGCTTGCACTCAAACTGCTGCCCGCGTGCTCCTTCTGCCCGCTCGCTCACTCTGCTTGCACGCCCACTTCTACCTGCACGCTCACCTCTCACCCGCACGCCCCTTCAAAGGAGGATCAGGCGACACCAAGCTCTGCCTGCACGCTCACTTCTCAAGTGAACCGGGAGACACGCATGTCGCGCGTCAGGGAGTGCTGCGCGGCTCGGACGAGATGGGTGTCGCGCGCCAGGGAATGCTGCACGGCTCACCTCATCGGGCACGCCCGTCCCATACTCACCACCTGCCCGACATCCTAGGCTAACACCCCAACATCCTCACAACTTCTAGGAGAGAGAGAGGGAGAGAAAGAAGGAAAGGAGAGAGGGAAGCACTCTCTACAAATTGTGCAACAGCATAAGGCCTATCGGCCAGCACGCTTCTAGGAAAGGAGGGCGTGTCGCTCAGCTTACCCACTTCTGCTACTCGCCTCACATCAAGGGGTATCGCCCGATACACCCTCACCTATCGGCCATTACACCACCTATACCTTTCGAGCAACACCACCAACTACTAAGGGAAGCCCTTTCATCCACCACAGGGACCAAGGCCTACTGCCCATCCAACAGGGTAACACTCAACCTTGCCATAACAGCCAACAAAACTCATTACTCACCCTATCGCCCAACACATGGGTAGGGTATCAGCCAACCTCAAGGAAATAACCCATTGTTCAAAAAAGCTTACATATCGTCCAACAAAGAGATGCCATATCGTCCATCTCAAAGGCAAAGTTGCCCTGTTGTCCATCAAGAGGATATCGTCCAACAACTCAACCCAAGAGGGATTATCGCCCAACACATGGTCACCATCAACCTCCAACTCAAGCATCACAAACCCTAGATCACTAGAAACCCTAAACCCTAAGGGTATATCGGCCACCCAAGGAAACTCAAGCATAAAACAAGATAAGCTACTAAGTTAACTACTAACATATAACAAGGCTATTGCTAGAGGTAAAGGAATTAGGGTTAGAAGTCATGCAACCCGCCTTAAGCTCCAAGCTCCAAGGAAGAAGAAACACTCCAAGGTCCAAAGCTATGCTCCACCAAGATACTCCAGGAAGGTGTGTCGGCCACCACTTCAACTCCAAGGGGGGTGTGTCGGCCAACACAAGCAAGATGGAGAGGGATGTCGTGCACTCAAGGTGGTGGAGAGACCAAAAGAGCAAAGGAGACTAAGGCAAGGAGAAGAGCTTCATATATAGGAAGAAGGGGGAGGAGAAACCAAGGTTCAACCATGCTAAGTGTCGTCCACCCAAGGGACACTTGTCCTAGGGTTCAAGCCAACACATTAGCAAGGCATGGGACACTTGTCCAAGATATGCACCAAGTGTCACCAACCAAGGTCAAGCCATAAGGGCGACACAAGCAAGAACTCCTACTGGGCGACACAAACAAGCTGCTGGGCGACAAACCACTGTGTTGGATGACACAAGACCATCTTGGACGACACACACACACCCTTGGAAGATACAAACTCACCTTGGACGACACAAGGCTCAACCAAGCCCAAACAACACATCTCAAGGCCCAAACAAGCTCAACTCAGGCCCAAAGGGCTCAAACAACAAGCCAAAGCCTTCCTCTCAACCCTAGAGGAAGAAAAGAGGGGAAAACATCTCACAAGATGACCAACTTGCACACAAAACCCTAAACTTGGGTTATTTGCAAGTAGCCCCTCGAACTCTCGACAAAGCACAACAAGACCCTAATCACCTCTCAAAGGTGATTAGCAAGCATCAAACCACCAAGGTTAAGCAAAACAAACAGGGTAAACCCTAAACGCAGGTCAGGGTCCTTACATCTAGAATTGGAGTATCCAGGACATAGAGCTTTCACTCTTAAGTGAGAACAATTCTCAATGTCCTAAACCAGTTGTGGAAGTTAGTCCCATTCAGCTTGTCCTTTTCAAGGACCGATCGCAATGAAAAGTGATTGTTGTTTGTTGTCATTTGTACTACAAAAGGAAATATGTGCAATTTAGTCTAAAACTCAATTTTGACTTATTTGATTGATTTAAAAAGTTGATGATATAATTAGGACTTTAATTAATCATCACTCCCACTATTTTTTTGTTCAAATTGATAGCCCTCACCATCAATTTGGAAGATTGCAGCGTACAATCTTCTAGTGGGTCAAGATCATGGAATCCTCTGAGTCATGGACCAGCTAGGGCTGTCACCCACAACTTAGATCTTCCAGGTAGGCAACTTTTGCCAATTGCATCATATGCAACTCTTGAAAGATGTCATGCACAACTCCTTGCCATGATCTTCTCCATGCCTCAAGGTGCTAGATCATATCTAGGTCACCTTGTTAAGTCTGACCCAAAGCCAACACGATGAATATGTATCATGTTAGGGTAGACCCACATACTCATCCTTCACGCTTCCATGAGATAGATGGTGCATCATGCTAGGGCATGCCCACACTTGGCCGATCAAGCTTTTCACATGTGTCACATTTGGAAGGCATCTAAAACTTTAATATTTAATGAGGGATTTGGTTTTATAGGTACATATACATATCCAATCACCAAAATATATAGTACTTATCATATACATGCTATATCCCATAGAAAACATGCAAAATGATAAAAGCGAAGATTATGGCCATCCTAATGTGATTCCTCAAGCCAAGAGGAATCACTGTCATCTAGGTCTACATCACATGCAACCTATCCATGATGAAGTGTTGTAGCCGTCTGAGTTGACCAACTCATCACATGAATGACCTGCTCGCCCTGGCCGGTCGTCTGGGTGCCACCGGTCGATCGATTGGCTCCTCCAACTGATCAGTTTGCCTGATCGTCATGCATCTCCTCATGGTCGCCACCCGATCGTCTCACTCCTTGAATCGATCATCTAGATCTCCAACCGATCGATTCACTCCTTGAACCGATCGTCTCATTCGTCGTCAGGTTGACCGCCATTCTTTGACATAAGAGGAAATAAAAATCTATCCTATTTTACATTTGAAAAGGGAAACCCTGAGTAACATTCGGGGGGAGCAAAGGTAGGAAAGAAATCTCGAGTTATCTCGAGTTACATTAGGAATAGGAGATAGGGAATCAGTGCGCAGACCGAGATACAAGCAACCACATTCAACCAAGCACACATACATAGGGTTTATTGGCCATAACCATGCTATACATCCACCACAAAAATCATTTAAGGGCGACGCGTATCGAGTGCATTCATATTACATATCATATATGTATATTGGGATTTGAGGATTTAGGATTGGACATGCATAAAGCCATTATTATTCACATCGTATGCAATAATTAAAGGCGACAAACCAAAATCGATCACATCGATAATCCTAAAGTATAGAGCAGTTGACGTGGCTCTAATATCACTATTGGGTTTTAGGGGAGACAAAGAAGGCATGGGAAACAAAAAAATTTCTCCCCATAACCCAAAACAAAGGAATCACGTCAACGTCTATACAGTAGGAAGGATGGTTTGTAGATGCATACCTTGTCCCAAGGCTTACTCGACAACGATACCTCGCGGCTTGTACGGTCTTCACCTTTGGTCTTGGATGGTGTCTGTGCAGCTCCTGGTCTCACCGGGACTGTTGAGATTAATAACTGTCCTCTGAGTGGCAAAAGTCTCCCACCTCTTAAGTAGTCCACACAGACCACCTGGAACTCCGATCTCCTTGTCCTACAAGGAATCGGAATGAGTTGTACCCTCCTGTCGGCGTACTAGTTGCCAACACACTCTCCTGCAACCAATCACTATTCTGTAGTTGTCTTTCCCTTACTGTGTCTCCCTTATCAGGTAGCACTTGCTAGGGCTCTCTCTCGGTTACCAAAACTAGACAGAACGACAACTTTACACAGCAACTGGTATTCTGAGTTGTACTTTGAGAAGCCCCCAATACCCCTATATATAGGAGGGTCATGGGACTGGGTTCTCTACCCCGGGCAATGCAGGACTAAACGTAAGTAGAAGGGTTCAAGATTTTCCACAAAACTACCAACTACGCTAGCTGAACCGATCGTTTCAACCTTGAATCGATCATTTTGTGACCTCAACCGATCATTTCAACCTAAACCGATTGTTTGGTACCCCTGCGTCGATCGGTTCATCACATGAGCTGACCGGTTCATGGTCCTGGTCCAACTCAAACTGACTTTCATATTTGTTTCCGATTAATCAAATATTAATCCTTGTCCAAATTGAATTTGTACAAGTGAAACAAATTCTATTTGCAAAATCGACTTTCCAAATGATCTCCATTGGTCACATGAGCCGACCGGTTCAACAATTGAGCCGATCAGTTCACCAACCTGAGCCGATTGGTTCATCTCATGAGTCGATCAGTTGGAAGTGCAGATTGTGCAAAATCAGTCAATCGCAGTTTCAATCAATCGGATACTCTAGTCAATTGGTCCAACACCTTGAACACTATGATTTTGAGCTATCAATCAACTGAGTGTTTAATTGAACTACTAAACTCCTTTAGTAATCAATCTAAACATCATTTGTGGATAAACTCCTCTTCCAAGTTAAATCCTATGTGTGTGACCCTGTAGGTCCATTTCATGTTGGCAGTGAAAGTCCATAACACTTATGACTTCACAAGCAAAGAGTGTGCCTAGTCACACATCAATGCTACCCAAGTGAAAAGGAAAGTTGGAGAACAACTTTCAATTCTACAAATAGTGAATGGTGTTACAACGAATGTATAATTCCTTTGTCACTGATATCCCGAATGAACTCAAGGCATGGAACAGTCATCCTTTCAACGTTCATTCACTTTCTTGATCTCAGAGTAGATTGGAGGAGATATGTATGACATCAATATCACATACTGATTCACACATGCGTGCACACCTATCTCAATCCTACTCATCAAGTGGCCATGGATATCAAACTCCCTCAGGAGGGAAAAATCCCATATCTATCACTCACCCCTCAAAAGCCCCATGTGTCAAAGCCACCCAATCATCACCTTTATAACAACCCATGTTTCAGGACTACGTTTGATGATGTCAAAGTGTACCCAATGACATGTGTTGAGTGTAGTGATTTCAGGTCAAAGAATCACACTCACCACCATCACTGTGAGAACTGACTGTGACTACCATGTCATGGTTCCATGTGTCAAACTCACGGTGGGTATGTCTGGTACGCTTGTTCTCTAACAAGTACCTATGTGTTTGGTTTGATATCTCCATATCATGACTAATGAGATTCTGTCATCAACCAACACCACAATCTAGTCTTGTGTGTCATTGCTGTCTATCCACCTTCCATAATGACATCCGACTAGGGACATAATAAGAATGTACAAACTCTTAGCATCCGTATGATCTCACCGTTCATGTCCTCAACCTGAAAGCATACATCATTGAGTACTGTCATTCTCTAGACATTCAATATGTTATATCATTATCTCATATGACTGAGCCAGAAAGAATTGGAAGCTTGCCTTTAATGATTATCAAATCAATCTTAATGTATCCCACCAATCATCTCATGACTAGCTCTCAGGGCATACATACCAACATGTGGGGTTACTCGTCATTCCTGAAACTCTAATAGAGCCTTGGACAGTGGACCCGAGTGTTACATTTAGTTTGTCTCTTGCCCAATTTTTTTAAAAACAAATATAGTGCATGGAAGCAAGTTATAACAAATATATACATCATGACTTGAGCAACCCCACATATGATAATCATAACCAGTCCAAGAGTACCAACATAAAAGGACACATATGTCTGACACAATTACATATGGGATACATGGTGCATAACATGGTAAAAACATGTTGAGTAGGGCTATATGATCCATCCTATCATGACATGATATCAGTATAGTGATGTTCTACTGTTGCACCCACATCTCATGATTACCACTAATCGTGAGATTAGGACATAAGTTGAAAATTAAACTTAATACGAAGAACACCTTTAGCTTTTTTTTTAAAAATTCAAACTCTTTGTTTTCTCACATTCAATCACATAAAATAACTATACAATGGGTTTTAAAACTTCTTATTTCAATCTAATTTCAATAATTAAGATACATATCTAAACATTCATTATGTTATTACACTTCCATGTACATATGACATGCTAATCGATACATTCTCTATTGTTAAGGAAACAAAGTTACACATCATCATTTACAACTCTATATAAGGACCTAGAGTGATAGGGATAGATTGAACTTCACTAATCAAATATTTAGCTCTTGTGGCAGATCTACTATGCATTAACATTTTTCAAATCCATAGTTTCCCTGAAAATTTGTGAGTAGATGGGTGAGCCTACTTGCTCGGTCAATAAGTACTTCAAATAAATAGTTTAAAGCACTTTAATTGTCAAACCATATGTTA
The DNA here is from genome assembly GCA_963693085.1 of Alisma plantago-aquatica. Classification (NCBI taxonomy): domain Eukaryota; kingdom Viridiplantae; phylum Streptophyta; class Magnoliopsida; order Alismatales; family Alismataceae; genus Alisma; species Alisma plantago-aquatica. Next base: position 862,325,702 of record OY856411.1, read on the forward strand.
TTGAGCAATTGAATATAAAGTGGAGTAGTAATGAGCTGTACAGAAACTACTGATTCGCTGACATCTATATGGTAGGATACTCTAAGTATCTATGAAGGATAATATAACTGAACATACTTGATTAATCACAAAGGAAACTAGTAATTTAGAAACATATAAAGAATAAAGGAACAACTAAACACACAGTTAATCTCTCATTCATCTTATTATGCCATGAACCCACATGAAGTGTACCACAACATGTGAAAGCATCGCAACAAGCTGCAGTTTCAATGTACAAGGCTTAGAACCTCTCGGGTTCCTAAACCTACATTCTCACTTGGCCATCTACAACATGCATTCTCCACGTCTGGCGCTCAACAGCTAATGGGTGGTTGGATATTTGGACTCCTCTGCATGTGGGTAATCAGCCAGAGAGTCAAAGCACTTTGGCTTTTTGTGCATCAGTTGACCTAGAGAAGATCTCCAGTGATCAATACAACTTGTAACACAGATACCATTGGCATCCCCAGTTGGTGTTGGGTACCAAACAACTCTAAGGAGTCTATCCTCACTTCCCTAGAACCCCACACCCTACCGATGTGCTCCGTCTTACCTCGATCTGGAAAAAATACCTCTAGTCAGGAAGCATGTTTCTCCCTCACATTATAGGCCTCATCATGTAACATCCCTGACCTGGGTTTAGGGCTAACCCTATTTGTTTGGCTTAAATAAATTGATTAGAACTTTAATATAATTCTCTAAAGTGTTTTTTTATCAGGTGATATACTTATGTTTCAAGTTTGGTCTTGTTTGAATGATGTTTGAGCAATGTTCTCTTGTTTTGGACCAAAATGCAATTTACCAAAGATGAGAGGTTATATTGCAATATGTGAATGTACTTCATGTGTTTTAGCATCATAATAAAAAGAATTATGCTAAGGGGCAGCTTGTGGAAAGCCTAAGTTCCAAGTTTGAGCTTGTTTGAATAATGTGAGGTTAGTTCTTCCAAAAACTTCTTTTATTTTCACAACAGTATGTGGCCACAATCCTGACCATAAAAGGGTTACTCTTGGGGATAATTTTTCATAAAGAAACACGTCTTCCATGTGGATCATTACTACTGATTTCGATTCCGTCAGACTTACTTCTGATAGGTTAAGTACTTCTAAGCCTTCATATACTGAGGCGAACCCATATAATCATTTTATTGATGATAACTACATCCTTGAACTTAATTTGGTAAGTGCAAGATTTACTTCGAATAATAAGCATGGAGGTGATAAATTAGTTGTCTAAAATTGATAAAGTGTTGCATTATATAGAATTTCATGATAATTTTTCTAAAGTCTAGGGCACTATTAATTGTTTTATTCATAGAGATCATAAATTCCTCGCTATTTATCTTGATGACTTTCAATACAAGAAGAGAAGCCCCTTCAGATGCATTAATGTTTGGGTTGATTTCTCAGAATTCTAAAAAAATGTGAATATTGCTTGGTTGAATCTTGTTGAAGGTAATCTATGTTTCGTCGGTGTTACAAACTAAAGAATGTCAAAATAAATCTATGCAAATTGAATAGATCAGTATTTGGGAATCTTACTGAAAATAGAAAGGTTCTTGAAGAGGAGGCTTGCATTGCTCAATATAAAACTAATATTGATCCACAAAACCATCTTTTTATTGTTGATGCTATTAATAAAAAGAATGATGGCTTTATATGCTTATAGTACTGAATAATCTCTACTAAGACAAAAATCTAGGATTCAATGGCCGACACTGGGGGACAAGAATACAAAATTTTTATTCATCTCTTAAATCTAGGAGAATAAGAAATAGTATAGAAGGTATTACTATTGATGGGGTGCACAATGATGATGAAGTTGTTATTTCTAATTATTATAATTCATACTACTTTGGTTTATTTCAGAAAAATGATAGAGTTATACCTTCCTAGAGTGAAAAGTCGAAACTTCCCACCTTGGATGAGAATCAATTTTGTTTGTTATGTACTATATTCATTGATCAAGAGATGCATGACATCATTATGTATTATGATGGGGACAAGAGCCCAAGCCTGGATGGTTTTAGTTACTACTTCAAGAATTGGTTTATTGCTGGAGTTGATGTTAGAAAGGTGGTACACAATTTCTTTGACTATGAACACCTATTGAAAGAAGCCTATATAACCTTCCTAATTCTCATTTCTAAGTCAAAAGATGCCTCTCATGCCAATGAATGGACACTAATTTCCTTGTGTAATGTGGTCAACAAAATAATTTCTAAGATCATTGCAAATAGGTTCCAAATTATTCTCCCTAATGTTATCAGTTCGTCTCAATGTGCTTTCTTGAAAGGTAGGTCATTGTTGATGTTACTCTCTCGGTCAACAAGCTTATAAATGGCATGATGATGAGCCATACTCTTAAATATTGTGTCAAAGCTAATCTTATGAAAGCTTATGACTCGATCGATTGGAAGTATATGTCAATGATTCTCCATAGAATGAATTTCCCTACTTGCTTTATTCACCGGGTTAATGAAATCTTCATGCCACTCAGTTCCAAATCCTTATTTTTGGAACCGCCTCTCATCCTTTAAACCCCAAAGAGGTATTAGGCAAGGAGATCTAGTAGCTCCTTACCTCCTTGTCATTGCTATGGAGGGTCTCTCTGCTATGGTCAACAATGTTGTGGATATCGTAAGCCTAATTCCTTTCAATGTATCTAGCTAACTTTATGTATCTCACATCTTTTTTGCTGATGACGTTATGCTTTTCTCTAAGGTTGACTCAGGGTCTATTGAGACTATTAAAGACATAATCAAACAAACTTTAGAGGGTTGGAAGTCCCATCATCCTTCCTATGCAGGGAGACCGGAACTGGTCATTTCTACCTTATCCTCGTTTCATCTCTACCGAGCATTGTCTTTCCCACTACCATGCAGTGTCTCAAATGAGATTGACTTCTTGTGCAGGAGTTTCTTATGGAATGGTACAAGTCTAAAGAAAAGTTCCATTATGTGGCCTGGGAGAATGTTTACAAATCAAAAAAAGATGGGGGTTTAGGTATTAGATTTACTAGAGATATAGTTAAAGCTTGTCTCATTCGTAAATTCTGGAGTATTCCCACTAAGAAAGGTAGCTTATGGGTAAAGTGCATGCATGAAAAACAACTCAAGGGAACTCTATATGGAGAGTCGAGGCTAAATCTACTTCCTCTTGGCATTGGAAGCAACTTGTTAACTTCAGGGATGAAATAGTGTATTTTGTGAAATATGTCCCCGCTGATGGTAACAATTAGTTAATAAGAGAGATCCCTAGATAAATGAAGGAATTTTTCTAGATGACATCCTTGACACGAAGGATATTTCTTAACCTTGGGAAAAGTAAACTGGCATATCTGAACTTTTTGCATAATGGAAAAGATAATCGGATTCCTCTAGACATATTAACCTCATCATGGGAACCATCCATGAGTACTACAAAGTCAACTATCAGAAAGAGGACTATCTTCTGCTATGGTAGTAAGCCTACTAATCTTAAAGACTGCTGAAATGTAATCAGAACAAAAGGTGATGTAGTTCCCTGTTATTCATGGCTCTGCAAAGAAAATGTTCCACAAAGATGTGTCGGTGTCCTCACAATCTGGGATGATTGTTAACAACACGAGACGTGTCCTCACAATCTGGGAAAAGACTTTATAACTGCCCAACACTTATTTTTTGAATGCCACTTTAGTTGTGCTACTTGGACATTCTTAAAGATCAACAGATTATCTAAGTCAGACCCTGCAGCATGGAGGACCTCTTCTGCCTCAAAAAACGGAGATCTGTAGTAGCTGTTGTTCTGTTCCTATGTGAGATGTGGGAAGGAAAGAAACTTTATCATTTTTGCAGATAAGAGTTCGAAGTACATATGGCATTTTCAACATTTTAAAGCTGATTATGATAGTCTCATTAATCATATATAAAGATAGATACATAAATAGCTACATTTTTCTCATATATAAAGATAGACAGATAGCTAAATTTTTCATTCTTCTTTTATCTTTGATTGGCTTCGGTATCTACAATGTACAGTTCTGATCTTATTAATGTAAAAAATAAGAGGAACACGCTTTAGAGGATCAAGAAAAAGAGATGGTAATCATATCCAGTGAAAACAGCATGTGGAACCAATTGTGTAAGCCGTTGTCTGCACCCAACTTTGGAACCAATTGTGGAAGCCGTTTGTCTGCACCCAACTGTGGAACTAATTGTGGAAGTCGTTGTCTGCACCTAAATGTGGAAGCTAGACGTCCTTCCGAACTTTGGCATCTTGCCCGGAGTTTGCAGAGGACAACTAGCATCCAAGACACCTCACCACCGTTGGCAGTTGTCAAATATGTGATGCCAACACAAAGAATATAGTCCACACTCTTTTATTGTACTCATATATCTGGTCTTCACATGAATAGCAGCTTCAGTAAGATAAAGTGATTATGCCATTTACAACTACTAATGTATGCTGGAAATAGCTTAGAAAAGCTGAATACTGATGAGACCACTGAAGACGGGTGGGTCGGAAGTGCAGGATCTATTTGATCTTTAACTAAACGCAGACCATCTCCTCACTTACCAGTAATCCTCTGTTGTTTTGGGTAAATAACTGCCAAGCAGCCAGAAGTCGTGCGCTGAAGAGAAGACAACCTAACCTACTGAACAGGAGCATATGCAGATACTAGCTCCTGCTGCTGACTCCGTGACAACGAATACTGATGCCGCCATCATCGACCAGCAACAGGTTTCTTTGGGGGGTGGCGTTCAGGGACCACCAGGGTCATCTTGTGAATATGGCCGCCAAGACCCTTAAAGGGTAGCTGGTCGTAGTTCTTAGCTGAAAACTATGATGTTTAGTCTGGCTTACAAGTAGTGTTGGAGCTGGGGTTCTCAAAGCTTAATATTGAATCTAATGCTGCTGCAGTAGTAATGAAAGCTATCCAAAACCAGGAGTGTGGCCTTAGTCTTGTGATGCTGATTCTTAGGGAGATTGATAGGCTTAAACCATGCTTTTCTGACATCAACTTTAACCATAATTACAGGAAGGGCAATACTACATCCCCCGTTTGGCTGAGATGTTTTTTGGGCTGTGTTTAAAAGTTATATACCCTCCGTGTTTGTTACGGACTCCTTCTAACGACTTTCAATTTTAGTTAATATATCCAGGTAGTTTACCCTAAAAAGAAATCCACTGCAACTTGTTTTGAGGACATTATCTTACTGGATGATCTTTTTTTCTAGAAATAGGCAAGGCCGCACCTTTGCATGCCGGCCAGGCCAAGCAATATGTAATTGGTTGGTGTGCCAAAAGTAAGTTTACTGTCTCATTCCTAGATAGCAGTGTGCAACTACTGCAATCCGATCGTTCAATTATGTACTTCGTCCCAAAGAAAATTAACTGATTCCAAGATTGCACTCGTGTCAAGACAGGCATGTCATACGCCAGAATTATATCACTTAATCACAATTCTGTATGTGTTCATTACTTCAAGGAATGACTTTTTTATATATATAGCTTAGGAGGCCGTCGTATTCACCCCGTCCTCCTCAAGCAGGTAAAGCATCATCGGGGAATACACGCACAAAGGCACAACCACCCCTTCCTCTCAACAACAAAAAGGACCACCTCAGCCATTACTAAAAAGAGCTACCTCATGGACAAAGACCAAGCCAAGCAGACTGATCCAGGCCATCCCCAAGCAAACATGTACAACAAAGCAAGAAGATTTAACTACATTTTTCTTTAAACCGTTCAAGGAGAGTAATATGTGTCTTCTACCCATCAAATTTAGTCCCGATGTTCATTGAGAATCAGATGGTTTGAGGAGAAGCCCACCTGGCCAACTCAGCAGGACCAGAACAACACCACTTGCAGGATGAAAAATCCAAGGATATCAAGCTCCATCATCATGGATTTGATAATTCTCAACCGGCCAAGCCTACAGGACAACAACTTCTAAAGCCATCCAGACACAGCACTCAGCCCACCGTCAGATTAACCTCGATTATATCTAAATAAGACACCCAAGAGAGAAAAAGCCAGGCTGATCTAGGTGCAGAACAATCAGAGCAAAGCCAAACAGCCGAAGAACAAGGTTCCTGCAATATCAGCAAAGCATCCTGTCTGGCATCCCATCGCCACACAGGAATGAATGACTAGAAGGGCAGATATAACATTGGTGTCCTGGAATGTATAAATCTCTTTTATTGACTAAACATTGGGGGTGGAGGCGAATGACTACATGTGCAGAAATAAAAGCCGTGTTCTGGAATGTATGAACTTCTTTTACGACATATGCTACGACTGAGGTCATCAATATGTAATAAGTTCTAATTCATTTTTCAGTTGAGGAACACGAAGTGCATCTAATGAGGCTAAACATCACATATAATGACTTCTTTTACGACATATGCTACGACTGAGGTCATCAATATGTAATAAGTTCTAATTCATTTTTCAGTTGAGGAACACGAAGTGCATCTAATGAGGCTAAACATCACATATAATGACTACTTTTTTGTCAAATAAACAACTAATGCTTGCAAGTCAGACCTTTGACGGTTTTGTTTTGGTGCTGGGTCATAATGAATCAAAGACTATTTCAAAGAAACCCAAGTGCCATAGATGTCAGGAAGTTGCATACTGACCTAAATTGCCTAGTGGGACAGATCAACAACTGTTATCGTCCTCATTCACGGCGCTTGAATTTTTGTTAAATTCGTATCTAAAGCTTTCCTACCTTTCTACCTTTAGAAAAGAATGGTTTATCTTTAATAACAAGCAGTAATTCACCATTGCAGCTCCTGAAGTTTTTCTCCTACTATTTGCACACCACAAATAGACTTTTTTTCAATGACTTGGCAAAGTAAGTACAGAGGATAATGGCAATGCTCCCACTGCTCACAAATTTGGTTTATACAGTGTCTTCTATTCTCCAAATCATTAATTTAAATAATCAACATGTTTGCATTTCTAAGTACAACGAAAAAGATGATGGTTATTGGTTAAGCAAGAGAGATTCTGAGCGTTTGATACACAAGTCCAAATCAGCTTCGAGCAGCATATCAGCCATGTCACCAACCTATTGAATGACATAATCAGAGGATATTTTGTGTACATCTTCGACATTCATTCCAAAAAAAAACATGCCAACATTTATGTATAAGCTTATACAAAACAATTGCAAACAGGAATGGTAAATCAAACAGCTGCAAACGTGTTAAACCCGAATTCCAACTATCACCTTCCCAAAGGCAGACATAGCCCATTGATGAAATACTACACCGAATTAAAACAGAATACTTGTAAGTCATATCTTTCAACGGTTTTGTTTTGGTGCTATGGCTAAAACTAATGAATCATAGACTGTTTCAAAGGAACCAAATACCATAGATGTCAAGAAGTTGTATACTGACGTAAATCGCCTAGAGGGACAGATCAAAACTATTATCATCCTAGTTCAGTACGCTTGAATTTTTGTTAAATTCGTATCTAAAGGCTTTCTACTATTAGGAAAGGAGGAAAGGATGATTTATCATGATTAACAAACAGTAATCTACCTTTGCAGCTCCTGAAATTTTCCTCCTACTATTTGCAAACCACAAGAAGATATATTTTGTCAATGACTTAGCAAAGAAAGTACAGAGGATAATGGTAATGCTCCCACTGCTCAGAGAACCCGTTTATATAGTGTCTTCTATTCTTAAACTCACTAATTTAAACAATCGCCATCTCAAAATACAATGAAAACGGTGATGGTTAGGCGATTCTATGTGTTTGATACACAGAAGTGAAAATCAGCTTCGAACGGCATATCATCCATGTCCCCATCATATTGAAAGACATAATCCACATATACACTTTTATACAAATTCGTCATTCAGTTAAAAAAAAGCAGGCCAACATTTATATGTCAGCTTATAGAAAACAATTGCAAACAGGAACGCTCCATCAAACAGTTGCACATGAGTTAAATCCAAAATCCAACTATTATCTTCCAAAAAGGAAGACATATCTTATTGCTGAAATACAACATAGAAGAAAAGAAATATCGGCTACTGCATGGTGCATAAAACTAGCAATGTAAAGCCAGTTTATGAAAGGATAGGAGACTAGAAGCTTTAGTATTACTGTTAAAGCCGACAGCACTCATACTGATAAGTGTTTCAGAAACTCAATGATAAAGTCTTCCCTTCGGAAGAGGCTTTGGCCTGTTAGCGTTGTAGCAGCACCGTCTTAGTGACCAGGTTGCAAAAGAGGTGCACGAACTGCGGGGTGTCCACAGCCGGGATGGGGTACGTGATCCTCCTGTAGTACTGCAGTGGCATTCCCGGTTCGACCATGCACACGGTGGGGATCTGGGACCTGTCAGCCTCCTGTATGACCGCGAGCTTCCTGTCCGACGATTCAGACCCTAGGATGACAAAACAGTCAGGCTTCTGATGTGCCCCGCCGCCTAAGTTGATTCGGATCTTCTTGGGCAGGTTCCTGCGCAGCCCCGGGGTGTTGGTGGAGTATCCTGGGATCCCCATTTGTGTGTCGTGGGCGCACCCGAGCTTTGCCGCCATGTGGTCGAGCACCTCGTCCTTGATATCGTTTTTAGTGCGGAGGAAGAAGGCGCGGCCGTTCCCTGAGATGAGGGAGCCAAGGAAACTGACGGCGTTGCGAAGGCACACCGTGGTCTTGTCGCCATCGATCACGTGCGTCCCATTGCGAGTTCCCAGGATGAAGGCCTTGAAGTGCTCAGCCGCCACCTGACGCGAGAGGTGGGCGCTCGTCGCGATCAGCTTCTGAGATACAAGATACTGGCTCGCCATTGGCAGTGGCTGCCAGCGCAAACGAGGAGCAAAAGGGAAGCGGGAAAGCGAGACCTAGACAGTGAATTGGCGGTTCCGAGGGGTGGGGTGGAACAATTGGGAGGAACCAGCAAGACCAGGGGAAGTGAAGAAGAAAATAGAAAATTGAAACGCTGAATGGAAGAAGAAAGGTAGAGGCGGCAATGGCAGTGTCGGACACCCACACCACCGCGAAGACGGGAACCTACTCGTTCTGGAGACTGCAGAGAGACCGAGGGTAGAGCTCGACTCTCGTCGCGAGTGATAGATTGGAAGGGCCAGCTGGCCCAAATCGCAAATCCTGGCATAGGCGGCATGTTTGGTGGGAGATTAAAGTGAAATTTTGTAATGTTAAGAAAACCGATTAGAACTAAAAAGAAATGGAAAGGACATATAATTAAGCCAGGTTTGATTGGAAAAAAAAATTAATGAAATTAAGATATAATGAATCAACATAAAAAATAGATCATTTAAATACATAGAACCACATAAAAATCACTGCCATAAATGAGATACGGTTTACATTATTTTTTATATGAAAGAGAGACGAGTTATTTTCGTAGTGTAATCATACTATAGTAAGACCAAATTAATGGAGTAAAATATGAAACTAGTCTACGTAGCACTCTACTCAATATTTCTTGTGAAGTCCAAAATCCCTCCAAAAAGCTTGCATCATCTATAAATAATTCCATATGTCTAACTTTATACAATATTATACCGAAACATTCATGGTCGGGATAATGCACCAAAAAGCAATCTTGACTAAAATTACTAAATTTGAGTCTGAAATTCAAGAAAATTACTATGCATTGGCAATATATTGTATGTAAAGTTTGTTGAATCATATTAATAATATTATTAATGTAAATACTCCATATCTAAAAAATAATTGTGAACAAACTCATATCTTTTATTCTAATGTAAACTTCCAAGACTGATGGTCATTGAAAATGCACTCCAATATGTATTGACTTTAAAGGAAGCCTCATGTCTTGATAAAATTAAACCTTAATCATGATGAATTTTAGTAGAGGTGCTTCTAATAAAAATACATAATAAAACTATGTGATTTTAGTTTGAATTATATATACACTTTTCTTACAGATAGTTGAAAGTTTAAAGCATATAAGTTCAAGATGCCTAAAACATTAGATGACTATGGTTGTTTAGCAATTTTGGTTAATCAATACAAATATTGTGGTTAGCATTATAAATTGTTTTGTCATTATTAGTAGCATCCTCACTTTTGTATAATATGTGTGATTATGTTATTTAGTGTAAGGACCCTGACCTTCATTTTGGGCTTACCCTATTTGCTTTACCTAAACCTTGTGTTGAGATGCTTGCTAATCACCTGAGTTGTGATTAGGGTTTGTTTGTGCTTTGTTGAGAGGTTGGAGGTGCAACTTGCAAATAACCCAAGTTTTAGGGTTGATGTGCAAGTTTGACACCTTGAGAGATGTTTCTCTCTCTCCTTGCATCCTCTAGGGTTGAGAGGATGGGTTGGGCTCGTTGTTTGAGTAGCTTTGGGCTTTGTTTTGCCTTGTTGAGCCTTGTTTGGGCTTTGCCTAGCTTTGTTGGGCCTTGTATCAGGCAAGGGTGAGCCTGGTGCCTTGTATCGGCCATAGTGTATCAGCCAGGGTGGTGGTGGGTGTGTCAAGTTACCATGATGGGCGACACACACCCCACTTGACCTAGCCTCATTTGTGTCACCATCTTGGGACAAGTGGTCGTTGTCTTGCTAGTGGATGGCAAGTCATGGACAAGTGGTTTGGGATGCTAGCATGTGGCATAACCCTTGGACAAGTGGTGGTTTGGGCAAGAACATGTGGAGCTATCCCTTAGTGGATGCCCACTTAACCCTCTTACTTATATACCCCCTTCTTTGCTAGCTTGGGATCCCTTTATCTCTTTAGTTACATTCCTTCTTCCTTGGTGGCCGATACACTTCCCCTTGGTGGAGCTCGGTGGTCGATACTCTCTCCTTGGTGACACCTGGATGTATAGCATACATCGATGTGTGTGCTTCCTCGAGCACTAGCTTTCTCAGATCATCAACATCGCGGACCACCATCCTACCATGATAGCAAACTAGTCCATCCTCGGACTCATGGAACCCATCACGCTTTTTGGTACTAAATTCTAATTTAATCAGCTAAACTGTAGCATCTGCCTGTTGCACTTCTTTGATCTGCTGCCTCAATGCAGGCTTTACTTGCATCAATGCCAACAGTCCAGCCAAGGCTCACCTCTCAAATCCATGGTGAGAGAAGGGTATTTCCCAAGCAACTAGAGCATAGACTCACCTCTCAACAACCAAGAGAGAGGGGTTTTGCCTACACCACTAGAGCTTGAACTCACTTCTCAAGACCAAATGTGTAACATCCCAGGATTTGAGGCCTCGGATAAGTTGATCTTAAAAGGAATGATTGGACTACCCATATCACCAAGGTGTACCTCCTTTTCAGGAAGCCCATCTCTAAAGAACTCCATAGTTAAGTGTGCTCAGCTTGGAGTAGTACTAGGATAGGTGACCAGTCGGGAAGTTGATCCTGGCTTGCAGGTCAGTGTGGACAAAGTGTGCAGTTAAGGCTAGTGGTGGTCTGTGGGGCCAGTCGTCATTCCTGAAACTCTACTAGAGCCTTGGGCAGTGGGCCCAGGCTTTACAAATGGTATCAGAGCCATAACCCCTCCAGTAGGTGGGGCCCACATGGGCATGTGGCATGCCAGTCTTGAGCCGTGCGGTCAAGGCAAGTTGGAAAGGGCTATCCGTAGAGAAGAGATGGAGCCGCCTTTGCGCTGGTAGTCGTGGACGGGAGTTGGGTGTCCATGGGTCATTGTGGGTCTGCACTGAAATGGGGTCAAATTATGAGGCCATATAGTTGAGTCTTGATGAGGACATCAAGAGTCTAAGTGGGGGAGATTGTAACATCCCAGGATTTGAGGCCTCGGATAAGTTGATCTTAAAAGGAATGATTGGACTACCCATATCACCAAGGTGCACCTCCTTTTTAGGAAGCCCATCTCTAAAGAACTTCATAGTTAAGCGTGCTCAGCTTGGAGTAGTACTAGGATGGGTGACCAGTCGGGAAGTTGATCCTGGCTTGCGGGTCAGTGTGGACAAAGTGTGCAGTTAAGGCTAGTGGTGGTCTGTGGGGCCATTCGTCATTCCTGAAACTCTACTAAGGGGTTCATCTTATTATGCCATGAACCCACACAGTTAATCTCTCATTCATCTTATTATGCCATGAACCCACATGAAGTGTACCACAACATGCGAAAGCATCGCAACAAGCTGCAGTTTCAATGTACAAGGCTTAGAACCTCTCGGGTTCCTAAACCTACATTCTCACTTGGCCATCTACAACATGCATTCTCCACGTCTGGCGCTCAACAGCTAATGGGTGGTTGGATATTTAGACTCCTCTGCATGTGGGTAATCAGCCAGAGAGTCAAAGCACTTTGGCTTTTTGTGCATCAGTTGACCTAGAGAAGATCTCCAGTGATCAATACAACTTGTAACACAGATACCATTGGCATCCCCAGTTGGTTTTGGGTACCAAACAACTCTAAGGAGTCTATCCTCACTTCCCTAGAACCCCACACCCTACCGATGTGCTCCGTCTTACCTCGATCTGGACAAAATACCTCTAGTCAGGAAGCATGTTTCTCCCTCACATTATAGGCCTCATCATGTAACATCCCTGACCTGGGTTTAGGGCTAACCCTATTTGTTTGGCTTAAATAAATTGATTAGAACTTTAATATAATTCTCTAAAGTGTTTTGTTATCAGGTGATATACTTATGTTTCAAGTTTGGTCTGGTTTGAATGATGTTTGAGCAATGTTCTCTTGTTTTGGACCAAAATGCAATTTACAAAGATGAGAGGTTATATTGCAATATGTGAATGTACTTCATGTGTTTTAGCATCATAATAAAAAGAATTATGCTAAGGGGCAGCTTGTGGAAAGCCTAGGTTGTATCATGTACACATCCTTGTTTTATTCCTCATAGGAATGTGGTTTTAGTATCCTCATGCCAAATCTCTTAGTCATTAAGTTGCAATTAATAAGCATCATCCTTCTCATAATGTTATCCATGTGTCTTAATGCTTAAGACTCATTCACACTTATGGATTTCATCCCAATGGGTGCTACCATCAAGGTCATACCTTATGGTTTACATGGAAGTCATTTAGGATGTAATGGTCATAAACCATAACTCAAAATCTGGTTCCTCATATTTATCTAGATAGTCGACTCATCACATGACCAACTCTTCACATAAATAACCGAGGTGCATCTGTCAAGGATATAAGAACTCACAACTCTTTATGATTCTTAATGTCCTTTATTAGTGTGGGGTATTCTTTATTTAAGAAGAAATTAGTTATTTGATAATCATCATATAACTCCTTAGAGTATGACTTCCCCTTTTTTTTTTAGACATCACTATGCCTTAATCATGAGTTCACTATGATACACTATCATAACCACTCATAAGGATCTCAAACATTTGGTTTAAGTATTTCATTCATTGATCTCATCAAGAATTAACACTTTACCAAATCCGTACTTCATCTATGATATTCTTGAACACTTCAAGACATTCATATTGGTATTTCTCTAAACACCATTTGAAGTACTAGCATTAAGTCCAATAGGTATGTAAATACATCACATGTATTATACCTAATAGGATAATCATTCTCCCACTACCATCATGTCTAAGAGATTCATGTCTCTTACTGGTTCTCTAACCAAAATAGTCTAGATTTATCCATCATATGGAAACTAGAAAAGAATTTATCATGATTTATGCTAATTTGATTGTTTGAGTTATCAATAACTTTTAGGTATCATTTTATCTTATGTATACCCAGTATCACAAGATAAACAAGGCATTGCCATAAAGATCATATCTTTTCAAATTGAAACATCAACTTTATTAATTGCTATCACTGTCATACAATATGCAAAAATAAAGTGTTTCTATTCATTTGGAAAATATGAAATAGCAGTTCATAACTCTATTACATGCCTTCAAGGCTGAAAATAAACTAAAGTACTCCTATCTATGGTGGCAACACTTGCCCCATTTATTGAGTGCTTTACATTTTATATCTTGGTATCATATACCTCAAAGATGTTACAAGTTTATTTCATGCCACCTTCAGGTGGAGACATTTGTCGCCTCCTTCTTCTTTAGTTATTCTAGATAGAGTGGGCAATTCCTTTTCCAATGTCATGTCTTTTGACAATGGTGGCAATTGCCTCTCTTGGTCACACCTCCCTTGGCCTTGAGAGTTGAAGACGACTTGGGCTGCTGGCTAGCATCAGAACCTTTCTTAGCCTTTCCCTTAACCTTACGCTTGGACTTGCCTTTCTTGTTGTTGATCACCATCACAAACTTAGGCTTGTCCTTCTTCATCTGTGTCTCGGCTGTCCTCAACATGCCCAACAACTCTGTCAATGGCTTGTCAAAGTTGTTCATGTTGTAGTTCATCACAAACTGACTGTAGGATTCTGGCAACGATTGCAGTATCACGTCAGTAGCCAACTCTTGGTTCAGGGGATATCCCAGTCTTGTCAGGTTCTCCACATACCCAATCATTTTGAGTGTGTGAGGACCAACTGGATCTCCTTCTGTCATGACACACTTGAATAGCACCCTTGAGACATCATATCTCTCTTGTCGTGCTTGATCTTCATACATGTTCTTGAGATGCTGAATCATCTCAATGACACCCATGTTCTCATGTTGTCTCTGCAACTCGTGGTTCATGGAGCACAACATCAAGCACTTTGCATCAATGGCATCATCAGAATGCTTCTTATAAGCATCCCTTTCTGCCTTTGGTGTGGTAGGAGCCAGTTCCTCTAGTGTGGCAACACATCCCATTATCACACAGATAACGAGGTGTTACGCGAAAACGTGCGGAAATCACCATAACCACAGATTATCAAAAACACGGGTTAATTAAAACCGATTGCAGAAAACATATAAACTGAGAAACTATTACTTTCCAGTCCTCATCCGGCACAGAAACATGTCATATTTGTACACATACGAGATCTGATACGTGTCCACAGCTCAGGAACAACTGTTCATCCATCACATGAGTTCACCACCTGTTCACATACATAAAGGCCCACATCTGGCCAACAGCAGGATAAACAAACATCATCGAACGATCATCGTGAAACAACATCAAAACACTGCCAAGGACCTGAGAGTACAGGGATGACTCTAGACTCTACTACAAAACATCCAAAACAGCAGCATATCCATCGCTTGCCTTCTACTACTCTTCAAGCTGCTCGGTCGCAACACCACGACCACGTCTACCTCGACCACCTGAAAACCAGCGGAGTGAGACAATTGAACAATTGTCCCAGCGGGAAACATAACTCCCTACCGCAACTATAGAACCTCAACAAGATAACTATAACAACATATAATTATCAACAGGTATAACCAGGGCAGTCTATATATATAGCAAAGCTATTCTTACCGACAAGCTTACCAGCTGTACAAGATGCATATAACCAAATATCTCTCAATAGAACAAGTTTATCAGAATAAGATACAATGTCACATAACCTGATTATCAAGATAAGGCATATTACCACATACCTGATGAATATAGAAGTACCTGCAGATAGACCAGAATTAAATACAAAAACAAGGCCTCAACTAATGTTTCGTGTTTATCTTAAGCAGTAAATACTAAACGGCTGTATTACGTATTATTATGCCCCGAGGATTTGAATCGTACCATTCAAATCCAACCTCTGGCTGTGAAGCCTAAGACTGGTGCCATACAAGGTCAATGGAAGAGCCGGACTTCACGACCTCCCACCTCGTGGTCAGTACACGAGTACAACACAAGCATGACCTTAGTCACATGCTGAAGTGGTCTAAGCCACAGGGTCAGCTCTTTAAGCTACCCTCACTCTAGCCCGCCTTGGTACAGGTCTCGGCGCTAGTAATACTAGGCCATGGGCCTGATCACCGTGCTCCGAGCCATGAACGCATTCATGCTCCACACATCACATATACTGAGCCATGGGCCTGTTCACCACGCTCTATATACGTATCTGCGTCTGTAACCGAAGTTACACTCTTACGTCCTAATTTTTAGGCTAGGAGCAACCTACACATATTCAACAATATGCGCTTCCAGGTTAACCCGTAGGAGAACCTGTTTCACCATCACCAAGTCCTGACGATGATGGATCTATGGCCAGGGCAAACTACATGATATAATTCCACTATAATTAATTAGTGTCTTTTAGATGAATTGTAGGATTCAACCAAGTTATAATCATGCAAGATATAACAGAAAATAAAGAACATTATATTATTATTGAGACCTCATCAACCTGATCCATCACAAGGATCCAGCATCACATGTTACCACTTGGCCTCTTATCAACCATCCAGATCCATATCAAGGATCATCACATATCACAGGATATCATCACTGCCTCTCAAGGCTCACATCATCATCATGGGACCAACACATTACATTTATAATCTCATAGAACAAATATCAAGGTAATGTTACTCATCATATATGTCACATAGCCCTTTCATAGCTACACATCACCTGCATGGTTAGGATACACAATAACCATAGATTCAACATAGGGAATATGCTCACTATCATGAGTTATCATTCAAGATAATCTATTTATCAATATTACACTATTTTATGATCAGGCTTGCTAAGCACATTGTACCATAATCATGGTTACCCTTATCTCAGGATTATCCAATTAGTCAAGGTATTCACTTTACATAACAATTATGTTGAGTCTACTAGTCAACTACCATTGTTACCAAAATCATTACTATTACCATCCACTATCATCATTATTACCATTTTTATCATCATGCAAGCTACTAGTGTACTATCATCATTCTCATTAGCAATTAAGCACAAGGGTTAATTCATGCATGTCATTACTATCATTATTTCCATCATTATTATGATCATCATCATTATCTACTATTAGCTTCATTGCTATGTTAAGTAAACTGTTAATGTAATTGCCACTTAGTCACATTATTCCAATCATTACCATTATTATTACTTTCTCTTACTAGCATGGCATTAACACAACTAACATCTTTGTTATCCACACATTATCATCATGACTATGTCATTATTACTACCATGTCATTTGATTGTTACTAAGCAAGGCATTACTACCGAGATTTAGTTGTTCATAGACGTCTACTGTCATATACTTGGGGTCATCACCAAAGGACCCAACAACCCTCACCTAAAACCTCACAACCCTCACTATTGCTACATGCTCGGCTAGGCATGGGGGCTGCACGCTGCTTGCACTCAAACTGCTGCCCGCACGCTCCTTCTGCCCGCTCGCTCACTCTGCTTGCACGCCCACTTCTACCTGCACGCTCACCTCTCACCCGCACGCCCCTTCAAAGGAGGATCAGGCGACACCAAGCTCTGCCTGCGCGCTCACTTCTCAAGTGAACCGGGAGACACGCATGTCGCGCGTCAGGGAGTGCTGCGCGGCTCGGACGAGATGGGTGTCGCGCGCCAGGGAATGCTGCGCGGCTCACCTCATCGGGCACGCCCGTCCCATACTCACCACCTGCCCGACATCCTAGGCTAACACCCCAACATCCTCACAACTTCTAGGAGAGAGAGGGAGAGAAAGAAGGAAAGGAGAGAGGGAAGCACTCTCTACAAATTGTGCAACAGCATAAGGCCTATCGGCCAGCACACTTCTAGGAAAGGAGGGCGTGTCGCTCAGCTTACCCACTTCTGCTGCTCGCCTCACATCAAGGGGTATCGCCCGATACACCCTCACCTATCGGCCATTACACCACCTATACCTTTCGAGCAACACCACCAACTACTAAGGGAAGCCCTTTCGTCCACCACAGGGACCAAGGCCTACTGCCCATCCAACAGGGTAACACTCAACCTTGCCATAACAGCCAACAAAACTCATTACTCACCCTATCGCCCAACACATGGGCAGGGTATCAGCCAACCTCAAGGAAATAACCCATTGTTCAAAAAAGCTTACATATCGTCCAACAAAGAGATGCCATATCGTCCATCTCAAAGGCAAAGTTGCCCTGTTGTCCATCAAGAGGATATCGTCCAACAACTCAACCCAAGAGGGAGTATCGCCCAACACATGGTCACCATCAACCTCCAACTCAAGCATCACAAACCCTAGATCACTAGAAACCCTAAACCCTAAGGGTATATCGGCCACCCAAGGAAACTCAAGCATAAAACAAGATAAGCTACTAAGTTAACTACTAACATATAACAAGGCTATTGCTAGAGGTAAAGGAATTAGGGTTAGAAGTCATGCAACCCGCCTTAAGCTCCAAGCTCCAAGGAAGAAGAAACACTCCAAGGTCCAAAGCTATGCTCCACCAAGCTACTCCAGGAAGGTGTGTCGGCCACCACTTCAACTCCAAGGGGGGTGTGTCGGCCAACACAAGCAAGATGGAGAGGGATGTCGTGCACTCAAGGTGGTGGAGAGACCAAAAGAGCAAAGGAGACTAAGGCAAGGAGAAGAGCTTCATATATAGGAAGAAGGGGGAGGAGAAACCAAGGTTCAACCATGCTAAGTGACGTCCACCCAAGGGACACTTGTCCTAGGGTTCAAGCCAACACATTAGCAAGGCATGGGACACTTGTCCAAGATATGCACCAAGTGTCACCAACCAAGGTCAAGCCATAAGGGCGACACAAGCAAGAACTCCTACTGGGCGACACAAACAAGCTGCTGGGCGACAAACCACTGTGTTGGATGACACAAGACCATCTTGGACGACACACACACACCCTTGGACGATACAAACTCACCTTGGACGACACAAGGCTCAACCAAGCCCAAACAACACATCTCAAGGCCCAAACAAGCTCAACTCAGGCCCAAAGGGCTCAAACAACAAGCCAAAGCCTTCCTCTCAACCCTAGAGGAAGAAAAGAGGGGAAAACATCTCACAAGATGACCAACTTGCACACAAAACCCTAAACTTGGGTTATTTGCAAGTAGCCCCTCGAACTCTCGACAAAGCACAACAAGACCCTAATCACCTCTCAAAGGTGATTAGCAAGCATCAAACCACCAAGGTTAAGCAAAACAAACAGGGTAAACCCTAAACGCAGGTCAGGGTCCTTACATCTAGAATTGGAGTATCCAGGACATAGAGCTTTCACTCTTAAGTGAGAACAATTCTCAATGTCCTAAACCAGTTGTGGAAGTTAGTCCCATTCAGCTTGTCCTTTTCAAGGACCGATCGCAATGAAAAGTTATTGTTGTTTGTTGTCATTTGTATTACAAAAGGAAATATGTGCAATTTAGTCTAAAACTCAATTTTGACTTATTTGATTGATTTAAAAAGTTGATGATATAATTAGGACTTTAATTAATCATCACTCCCACTATTTTTTTGTTCAAATTGATAGCCCTCACCATCAATTTGGAAGATTGCAGCGTACAATCTTCTAGTGGGTCAAGATCATGGAATCCTCTGAGTCATGGACCAGCTAGGGCTGTCACCCACAACTTAGATCTTCCAGGTAGGCAACTTTTGCCAATTGCATCATATGCAACTCTTGAAAGATGTCATGCACAACTCCTTGCCATGATCACCTCCATGCCTCAAGGTGCTAGATCATATCTAGGTCACCTTGTTAAGTCTGACCCAAAGCCAACACGATGAATATGTATCATGTTAGGGTAGACCCACATACTCATCCTTCACGCTTCCATGAGATAGATGGTGCATCATGCTAGGGCATGCCCACACTTGGCCGATCAAGCTTTTCACATGTGTCACATTTGGAAGGCATCTAAAACTTTAATATTTAATGAGGGATTTGGTTTTATAGGTACATATACATATCCAATCACCAAAATATATAGTACTTATCATATACATGCTATATCCCATAGAAAACATGCAAAATGATAAAAGCGAAGATTATGGCCATCCTAATGTGATTCCTCAAGCCAAGAGGAATCACTGTCATCTAGGTCTACATCACATGCAACCTATCCATGATGAAGTGTTGTAGCCGTCTGAGTTGACCAACTCATCACATGAATGACCTGCTCGCCCTGGCCGGTCGTCTGGGTGCCACCGGTCGATCGATTGGCTCCTCCAACTGATCAGTTTTCCTGATCGTCATGCATCTCCTCATGGTCGCCACCCGATCGTCTCACTCCTTGAATCGATCATCTAGATCTCCAACCGATCGATTCACTCCTTGAACCGATCGTCTCATTCGTTGTCAGGTTGACTGCCATTCTTTGACATAAGAGGAAATAAAAATCTATCCTATTTTACATTTGAAAAGGGAAACCCTGAGTAACATTCGGGGGGAGCAAAGGTAGGAAAGAAATCTCGAGTTATCTCGAGTTACATTAGGAATAGGAGATAGGGAATCAGTGCGCAGACCGAGATACAAGCAACCACATTCAACCAAGCACACATACATAGGGTTTATTGGCCATAACCATGCTATACATCCACCACAAAAATCGTTAAAGGGCGACGCGTATCGAGTGCATTCATATTACATATCATATATGTATATTGGGATTTGAGGATTTAGGATTGGACATGCATAAAGCCATTATTATTCACATCGTATGCAATAATTAAAGGTGACAAACCAAAATCAATCACATCGATAATCCTAAAGTATAGAGCAGTTGACGTGGCTCTAATATCACTATTGGGTTTTAGGGGAGACAAAGAAGGCATGGGAAACAAAAAAATTTCTCCCCATAACCCAAAACGAAGGAATCGCGTCAACGTCTATACAGTAGGAAGGATGGTTTGTAGATGCATACCTTGTCCCAAGGCTTACTCGACAACGATACCTCGCGGCTTGTACGGTCTTCACCTTTGGTCTTGGATGGTGTCTGTGCAGCTCCTGGTCTCACCGGGACTGTTGAGATTAATAACTGTCCTCTGAGTGGCAAAAGTCTCCCACCTCTTAAGTAGTCCACACAGACCACCTGGAACTCCGATCTCCTTGTCCTACAAGGAATCGGAATGAGTTGTACCCTCCTGTCGGCGTACTAGTTGCCAACACACTCTCCTGCAACCAATCACTATTCTGTAGTTGTCTTTCCCTTACTGTGTCTCCCTTATCGGGTAGCACTTGCTAGGGCTCTCTCTCGGTTACCAAAACTAGACAGAACGACAACTTTGCACAACAATTGGTATTCTGAGTTGTACTTTGAGAAGCCCCCAATACCCCTATATATAGGAGGGTCATGGGACTGGGTTCTCTACCCCGGGCAATGCAGGACTAAACGTAAGTAGAAGGGTTCAAGATTTTCCACAAAACTACCAACTACGCTAGCTGAACCGATCGTTTCAACCTTGAATTGATCGTTTTGTGACCTCAACCGATCATTTCAACCTAAACCGATTGTTTGGTACCCCTGAGTCGATCGGTTCATCACATGAGCTGACCGGTTCATGTTCCTGGTCCAACTCAAACTGACTTTCATATTTGTTTCCGATTAATCAAATATTAATCCTTGTCCAAATTGAATTTGTACAAGTGAAACAAATTCTATTTGCAAAATCGACTTTCCAAATGATCTCCATTGGTCACATGAGCCGACCGGTTCAACAATTGACCGATCAGTTCACCAACCTGAGCCGATTGGTTCATCTCATGAGTCGATCAGTTGGAAGTGCAGATTGTGCAAAATCAGTCAATCGCAGTTTCAATCAATCTGATACTCTAGTCAATTGGTCCAACACCTTGAACACTATGATTTTGAGCTATCAATCAACTGAGTGTTTAATTGAACTACTAAACTCCTTTAGTAATCAATCTAAACATCATTTGTGGATAAACTCCTCTTCCAAGTTAAATCCTATGTGTGTGACCCTGTAGGTCCATTTCATGTTGGCAGTGAAAGTCCATAACACTTATGACTTCACAAGCAAAGAGCGTGCCTAGTCACACATCAATGCTACCCAAGTGAAAAGGAAAGTTGGAGAACAAACTTTCAATTCTACAAATAGTGAATGGTGTTACAACGAATGTATAATTCCTTTGTCACTGATATCCCGAATGAACTCAAGGCATGGAACAGTCATCCTTTCAACGTTCATTCACTTTCTTGATCTCAGAGTAGATTGGAGGAGATATGTATGACATCAATATCACATACTGATTCACACATGCGTGCACACCTATATCAATCCTACTCATCAAGTGGCCATGGATATCAAACTCCCTCAGGAGGGACAAATCCCATATCTATCACTCACCCCTCAAAAGCCCCATGTGTCAAAGCCACCCAATCATCACCTTTATAACAACCCATGTTTCAAGACTACGTTTGATGATGTCAAAGTGTACCCAATGACATGTGTTGAGTGTAGTGATTTCAGGTCAAAGAATCAAACTCACCACCATCACTGTGAGAACTGACTGTGACTACCATGTCATGGTTCCATGTGTCAAACTCACGGTGGGTCTGTCTGGTACGCTTGTTCTCTAACAAGTACCTATGTGTTTGGTTTGATATCTCCATATCATGACTAATGAGATTCTGTCATCAACCAACACCACAATCTAGTCTTGTGTGTCATTGCTGTCTATCCACCTTCCATAATGACATCCGACTAGGGACATAATAAGAATGTACAAACTCTTAGCATCCGTATGATCTCACCGTTCATGTCCTCAACCTGAAAGCATACATCATTGAGTACTGTCATTCTCTAGACATTCAATATGTTATATCATTATCTCATATGACTGAGCCAGAAAGAATTGGAAGCTTGCCTTTAATGATTATCAAATCAATCTTAATGTATCCCACTAATCATCTCATGACTAGCTCTCAGGGCATACATACCAACATGTAGGGTTACTCGTCATTCCTGAAACTCTACTAGAGCCTTGGACAGTGGACCCGAGTGTTACATTTAGTTTGTCTCTTGCCCAATTTTTTTAAAAACAAATATCGTGCATGGAAGCAAGTTATAACAAATATATACATCATGACTTGAGCAACCCCACATATGATAATCATAACCAGTCCAAGAGTACCAACATAAAAGGACACATATGTCTGACACAATTCCATATGGGATACATGGTGCATAACATGGTAAAAACATGTTGAGTAGGGCTATATGATCCATCCTATCATGACATGATATCAGTATAGTGATGTTCTACTGTTGCACCCACATCTCATGATTACCACTAATCGTGAGATTAGGACATAAGTTGAAAATTAAACTTAATACGAAGAACACCTTTAGCTTTTTTTTTAAAAATTCAAACTCTTTGTTTTCTCACATTCAATCACATAAAATAACTATACAATGGGTTTTAAAACTTCTTATTTCAATCTAATTTCAATAATTAAGATACATATCTAAACATTCATTATGTTATTACACTTCCATGTACATATGACATGCTAATCGATACATTCTCTATTGTTAAGGAAACAAAGTTACACATCATCATTTACAACTCTATATAAGGACCTAGAGTGATAGGGATAGATTGAACTTCACTAATCAAATATTTAGCTCTTGTGGCAGATCTACTATGCATTAACATTTTTCAAATCCATAGTTTCCCTGAAAATTTGTGAGTAGAGGGGTGAGCCTACTTGCTCGGTCAATAAGTACTTCAAATAAATAGTTTTAAGCACTTTAATTGTCAAACCATATGTTATTGAGAAATTGAATATAAAGTGGAGTAGTAATGAGCTGTACAGAAACTACTGATTCGCTGACATCTATATGGTAGGATACTCTAAGTATCTATGAAGGATAATATAACTGAACATACTTGATTAATCACAAAGGAAACTAGTAATTTAGAAACATATAAAGAATAAAGGAACAACTAAACACACAGTTAATCTCTCATTCATCTTATTATGCCATGAACCCACATGAAGTGTACCACAACATGTGAAAGCATCGCAACAAGCTGCAGTTTCAATGTACAAGGCTTAGAACCTCTCGGGTTCCTAAACCTACATTCTCACTTGGCCATCTACAACATGCATTCTCCACGTCTGGCGCTCAACAGCTAATGGGTGGTTGGATATTTGGACTCCTCTGCATGTGGGTAATCAGCCAGAGAGTCAAAGCACTTTGGCTTTTTGTGCATCAGTTGACCTAGAGAAGATCTCCAGTGATCAATACAACTTGTAACACAGATACCATTGGCATCCCCAGTTGGTGTTGGGTACCAAACAACTCTAAGGAGTCTATCCTCACTTCCCTAGAACCCCACACCCTACCGATGTGCTCCGTCTTACCTCGATCTGGACAAAATACCTCTAGTCAGGAAGCATGTTTCTCCCTCACATTATAGGCCTCATCATGTAACATCCCTGACCTGGGTTTAGGGCTAACCCTATTTGTTTGACTTAAATAAATTGATTAGAACTTTAATATAATTCTCTAAAGTGTTTTGTTATCAGGTGATATACTTATGTTTCAAGTTTGGTCTTGTTTGAATGATGTTTGAGCAATGTTCTCTTGTTTTGGACCAAAATGCAATTTACCAAAGATGAGAGGTTATATTGCAATATGTGAATGTACTTCATGTGTTTTAGCATCATAATAAAAAGAATTATGCTAAGGGGCAGCTTGTGGAAAGCCTAAGTTCCAAGTTTGAGCTTGTTTGAATAATGTGAGGTTAGTTCTTCCAAAAACTTCTTTTATTTTCACAACAGTATGTGGCCACAATCCTGACCATAAAAGGGTTACTCTTGGGGATAATTTTTCATAAAGAAACACGTCTTCCATGTGGATCATTACTACTGATTTCGATTCCGTCAGACTTACTTCTGATAGGT
This sequence comes from Alisma plantago-aquatica, assembly GCA_963693085.1. Taxonomy (NCBI): domain Eukaryota; kingdom Viridiplantae; phylum Streptophyta; class Magnoliopsida; order Alismatales; family Alismataceae; genus Alisma; species Alisma plantago-aquatica. The sequence goes on from OY856411.1 coordinate 862,350,438, forward strand.
TAAGTACTTCTAAGCCTTCATATACTGAGGCGAACCCATATAATCATTTTATTGATGATAACTACATCCTTGAACTTAATTTGGTAAGTGCAAGATTTACTTCGAATAATAAGCATGGAGGTGATAAATTAGTTGTCTAAAATTGATAAAGTGTTGCATTATATAGAATTTCATGATAATTTTTCTAAAGTCTAGGGCACTATTAATTGTTTTATTCATAGAGATCATAAATTCCTCGCTATTTATCTTGATGACTTTCAATACAAGAAGAGAAGCCCCTTCAGATGCATTAATGTTTGGGTTGATTTCTCAGAATTCTAAAAAATGTGAATATTGCTTGGTTGAATCTTGTTGAAGGTAATCTATGTTTCGCCGGTGTTACAAACTAAAGAATGTCAAAATAAATCTATGCAAATTGAATAGATCAGTATTTGGGAATCTTACTGAAAATAGAAAGGTTCTTGAAGAGGAGGCTTGCATTGCTCAAGATAAAACTAATATTGATCCACAAAACCATCTTTTTATTGTTGATGCTATTAATAAAAAGAATGATGGCTTTATATGCTTATAGTACTGAATAATCTCTACTAAGACAAAAATCTAGGATTCAATGGCCGACACTGGGGGACAAGAATACAAAAATTTTATTCATCTCTTAAATCTAGGAGAATAAGAAATAGTATAGAAGGTATTACTATTGATGGGGTGTACAATGATGATGAAGTTGTTATTTCTAATTATTATAATTCATACTACTTTGGTTTATTTCAGAAAAATGATAGAGTTATACCTTCCTAGAGTGAAAAGTCGAAACTTCCCACCTTGGATGAGAATCAATTTTGTTTGTTATGTACTATATTCATTGATCAAGAGATTCATGACATCATTATGTATTATGATGGGGACAAGAGCCCAAGCCTGGATGGTTTTAGTTACTACTTCAAGAATTGGTTTATTGCTGGAGTTGATGTTAGAAAGGTGGTACAAAATTTCTTTGACTATGAACACCTATTGAAAGAAGCCTATATAACCTTCCTAATTCTCATTTATAAGTCAAAAGATGCCTCTCATGCCAATGAATGGACACTAATTTCCTTGTGTAATGTGGTCAACAAAATAATTTCTAAGATCATTGCAAATAGGTTCCAAATTATTCTCCCTAATGTTATCAGTTCGTCTCAATGTGCTTTCTTGAAAGGTAGGTCATTGTTGATGTTACTCTCTCGGTCAACAAGCTTATAAATGGCATGATGATGAGCCATACTCTTAAATATTGTGTCAAAGCTAATCTTATGAAAGCTTATGACTCGATCGATTGGAAGTATATGTCAATGATTCTCCATAGAATGAATTTCCCTACTTGCTTTATTCACCGGGTTAATGAAATCTTCATGCCACTCAGTTCCAAATCCTTATTTTTGGAACCGCCTCTCATCCTTTAAACCCCAAAGAGGTATTAGGCAAGGAGATCTAGTAGCTCCTTACCTCCTTGTCATTGCTATGGAGGGTCTCTCTGCTATGGTCAACAATGTTGTGGATATCGTAAGCCTAATTCCTTTCAATGTATCTAGCTAACTTTATGTATCTCACATCTTTTTTGCTGATGACGTTATGCTTTTCTCTAAGGTTGACTCAGGGTCTATTGAGACTATTAAAGACATAATCAAACAAACTTTAGAGGGTTGGAAGTCCCATCATCCTTCCTATGCAGGGAGACCGGAACTGGTCATTTCTACCTTATCCTCGTTTCATCTCTACCGAGCATTGTCTTTCCCACTACCATGCAGTGTCTCAAATGAGATTGACTTCTTGTGCAGGAGTTTCTTATGGAATGGTACAAGTCTAAAGAAAAGTTCCATTATGTGGCCTGGGAGAATGTTTACAAATAAAAAAAAGATGGGGGTTTAGGTATTAGACTTACTAGAGATATAGTTAAAGCTTGTCTCATTCGTAAATTCTGGAGTATTCCCACTAAGAAAGGTAGCTTATGGGTAAAGTGCATGCATGAAAAACAACTCAAGGGAACTCTATATGGAGAGTCGAGGCTAAATCTACTTCCTCTTGGCATTGGAAGCAACTTGTTAACTTCAGGGATGAAATAGTGTATTTTGTGAAATATGTCCCCGCTGATGGTAACAATTAGTTAATAAGAGAGATCCCTGGATAAATGAAGGAATTTTTCTAGATGACATCCTTGACACGAAGGATATTTCTTAACCTTGGGAAAAGTAAACTGGCATATCTGAACTTTTTGCATAATGGAAAAGATAATCGGATTCCTCTAGACATATTAACCTCATCATGGGAACCATCCATGAGTACTACAAAGTCAACTATCAGAAAGAGGACTATCTTCTGCTATGGTAGTAAGCCTACTAATCTTAAAGACTGCTGAAATGTAATCAGAACAAAAGGTGATGTAGTTCCCTGTTATTCATGGCTCTGCAAAGAAAATGTTCCACAAAGATGTGTCGGTGTCCTCACAATCTGGGATGATTGTTAACAACACGAGACGTGTCCTCACAATCTGGGAAAAGACTTTATAACTGCCCAACACTTATTTTTTGAATGCCACTTTAGTTGTGCTACTTGGACATTCTTAAAGATCAACAGATTATCTAAGTCAGACCCTGCAGCATGGAGGACCTCTTCTGCCTCAAAAAACGGAGATCTGTAGTAGTTGTTGTTCTATTCCTGTGTGAGATGTGGGAAGGAAAGAAACTTTATCATTTTTGCAGATAAGAGTTCGAAGTACATATGGCATTTTCAACATTTTAAAGCTGATTATGATAGTCTCATTAATCATATATAAAGATAGATACATAAATAGCTACATTTTTCTCATATATAAAGATAGACAGATAGCTACATTTTTCATTCTTCTTTTATCTTTGATTGGCTTCAGTATCTGCAATGTACAGTTCTGATCTTATTAATGTAAAAAATAAGAGGAACACGCTTTAGAGGATCAAGAAAAAGAGATGGTAATCATATCCAGTGAAAACAGCATGTGGAACCAATTGTGTAAGCCGTTGTCTTCACCCAACTGTGGAACCAATTGTGGAAGCCGTTTGTCTGCACCCAACTGTGGAACTAATTGTGGAAGTCGTTGTCTGCACCCAAATGTGGAAGCTAGACGTCCTTCCGAACTTTGGCATCTTGCCCGGAGTTTGCAGAGGACAACTAGCGTCCAAGACACCTCACCACCGTTGGCAGTTGTCAAATACGTGATGCCAACACAAAGAATATAGTCCACACTCTTTTATTGTACTCATATATCTGGTCTTCAGATGAATAGCAGCTTCAGTAAGATAAAGTGATTATGCCATTTACAACTACTAATGTATGCTGGAAATAGCTTAGAAAAGTTGAATACTGATGAGACCACTGAAGACGGGTGGGTCGGAAGTGCAGGATCTATTTGATCTTTAACTAAACGCAGACCATCTCCTCACTTACCAGTAATCCTCTGTTGTTTTGGGTAAATAACTGCCAAGCAGCCAGAAGTCGTGCGCTGAAGAGAAGACAACCTAACCTACTGAACAGGAGCATATGCAGATACTAGCTCCTGCTGCTGACTCCGTGACAACGAATACTGATGCCGCCATCATCGACCAGCAACAGGTTTCTTTGGGGGGTGGCGTTCAGGGACCACCAGGGTCATCTTGTGAATATGGCCGCCAAGACCCTTAAAGGGTAGCTGGTCGTAGTTCTTAGCTGAAAACTATGATGTTTAGTCTGGCTTACAAGTAGTGTTGGAGCTGGGGTTCTCAAAGCTTAATATTGAATCTAATGCTGCTGCAGTAGTAATGAAAGCTATCCAAAACCAGGAGTGTGGCCTTAGTCTTGTGATGCTGATTCTTAGGGAGATTGATAGGCTTAAACCATGCTTTTCTGACATCAACTTTAACCATAATTACAGGAAGGGCAATACTACATCCCCCGTTTGGCTGAGATGTTTTTTGGGCTGTGTTTAAAAGTTATATACCCTTCGTGTTTGTTACGGACTCCTTCTAACGACTTTCAATTTTAGTTAATATATCCAGGTAGTTTACCCTAAAAAGAAATCCACTGCAACTTGTTTTGAGGACATTATCTTACTGGATGATCTTTTTTTCTAGAAATAGGCAAGGCCGCACCTTTGCATGCCGGCCAGGCCAAGCAATATGTAATTGGTTGGTGTGCCAAAAGTAAGTTTACTGTCTCATTCCTAGATAGCAGTGTGCAACTACTGCAATCCGATCGTTCAATTATGTACTTCGTCCCAAAGAAAATTAACTGATTCCAAGATTGCACTCGTGTCAAGACAGGCATGTCATACGCCAGAATTATATCACTTAATCACAATTCTGTATGTGTTCATTACTTCAAGGAATGACTTTTTTATATATATAGCTTAGGAGGCCGTCGTATTCACCCCGTCCTCCTCAAGCAGGTAAAGCATCATCGGGGAATACACGCACAAAGGCACAACCACCCCTTCCTCTCAACAACAAAAAGGACCACCTCAGCCATTACTAAAAAGAGCTACCTCATGGACAAAGACCAAGCCAAGCAGACTGATCCAGGCCATCCCCAAGCAAACATGTACAACAAAGCAAGAAGATTTAACTACATTTTTCTTTAAACCGTTCAAGGAGAGTAATATGTGTCTTCTACCCATCAAATTTAGTCCCGATGTTCAGTGAGAATCAGATGGTTTGAGGAGAAGCCCACCTGGCCAACTCAGCAGGACCAGAACAACACCACTTGCAGGATGAAAAATCCAAGGATATCAAGCTCCATCATCATGGATTTGATAATTCTCAACCGGCCAAGCCTACAGGACAGCAACTTCTAAAGCCATCCAGACACAGCACTCAGCCCACCGTCAGATTAACCTCGATTATATCTAAATAAGACACCCAAGAGAGAAAAAGCCAGGCTGATCTAGGTGCAGAACAATCAGAGCAAAGCCAAACAGCCGAAGAACAAGGTTCCTGCAATATCAGCAAAGCATCCTGTCTGGCATCCCATCGCCACACAGGAATGAATGACTAGAAGCGCAGATATAACATTGGTGTCCTGGAATGTATAAATCTCTTTTATTGACTAAACATTGGGGGTGGAGGCGAATGACTACATGTGCAGAAATAAAAGCCGTGTTCTGGAATGTATGAACTTCTTTTACGACATATGCTACGACTGAGGTCATCAATATGTAATAAGTTCTAATTCATTTTTCAGTTGAGGAACACGAAGTGCATCTAATGAGGCTAAACATCACATATAATGACTACTTTTTTGTCAAATAAACAACTAATGCTTGCAAGTCAGACCTTTGACGGTTTTGTTTTGGTGCTGGGTCATAATGAATCAAAGACTATTTCAAAGAAACCCAAGTGCCATAGATGTCAGGAAGTTGCATACTGACCTAAATTGCCTAGTGGGACAGATCAACAACTGTTATCGTCCTCATTCACGGCGCTTGAATTTTTGTTAAATTCATATCTAAAGCTTTCCTACCTTTCTACCTTTAGAAAAGAATGGTTTATCTTTAATAACAAGCAGTAATTCACCATTGCAGCTCCTGAAGTTTTTCTCCTACTATTTGCACACCACAAATAGACTTTTTTTCAATGACTTGGCAAAGTAAGTACAGAGGATAATGGCAATGCTCCCACTGCTCACAAATTTGGTTTATACAGTGTCTTCTATTCTCCAAATCATTAATTTAAATAATCAACATGTTTGCATTTCTAAGTACAACGAAAAAGATGATGGTTATTGGTTAAGCAAGAGAGATTCTGAGCGTTTGATACACAAGTCCAAATCAGCTTCGAGCAGCATATCAGCCATGTCACCAACCTATTGAATGACATAATCAGAGGATATTTTGTGTACATCTTCGACATTCATTCCAAAAAAAAACATGCCAACATTTATGTATAAGCTTATACAAAACAATTGCAAACAGGAATGGTAAATCAAACAGCTGCAAACGTGTTAAACCCGAATTCCAACTATCACCTTCCCAAAGGCAGACATAGCCCATTGATGAAATACTACACCGAATTAAAACAGAATACTTGTAAGTCATATCTTTCAACGGTTTTGTTTTGGTGTTATGGCTAAAACTAATGAATCATAGACTGTTTCAAAGGAACCAAATACCATAGATGTCAAGAAGTTATATACTGACGTAAATCGCCTAGAGGGACAGATCAAAACTATTATCATCCTAGTTCAGTACGCTTGAATTTTTGTTAAATTCGTATCTAAAGGCTTTCTACTATTAGGAAAGGAGGAAAGGATGATTTATCATGATTAACAAACAGTAATCTACCTTTGCAGCTCCTGAAATTTTCCTCCTACTATTTGCAAACCACAAGAAGATATATTTTGTCAATGACTTAGCAAAGAAAGTACAGAGGATAATGGTAATGCTCCCACTGCTCAGAGAACCCGTTTATATAGTGTCTTCTATTCTTAAACTCACTAATTTAAACAATCGCCATCTCAAAATACAATGAAAACGGTGATGGTTAGGCGATTCTATGTGTTTGATACACAGAAGTGAAAATCAGCTTCGAACGGCATATCATCCATGTCCCCATCATATTGAAAGACATAATCCACATATACACTTTTATACAAATTCGTCATTCAGTTAAAAAAAAGCAGGCCAACATTTATATGTCAGCTTATAGAAAACAATTGCAAACAGGAACGCTCCATCAAACAGTTGCACATGAGTTAAATCCAAAATCCAACTATTATCTTCCAAAAAGGAAGACATATCTAATTGCTGAAATACAACATAGAAGAAAAGAAATATCGGCTACTGCATGGTGCATAAAACTAGCAATGTAAAGCCAGTTTATGAAAGGATAGGAGACTAGAAGCTTTAGTATTACTGTTAAAGCTGACAGCACTCATACTGATAAGTGTTTCAGAAACTCAATGATAAAGTCTTCCCTTCGGAAGAGGCTTTGGCCTGTTAGCGTTGTAGCAGCACCGTCTTAGTGACCAGGTTGCAAAAGAGGTGCACGAACTGCGGGGTGTCCACAGCCGGGATGGGGTACGTGATCCTCCTGTAGTACTGCAGTGGCATTCCCGGTTCGACCATGCACACGGTGGGGATCTGGGACCTGTCAGCCTCCTGTATGACCGCGAGCTTCCTGTCCGACGATTCAGACCCTAGGATGACAAAACAGTCAGGCTTCTGATGTGCCCCGCCGCCTAAGTTGATTCGGATCTTCTTGGGCAGGTTCCTGCGCAGCCCCGGGGTGTTGGTGGAGTATCCTGGGATCCCCATCTGTGTGTCGTGGGCGCACCCGAGCTTTGCCGCCATGTGGTCGAGCACCTCGTCCTTGATATCGTTTTTAGTGCGGAGGAAGAAGGCGCGGCCGTTCCCTGAGATGAGGGAGCCAAGGAAACTGACGGCGTTGCGAAGGCACACCGTGGTCTTGTCGCCATCGATCACGTGCGTCCCATTGCGAGTTCCCAGGATGAAGGCCTTGAAGTGCTCAGCCGCCACCTGACGCGAGAGGTGGGCGCTCGTCGCGATCAGCTTCTGAGATACAAGATACTGGCTCGCCATTGGCAGTGGCTGCCAGCGCAAACGAGGAGCAAAAGGGAAGCGGGAAAGCGAGACCTAGACAGTGAATTGGCGGTTCCGAGGGGTGGGGTGGAACAATTGGGAGGAACCAGCAAGACCAGGGGAAGTGAAGAAGAAAATAGAAAATTGAAACGCTGAATGGAAGAAGAAAGGTAGAGGCGGCAATGGCAGTGTCGGACACCCACACCACCGCGAAGACGGGAACCTACTCGTTCTGGAGACTGCAGAGAGACCGAGGGTAGAGCTCGACTCTCGTCACGAGTGATAGATTGGAAGGGCTAGCTGGCCCAAATCGCAAATCCTGGCATAGGCGGCATGTTTGGTGGGAGATTAAAGTGAAATTTTGTAATGTTAAGAAAACCGATTAGAACTAAAAAGAAATGGAAAGGACATATAATTAAGCCAGGTTTGATTGAAAAAAAAATTAATGAAATTAAGATATAATGAATCAACATAAAAAATAGATCATTTAAATACATAGAAACACATAAAAATCACTGCCATAAATGAGATACGGTTTACATTATTTTTTATATGAAAGAGAGACGAGTTATTTTCGTAGTGTAATCATACTATAGTAAGACCAAATTAATGGAGTAAAATATGAAACTAGTCTACGTAACACTCTACTCAATATTTCTTGTGAAGTCCAAAATCCCTCCAAAAAGCTTGCATCATCTATAAATAATTCCATATGTCTAACTTTATACAATATTATACCGAAACATTCATGGTCGGGATAATGCACCAAAAAGCAATCTTGACTAAAATTACTAAATTTGAGTCTGAAATTCAAGAAAATTACTATGCATTGGCAATATATTGTATGTAAAGTTTGTTGAATCATATTAATAATATTATTAATGTAAATACTCCATATCTAAAAAATAATTGTGAACAAACTCATATCTTTTATTCTAATGTAAACTTCCAAGACTGATGGTCATTGAAAATGCACTCCAATATGTATTGACTTTAAAGGAAGCCTCATGTCTTGATAAAATTAAACCTTAATCATGATGAATTTTAGTAGAGGTGCTTCTAATAAAAATACATAATAAAACTATGTGATTTTAGTTTGAATTATATATATACTTTTCTTACAGATAGTTGAAAGTTTAAAGCATATAAGTTCAAGATGCCTAAAACATTAGATGACTATGGTTGTTTAGCAATTTTGGTTAATCAATACAAATATTGTGGTTAGCATTATAAATTGTTTTGTCATCATTAGTAGCATCCTCACTTTTGTATAATATGTGTGATTATGTTATTTAGTGTAAGGACCCTGACCTTCATTTTGGGCTTACCCTATTTGCTTTACCTAAACCTTGTGTTGAGATGCTTGCTAATCACCTGAGTTGTGATTAGGGTTTGTTTGTGCTTTGTTGAGAGGTTGGAGGTGCAACTTGCAAATAACCCAAGTTTTAGGGTTGATGTGCAAGTTTGACACCTTGAGAGATGTTTCTCTCTCTCCTTGCATCCTCTAGGGTTGAGAGGATGGGTTGGGCTCGTTGTTTGAGTAGCTTTGGGCTTTGTTTTGCCTTGTTGAGCCTTGTTTGGGCTTTGCCTAGCTTTGTTGGGCCTTGTATCAGGCAAGGGTGAGCCTGGTGCCTTGTATCGGCCATAGTGTATCAGCCAGGGTGGTGGTGGGTGTGTCAGGTTACCATGATGGGCGACACACACCCCACTTGACCTAGCCTCATTTGTGTCACCATCTTGGGACAAGTGGTCGTTGTCTTGCTAGTGGATGGCAAGTCATGGACAAGTGGTTTGGGATGCTAGCATGTGGCATAACCCTTGGACAAGTGGTGGTTTGGGCAAGAACATGTGGAGCTATCCCTTAGTGGATGCCCACTTAACCCTCTTACTTATATACCCCCTTCTTTGCTAGCTTGGGATCCCTTTATCTCTTTAGTTACATTCCTTCTTCCTTGGTGGCCGATACACTTCCCCTTGGTGGAGCTCGGTGGTCGATACTCTCTCCTTGGTGACACCTGGATGTATAGCATACATCGATGTGTGTGCTTCCTCGAGCACTAGCTTTCTCAGATCATCAACATCGCAGACCACCATCCTACCATGATAGCAAACTAGTCCATCCTCGGACTCATGGAACCCATCACGCTTTTTGCTACTAAATTCTAATTTAATCAGGTAAACTGTAGCATCTGCCTGTTGCACTTCTTTGATCTGCTGCCTCAATGTAGGCTTTACTTGCATCAATGCCAACAGTCCAGCCAAGGCTCACCTCTCAAATCCATGGTGAGAGAAGGGTATTTCCCAAGCAACTAGAGCATAGACTCACCTCTCAACAACCAAGAGAGAGGGGTTTTGCCTACACCACTAGAGCTTGAACTCACTTCTCAAGACCAAATGTGTAACATCCCAGGATTTGAGGCCTCGGATAAGTTGATCTTAAAAGGAATGATTGGACTACCCATATCACCAAGGTGTACCTCCTTTTCAGGAAGCCCATCTCTAAAGAACTCCATAGTTAAGTGTGCTCAGCTTGGAGTAGCACTAGGATAGGAGACCAGTCGGGAAGTTGATCCTGGCTTGCAGGTCAGTGTGGACAAAGTGTGCAGTTAAGGCTAGTGGTGGTCTGTGGGGCCATTCGTCATTCCTGAAACTCTACTAGAGCCTTGGGCAGTGGGCCCGGGCTTTACAAATGGTATCAGAGCCATAACCCCTCCAGTAGGTGGGGCCCACATGGGCATGTGGCATGCTAGTCTTGAGCCGTGCGGTCCAGGCAAGTTGGAAAGGGCTATCCGTAGAGACGAGATGGAGCTACCTTTGCGCTGGTAGTCGTGGACGGGAGTTGGGTGTCCATGGGTCATTGTGGGTCTGCACTGAAATGGGGTCAAATTATGAGGCCATATAGTTGAGTCTTGACGAGGACATCAAGAGTCTAAGTGGGGGAGATTGTAACATCCCAGGATTTGAGGCCTCGGATAAGTTGATCTTAAAAGGAATGATTGGACTACCCATATCACCAAGGTGCACCTCCTTTTTAGGAAGCCCATCTCTAAAGAACTTCATAGTTAAGCGTGCTCAGCTTGGAGTAGTACTAGGATGGGTGACCAGTCGGGAAGTTGATCCTGGCTTGCGGGTCAGTGTGGACAAAGTGTGCAGTTAAGGCTAGTGGTGGTCTGTGGGGCCATTCGTCATTCCTGAAACTCTACTAAGGGGTTCATCTTATTATGCCATGAACCCACACAGTTAATCTCTCATTCATCTTATTATGCCATGAACCCACATGAAGTGTACCACAACATGCGAAAGCATCGCAACAAGCTGCAGTTTCAATGTACAAGGCTTAGAACCTCTCGGGTTCCTAAACCTACATTCTCACTTGGCCATCTACAACATGCATTCTCCACGTCTGGCGCTCAACAGCTAATGGGTGGTTGGATATTTAGACTCCTCTGCATGTGGGTAATCAGCCAGAGAGTCAAAGCACTTTGGCTTTTTGTGCATCAGTTGACCTAGAGAAGATCTCCAGTGATCAATACAACTTGTAACACAGATACCATTGGCATCCCCAGTTGGTTTTGGGTACCAAACAACTCTAAGGAGTCTATCCTCACTTCCCTAGAACCCCACACCCTACCGATGTGCTCCGTCTTACCTCGATCTGGACAAAATACCTCTAGTCAGGAAGCATGTTTTTCCCTCACATTATAGGCCTCATCATGTAACATCCCTGACCTGGGTTTAGGGCTAACCCTATTTGTTTGGCTTAAATAAATTGATTAGAACTTTAATATAATTCTCTAAAGTGTTTTGTTATCAGGTGATATACTTATGTTTCAAGTTTGGTCTTGTTTGAATGATGTTTGAGCAATGTTCTCTTGTTTTGGACCAAAATGCAATTTACAAAGATGAGAGGTTATATTGCAATATGTGAATGTACTTCATGTGTTTTAGCATCATAATAAAAAGAATTATGCTAAGGGGCAGCTTGTGGAAAGCCTAGGTTGTATCATGTACACATCCTTGTTTTATTCCTCATAGGAATGTGGTTTTAGTATCCTCATGCCAAATCTCTTAGTCATTAAGTTGCAATTAATAAGCATCATCCTTCTCATAATGTTATCCATGTGTCTTAATGCTTAAGACTCATTCACACTTATGGATTTCATCCCAATGGGTGCTACCATCAAGGTCATACCTTATGGTTTACATGGAAGTCATTTAGGATGTAATGGTCATAAACCATAACTCAAAATCTGGTTCCTCATATTTATCTAGATAGTCGACTCATCACATGACCAACTCTTCACATAAATAACCGAGGTGCATCTGTCAAGGATATAAGAACTCACAACTCTTTATGATTCTTAATGTCCTTTATTAGTGTGGGGTATTCTTTATTTAAGAAGAAATTAGTTATTTGATAATCATCATATAACTCCTTAGAGTATGACTTCCCCTTTTTTTTTTAGACATCACTATGCCTTAATCATGAGTTCACTATGATACACTATCATAACCACTCATAAGGATCTCAAACATTTGGTTTAAGTATTTCATTCATTGATCTCATCAAGAATTAACACTTTACCAAATCCGTACTTCATCTATGATATTCTTGAACACTTCAAGACATTCATATTGGTATTTCTCTAAACACCATTTGAAGTACTAGCATTAAGTCCAATAGGTATGTAAATACATCACATGTATTATACCTAATAGGATAATCATTCTCCCACTAACATCATGTCTAAGAGATTCATGTCTCTTACTGGTTCTCTAACCAAAAGAGTCTAGATTTATCCATCATATGGAAACTAGAAAAGAATTTATCATGATTTATGCTAATTTGATTGTTTGAGTTATCAATAACTTTTAGGTATCATTTTATCTTATGTATACCCAGTATCACAAGATAAACAAGGCATTGCCATAAAGATCATATCTTTTCAAATTGAAACATCAACTTTATTAATTGCTATCACTGTCATACAATATGCAAAAATAAAGTGTTTCTATTCATTTGGAAAATATGAAATAGCAGTTCATAACTCTATTACATGCCTTCAAGGCTGAAAATAAACTAAAGTACTCCTATCTATGGTGGCAACACTTGCCCCATTTATTGAGTGCTTTACATTTTATATCTTGGTATCATATACCTCAAAGATGTTACAAGTTTATTTCATGACACCTTCAGGTGGAGACGTCTGTCGCCTCCTTCTTCTTTAGTTATTCTAGATAGAGTGGGCAATTCCTTTTCCAATCAGCTGTCTTTTGATAAGGGTGGCAATTGCCTCTCTTGGTCACACCTCCCTTGGCCTTGAGAGTTGAAGACGACTTGGGCTGCTGGCTAGCATCAGAACCTTTCTTAGCCTTTCCCTTAACCTTACGCTTGGACTTGCCTTTCTTGTTGTTGATCACCATCACAAACTTAGGCTTGTCCTTCTTCATCTGTGTCTCGGCTGTCCTCAACATGCCCAACAACTCTGTCAATGGCTTGTCAAAGTTGTTCATGTTGTAGTTCATCACAAACTGACTGTAGGATTCTGGCAACGATTGCAGTATCACGTCAGTAGCCAACTCTTGGTTCAGGGGATATCCCAGTCTTGTCAGGTTCTCCACATACCCAATCATTTTGAGTGTGTGAGGACCAACTGGATCTCCTTCTGTCATGACACACTTGAATAGCACCCTTGAGACATCATATCTCTCTTGTCGTGCTTGATCTTCATACATGTTCTTGAGATGCTGAATCATCTCAATGACACCCATGTTCTCATGTTGTCTCTGCAACTCGTGGTTCATGGAGCACAACATCAAGCACTTTGCATCAATGGCATCATCAGAATGCTTCTTATAAGCATCCCTTTCTACCTTTGGTGTGGTAGGAGCCAGTTCCTCTAGTGTGGCAACACATCCCATTATCACACAGATAACGAGGTGTTACGCGAAAACGTGCGGAAATCACCATAACCACAGATTATCAAAAACACGGGTTAATTAAAACCGATTGCAGAAAACATATAAACTGAGAAACTATTACTTTCCAGTCCTCATCCGGCACAGAAACATGTCATATTTGTACACATACGAAATCTGATACGTGTCCACAGCTCAGGAACAACTGTTCATCCATCACATGAGTTCACCACCTGTTCACATACATAAAGGCCCACATCTGGCCAACAGCAGGATAAACAAACATCATCGAACGATCATCGTGAAACAACATCAAAACACTGCCAAGGACCTGAGAGTACAGGGATGACTCTAGACTCTACTACAAAACATCCAAAACAGCAACATATCCATCGCTTGCCTTCTACTACTCTTCAAGCTGCTCGGTCGCAACACCACGACCACGTCTACCTCGACCACCTGAAAACCAGTGGAGTGAGACAATTGAACAATTGTCCCAGCGGGAAACATAACTCCCTACCGCAACTATAGAACCTCAACAAGATAACTATAACAACATATAATTATCAACAGGTATAACCAGAGCAGTCTATATCTATAGCAAAGCTATTCTTACCGACAAGCTTACCAGCTGTACAAGATGCATATAACCAAATATCTCTCAATAGAACAAGTTTATCAGAATAAGATACAATGTCACATAACCTGATTATCAAGATAAGGCATATTACGGCATACCTGATGAATATAGAAGTACCTACAGATAGACCAGAATTAAATACAAAAACAAGGCCTCAACCAATGTTTCATGTTTATCTTAAGCAGTAAATACTAAACGGCTGTATTACGTATTATTATGCCCCGAGGATTTGAATCGTACCATTCAAATCCAACCTCTGGCTGTGAAGCCTAAGACTGGTGCCATACAAGGTCAATGGAAGAGCCGGACTTCACGACCTCCCACCTCGTGGTCAGTACACGAGTACAACACAAGCATGGCCTTAGTCACATGCTGAAGTGGTCTAAGCCACAGGGTCAGCTCTTTAAGCTACCCTCACTCTAGCCCGCCTTGGTACAGGTCTCGGCGCTAGTAATACTAGGCCATGGGCCTGATCACCGTGCTCCGAGCCATGAACGCATTCATGCTCCACACATCACATATCCTGAGCCATGGGCCTGTTCACCACGCTCTATATACGTATCTGCGTCTGTAACCGAAGTTACAATCTTACGTCCTAATTTTCAGGCTAGGAGCAACCTACACATATTCAACAATATGCTCTTCCAGGTTAACCCGTAGGAGAACCTGTTTCACCATTACCAAGTCCTGACGATGATGGATCTATGGCCAGGGCAAACTACATGATATAATTCCACTATAATTAATTAGTGTCTTTTAGATGAATTGTAGGATTCAACCAAGTTATAATCATGCAAGATATAACAGAAAATAAAGAACATTATATTATTATTGAGACCTCATCAACCTGATCCATCACAAGGATCCATCATCACATGTTACCACTTGGCCTCTTATCAACCATCCAGATCCATATCAAGGATCATCACATATCACAGGATATCAATCCTTCATCATGTACTGTCACTGCCTCTCAAGGCTCACATCATCATCATGGGACCAACACATTACATTTATAATCTCATAGAACAAATATCAAGGTAATGTTACTCATCATATATGTCACATAGCCCTTTCATGGCTACACATCACCTGCATGGTTAGGATACACAATAACCATAGATTCAACATAGGGAATATGCTCACTATCATGAGTTATCATTCAAGATAATCTATTTATCAATATTACACTATTTGATGATCAGGCTTGCTAAGCACATTGTACCATAATCATGCTTACCCTTATCTCAGGATTATCCAATTAGTCAAGGTATTCACTTTACATAACAATTATGTTGAGTCTACTAGTCAACTACCATTGTTACCAAAATCATTACTATTACCATCCACTATCATCATTATTACCATTTTTATCATCATGCAAGCTACTAGTGTACTATCATCATTCTCATTAGCAATTAAGCACAAGGGTTAATTCATGCATGTCATTACTATCATTATTGCCATCATTATTATGATCATCATCATTATCTACTATTATCTTCATTGCTATGTTAAGCAAACTGTTAATGTAATTGCCACTTAGTCACATTATTCCAATCATTACCATTATTATTACTTTCTCTTACTAGCATGGCATTAACACAACTAACATCTTTGTTATCCACACATTATCATCATGACTATGTCATTATTACTACCATGTCATTTGATTGTTACTAAGCAAGGCATTACTACCGAGATTTAGTTGTTCATAGACGTCTACTGTCATGATACTTGGGGTCGTCACCAAAGGACCCAACAACCCTCACCTAAAACCTCACAACCCTCACTATTGCTACATGCTCGGCTAGGCATGGGGGCTGCACACTGCTTGCACTCAAACTGCTGCCCGCGCGCTCCTTCTGCCCGCTCGCTCACTCTGCTTGCACGCCCACTTCTACCTGCACGCTCACCTCTCGCCCGCACGCCCCTTCAAAGGAGGATCAGGCGACACCAAGCTCTGCCTGTGCGCTCACTTCTCAAGTGAACCGGGAGACACACATGTCGCGCGTCAGGGAGTGCTGCGCGGCTCGGACGAGATGGGTGTCGCGCGCCAGGGAATGTTGCGCGGCTCACCTCATCGGGCACGCCCGTCCCATACTCACCACCTGCCCGACATCCTAGGCTAACACCCCAACATCCTCACAACTGCTAGGAGAGAGAGAGGGAGAGAAAGAAGGAAAGGAGAGAGGGAAGCACTCTCTACAAATTGTGCAACAGCATAAGGCCTATCGGCCAGCATGCTTCTAGGAAAGGAGGGCGTGTCGCTCAGCTTACCCACTTCTGCTGCTCGCCT
Organism: Alisma plantago-aquatica; assembly: GCA_963693085.1. NCBI lineage: Eukaryota > Viridiplantae > Streptophyta > Magnoliopsida > Alismatales > Alismataceae > Alisma > Alisma plantago-aquatica. The sequence goes on from OY856411.1 coordinate 862,366,878, forward strand.
CACATCAAGGGGTATCACCCGATACACCCTCACCTATCGGCCATTACACCACCTATACCTTTCGAGCTACACCACCAACTACTAAGGGAAGCCCTTTCGTCCACCACAGGGACCAAGGCCTACTGCCCATCCAACAGGGTAACACTCAACCTTGCCATAACAGCCAACAAAACTCATTACTCACCCTATCGCCCAACACATGCGCAGGGTATCAGCCAACCTCAAGGAAATAACCCATTGTTCAAAAAAGCTTACATATCGTCCAACAAAGAGATGCTATATCGTCCATCTCAAAGGCAAAGTTGCCCTGTCGTCCATCAAGAGGATATCGTCCAACAACTCAACCCAAGAGGGAGTATCGCCCAACACATGGTCACCATCAACCTCCAACTCAAGCATCACAAACCCTAGATCACTAGAAACCCTAAACCCTAAGGGTATATCAGCCACCCAAGGAAACTCAAGCATAAAACAAGATAAGCTACTAAGTTAACTACTAACATATAACAAGGCTATTGCTAGAGGTAAAGGAATTAGGGTTAGAAGTCATGCAACCCGCCTTAAGCTCCAAGCTCCAAGGAAGAAGAAACACTCCAAGGTCCAAAGCTATGCTCCACCAAGCTACTCCAGGAAGGTGTGTCGGCCACCACTTCAACTCCAAGGGGGGTGTGTCGGCCAACACAAGCAAGATGGAGAGGGATGTCATGCACTCAAGGTGGTGGAGAGACCAAAAGAGCAAAGGAGACTAAGGCAAGGAGAAGAGCTTCATATATAGGAAGAAGGGGGAGGAGAAACCAAGGTTCAACCATGCTAAGTGTCGTCCACCCAAGGGACACTTGTCCTAGGGTTCAAGCCAACACATTAGCAAGGCATGGGACACTTGTCCAAGATATGCACCAAGTGTCACCAACCAAGGTCAAGCCATAATGGCGACACAAGCAAGAACTCCTACTGGGCGACACAAACAAGCTGCTGGGCGACACACCACTGTGTTGGATGACACAAGACCATCTTGGACGACACACACACACCCTTGGACGATACAAACTCACCTTGGACGACACAAGGCTCAACCAAGCCCAAACAACACATCTCAAGGCCCAAACAAGCTCAACTCAGGCCCAAAGGGCTCAAACAACAAGCCAAAGCCTTCCTCTCAACCCTAGAGGAAGCAAAGAGGGGAAAACATCTCACAAGATGACCAACTTGCACACAAAACCCTAAACTTGGGTTATTTGCAAGTTGCCCCTCGAACTCTCGACAAAGCACAACAAGACCCTAATCACCTCTCAAAGGTGATTAGCAAGCATCAAACCACCAAGGTTAAGCAAAACAAACAGGGTAAACCCTAAACGCAGGTCAGGGTCCTTACATCTAGAATTGGAGTATCCAGGACATAGAGCTTTCACTCTTAAGTGAGAACAATTCTCAATGTCCTAAACCAGTTGTGGAAGTTAGTCCCATTCAACTTGTCCTTTTCAAGGACCGATCGCAATGAAAAGTGATTGTTGTTTGTTGTCATTTGTACTACAAAAGGAAATATGTGCAATTTAGTCTAAAACTCAATTTTGACTTATTTGATTGATTTAAAAAGTTGATGATATAATTAGGACTTTAATTAATTATCACTCCCACTATTTTTTTGTTCAAATTGATAGCCCTCACCATCAATTTGGAAGATTGCAGCGTACAATCTTCTAGTGGGTCAAGATCATGGAATCCTCTGAGTCATGGACCAGCTAGGGCTGTCACCCACAACTTAGATCTTCCAGGTAGGCAACTTTTGCCAATTGCATCATATGCAACTCTTGAAAGATGTCATGCACAACTCCTTGCCATGATCACCTCCATGCCTCAAGGTGCTAGATCATATCTAGGTCACCTTGTTAAGTCTGACCCAAAGCCAACACGATGAATATGTATCATGTTAGGGTAGACCCACATACTCATCCTTCACGCTTCCATGAGATAGATGGTGCATCATGCTAGGGCATGCCCACACTTGGCCGATCAAGCTTTTCACATGTGTCACATTTGGAAGGCATCTAAAACTTTAATATTTAATGAGGGATTTGGTTTTATAGGTACATATACATATCCAATCACCAAAATATATAGTACTTATCATATACATGCTATATCCCATAGAAAACATGCAAAATGATAAAAGCGAAGATTATGGCCATCCTAATGTGATTCCTCAAGCCAAGAGGAATCACTGTCATCTAGGTCTACATCACATGCAACCTATCCATGATGAAGTGTTGTAGCCGTCTGAGTTGACCAACTCATCACATGAATGACCTGGTCGCCCTGGCCGGTCGTCTGGGTGCCACCGGTCGATCGATTGGCTCCTCCAACTGATCAGTTTTCCTGATCGTCATGCATCTCCTCATGGTCGCCACCCGATCGTCTCACTCCTCGAATCGATCATCTAGATCTCCAACCGATCGTTTCACTCCTTGAACCGATCGTCTCATTCGTCGTCAGGTTGACCGCCATTCTTTGACATAAGAGGAAATAAAAATCTATCCTATTTTACATTTGAAAAGGGAAACCCTGAGTAACATTCGGGGGGAGCAAAGGTAGGAAAGAAATCTCGAGTTATCTCGAGTTACATTAGGAATAGGAGATAGGGAATCAGTGCGCAGACCGAGATACAAGCAACCACATTCAACCAAGCACACATACATAGGGTTTATTGGCCATAACCATGCTATACATCCACCACAAAAATCGTTTAAGGGTGACGCGTATCGAGTGCATTCATATTACATATCATATATGTATATTGGGATTTGAGGATTTAGGATTGGACATGCATAAAGCCATTATTATTCACATCGTATGCAATAATTAAAGGCGACAAACCAAAAACGATCACATCGATAATCCTAAAGTATAGAGCAGTTGACGTGGCTCTAATATCACTATTGGGTTTTAGGGGAGACAAAGAAGGCATCGGAAACAAAAAAATTTCTCCCCATAACCCAAAACAAAGGAATCGCGTCAACGTCTATACAGTAGGAAGGATGGTTTGTAGATGCATACCTTGTCCCAAGGCTTACTCGACAACGATACCTCGCGGCTTGTACGGTCTTCACCTTTGGTCTTGGATGGTGTCTGTGCAGCTCCTGGTCTCACCGGGATGTCGAGATTAATAACTATCCTCTGAGTGGCAAAAGTCTCCCACCTCTTAAGTAGTCCACACAGACCACCTGGAACTCCGATCTCCTTGTCCTACAAGGAATCAGAATGAGTTGTACCCTCCTGTCGGCGTACTAGTTGCCAACACACTCTCCTGCAACCAGTCACTATTCTGTAGTTGTCTTTCCCTTACTGTGTCTCCCTTATCAGGTAGCACTTGCTAGGGCTCTCTCTCGGTTACCAAAACTAGACAGAACGACAACTTTGCACAACAACTGGTATTCTGAGTTGTACTTTGAGAAGCCCCCAATACCCCTATATATAGGAGGGTCATGGGACTGGGTTCTCTACCCCGGGCAATGCAGGACTAAACGTAAGTAGAAGGGTTCAAGATTTTCCACAAAACTACCAACTACGCTAGCTGAACCGATCGTTTCAACCTTGAATCGATCGTTTTGTGACCTCAACCGATCATTTCAACCTAAACCGATTGTTTGGTACCCCTGAGTCGATCGGTTCATCACATGAGCTGACCGGTTCATGGTCCTGGTCCAACTCAAACTGACTTTCATATTTGTTTCCGATTAATCAAATATTAATCCTTGTCCAAATTGAATTTGTACAAGTGAAACAAATTCTATTTGCAAAATCGACTTTCCAAATAATCTCCATTGGTCACATGAGCCGACCGGTTCAACAATTGAGCCGATCAGTTCACCAACCTGAGCCGATTGGTTCATCTCATGAGTCGATCAGTTGGAAGTGTAGATTGTGCAAAATCAGTCAATCGCAGTTTCAATCAATCTGATACTCTAGTCAATTGGTCCAACACCTTGAACACTATGATTTTGAGCTATCAATCAACTGAGTGTTTAATTGAACTACTAAACTCCTTTAGTAATCAATCTAAACATCATTTGTGGATAAACTCCTCTTCCAAGTTAAATCCTATGTGTGTGACCCTGTAGGTCCATTTCATGTTGGCAGTGAAAGTCCATAACACTTATGACTTCACAAGCAAAGAGCGTGCCTAGTCACACATCAATGCTACCCAAGTGAAAAGGAAAGTTGGAGAACAAATTTCAATTCTACAAATAGTGAATGGTGTTACAGCGAATGTATAATTCCTTTGTCACTGATATCCCGAATGAACTCAAGGCATGGAACAATCATCCTTTCAACGTTAATTCACTTTCTTGATCTCAGAGTAGATTGGAGGAGATATGTATGACATCAATATCACATACTGATTCACACATGCGTGCACACCTATCTCAATCCTACTCATCAAGTGGCCATGGATATCAAACTCCCTCAGGAGGGACAAATCCCATATCTATCACTCACCCCTCAAAAGCCCCATGTGTCAGAGCCACCCAATCATCACCTTTATAACAACCCATGTTTCAGGACTACATTTGATGATGTCAAAGTGTACCCAATGACATGTGTTGAGTGTAGTGATTTCAGGTCAAAGAATCACACTCACCACCATCACTATGAGAACTGACTGTGACTACCATGTCATGGTTCCATGTGTCAAACTCACGGTGGGTCTGTCTGGTACGCTTGTTCTCTAACAAGTACCTATGTGTTTGGTTTGATATCTCCATATCATGACTAATGAGATTCTGTCATCAACCAACACCACAATCTAGTCTTGTGTGTCATTGCTGTCTATCCACCTTCCATAATGACATCCGACTAGGGACATAATAAGAATGTACAAACTCTTAGCATCCGTATGATCTCACCGTTCATGTCCTCAACCTGAAAGCATACATCATTGAGTACTGTCATTCTCTAGACATTCAATATGTTATATCATTATCTCATATGACTGAGCCAGAAAGAATTGGAAGCTTGCCTTTAATGATTATCAAATCAATCTTAATGTATCCCACCAATCATCTCATGACTAGCTCTCAGGGCATACATACCAACATGTGGGGTTACTCGTCATTCCTGAAACTCTACTAGAGCCTTGGACAGTGGACCCGAGTGTTACATTTAGTTTGTCTCTTGCCCAATTTTTTTAAAAACAAATATAGTGCATGGAAGCAAGTTATAACAAATATATACATCATGACTTGAGCAACCCCACATATGATAATCATAACCAGTCCAAGAGTACCAACATAAAAGGACACATATGTCTGACACAATTCCATATGGGATACATGGTGCATAACATGGTAAAAACATGTTGAGTAGGGCTATATGATCCATCCTATCATGACATGATATCAGTATAGTGATGTTCTACTGTTGCACCCACATCTCATGATTACCACTAATCGTGAGATTAGGACATAAGTTGAAAATTAAACTTAATACGAAGAACACCTTTAGCTTTTTTTTAAAAAATTCAAACTCTTTGTTTTCTCACATTCAATCACATAAAATAACTATACAATGGGTTTTAAAACTTCTTATTTCAATCTAATTTCAATAATTAAGATACATATCTAAACATTCATTATGTTATTACACTTCCATGTACATATGACATGCTAATCGATACATTCTCTATTGTTAAGGAAACAAAGTTACACATCATCATTTACAACTCTATATAAGGACCTAGAGTGATAGGGATAGATTGAACTTCACTAATCAAATATTTAGCTCTTGTGGCAGATCTACTATGCATTAACATTTTTCAAATCCATAGTTTCCCTGAAAATTTGTGAGTAGAGGGGTGAGCCTACTTGCTCGGTCAATAAGTACTTCAAATAAATAGTTTAAAGCACTTTAATTGTCAAACCATATGTTATTGAGCAATTGAATATAAAGTGGAGTAGTAATGAGCTGTACAGAAACTACTAATTCGCTGACATCTATATGGTAGGATACTCTAAGTATCTATGAAGGATAATATAACTGAACATACTTGATTAATCACAAAGGAAACTAGTAATTTAGAAACATATAAAGAATAAAGGAACAACTAAACACACAGTTAATCTCTCATTCATCTTATTATGCCATGAACCCACATGAAGTGTACCACAACATGTGAAAGCATCGCAACAAGCTGCAGTTTCAATGTACAAGGCTTAGAACCTCTCGGGTTCCTAAACCTACATTCTCACTTGGCCATCTACAACATGCATTCTCCACGTCTGGCGCTCAACAGCTAATGGGTGGTTGGATATTTGGACTCCTCTGCATGTGGGTAATCAGCCAGAGAGTCAAAGCACTTTGGCTTTTTGTGCATCAGTTGACCTAGAGAAGATCTCCAGTGATCAATACAACTTGTAACACAGATACCATTGGCATCCCCAGTTGGTGTTGGGTACCAAACAACTCTAAGGAGTCTATCCTCACTTCCCTAGAACCCCACACCCTACCGATGTGCTCCGTCTTACCTCGATCTGGACAAAATACCTCTAGTCAGGAAGCATGTTTCTCCCTCACATTATAGGCCTCATCATGTAACATCCCTGACCTGGGTTTAGGGCTAACCCTATTTGTTTGGCTTAAATAAATTGATTAGAACTTTAATATAATTCTCTAAAGTGTTTTGTTATCAGGTGATATACTTATGTTTCAAGTTTGGTCTTGTTTGAATGATGTTTGAGCAATGTTCTCTTGTTTTGGACCAAAATGCAATTTACCAAAGATGAGAGGTTATATTGCAATATGTGAATGTACTTCATGTGTTTTAGCATCATAATAAAAAGAATTATGCTAAGGGGCAGCTTGTGGAAAGCCTAAGTTCCAAGTTTGAGCTTGTTTGAATAATGTGAGGTTAGTTCTTCCAAAAACTTCTTTTATTTTCACAACAGTATGTGGCCACAATCCTGACCATAAAAGGGTTACTCTTGGGGATAATTTTTCATAAAGAAACACGTCTTCCATGTGGATCATTACTACTGATTTCGATTCCGTCAGACTTACTTCTGATAGGTTAAGTACTTCTAAGCCTTCATATACTGAGGCGAACCCATATAATCATTTTATTGATGATAATTACATCCTTGAACTTAATTTGGTAAGTGCAAGATTTACTTCGAATAATAAGCATGGAGGTGATAAATTAGTTGTCTAAAATTGATAAAGTGTTGCATTATATAGAATTTCATGATAATTTTTCTAAAGTCTAGGGCACTATTAATTGTTTTATTCATAGAGATCATAAATTCCTCGCTATTTATCTTGATGACTTTCAATACAAGAAGAGAAGCCCCTTCAGATGCATTAATGTTTGGGTTGATTTCTCAGAATTCTAAAAAAATGTGAATATTGCTTGGTTGAATCTTGTTGAAGGTAATCTATGTTTCGCCGGTGTTACAAACTAAAGAATGTCAAAATAAATCTATGCAAATTGAATAGATCAGTATTTGGGAATCTTACTAAAAATAGAAAGGTTCTTGAAGAGGAGGCTTGCATTGCTCAAGATAAAACTAATATTGATCCACAAAACCATCTTTTTATTGTTAATGCTATTAATAAAAAGAATGATGGCTTTATATGCTTATAGTACTAAATAATCTCTACTAAGACAAAAATCTAGGATTCAATGGCCGACACTGGGGGACAAGAATACAAAAATTTTATTCATCTCTTAAATCTAGGAGAATAAGAAATAGTATAGAAGGTATTACTATTGATGGGGTGTACAATGATGATGAAGTTGTTATTTCTAATTATTATAATTCATACTACTTTGGTTTATTTCAAAAAAATGATAGAGTTATACCTTCCTAGAGTGAAAAGTCGAAACTTCCCACCTTGGATGAGAATCAATTTTGTTTGTTATGTACTATATTCATTGATCAAGAGATTCATGACATCATTATGTATTATGATGGGGATAAGAGCCCAAGCCTGAATGGTTTTAGTTACTACTTCAAGAATTGGTTTATTGCTAGAGTTGATGTTAGAAAGGTGGTACACAATTTCTTTGACTATGAACACCTATTGAAAGAAGCCTATATAACCTTCCTAATTCTCATTTCTAAGTCAAAAGATGCCTCTCATGCCAATGAATGGACACTAATTTCCTTGTGTAATGTGGTCAACAAAATAATTTCTAAGATCATTGCAAATAGGTTCCAAATTATTCTCCCTAATGTTATCAGTTCGTCTCAATGTGCTTTCTTGAAAGGTAGGTCATTGTTGATGTTACTCTCTCGGTCAACAAGCTTATAAATGGCATGATGATGAGCCATACTCTTAAATATTGTGTCAAAGCTAATCTTATGAAAGCTTATGACTCGATCGATTGGAAGTATATGTCAATGATTCTCCATAGAATGAATTTCCCTACTTGCTTTATTCACCTGGTTAATGAAATCTTCATGCCACTCAGTTCCAAATCCTTATTTTTGGAACCGCCTCTCATCCTTTAAACCCCAAAGAGGTATTAGGCAAGGAGATCTAGTAGCTCCTTACCTCCTTGTCATTGCTATGGAGGGTCTCTCTGCTATGGTCAACAATGTTGTGGATGTCGTAAGCCTAATTCCTTTCAATGTATCTAGCTAACTTTATGTATCTCACATCTTTTTTGCTGATGACGTTATGCTTTTCTCTAAGGTTGACTCAGGGTCTATTGAGACTATTAAAGACATAATCAAACAAACTTTAGAGGGTTGGAAGTCCCATCATCCTTCCTATGCAGGGAGACCGGAACTGGTCATTTCTACCTTATCCTCATTTCATCTCTACCGAGCATTGTCTTTCCCACTACCATGCAGTGTCTCAAATGAGATTGACTTCTTGTGCAGGAGTTTCTTATGGAATGGTACAAGTCTAAAGAAAAGTTCCATTATGTGGCCTGGGAGAATGTTTACAAATCAAAAAAAGATGGGGGTTTAGGTATTAGACTTACTAGAGATATAGTTAAAGCTTGTCTCATTCGTAAATTCTGGAGTATTCCCACTAAGAAAGGTAGCTTATGGGTAAAGTGCATGCATGAAAAACAACTCAAGGGAACTCTATATGGAGAGTCGAGGCTAAATCTACTTCCTCTTGGCATTGGAAGCAACTTGTTAACTTCAGGGATGAAATAGTGTATTTTGTGAAATATGTCCCCGCTGATGGTAACAATTAGTAAATAAGAGAGATCCCTGGATAAATGAAGGAATTTTTCTAGATGACATCCTTGACACGAAGGATATTTCTTAACCTTGGGAAAAGTAAACTGGCATATCTGAACTTTTTGCATAATGGAAAAGATAATCGGATTCCTCTAGACATATTAACCTCATCATGGGAACCATCCATGAGTACTACAAAGTCAACTATCAGAAAGAGGACTATCTTCTGCTATGGTAGTAAGCCTACTAATCTTAAAGACTGCTGAAATGTAATCAGAACAAAAGGTGATGTAGTTCCCTGTTATTCATGGCTCTGCAAAGAAAATGTTCCACAAAGATGTGTCGGTGTCCTCACAATCTGGGATGATTGTTAACAACATGAGACGTGTCCTCACAATCTGGGAAAAGACTTTATAACTGCCCAACACTTATTTTTTGAATGTCACTTTAGTTGTGCTACTTGGATTGATGTAGGTTGTATTTTTTTCAGAAAAATGGTATAACATTCTTTGTAAATATCTTTGTTTAGCCTGATTTTATTATAAATTGTAGGTGGCAATTCCAGATTTATCAAATAAAATAATCATTAATGATACACCATAACAATCTTTGAGATTTTCTTCTTGTCGGTATTTTATAAGTATTAGGATCTATTATTTATTTCTGCATTGCTATTTATGTTTTTGATATTCTTGATAAGTTTGTTGATATCGATTCTAGAGTTGGTCCTTTGTCTTGTTGTGACTTCTCATACCATCACGTACTCTCCAGATCCCAATAAGTGAACTCCACGTTTTGAACTACTGGTTTGTTCATTTGTTCCATTCTTAATACATTACATAGGTACGTATCAGTTAATTAAAATTAGCCTTTGTTTGGAAATGCACTTACTTGATTGGTTGCTATTGTAGGTTCTCTAAGCAATTGGTCCTGATCTTCTTGGTCCAATAAATGCTTTCCTCCCTAGTGATTAGTCTTAGCATTTGGTATCAGAATTACATGTTGCAAGCTCCTAATCTTCATGCAATTTTTTCAAGCAACAGGTTCAGCAAGCAATAGGTCTTCCATCAGTTTTTCTTCTTCACATCAAGTTTACGCTATGCTTGAACTACAAGTTCCAAGATCTTACAAGTAATGGTTGTTTTTATTTAATGCGATCTTCTTTAGAAATCATTGTTGCATATGGCATATTGAGTGGTGTATTTTTATTCAATGCTACTACTTGATTGTTATCAGAATTAGTTCTACTGGTTTGGCATAGAAATTGCCAATTACATTGCATGTACCCAGTGAGTAGATCCAAGTAAGCTTTTTATGTTTGTTTACATTTGATAAAATTACTTATAGACCTCCAAATATTTAACCAACTTTATTGGTTAGGATGAAACGATTGTAGCTGGGTTCAACATGCATTTTGTCTGATGCTTCTAAATTTTTCTTCGGATGTAACTTTTATTAATAGTTGTGATGCTTTCTGGATTGATGTAGGTTGTATTTTTTTCAGAAAAATGGTTAGGATTCCATCTCAAGCTTGATGGATGGGACCAACATGGTTATTGCTTGTGGTTTAATGATGTACCTTTGAAGTTATGGCTTCAATGCAATATAATAAACATGTTCTACTGCTGAATGTTATTTGGGAGTTGTGAAAGTTCCACTCAGAGTAAAGCAGTCTCATATTTGCATTAACAATGTTATGGGGAAATTGGAATCTACTAGGTGATGTGCTTTAACTTATCTATACTACTACATTGGTCCATGCTGCTCCAACATGTTACTATAAAACTACCAATAACATCACCCTCAGATCTATCCCGCTGTCAACTTTTAGTAGCTATCAGACGTAGAGTTGAATAGAATGGAAAACCATCAACGTGAAGATCATATTCGCAATTGTGTGGCAAGACATCTTGGCAAGAAATTAATCCACTTGACTGCACATTAAGATACTTTTTAGTTGATTGCTCTTTTTGCTTTAATCAACAGCAACAAAGTTCTTCCGTATTATAGGATTGGTTTTCAGAAAGGTTATAGATATGTTGGAATGTATATTTTATAATCTGCGAATGTATATTTTATAAACTGTTGACTTTTTACTTCTGATTCTGTTCAGTTTCTGAATTTGAACCAACTATGCAGAGCTCTAGTTTTGGTAGAGGAGGAAGGCACTAATGAGGGTTGGGATTTGAAGAAGATGACAACTTGAGACAATGGTGGAACAGTGGAAGAGGATATCCTCAAGAATAACATCAGCCAGCGAAGCATGTGGGATACCTTAGGAAAGAGAGTTGCTGATCTGGACAAAGACTAAATATATAATGAAATAACTGTATCACTTGATAAAGTAGCCATGAGCAAGAGAGTCTTCTTAATACGTACAATGAAGGTATTGATACTGACACTCATCGTGTTTATATTTCTCAGACCTATGAGTTGTTGAAAATAAGCCATTCACTGTCATGATTTTTGTAACCAGGTTTGTTTGCGCCAAGAAACTTATTGGTTAGTTATATGACATGGATACCATATGCTAGGTTTTTTATTATTAAGAATCTTTGTCATGGTAGAAGTAGTTCTACTAGAATTAGATTTGAGTTCTTTGGAGCAATGAATGTCATGGAGCTGAGATTTTCTATTCTTCTTATGATGACGGGGTTTTTGTAGGAGTTAATCTTTATGCAAAAAACATTTGAAGCTGCTATAGTCTCTTTTAAAGTGATTAGCTAAGAAGCCCTTATGATAACACATATGCTTTGAAGCTACTTTCGATTCTTAATAAAAATCAAGATCTTCCAAACTCCAATTCTTGCTCAAATATCAGGATCAAGACATCTGAAGCTGATTGTCACTTTTCCTGAAGATGGCTGAGAATCACAAATTAATGTGCCTCTATTCAAGGTTAGTATGAAATTCTTTTGAGCTAAATATACATTTTCTTTGGATTATAAATTGAAACATGTTCTCCCCATTTTAGCTCGGAATGACATGTTTAATCTTTCGACACCTTGAGCTACTAAGTCAATCATAAATTGCTAGATAAGTTCTTTAAGTTGTTGGGAAGATTATGAATTAGCATTTACTGATGCTGTATTAGCTCAGTTTGTATAGTTGTTCTCTCTGTTTTAGTTGTGGATTGCATGCCCATGGTTTGTGGTGCTTCCTAGATTGAAACTGGTGATATGCTGATTGAAGCATGTTGATTTTTCCCTCCAAGACGAGGCTACTTTATGTTTCATATTTATGCATATGCCCTCTTTTTGTGATGCAGCTGAGTCGTGTCTGACTATTTGTGCAGTTGTTGGGAAGACCTTAGATGAAGCTAACTTGTTTCTTGGCCTTCTATTTCATTTTTCCATTCTTGACCCTTCTGGGTGTGTTGTGGGCAGGTTTGCTTTTTAGCACTTCTTTTTCTTTTCTATATCCTAGTTTCAAATTGACTGAGATAAAGTAAACATTGATGCAGTAGTAAAAAAGTTTGTAAATTATAAAATTTGTTATGAGAAAGAAATATATAATAAGCATCCGGGGAGTCTGATTAGCCTGCATCGTTAGTATGATCTATCCTGGTGAATGCTTCTAGGAACCCCTTTAGTGATTTTCACCTCTAGTCAGACCCAACATGACTGTAGCATAGCTCTAATTTCATGGATTGCTTCAAACACTATAAAGAAATTGCATTGTCTTATTCTTGACTTCCACACAGTTATTCATACGTTGAGCTAATAGTTTTATATGTTATCTCTCTCTTGCTGTTGTGGTTGTGCCTTCCTTTTGCTTCCTTGTTGGTTAAATAAAGATTGATCTAACTTTTAGCTAGTCTTTTTCAGGTTTTCAGAGTTTGTTTCATGCATGTTGACAACTTTCTCTATCTCTTGCAGCTGGCCTGGTTGGAGTTAGGCTATCATTGTTTTGCGCTCTGTCTTAAAGTTGTACATCTGAAGTTACAACTCTAGAATGATCTATAATCTATAAAAACCGATGGGGTTTGATCTATGATGCTATGGTTTTTTTCCCTTCTACGTGTTCATTATAGACTGAGGTTGGTTTCTTACTTATTAGCTTTCATGTTGGTTGTTTATGAAGCATATGTCTAAACCAAAATCTCTTCTTTGTTTGGCTAGTGATTATGATATTGGAGGCTAATATGGTTCTGTTGTGTGAATTTGGTTCCTACAGTTGTGTTCAACGTGTGGGAAGAATATCGCTAGCGCGCATCTCATCAAGAAAGCATTGGATTGCTGCAGATTATGATTCAAGTGTCCTTACAAAAATGTCAAACCCATGTTTCAAGGCTATGAAGGCTATGTTGATGTTTATCAGTCGATGCCAATTGCATTCTTGACTACTGCTGTTGCAAATGCTCATGCTAAAAAAAATAGAACAATGCTAGCTTAGAGGTTATGTTCCCTAGCAGATCATAATGAACATGATAGGTCTGCAAAGGTGATTGGTATGCAACTGCAATCGCCAGCTCATAGAACAAAAGGAGAAGACAATAAAGACACTAGTTGAGAAAGATACATACTCTTTCATCAAGATGCATGTAGACCTCAATGAATCATTAATATATGTATATCCTTTTCTTGTACACATTGTGTAATAGGGGCAAGGTATACATCCTCCCCATGTACATTTGACGTTTCAGTATAAATAAAAATAAGATTGTTGACATAATGAGCATAACTTGGTCTAACTACTATTATTTTATTACTATAAGAAATTTCATACTGGTAGATTACAAAAATATATGAATAATCTAACCATGCATATATGTATGTGTAATAAAAGTCATTACAAATGTAGCTAGATGCATAATCCAACTACATATATATATGTATAGTGAATACTGCCTTTCCCTACACATTAACTACACATAAAATGTATTAATTTCATCTTTTTTCTATATACTGACTATATATGCAATTGTAGTCATACATTTAGCTATAATTATACTTATATTTAAATATGTAAGGACAATATCTAGCTACACTTCCGGATACATATGAATTTGTAGCGAATGGATTATCTAACTACATATTTGAAAAATATAGTTAAAGGCTTTAGCTATACGAGCATATACTACAATTTGTATGTGTAAAGAAATATGTAGTTAAAGCCTTTAGCTACAAAATATGATGTTTTTGCTATAATTTTTTTTTGTAGTTAAAGATCATTTTTTTAGTAGTGAAACATGATGGACATGTTGAAGATTACTGGAATAAGATTCGTAAGTGTAGGATCTAGTGCAAGTGGGAGTTTGTTGGTATGTATGCCCATAGGACCAATCATATGATGATTATAATGGGGCATTATATAGTCAATTTGATAATTATAAAGGTAATTTCATCTATTATGTTTGTCTCAATTATGAGATGATGAACAAACATGATAGATGTCTAAAGAATGGTGCTACTCAATGGCATTTGTCTTCAGGTTGAGGACATGGACAATGAGATCATATGTATGATAAGAGTACACACATTCTTGTTATGTCCCTAGTCAGATATTACTATGGAAGAAAAATATAAAATAATAATACATAAGACTAGAATGTGTGTTGACTAATGAAAAAGTTTCATTAGTCATGATATGGGATATCAAGTCAAACGCATAGATACATGTTAAAGAACAGTGTATTGGACAGACCAACCTTGAGAGTGATACATGGAGACCATGGAATGGTAGTCAAAATCAGCTCTCATAGTGATAGTGGTGATTGTGGTTCTTAGACCTAAAGTCACTACACTCAATACATATCGTTTGATGTATTTTGACATCATCTAATGTGACCTTGAATAAGGGTTGTCATAAAGGTGATGGTTGGGTGCATTGTGACACATTGGGTTTGAGTGTGAGTTATGTAGATGGGAATTGTCCCTCCTACGGGAGAATGATATCTTGGCCACTTGATAAGCGAGACTGAGAAATGTATGGTCATACTTGTGTGACTCAATATGTAATATGTGAGCTCACATGCATCTCATATAGTCTTCTCTAGTTCAAGGAACATGGATTGAACATTGAGAGGATGATGTTTCCATGCCTCGAGTTCTATCTAGATATCAGAGACAAAGGAACTATACGATCACTATAACATTGATCATGAATTGTAGGTTGAAGTTGTTCTCCAACTTTCCAATTACTTGGATAGCAATGATGTGTTGATAGATACCGCTCATTGCTTGTGATGTCATAAATTGGTTATGGACATTCACTGCCAACATAACTTGGGACAGATAGGGTCACACGCATAGGATGTACATGGAAAAGGAGTTTACTCATACATATGGTTTAACTTTATTACTAAAGTGTTTAGGTATTTAATTTAAACAACATTGGTTATACATTGGATGAACTGAAATTTGAATCATCCGATTCAGAAATGAGCCATCCAGTTTAGAATATGAATCGCCCAGTTTAGAATCAGAATAAGAATCGCCTAGTTCATAACTGAACTGACTGTTTCAAAATGTGAATCGACCATTTTATATGTGAAATGACAGGTTGAGCGATCAGTATGACTTGATCAAGAATTGATGTTGACGTCATGTTGTGCATTAATTGTAACATTAAAAGCCAATATATTTGTGAATAGGAACTATATTGAATCTACCAATTCAAGTGTTGAATTGAACGTTTAACATATGAACTGACCAGTTCAGAAGTGAACCGCCTGGTTCATGATGTGAACTGACCGAATCAGAAGTGAATTGACTGTTTCATGATTTGCATCTTCTAAAACATTCATGAAAATATGTTACCTGGACTCCCAATTGATCTAGAAACTCTGACCATGGCCCTCCTATAAATGAAGGAGTATTCAAGGCTTTCAGCAGACACAAGAATAAGCTCTGAAAATTGTTGTCATCTCATAGTTATGGTAACGTGAGAGCTCAAGCAAGTCTTACCCATAAAGGGAGAGACAATAAGGCAGAGCAAGTCAACGCTAGCATGTTGATGTTCGAAGTGACAACTCATTCCTATTGGTTCTTATAGCACAACGTGGAGTTCTTCGTGGTCCACGTGAACTATGTAGAGGCTTGGAGGTTGTTTCCGCCATGATAGGAGTACAACAACCACTTTCCTCCATGGCATTGCACCAAAAGTCCATCATCGCCAGTTGTCTGTGTGTGCCTTGCGAAGTGTGAACATCACCGTGCAAGAGTTATCACTAGATTTTCTCTAGTATGAGGTATATCTCTTGCAACTTCTTTCCCAATGCATAGTTGTTGAGGTGGTATGTTGTTTATGGAGAATATGACAAGAAAAATTTTATTATCGTTGCCATCTATGTTGCCATATTTTCCTACAATAAGATCATTTCATGAGGGGATGATTTTTTATCATTATATTCTTGGATCTGGAGGATATGCATGTTGCACTTGAGCAGGGTCCCTGCCTAGTAGCTTGTAAGCCATTGATGTTGAATAAACGTCAAATGGGTGAGTCACTATAGAAACTAAGATTGACTAAGGTTCCAATTTGGATATGTATAAATGACATGCCTTTAAAACTATGGGATGAAGAGGTTTTGTAGCCTCATAGGAAGCTTCATTGGGACCTCGCTGAGACCCGATACTTTAACTAGGAACTTTAAGAGACTTAAATTTTTGGCAGGATCAAGTCCTTATTTCTACTACATCCTCTTTTCCTAATGAATTAAAGTGGATTAGTGATGATGGATTTAAAGACTAGTAAAGATTGAATATGAGTGGTTTCCTTCTTGCTGCAATGGGTGTGGTATGTTTAGTCATAGTCAAGGAGAATGTGTCGAGAATGTGTCAAACCTGCAACTAGGAATCCTAGAACAAGAAAAAAATGGGTTGAGCAAAAATTACATGAACATGAGACATTATATGCTACCAGTGAAGGGCAAGTATCTATACAAATGTCTCAAACTCCGGCTAGGGCTATTGTCAACCAGCAAAGTATACGTGAGAGCTGTCAAACTCCTATTGCTAATAGTAAGATGTCTTAACCAGAAACCCCACCTTCACAAGCTAGATGGAGTAAACAAGTGAGAAGAAACATGTATCCTCCAAAGGATGTGTCAAAGGTTCCACAGTAGGAGTTATTGGTATTCCCATCACCCTAAATAGTTTCATAACACTAGAGTTTCTTGATAATTTGGAGAATGAAGTTTCCTCTAATGTAAATGATAGCCCCCCAACTATCTTCCCAAATGGCTAATCCCCTATCTATCTTATCAAGGAATGTCTAAGGTCTCAATAAACCTGGTTGCCAAACAGTAATACAGGACCATGTCTACTAATAATTTCTCAATTGTGTGCATGATAGAATCAGAAGTTAGGAAAAGGAAATGAATATAACAATCAGGCTTCTTTCGAATGGTGCGTCCTGGAATTCCAACCACTTTTCACCCTTTTGGTAGAGTCATTATTCATTATTATGTGAGAGTGTGATGATATATCTATCAATGAGGTTGACAAAAGAGATCCTCTTATTACATGTGAGGTTAGTTCTTCCAAAAACTTCTTTTATTTTCACAACAGTATGTGGCCACAATCCTGACCATAAAAGGGTTACTCTTGGGGATAATTTTTCATAAAGAAACACGTCTTCCATGTGGATCATTACTACTGATTTCGATTCCTTCAGACTTACTTCTGATAGGTTAAGTACTTCTAAGCCTTCATATACTGAGGCGAACCCATATAATCATTTTATTGATGATAACTACATCCTTGAACTTAATTTGGTAAGTGCAAGATTTACTTCGAATAATAAGCATGGAGGTGATAAATTAGTTGTCTAAAATTGATAAAGTGTTGCATTATATAGAATTTCATGATAATTTTTCTAAAGTATAGGGCACTATTAATTGTTTTATTCATAGAGATCATAAATTCCTCGCTATTTATCTTGATGACTTTCAATACAAGAAGAGAAGCCCCTTCAGATGCATTAATGTTTGGGTTGATTTCTCAGAATTCTAAAAAAATGTGAATATTGCTTGGTTGAATCTTGTTGAAGGTAATCTATGTTTCGCCGGTGTTACAAACTAAAGAATGTCAAAATAAATCTATGCAAATTGAATAGATCAGTATTTGGGAATCTTACTGAAAATAGAAAGGTTCTTGAAGAGGAGGCTTGCATTGCTCAAGATAAAACTAATATTGATCCACAAAACCATCTTTTTATTGTTGATGCTATTAATAAAAAGAATGATGGCTTTATATGCTTATAGTACTGAATAATCTCTACTAAGACAAAAATCTAGGATTCAATGGCCGACACTGGGGGACAAGAATACAAAAATTTTATTCATCTCTTAAATATAGGAGAATAAGAAATAGTATAGAAGGTATTACTATTGATGGGGTGTACAATGATGATGAAGTTGTTATTTCTAATTATTATAATTCATACTACTTTGGTTTATTTCAGAAAAATGATAGAGTTATACCTTCCTAGAGTGAAAAGTCGAAACTTCCCACCTTGGATGAGAATCAATTTTGTTTGTTATGTACTATATTCATTGATCAAGAGATTCATGACATCATTATGTATTATGATGGGGACAAGAGCCCAAGCCTGGATGGTTTTAGTTACTACTTCAAGAATTGGTTTATTGCTGGAGTTGATGTTAGAAAGGTGGTACACAATTTCTTTGACTATGAACACCTATTGAAAGAAGCCTATATAACCTTCCTAATTCTCATTTCTAAGTCAATAGATGCCTCTCATGCCAATGAATGGACACTAATTTCCTTGTGTAATGTGGTCAACAAAATAATTTCTAAGATCATTGCAAATAGGTTCCAAATTATTCTCCCTAATGTTATCAGTTCGTCTCAATGTGCTTTCTTGAAAGGTAGGTCATTGTTGATGTTACTCTCTCGGTCAACAAGCTTATAAATGGCATGATGATGAGCCATACTCTTAAATATTGTGTCAAAGATAATCTTATGAAAGCTTATGACTCGATCGATTGGAAGTATATGTCAATGATTCTCCATAGAATGAATTTCCCTACTTGCTTTATTCACCGGGTTAATGAAATCTTCATGCCACTCAGTTCCAAATCCTTATTTTTGGAACCGCCTCTCATCCTTTAAACCCCAAAGAGGTATTAGGCAAGGAGATCTAGTAGCTCCTTACCTCCTTGTCATTGCTATGGAGGTTCTCTCTGCTATGGTCAACAATGTTGTGGATATCGTAAGCCTAATTCCTTTCAATGTATCTAGCTAACTTTATGTATCTCACATCTTTTTTGCTGATGACGTTATGCTTTTATCTAAGGTTGACTCAGGGTCTATTGAGACTATTAAAGACATAATCAAACAAACTTTAGAGGGTTGGAAGTCCCATCATCCTTCCTATGAAGGGAGACCGGAACTGGTCATTTCTACCTTATCCTCGTTTCATCTCTACCGAGCATTGTCTTTCCCACTACCATGCAGTGTCTCAAATGAGATTGACTTCTTGTACAGGAGTTTCTTATGGAATGGTACAAGTCTAAAGAAAAGTTCCATTATGTGGCATGGGAGAATGTTTACAAATCAAAAAAAGATGGGGGTTTAGGTATTAGACTTACTAGAGATATAGTTAAAGCTTGTCTCATTCGTAAATTCTGGAGTATTCCCACTAAGAAAGGTAGCTTATGGGTAAAGTGCATGCATGAAAAACAACTCAAGGGAACTCTATATGGAGAGTCGAGGCTAAATCTACTTCCTCTTGGCATTGGAAGCAACTTGTTAACTTCAGGGATGAAATAGTGTATTTTGTGAAATATGTCCCCGCTGATGGTAACAATTAGTTAATAAGAGAGATCCCTGGATAAATGAAGGAATTTTTCTAGATGACATCCTTGACACGAAGGATATTTCTTAACCTTGGGAAAAGTAAACTGGCATATCTGAACTTTTTGCATAATGGAAAAGATAATCGGATTCCTCTAGACATATTAACCTCATCATGGGAACCATCCATGAGTACTACAAAGTCAACTATCAGAAAGAGGACTATCTTCTGCTATGGTAGTAAGCCTACTAATCTTAAAGACTGCTGAAATGTAATCAGAACAAAAGGTGACGTAGTTCCCTGTTATTCATGGCTCTATAAAGAAAATGTTCCACAAAGATGTGTCGGTGTCCTCACAATCTGGGATGATTGTTAACAACACGAGACATGTCCTCACAATCTGGGAAAAGACTTTATAACTGCGCAACACTTATTTTTTGAATGCCACTTTAGTTGTGCTACTTGGACATTCTTAAAGATCAACAGATTATCTAAGTCAGACCCTGCAGCATGGAGGACCTCTTCTGCCTCAAAAAATGGAGATCTGTAGTAGCTGTTGTTCTGTTCCTGTATGAGATGTGGGAAGGAAAGAAAATTTATCATTTGTGCAGATAAGAGTTCGAAGTACATATGGCATTTTCAACATTTTAAAGCTGATTATGATAGTCTCATTAATCATATATAAAGATAGATACATAAATAGCTACATTTTTCTCATATATAAAGATAGACAGATAGCTACATTTTTCATTCTTCTTTTATCTTTGATTGGCTTCGGTATCTGCAATGTACAGTTCTGATCTTATTAATGTAAAAAATAAGAGGAACACGCTTTAGAGGATCAAGAAAAAGAGATGGTAATCATATCCAGTGAAAATAGCATGTGGAACCAATTGTGTAAGCCGTTGTCTGCACCCAACTGTGGAACCAATTGTGGAAGCCGTTTGTCTGCACCCAACTGTGGAACTAATTGTGGAAGTCGTTGTCTGCACCCAAATGTGGAAGCTAGACGTCCTTCCGAACTTTGGCATCTTGCCCGGAGTTTGCAGAGGACAACTAGCGTCCAAGACACCTCACCACCGTTGGCAGTTGTCAAATATGTGATGCCAACACAAAGAATATAGTCCACACTCTTTTATTGTACTCATATATCTGGTCTTCAGATGAATAGCAGCTTCAGTAAGATAAAGTGATTATGCCATTTACAACTACTAATGTATGCTGGAAATAGCTTAGAAAAGCTGAATACTGATGAGACCACTGAAGACGGGTGGGTCGGAAGTGCAGGATCTATTTGATCTTTAACTAAATGCAGACCATCTCCTCACTTACCAGTAATCCTCTGTTGTTTTGGGTAAATAACTGCCAAGCAGCCAGAAGTCGTGTGCTGAAGAGAAGACAACCTAACCTACTGAACAGGAGCATATGCAGATACTAGCTCCTGCTGCTGACTCCGTGACAACGAATACTGATGCCGCCATCATCGACCAGCAACAGGTTTCTTTGGGGGGTGGCGTTCAGGGACCACCAGGGTCATCTTGTGAATATGTCCGCCAAGACCCTTAAAGGGTAGCTGGTCGTAGTTCTTAGCTGAAAACTATGATGTTTAGTCTGGCTTACAAGTAGTGCTGGAGCTGGGGTTCTCAAAGCTTAATATTGAATCTAATGCTGCTGCAGTAGTAATGAAAGCTATCCAAAACCAGGAGTGTGGCCTTAGTCTTGTGATGCTGATTCTCAGGGAGATTGATAGGCTTAAACCATGCTTTTCTGACATCAACTTTAACCATAATTATAGGAAGGGCAATACTACATCCCCCGTTTGGCTGAGATGTTTTTTGGGCTGTGTTTAAAAGTTATATACCCTCCGTGTTTGTTACGGACTCCTTCTAACGACTTTCAATTTTAGTTAATATATCCAGGTAGTTTACCCTAAAAAGAAATCCACTGCAACTTGTTTTGAGGACATTATCTTACTGGATGATCTTTTTTTCTAGAAATAGGCAAGGCCGCACCTTTGCATGCCGGCCAGGCCAAGCAATATGTAATTGGTTGGTGTGCCAAAAGTAAGTTCACTGTCTCATTCCTAGATAGCAGTGTGCAACTACTGCAATCCGATCGTTCAATTATGTACTTCGTCCCAAAGAAAATTAACTGATTCCAAGATTGCACTCGTGTCAAGACAGGCATGTCATACGCCAGAATTATATCACTTAATCACAATTCTGTATGTGTTCATTACTTCAAGGAATGACTTTTTTATATATATAGCTTAGGAGGCCGTCGTATTCACCCCGTCCTCCTCAAGCAGGTAAAGCATCATCGGGGAATACACGCACAAAGGCACAACCACCCCTTCCTCTCAACAACAAAAAGGACCACCTCAGCCATTACTAAAAAGAGCTACCTCATGGACAAAGACCAAGCCAAGCAGACTGATCCAGGCCATCCCCAAGCAAACATGTACAACAAAGCAAGAAGATTTAACTACATTTTTCTTTAAACCGTTCAAGGAGAGTAATATGTGTCTTCTACCCATCAAATTTAGTCCCGATGTTCAGTGAGAATCAGATGGTTTGAGGAGAAGCCCACCTGGCCAACTCAGCAGGACCAGAACAACACCACTTGCAGGATGAAAAATCCAAGGATATCAAGCTCCATCATCATGGATTTGATAATTCTCAACCGGCCAAGCCTACAGGACAGCAGCTTCTAAAGCCATCCAGACACAGCACCCAGCCCACCGTCAGATTAACCTCGATTATATCTAAATAAGACACCCAAGAGAGAAAAAGCCAGGCTGATCTAGGTGCAGAACAATCAGAGCAAAGCCAAACAGCCGAAGAACAAGGTTCCTGCAATATCAGCAAAGCATCCTGTCTGGCATCCCATCGCCACACAGGAATGAATGACTAGAAGCGCATATATAACATTGGTGTCCTGGAATGTATAAATCTCTTTTATTGACTAAACATTGGGGGTGGAGGCGAATGACTACATGTGCAGAAATAAAAGCCGTGTTCTGGAATGTATGAACTTCTTTTACGACATATGCTACGACTGAGGTCATCAATATGTAATAAGTTCTAATTCATTTTTCAGTTGAGGAACACGAAGCGCATCTAATGAGGCTAAACATCACATATAATGACTACTTTTTTGTCAAATAAACAACTAATGCTTGCAAGTCAGACCTTTGACGGTTTTGTTTTGGTGCTGGGTCATAATGAATCAAAGACTATTTCAAAGAAACCCAAGTGCCATAGATGTCAGGAAGTTGCATACTGACCTAAATTGCCTAGTGGGACAGATCAACAACTGTTATCGTCCTCATTCACGGCGCTTGAATTTTTGTTAAATTCGTATCTAAAGCTTTCCTACCTTTCTACCTTTAGAAAAGAATGGTTTATCTTTAATAACAAGCAGTAATTCACCATTGCAGCTCCTGAAGTTTTTCTCCTACTATTTGCACACCACAAATAGACTTTTTTTCAATGACTTGGCAAAGTAAGTACAGAGGATAATGGCAATGCTCCCACTGCTCACAAATTTGGTTTATACAGTGTCTTCTATTCTCCAAATCATTAATTTAAATAATCAACATGTTTGCATTTCTAAGTACAACGAAAAAGATGATGGTTATTGGTTAAGCAAGAGAGATTCTGAGCGTTTGATACACAAGTCCAAATCAGCTTCGAGCAGCATATCAGCCATGTCACCAACCTATTGAATGACATAATCAGAGGATATTTTGTGTACATCTTCGACATTCATTCCAAAAAAAAACATGCCAACATTTATGTATAAGCTTATACAAAACAATTGCAAACAGGAATGGTAAATCAAACAGCTGCAAACGTGTTAAACCCGAATTCCAACTATCACCTTCCCAAAGGCAGACATAGCCCATTGATGAAATACTACACCGAATTAAAACAGAATACTTGTAAGTCATATCTTTCAACGGTTTTGTTTTGGTGCTATGGCTAAAACTAATGAATCATAGACTGTTTCAAAGGAACCAAATACCATAGATGTCAAGAAGTTGTATACTGACGTAAATCGCCTAGAGGGACAGATCAAAACTATTATCATCCTAGTTCAGTACGCTTGAATTTTTGTTAAATTCGTATCTAAAGGCTTTCTACCTTCAGGAAAGGAGGAAAGGATGATTTATCATGATTAACAAACAGTAATCTACCTTTGCAGCTCCTGAAATTTTCCTCCTACTATTTGCAAACCACAAGAAGATATATTTTGTCAATGACTTAGCAAAGAAAGTACAGAGGATAATGGTAATGCTCCCACTGCTCAGAGAACCCGTTTATATAGTGTCTTCTATTCTTAAACTCACTAATTTAAACAATCGCCATCTCAAAATACAATGAAAACGGTGATGGTTAGGCGATTCTATGTGTTTGATACACAGAAGTGAAAATCAGCTTCGAACGGCATATCATCCATGTCCCCATCATATTGAAAGACATAATCCACATATACACTTTTATACAAATTTGTCATTCAGTTAAAAAAAAGCAGGCCAACATTTATATGTCAGCTTATAGAAAACAATTGCAAACAGGAACGCTCCATCAAACAGTTGCACATGAGTTAAATCCAAAATCCAACTATTATCTTCCAAAAAGGAAGACATATCTAATTGCTGAAATACAACATAGAAGAAAAGAAATATCGGCTACTGCATGGTGCATAAAACTAGCAATGTAAAGCCAGTTTATGAAAGGATAGGAGACTAGAAGCTTTAGTATTACTGTTAAAGCCGACAGCACTCATACTGATAAGTGTTTCAGAAACTCAATGATAAAGTCTTCCCTTCGGAAGAGGCTTTGGCCTGTTGGCGTTGTAGCAGCACCGTCTTAGTGACCAGGTTGCAAAAGAGGTGCACGAACTGCGGGGTGTCCACAGCCGGGATGGGGTACGTGATCCTCCTGTAGTACTGCAGTGGCATTCCCGGTTCGACCATGCACACGGTGGGGATCTGGGACCTGTCAGCCTCCTGTATGACCGCGAGCTTCCTGTCCGACGATTCAGACCCTAGGATGACAAAACAGTCAGGCTTCTGATGTGCCCCGCCGCCTAAGTTGATTCGGATCTTCTTGGGCAGGTTCCTGCGCAGCCCCGGGGTGTTGGTGGAGTATCCTGGGATCCCCATCTGTGTGTCGTGGGCGCACCCGAGCTTTGCCGCCATGTGGTCGAGCACCTCGTCCTTGATATCGTTTTTAGTGCGGAGGAAGAAGGCGCGGCCGTTCCCTGAGATGAGGGAGCCGAGGAAACTGACGGCGTTGCGAAGGCACACCGTGGTCTTGTCGCCATCGATCACGTGCGTCCCATTGCGAGTTCCCAGGATGAAGGCCTTGAAGTGCTCAGCCGCCGCCTGACGCGAGAGGTGGGCGCTCGTCGCGATCAGCTTCTGAGATACAAGATACTGGCTCGCCATTGGCAGTGGCTGCCAGCGCAAACGAGGAGCAAAAGGGAAGCGGGAAAGCGAGACCTAGACAGTGAATTGGCGGTTCCGAGGGGTGGGGTGGAACAATTGGGAGGAACCAGCAAGACCAGGGGAAGTGAAGAAGAAAATAGAAAATTGAAACGCTGAATGGAAGAAGAAAGGTAGAGGCGGCAATGGCAGTGTCGGACACCCACACCACCGCGAAGACGGGAACCTACTCGTTCTGGAGACTGCAGAGAGACCGAGGGTAGAGCTCGACTCTCGTCGCGAGTGATAGATTGGAAGGGCTAGCTGGCCCAAATCGCAAATCCTGGCATAGGCGGCATGTTTGGTGGGAGATTAAAGTGAAATTTTGTAATGTTAAGAAAACCGATTAGAACTAAAAAGAAATGGAAAGGACATATAATTAAGCCAGGTTTGATTGGAAAAAAAATTAATGAAATTAAGATATAATGAATCAACATAAAAAATAGATCATTTAAATACATAGAAACACATAAAAATCACTGCCATAAATGAGATACGGTTTACATTATTTTTTATATGAAAGAGAGACGAGTTATTTTCGTAGTGTAATCATACTATAGTAAGACCAAATTAATGGAGTAAAATATGAAACTAGTCTACGTAGCACTCTACTCAATATTTCTTGTGAAGTCCAAAATCCCTCCAAAAAGCTTGCATCATCTATAAATAATTCCATATGTCTAACTTTATACAATATTATACCGAAACATTCATGGTCGGGATAATGCACCAAAAAGCAATCTTGACTAAAATTACTAAATTTGAGTCTGAAATTCAAGAAAATTACTATGCATTGGCAATATATTGTATGTAAAGTTTGTTGAATCATATTAATAATATTATTAATGTAAATACTCCATATCTAAAAAATAATTGTGAACAAACTCATATCTTTTATTCTAATGTAAACTTCCAAGACTGATGGTCATTGAAAATGCACTCCAATATGTATTGACTTTAAAGGAAGCCTCATGTCTTGATAAAATTAAACCTTAATCATGATGAATTTTAGTAGAGGTGCTTCTAATAAAAATACATAATAAAACTATGTGATTTTAGTTTGAATTATATATACACTTTTCTTACAGATAGTTGAAAGTTTAAAGCATATAAGTTCAAGATGCCTAAAACATTAGATGACTATGGTTGTTTAGCAATTTTGGTTAATCAATACAAATATTGTGGTTAGCATTATAAATTGTTTTGTCATTATTAGTAGCATCCTCACTTTTGTATAATATGTGTGATTATGTTATTTAGTGTAAGGACCCTGACCTTCATTTTGGGCTTACCCTATTTGCTTTACCTAAACCTTGTGTTGAGATGCTTGCTAATCACCTGAGTTGTGATTAGGGTTTGTTTGTGCTTTGTTGAGAGGTTGGAGGTGCAACTTGCAAATAACCCAAGTTTTAGGGTTGATGTGCAAGTTTGACACCTTGAGAGATGTTTCTCTCTCTCCTTGCATCCTCTAGGGTTGAGAGGATGGGTTGGGCTCGTTGTTTGAGTAGCTTTGGGCTTTGTTTTGCCTTGTTGAGCCTTGTTTGGGCTTTGCCTAGCTTTGTTGGGCCTTGTATCGGGCAAGGGTGAGCCTGGTGCCTTGTATCGGCCATAGTGTATCAGCCAGGGTGGTGGTGGGTGTGTCAGGTTACCATGATGGGCGACACACACCCCACTTGACCTAGCCTCATTTGTGTCACCATCTTGGGACAAGTGGTCGTTGTCTTACTAGTGGATGGCAAGTCATGGACAAGTGGTTTGGGATGCTAGCATGTGGCATAACCCTTGGACAAGTGGTGGTTTGGGCAAGAACATGTGGAGCTATCCCTTAGTGGATGCCCACTTAACCCTCTTACTTATATACCCCCTTCTTTGCTAGCTTGGGATCCCTTTATCTCTTTAGTTACATTCCTTCTTCCTTGGTGGCCGATACACTTCCCCTTGGTGGAGCTCGGTGGTCGATACTCTCTCCTTGGTGACACCTGGATGTATAGCATACATCGATGTGTGTGCTTCCTCGAGCACTAGCTTTCTCAGATCATCAACATCGGGGACCACCATCCTACCATGATAGCAAACTAGTCCATCCTCGGACTCATGGAACCCATCACACTTTTCGCTACTAAATTCTAATTTAATCAGCTAAACTGTAGCATCTGCCTGTTGCACTTCTTTGATCTGCTGCCTCAATGTAGGCTTTACTTGCATCAATGCCAACAGTCCAGCCAAGGCTCACCTCTCAAATCCATGGTGAGAGAAGGGTATTTCCCAAGCAACTAGAGCATAGACTCACCTCTCAACAACCAAGAGAGAGGGGTTTTGCCTACACCACTAGAACTTGAACTCACTTCTCAAGACCAAATGTGTAACATCCCAGGATTTGAGGCCTCGGATAAGTTGATCTTAAAAGGAATGATTGGACTACCCATATCACCAAGGTGTACCTCCTTTTCAGGAAGCCCATCTCTAAAGAACTCCATAGTTAAGTGTGCTCAGCTTGGAGTAGTACTAGGATGGGTGACCAGTCGGGAAGTTGATCCTGGCTTGCGGGTCAGTGTGGACAAAGTGTGCAGTTAAGGCTAGTGGTGGTCTGTGGGGCCAGTCGTCATTCCTGAAACTCTACTAGAGCCTTGGGCAGTGGGCCCGGGCTTTACAAATGGTATCAGAGCCATAACCCCTCCAGTAGGTGGGGCCCACATGGGCATGTGGCATGCCAGTCTTGAGCCGTGCGGTCCAGGCAAGTTGGAAAGGGCTATCCGTAGAGACGAGATGGAGCCGCCTTTGCGCTGGTAGTCGTGGACGGGAGTTGGGTGTCCATGGGTCATTGTGGGTCTGAACTGAAATGGGGTCAAATTATGAGGCCATATAGTTGAGTCTTGACGAGGACATCAAGAGTCTAAGTGGGGGAGATTGTAACATCCCAGGATTTGAGGCCTCGGATAAGTTGATCTTAAAAGGAATGATTGGACTACCCATATCACCAAGGTGCACCTCCTTTTTAGGAAGCCCATCTCTAAAGAACTTCATAGTTAAGCGTGCTCAGCTTGGAGTAGTACTAGGATGGGTGACCAGTCGGGAAGTTGATCCTGGCTTGCGGGTCAATGTGGACAAAGTGTGCAGTTAAGGCTAGTGGTGGTCTGTGGGGCCAGTCGTCATTCCTGAAACTCTACTAGAGCCTTGGGCAGTGGGCCCGGGCTATAATTAATCTTTTCCTTTCTTATTGCTTTCTTTTTGCATCTTTGGACTCCTTGGTGGAATTTCATATCCCAAGGATTCCTAATGATAAAAGAAATACCAATGAGCAAAATAAAAGAGAAATAAAGGGAAAACCTCAAAAAGAGTTATTTTAAAGAAATAAACAAGATAATGTGAAATAATGAGTTTTGATGCATCTAGAAGGATAATAGGTATCCTTATGAAGGAATTTCGAAATTTTGGGTTCCTTGGGTTCCAAGGAGTCTGAATTACAAAGATAATACAATAAGAAAGAGAAAGGACTAATTAAATATTGCTTTATTTAGAAGAAATGAGTAGATAATGCTAATACAAGACTTTCCTTAATATTTGAATGAAAAGGAATAAGTTTTGGGATAGGAGTGGAAAATCCCAATAAACATAATGGTGAGTTTCCATAAAATGAACATGTTTGATGTAAGGGGACATATCCAAGAGAGAATAACGATCTAGATCTTGAGTCTTGAATTCCATCGTAATGGTTTAAGGATTGAATTGCCCAAAGGATATTGTATGAGAATATGCTTTCTTTGATGGCTTTTGTTTACCAAGTTTAAGATTTAATAAGAGTATAATAAATGTCAAGAGTTGCATACAAATGGTATCAGAGCCATAACCCCTCCAGTAGGTGGGGCCCACATGGGCATGTGGCATGCCAGTCTTGAGTCGTGCGGTCCAGGCAAGTTGGAAAGGGCTATCTGTAGAGACGAGATGGAGCCGCCCTTACGCTGATAGCCGTGGACGGGAGCTGGGTATCCATGGGTCATTGTGGGTCTGCACTGAAATGGGGTCAAATTATGAGGTCATATAGTTGAGTCTTGATGAGGACGTCAAGAGTCTAAGTGGTGGAGATTGTAACATCCCAGGATTTAAGGCCTCGGATAAGTTGATCTTAAAAGGAATGATTGGACTACCCATATCACCAAGGTGCACCTCCTTTTCAGGAAGCCCATCTCTAAAGAACTCCATAGTTAAGCGTGCTCAGCTTGGAGTAGTACTAGGATGGGTGACCAGTCGGGAAGTTGATCCTAGCTTGCGGGTCAGTGTGGACAAAGTACGCAGTTAAGGCTAGTGGTGGTCTGTGGGGCCAGTCGTCATTCCTGAAACTCTACTAGAGTCTTGGGCAGTGGGCTCGGGCTTTACAAAATGGGAGAGAAAGGGGTTTTTCCCAAGGAACTCTAAACTCAAGGTTCAGCCACAAGGTCTAAGAACACATCAACAACATAACCATGACAACATATCCCACAACGTCAAGGGTACATACTAGAGCAAAGATATCTCCAACAAAATAACCATGGCCGATCAAGATCGCACATAAACAAGCAACATAAAGAGAAGGTAATATAGCTAGGGTAGGAGTTATGTAACCCGCCTTAAACAAGCTCCTAGAACCAAGCTTCCAAGCTCTAAGGCACCACCTTCGGCCAACACAAAGAAGAGCAACATGTAACCACCATGGTCGAAGAAGAAGGAAGAAGAAGAAAGAAGAGAAAGATGAAGATGTCATGGAAGAAGAGAAAGATACTCACCACAAGAGGAGAAGGAAACAAGGCACTCTCTAGGGTTCGACCACCACTAGAGGAAGAAGGAGACTAGATCTATGTCACCCACCAAGGAGAGAGTATCGGCCACCAAGCTCCACCAAGGGGAAGTGTATCAGCCACCAAGGAAGAAGGAAAGCAACTAAAGAGCTAAAGGGATCCCAAGCTAGCAAAGAAGGGGGTATATAAGCAAGAGGGTTAAGTGGGCATCCACTAAGGGATAGCTCCACATGTGCTTGCCCAAACCACCACTCGTCTAAGGGTTATGCCACATGCTAGCATCCCAAACCACTTATCCTTGACTTGCCATCCACTATCAAGGCAACAACCACTTGTCCCAAGATGGCGACACAAACGAGGCTAGGTCAAGGCTAGGTCAAGCTAGGTCATGGTAACCCGACACGCCCACTACCACCCTAGCCGATACACTATGGCCGATACTGTTGGGTTTTAGGGGAATCAGAGAAGGCAGTAGAAACAAAAATTTTCTCTCCCCATAACCCAGAATTAAGGAATCATGTCAGTGTCTATACAATAGGAAAGATAGTTTGTATAGGCATACCTTGTCCTGAGGCTTTCTTGGCGACGATACCTCACGGCTTGCACGGTCTTTACCTCTGGTCTTGGACGGTGTCTGTGCAGCTCCTAGTCTCACTGGGACTGTTGGGATTGACTGATGTCCTCTGAGCGGCAGAAGTCTCCTGCCTCTGCAGTCGTCCACACGGACTGCCTGGAACTCTGATCTCCTTGTCCCACAAGGAATCAGAAGGAGTCACACCCTCCTGTCAGCGTACTAGTCGCCGACACATCTCTTGCAACCAGTTGCCTTTCTGAAGTTGTCTTTCCCTTGTTGTGCCTCCCTTTTCGGGTAGCACTTGCTCGAGCTCTCCTGGTTACCACAACCAGAGAGAACGACAACTTTGTAGAGAAACTGGTGTTCTGAGTTGTATTTTGAGAAGCCCCCACTACCCCTATATATAGGAGAGTCATGGGACAGGGTTCTCTACCTCGGGAAATGCGGGACTAAAGTAGGAGTAGAAGGGTTCGAGATTTTGCACAAAATCGGACAAATTGCGCAAGTTGAACCGATCGTTTCAACCCTGAAACGGTCAGTTGGTGACCTCAGCTGATCGGTTCACACCTAAACTGATCGTTTGGGGCATCTGAGTCGACCAGTTCATGCTTGAACCGATCGGTTCATGCTCCTGGTCCAACTCGAATTGGCTTTCCTTGTTTGTTTCCAACTAATCAACTATTCATCCTTGTCCAAATTAAATTTGACAAGTGAATTGGTCAGCCGACCAATTCAACTAAGTGAATAGATCGGTTCATGACCTGAGTTGCTCAGCTCACCAGCCTAAGCCGGTCGGTCCAACTCCATGAGCTAATCAGTTGGGGCAGTAGAACAGTCAATTATAGTTTCAATCAATATGATACTCTAATCATCTGATCCAACACCTTGAATACTATGATTTTGATCTATCAATAGATTGGGTGTTTAATTGAACTACTAAACTCCTTTAGCAATCAATCTAAACATCATTTGTGGACAAAATTCACTTCCAGGTTAAATCCTTTGTGTGTGACCCTGCAGGTCCATTTCACATTGGCAGTGAAAGTCCATAACACTTATGACTTCACAAGCAAAGAGCGGTGCCTAGTCACACATCAGTGCTACCCAAGTGAAATAGAAAGTTGGAGAACAACTTTCAATCCTACAATCCGTGAATGGTGTTACAGTGAATGTATAATTCCTTTATCACTAATGTCCTAAATGAACTCAAGGCATGGTATAGTCATCCTTTCAACGTTCATCCATTTCCTTGATCTCAGAGCAGACTGGGTGAGATGTGTGTGACATCAATATCACATATTGATTCACACATGCATGCGCTTGCCTTTCTCAATCCTACTCATCAAGTGGCCATGGACATTAAACTCCCTTAGGAGGGACAAATCCCATATCTATCACTCACCCCTCAAATGTCCCATGTGTCAAAGTCACCCAATCATCACCTTTATAACAACCCATGTTTCAGGACTGTGTTTGATGATGTCAAAGTGTACCCAACAAAATGTATTGAGTGTAGTGATTTTAGGTCGAAGAATCACATTCACCACCATCACTGTGAGAACTGACTGTGACTACCAAATCATGGTTCCATGTGTCACTCTCACGGTGGGTCTTTCCGGTACACTTGTTTTCTAACAAGTACCTATGTGCTTGGTTTGATATCACTATATCATGACTAATGAGATTCTATCATCAACCAATACAAAATCTAGTCTTAAGTGTTATTGATGTCTATGGTTATTTCCACAATAACAACCGACTAGGGACTAAACAAGAATGTATACTCTTAACATCTGTATGATCTCATCGTTTAGGTCTTGAACCTAAAAGCATACATCATCAAGTAAACAATTCTTTAGACATCTATCACGTTACACTATCATCTCAGAAACAGTTAAAACATATAGATCAGAAATTGCCTTTAGTATTATTCAAATCATTTATAAAGTATCTCATTACAATCATCACATGACTTTCTCTATGGGCATACATACCAACAGACTCTCACTTGCACTTAGAGCCAGTCACCTAGGAACCTCAGTCCTTGTGACCTAGCATGACCATCATGCTTCTGCTGAGAAAGGGCCTTCGTCAGTGGATCAGTTATATTGTCTTCAGTTGGTACTTTGCAAATCTTCACATCTCCTCACTATACAATCTCTCATATGAGATGGAAGTGCCACAGTATGTGCTTGGACCACTGATGTGATCTGGGCTCCTTAGCTTGAGCAATAACTCCATTATTGTCACAATAAAACTCAATTGCATCACAGCTACTGGGAACTACACCAAGTTCAGTGATGAACTTACTGATCCACACAGCTTCCTTTGCTGCATGTGAAGCAGCAATATACTCAGCCTCTGTAGTAGAATCGGCAACTGTTTCTTTCTTGGAACTCTTCCATCTCATAGCTCCATTGTTTAGGCAAAATACAAATACTGACTACGATCTGTAATCATCTTTTTCAGTTTGGAAGCTTGCATCGGTGTAACCTCTTACAACCAGTTCTTCCTCACCGATGTATACAAGGAACTGATCCTTAGTCCTTCGTAAGTACTTGAGGATGTTCTTTACGGCTGTCCAGTGAGCATCCCCGGGATCTGACTGGTACCTGCTCATCATGCTGAGGGAATACGAGGCATCTAGGCGTGTGTACAACATAGCATACATGATGGATCTGATGGATGATGCATATGGGATCCCATTCATACGCTCCCTCTCTTCACAAGATTGGGGATAATGAGTTCTAGAGATGGTGACTCCATGTAGCATGGGAATGTTGCCTCTCTTTGAGTTCTCCATGTTGAACCGCTTCAGCACTTTGTCAATGTACGTGCTTTGACTTAGTCCGAGAAGCCTTTTAGATCTATCTCTATAGATCTTAATACCTAAAATATAGGATTCTTCTCCTAAGTCCTTCATTGAGAAAGTATTCCCAAGCCAAGTCTTTACCTTCTCTAAGGTTGAGACATCATACCCCATCAATAGTATGTCATTCACATACAATATGAGGAATGTGGTCATGCTCCCACTAACCTTCTTGTACACACAAGGTTCATCTTCATTTTGAATAAAGCCAAACACTTTGACTTCCTCATCAAATCAAAGATTCCAACTCCGAGATGCTTGCTTCAATCCATAGATTGACCTTTGTAGCTTACAGACTTTATTAGCACTCTTTGGATCTACAAAACCTTCAAGTTGTGTCATGTACACATCCTCATTTATATTCCCATTAACGAATGCAGTTTTAACATCCATTTGCCAAATCTCATAGTCATAGTAAGCCGCAATAGCAAGCATGATCCTGATGGACTTAATCATGGCAACTGGAGAAAAAGTTTCATCATAGTCAACACCTTGAACTTGTCGGAAACCCTTTGCAACCAATATGCCTTTATAAGTTTGCACATTTCCATCCATGTCAGTATTCTTCTTGAAGACCCACTTGCACCCTATAGGTTTTACCCCTTCGGGTGGTTCCACCAAAGTCCATACTTTGTTGGAGTACATGGATTCCATCTCGGATTTCATGGCTTCAAGCCATGTCTCAGAATCTGGTCCCTGCATAGCCTCTAGATAGGTAGTTGGATCATCATCTATGATCAACTCACTGCCTTCCTGAGTCACAAGGTATCTAAAACTCTCAGGTTCAAGGCGTGTCCTACTAGATCTATGAGGTCCTTGTATTACTTGAGGAGACTGAGATTCCACAACACCTTGTGAATCTCTATGTTCCTCTTGTACATCTACCGGTTCAATGTTTTCTTGTTGGGCTTGAACATCTTCAAGCTCTATTTTCCTCCCACTGTTTCCTCTGGAAATAAATTCCTTTTCTAGGAATACAGTTGTCCTATTAATAAACACTTTGTTGTCAGTAGGGTGGTATAAATAGTATCCCCTTATTTCCTTGGGGTATCCAACAAAATAACATTTATCGGACTTGGGTCCAAGCTTATCAGGAAACATTTTCCCGACGTAAGCCTCACAACCCCAAATCTTAATAAAAGACAAATCGGGACGCTTCCCGTGCCATATCTCATATGGTGTCTTTTGAACCGATTTAGATGGTACTCAATTAAGTGTAAATACGGCAGTTTCAAGAGCATGACCCCAAAAGGAAATCAGAAGATCAACAAAACTCATCATTGACCGCACCATATCCAGTAAAGTGTGATTCCTTCTTTCAGACACACTGTTATGTTGTGGTGTTCCAGGCGGAGTCCATTGTGATACAATACCATGGGCTCACAGAAGGTCCTCAAACTCCTGGCTTAAGTATTCTCCACCTCGATCGGATCGAAGTGCTTTAATACTTTTTCCAAGTTGGTTCTGTACTTCATTCATGAAATCCTTGAACCTTTCAAGGGTTTCTGACTTATGTTTCATCAGGTACACATAGCCATACCTACTAAAGTCATCACTGAAGGTAATGAAGTACTGACACCCATTTTTGGCATTAGTTCTAAAAGGCCCACATACATCCGTATGTATGAGTCTTAATAGGTCACTATCTCTCTCACCTTTACCTGAAAAGGGAGTCTTGGTCATATTTCCCAACAAATAATATTCACATGTCTCTATTGATTCATAATCAAAAGAGTCTAGATAACCATCTTTATGGAGTCTAGAAATGTGCTTCTCATTTATGTGCCCTAGACGACAATGCCAAAGATACGTTTTGTTTGAGTTGTTGAGTTTTTGCCTTTTGGTGTTTACGTTGTATACACTTGTCTCTAGATCTATCAAGTATAGACCATAATACATTGGGGCACTGCCATAAAAGATCACATCTTTTGAAATGGAACACTTTCCATTCTTAATAAGAAATTCAAAACTATCTTTGTCCAAATAAGAGACGGAAATGATATTCCTATTTATGGTAGATACATAATAGCAGTTCTTCAATTCTATTATTATCCCACTAGGTAGAGTTAACTCATAGGTTCCTGTGGCACTGGCAGCAACTCTTGCTCCATTGGAAACACGTAGTTCAACCTCACCTTTCCCCAAAGGCCTACTCCTTTTAAGATCCTTCACATTTGAACAAATATGAGATCCACATCCGGTATCAAGTACCCATGACAAGGAAGTAGTAAAGTTAATCTCTATCATGTATACACCACAAGTAGAGATCTCTATCTCTTGGTTCTTCTTCCATCGTTCCTTCCATCCTCTCCATGTTTTGAGCACAGAAGAACTTGGTTTGGTGAGAGAACCCTACTCTCCCTCACCTTTGTCCTTAGATTTCGTTCCATTGATCTCCATCAATGAACTATCCTTCTTCTTAAGTGCACATAGAGTGGATTTAAAGGCTATCAGTGTATCTGGATTGTGCAGAACATTTCTCACAATCCTCAACCAGTTATGGAATTTATTCTCAATTAATTTGCCCATTTTAAAAGATGATTCTTTTGCCATTCTACAAGAGAAAATTGCATTTGTCAAAACTCCTTTTGATTTTATTTGAATAAAATTTGACAGTAGTTAATTAGGCCTTTAATTAATTACCGCTCCCACTATTTTGATTCAAATTGACAACCCTCACCATAAATTCGGAAGATTGCAGTGTACAATCTCCTAGTGGATCAAGATCTTGAAATCCTCTGAGTCATGGACCAGCTAGGGCTGTCACCCACAACTCAGATCTTCCAGGTAGGCAACCTTTGCCACTTGCATCATATGCAACTCTTGAAAGATGTCATATACAATTCCTTGCCATGATCACCTCCATGCCTTAAGGCGCTAGATCCTATCTAGGTCACCTTGTTAAGTCCGACCCAAAGCCAACATGATGAATATGCACCCTGCTAGGGCAGACCCACATATCCATCCTTCATGCTTCCACAAGTTATACGGTGCACCACGCTAGGGCATGCCCACACTTGGCCGATCAAGCTTTTCATGTGTGTCACATTTAGAAGGCATCTAAAACTTTAATATTTAATGAGGGATTTGGTTTTATAGGTACATATTCATATCCAATCACTGCAATATAGTAAGTGTCATATACATTCTATATCCCACAGAAAACATGTGAAACAATAAAAGTGATGATTATGGCCATCCTAATGTGATTCTTTGAGCCAAGAGGAATCACAGTCATCTAGGTCTACATCTCATGCAACCTGTCCATGACGAAGTGCTATAGCCATTCGAGTTGATCAACTCATCACATGAATGACCTGCTCATTCTGGCCGGTCGTCTGGGTGCCACGAGCCGGTCAGTTAACTCCTCCAACCGGTTGGTTCGCCTGGTCGTCGTACATCTCCTCATGGCTGCCACCCGATCATATCGCTCCTCGAATAGGTCATCTGGATCGACAACCGATCAGTTCACTCCTTGAATCGATCATCTCAGTTGTCGTCAGGTTGTCCACCGTTCTTCGATATAACAGGAAATAATAAAATCTATCCTATTTTACATTTGAAAAAGGAAACCCCGAGTTACATTCGGGAGGAGCAAAGGTAGGAAAGAAATCTCGAGTTACATCAGGAATAGGAGATAGGGAATCGGTGCGCAGACCGAGATGCAAGAAACCACATTCAACCAAGCACACATACATAGGGTTTATTGGCCATAACCATGCTATACATCCACCACAAAACTCGTTTAAGGGTGACGCGTATCGAGTGCATTCATATTACATATCATATATGTATTTTGGGATTTGTGGATTTAGGATTGGACATGCATAAAGCTAATTTTATCCGCATTGTATGCAATAAATAAAGGCGACAAACCAAAATTGATAACATTGATAATCCTAAAGCATAGAGCAGTTGACGTGGCTCTGATACCACTGTTGGGTTTAGGGGAATCAGAGAAGGCAGCGGAAACAAAAATTTTCTCTCCCCATAATCCAGAACGAAGGAATCGCGTCAACGTCTATACAATAGGAAAGATGGTTTGTATAGGCATACCTTGTCCTGAGGCTTTCTCAGTGACGAAACCTCACGACTTGTGCGGTCTTCACCTCCAGTCTTAGATGGTGTATTTGCAACTCATGGTCTCATCGGGACTGTTGGGATTGACTGCTGTCCTCCGAGCAACAGAAGTCTCCTACCTCTGCAGTCATCCACACAGACTGCCTGGAACTCCAATCTCCTTGTCCCACAAGGAATCGGAAGGAGTTGCACCCTCCTATTGGCGTACTAGTCACCGACACACCCTTCTGTAACCAGTTGCCTTTTTGTAGTTGTCTTTCCCTTGTTGTGCCTCCCTTATCGGGTAGCACTTACTCGAGCTCTCCTAGTTACCACAACCAGAGAGAATGACAACTTTGCAGAGCAACTGGTGTTCTGAGTTGTACTTTGAGAAGCCCCCAATACCCCTATATATAGGAGAGTCATGGGACAGGGTTCTCTACCCCAGGAAATGCAGGACTAAAGCAGGAGTAGAAGGGTTCGAGATTTTCCACAAAACCGGACAAACTGCGCCAGTTGAACCGATCGTTTCAACCCTAAAACGGTCGGTTGGTGACCTCAACTGATCGATTCACACCTGAACCGATCATTTGGGGCATCTGAGCCAATCGGTTCATGCTCCTAGTTCAACTCGAATTGACTTTCCTTGTTTGTTTCCAACTAATCAACTATTAGTCCTTGTCCAAATTAAATTTGACAAGTGAAACGAACTCGGTTGGTCAGCCGACCAGTTCAACTAAGTGAACGGATCAGTTCATGACCTGAGCCACTCGGCTCACCAACCTGAGCCGATCGGTTCATCTCCATGAGTCGATCGGTTAGGGCAGTAGAACAGTCAATTGCAGTTTCAATCAATATGATATTCTAATCATCTGATCCAACACCTTGAATACTATGATTTTGAGCTATCAATCGATTGGGTGTTTAATTGAAGTACTAAACTCCTTTAACAATCAATCTAAACATCATTTGTGGACAAGCTTCTCTTCTAGGTTAAATCCTTTGTGTGTGACCCTGCAGGTCCATTTCATGTTGGCAGTGAAAATCCATAACACTTATGACTTCACAAGCAAAGAGCGGTGCCTAGTCACACATCAGTGCTACCCAAGTGAAATAGAAAGTTGGAGAACAACTTTCAATCCTACAATCTGTGAATGGTGTTACATCGAATGTATAATAACTTTGTCGCTAATGTCTTGAATGAACTCAAGACATGGTACAGTCATCCTTTCAATGTTCATCCATTTCCTTGATCTCAGAGCAGACTGGGTGAGATGTGTGTGACATCAATATCACATATTGATTCACACATGCATGCACATGCCTTTCTCAATCCTACTCATCAAGTGGCCATGGACATTAAACTCCCTTAGGAGGGACAAATCCCATATCTATCACTCACCCCTCAAAAGCCCCATGTGTCAAAGTCACCCAATCATCACCTTTATAACAACCCATGTTTTAGGACTGCGTTTGATGATGTCAAAGTGTACCCAACGACATGTGTTGAGTGTAGTGATTTCAGGTCGAAGAATCACATTCACCACCATCACTGTGATAACTGACTGTGACTACCAAATCATGGTTCCATGTGTCACTCTCACGGTGGGTCTGTCCGGTACACTTGTTCTCTAACAACTACCTATGTGCTTGGTTTGATATCACTATATCATGACTAATGAGATTCTGTCATCAACCAACACACAATATAGTCTTAAGTGCTATTGATGTCTATGGTTATTTCCACAATAACAACCGACTAGGGACTAAACAAGAATGTATACTCTTAACATCCGTATGATCTCATTGTTTAGGTCTTGAACCTAAAAGCATACGTCATCGAGTAAACAATTCTTTAGACATCTATCATGTTACACTATCATATCAGAAGCAATTAAAACATATAGATCGGAAATTGCCTTTATTATTATTCAAATCATTTACAAAGTATCCCATTATAATCATCACATGACTTGCTCTATGGGCATACATACCAATAGATACAAGGCACCAGGCTCGCCCTTGCCCAATACAAGGCCCAATAAAGCTAGGAAAAGCCCAAACAAGGCTCAACAAGGAAATACAAAGCCCAAAGCTACTCAAACAATGAGCCCAACCCATCCTCTCAACCCTAGAGGATGCAAAGAGAGAGAGAAACATCTCTCAAGGTGTCAAACTTGCACATCAACCCTAAAACTTAGGTTATTTGCAAGTTGCACCTCCAACCTCTCAACAAAGCACAAACAAACCCTAATCACAACTCAAGTGATTAGCAAGCATCTCAACACAAGGTTTAGGCAAAGCAAATAGGGTAAGCCCAACAAGCACACTACTGACCTCTATCCAACCACATCATGACGCTCAAGGAGGGCTATCATTCAACTAAGTTAAGAACTACATATCGGTCACCACTAAGGCATCTATCTAGGGTTTCACCACCCAAGCACCATATCGGGCAACATCAAAACCAACCCATGTCGCCCAAGGCACAAAATAGAGATATATACCAAGCACCATGTCGGTCAAAGAGAAATCCAGGGCTTGACACTCCCAAAACCTTCTTGGGTAACAAGGCACATCGCCCAACAACACTAACATGGTGAAGGGGTCATATCGGGCAACAAGGTCAATAGAACCCAACTTAACATATCGTCCAAGACAAAACCCTAGAAGAGGGATATCGTGCAAAGCACCACAAAAGGGTATCATGCAAGGTAGAGGGACCATATCAGTTTGGTCATCATCAACCTCAAGATCACCATCATCAAACCCTAATAGATCAAGAGAGTTGGCTCAGCTCTCAACAACCAAGAGAGAGGGGTTTTGCACAACCTCCATCACATATCGGGCAATAAGGTGGATCATCCCCTTATCGATCAAGATTCCAACCTTCACTAGGTCAACGTCCATCAGATATAATGATCTTAAAAGGAATGATTGGACTACCCATATCACCAAGGTGCACCTCTTTTTTTGGGAGCCCATCACTAAAGAACTCCATAGTTAAGCGTGCTCAAATTGGAGTAGTACTAGGATGGGTGACCAGTCAGGAAGTTGACCCTAGCTTGTGTGTGAGTGAGGAAAAAGTGTGCAGTTAAGGCTAGTGGCGGTATGTGGGGCCAGTCGTCATTCCTAAAACTCTACTAGAGCCTAGGACAATGGGCCTGGGTGTTACAAATGGTATCAGAGCCATAACCCCTCCAGTAGGTGGGGCCCCCATGGGCATGTGACATGCCAGTCTTGAGTCGTGTGGTCCAGGCATGTAGGAAAGGGTTGTCCATGGTTGATGTAGCCACCCTTGCGCTGGCATACCATGATTGGGAGCTGGGTGTCCATGGGCCATTGTGGGTCTGCACTGAAATGGGGTCAGATTATGAGGCCATATAGTTGAGCCTTGATGAGGACGTCAAGAGTCTAAGTGGGGGAGATTGTAACATCCTAGGATTTGAGGCCTGAGATAACACAATCTTAAAAGGAATGATTGGACTACCCATATCACCAAGGTGCACCTCCTTTTCTGGGAGCCCACCACTAAAGAACTCCATAGTTAAGCGTAATCAGCTTGGAGTAGTACTAGGATGGGTGACCAGTCAGGAAGTTGATCCTGGCTTGTGTGTGAGTGAGATTAAAGCACGCAATTAAGGCTAGTGGGGGTCTATGGTGTTGGGTTTTAGGGGAGACAAAGAAGGCAGCGATTTTTTTTCTCTCCCCATAACCCAAAACGAAGGAATCACGTCAACGTATATACAGTAGAAAGGATGGTTTGTAGAGGCATACCTTGTCTCGAGGCTTGCTTGGTGACGATACCTCACGACTTGTGCGGTCTTCACCTCAGGTCTTGGATAGTGTTTGTGCAGCTCCTGGTCTCATCGTGACTGTCAGGATTGACAGTTGTCCTCCGAGCGGCAGAAGTCTCCCGCCTCTAAAGTAGTCCACACGGACCACCTGGAACTCCGATCTCCTTGTCCTACAAGGAATCAGAATGAGTTGTATCCTCCTATCAGCGTACTAGTCGCCAACACCCTCTCCTTCAACCAGTCGTTGTTCTGCAGTTGTCTTTCCCTTGTTGTGTCTCCCTTATTAGGTAGCACTTGCTCGGGCTCTCTCTCGATTACCAAAACCAGAGAGAACGACAACTTTGCAGAGCAACTGGTGTTCTGAGTTGTACTTTGAGAAGCCCCCAATACCCCTATATATAGGAGGGTCATGGGACAGGGTTCTCTACCACGGGCAATGTGAGACTAAACAGGAGTAGAAGGGTTCGAGATTTTCCACAAAACTACCAACTCTGCCAACTGAACCGATCATTTCAACCTTGAACCGATCGTTTGGTGACCTGAACCGATCGTTTCAACCTGAACCGATCGTTTGGTACCCCTGAGCTGATCGGTTCATCACATGAGCTGATCAGTTCATGGTCCTGGTCCAACTCAAATTGACTTTCATATTTGTTTTCGATTAATCAAATATTAATCCTTGTCCAAATAGAATTTGCACAAGTGAAACAAATTGTATTTGCAAAATCAACTTTCCAAACAATCTTTGTTGGTCACATGAGCCGATCAGTTCAACAATTGAGCCGATCGGTTCACCAACCTGAGCTGATCAGTTCATCTCATGAGCCGATCGGTTGGAAGTGTAGATTGTGCAAAATTAGTCAATCACAGTTTCAATCAATCCGATACTCTAATCAATTGGTCCAACACCTTGAACACTATGATTTTGAGCTATCAATCAACTGAGTGTTTAATTGAACTACTAAACTCCTTTAGTAATCAATCTAAACATCATTTGTGGATAAACTCCTCTTCCAGGTTAAATCCTATGTGTGTGACCCTGTAGGTCCATTTCACGTTGGTAGTGAAAGTCCATAACACTTATGACTTCACAAGCAAAGAGCGGTGCCTAGTCACACATCAGTGCTACCCAAGTGAAAAGGAAAGTTGGAGAAAAACTTTCAATCCTACAAACGGTGAATGGTGTTACAAAGAATGTATAATTCCTTTATCACTGATATCCCGAATGAACTCAAGGCATGGAACAGTCATCCTTTCAAAGTTCATTCACTTTCTTGATCTCAGAGTAGATTGGAGGAGATATGTATGACATCAATATCACATACTGATTCACACATGCGTGCACGCCTATCTCAATCCTACTCATCAAGTGGCCATGTATGTCAAACTCCCTCAGGAGGGACAAATCCCATATCTATCACTCACCCTCAAAAGCCCCATGTGTCAAATCCACCCAATCATCACCTTTATAACAACCCATGTTTTAGGACTGCATTTGATGATGTCAAAGTGTACCCAATGACATGTGTTGAGTGTAGTGATTTCAGGTCAAAGAATCACACTCACCACCATCATTGTGAGAACTGACTGTGACTACCATGTCATGGTTCCATGTGTCAAACTCACGGTGGGTCTGTTCGGTACGCTTGTTCTCTAACAAGTACCTATGTGTTTGGTTTGATATCTCCATATCATGACTAATGAGATTCTGTCATCAACCAACACCA
Organism: Alisma plantago-aquatica; assembly: GCA_963693085.1. Classification (NCBI taxonomy): domain Eukaryota; kingdom Viridiplantae; phylum Streptophyta; class Magnoliopsida; order Alismatales; family Alismataceae; genus Alisma; species Alisma plantago-aquatica. The sequence continues at coordinate 862,410,122 of OY856411.1, forward strand.
CAATCTAGTCTTGTGTGTCATTGCTGTCTATCCACCTTCCACAATGACATCCGACTAGGGACATAATAACAATGTACAAACTCTTAGCATCCGTATGATATCACCGTTCATGTCCTCAACTTGAAAGCATACGTCATTGAGTACAGTCATTCTCTAGACATTCAATATGTTCTATCATTATCTCATATGACTGAACCAGAAAGAATTGGAAGCTTGCCTTTGATGATTATCAAATTAATCTTAATGCATCCCACCAATCATCCCATGATTGTCTCTCAGGGCATACATACCAACAGACTCCCACTTGCACTACGAGCCAATCACCCTTGAATCATATTCTTAGTGACCTTTAAACATGTCCCACATGTTACTATGCTCTAGTGCTAACAAAGTGAGTTATGGAAACACCTTGCCAAAATCGATATTAATTGCATGTCTCTCATCTCTTCACTGTACGTCACACGTATGAAATGGAGTTGCCGTAATATGCGATCCAGTATTCCTTTGCTAACATTTAGCCACATTGCATGACCAAGCACTCCTAACTTGTCATCAATGACCGGAATAACTATAAGTTCATCTCTATGAACTCCTAGATCTATATAGTATCCATTGTTGTTCTCTAACACACGGATACTCAGCATTTCCTTTTAAAATAGCTTCATTGGAACGTTTCCATTTATCAACAAACATTCACTTTATATATCCCATATATATTTTGTGATTAATTTTTCTGTCCTTTTTCGGAAGTTCGCATCAGTGTAACTCTTTACAGTGATCCCTTCCTTATTTCCATAAAACTAGTACTTCTCAAGTACTTATCAAGTTCTCATGGTATTCCAGTAACCCTTACTGGAACTAGACAATCATCCACTCGTCATGTCCCACATACGAGTTACCAGGATGAGCATATCATATTTTCATGTCCTACATACAAGATGATAAATGTGTTTTGTTCTTGCCATGTCCATACATGCAAGATGATGGGATACATGATAGATCCATATCTATTCTTAGTGTTCCCATTGTTCGTAAGAATTGGACACTTGGCCTTGGGCTACTAACTCCATGGATTAGTTTTCTCCCACTGAATCTGTACATACTTAACTCTTCAGTATAGATTGCCAATGTATGCATTTTCTTTTCAGGTCAAGAGGTTTTTCAAGAACCATCTCTATAGATCTCTTATTCCTATCACATAGGAAACGTCTCTATCTTCCTTAAAGATAATTTCCACTTTGGATTTCCATTTCACATCAACATGTGGAATGTGAATACGCTCCCACTAAATCACAGATCTCTCTTTATCTTTGACATATTAGTCAAACCCTTTGACTATAATATCAAAATAAAGATCACATTTCTGAGTTGCTTGTACTCAATCAATCACATTGATTATTCAATTGTAACTGATAGACTTTATTTGAATTAATGGATTCATAAACCTCATAGGTTGTATCATGTACACATCCTTGTTTTATTCCTCATAGGAATGTGGTTTTAGTATCCTCATGCCAAATCTCTTAGTCATTAAGTTGCAATTAATAAGCATCATCCTTCTCATAATGTTATCCATGTGTCTTAATGCTTAAGACTCATTCACACTTATGGATTTCATCCCAATGGGTGCTACCATCAAGGTCATACCTTATGGTTTACATGGAAGTCATTTAGGATGTAATGGTCATAAACCATAACTCAAAATTTGGTTCCTCATATTTATCTAGATAGTCGGCTCATCACATGACCAACTCTTCACATAAATAACCGAGGTGCATCTGTCAAGGATATAAGAACTCACAACTCTTTATAATTCTTAATGTCCTTTATTAGTGTGGGGTATTCTTTATTTAAGAAGAAATTAGTTATTTGATAATCATCATATAACTCCTTAGAGTATGACTTCCCCCTTTTTTTTTAGACATCACTATGCCTTAATCATGAGTTCACTATGATACACTATCATAACCACTCATAAGTATCTCAAACATTTGGTTTAAGTATTTCATTCATTGATCTCATCAAGAATTAACACTTTACCAAATCCGTACTTCATCTATGATATTCTTGAACACTTCAAGACATTCATATTGGTATTTCTCTAAACACCATTTGAAGTACTAGCATTAAGTCCAATAGGTATGTAAATACATCACATGTATTATACCTAATAGGATAATCATTCTCCCACTACCATCATGTCTAAGAGATTCATGTCTCTTACTGGTTCTCTAACCAAAAGAGTCTAGATTTATCCATCATATGGAAACTAGAAAAGAATTTATCATGATTTATGCTAATTTGATTGTTTGAGTTATCAATAACTTTTAGGTATCATTTTATCTTATGTATACCCAGTATCACAAGATAAACAAGGCATTGCCATAAAGATCATATCTTTTCAAATTGAAACATCAACTTTATTAATTGCTATCACTGTCATACAATATGCAAAAATAAAGTGTTTCTATTCATTTGGCAAATATGAAATAGCAGTTCATATCTCTATTACATGCCTTCAAGGCTGAAAATAAACTAAAGTACTCCTATCTATGGTGGCAACACTTGCCCCATTTATTGAGTGCTTTACATTTTATATCTTGGTATCATATACCTCAAAGATGTTACAAGTTTATTTCATGACACCTTCAGGTGGAGACGTTTGTCGCCTCCTTCTTCTTTAGTTCTTCTAGATAGAGTGGGCAATTCCTTTTCCAATGTCCTGTCTTTTGACAATGGTGGCAATTGCCTCTCTTGGTCACACCTCCCTTGGCCTTGAGAGTTGAAGACAACTTGGGCTGCTGGCTAGCATCAAAACCTTTCTTAGCCTTTCCCTTAACCTTACGCTTGGACTTGCCTTTCTTGTTGTTGATCACCATCACAAACTTAGGCTTGTCCTTCTTCATCTGTGTCTCGGCTGTCCTCAACATGCCCAACAACTCTGTCAATGGCTTGTCAAAGTTGTTCATGTTGTAGTTCATCACAAACTGACTGTAGGATTCTGGCAACGATTGTAGTATCACGTCAGTATCCAACTCTTGGTTCAGGGGATATCCCAGTCTTGTCAGGTTCTCCACATACCCAATCATTTTGAGTGTGTGAGGACCAACTGGATCTCCTTCTGTCATGACACACTTGAATAGCACCCTTGAGACATCATATCTCTCTTGTCGTGCTTGATCTTCATACATGTTCTTGAGATGCTGAATCATCTCAATGACACCCATGTTCTCATGTTGTCTCTGCAACTCGTGGTTCATGGAGCACAACATCAAGCACTTTGCATCAATGGCATCATCACAATGCTTCTTATAAGCATCCCTTTCTGCCTTTGGTGTGGTAGGAGCCAGTTCCTCTAGTGTGGCAACACATCCCATTATCACACAGATAACGAGGTGTTACGCGAAAACGTGCGGAAATCACCATAACCACAGATTATCAAAAACACGGGTTAATTAAAACCGATTGCAGAAAACATATAAACTGAGAAACTATTACTTTCCAGTCCTCATCCGGCACAGAAACATGTCATATTTGTACACATACAAGATCTGATACGTGTCCACAGCTCAGGAACAACTGTTCATCCATCACATGAGTTCACCACCTGTTCACATACATAAAGGCCCACATCTGGCCAACAGCAGGATAAACAAACATCATCGAACGATCATCGTGAAACAACATCAAAACACTGCCAAGGACCTGAGAGTACAGGGATGACTCTAGACTCTACTACAAAACATCCAAAACAGCAGCATATCCATCGCTTGCCTTCTACTACTCTTCAAGCTGCTCGGTCGCAACACCACGACCACGTCTACCTCGACCACCTGAAAACCAGCGGAGTGAGACAATTGAACAATTGTCCCAGCGGGAAACATAACTCCCAACCGCAACTATAGAACCTCAACAAGATAACTATAACAACATATAATTATCAACAGGTATAACCAGAGCAGTCTATATATATAGCAAAGCTATTCTTACCGACAAGCTTACCAGCTGTACAAGATGCATATAACCAAATATCTCTCAATAGAACAAGTTTATCAGAATAAGATACAATGTCACATAACCTGATTATCAAGATAAGGCATATTACCGCATACCTGATGAATATAGAAGTACCTGCAGATAGACCAGAATTAAATACAAAAACAAGGCCTCAACCAATGTTTCGTGTTTATCTTAAGCAGTAAATACTAAACGACTGTATTACGTATTATTATGCCCCAAGGATTTGAATCGTACCATTCAAATCCAACCTCTGGCTGTGAAGCCTAAGACTGGTGCCATACAAGGTCAATGGAAGAGTCGGACTTCACGACCTCCCACCTCATGGTCAGTACACGAGTACAACACAAGCATGACCTTAGTCACATGCTGAAGTGGTCTAAGCCACAGGGTCAGCTCTTTAAGCTACCCTCACTCTAGCCCGCCTTGGTACAGGTCTCAGCGCTAGTAATACTAGGCCATGGGCCTGATCACCGTGCTCCGAGCCATGAACGCATTCATGCTCCACACATCACATATCCTGAGCCATGGGCCTGTTCACCACGCTCTATATACGTATCTGCGTCTGTAACCGAAGTTACACTCTTACGTCCTAATTTTCAGGCTAGGAGCAACCTACACATATTCAACAATATGCGCTTCCAGGTTAACCCGTAGGAGAACCTGTTTCACCATCACCAAGTCCTGACGATGATGGATCTATGGCCAGGGCAAACTACATGATATAATTCCACTATAATTAATTAGTGTCTTTTAGATGAATTGTAGGATTCAACCAAGTTATAATCATGCAAGATATAACAGAAAATAAAGAACATTATATTATTATTGAGACCTCATCAACCTGATCCATCACAAGGATCCAGCATCACATGTTACCACTTGGCCTCTTATCAACCATCCATATCCATATCAAGGATCATCACATATCACAGGATATCAATCCTTCATCATGTACTGTCACTGCCTCTCAAGGCTCACATCATCATCATGGGACCAACACATTACATTTATAATCTCATAGAACAAATATCAAGGTAATGTTACTCATCATATATGTCACATAGCCCTTTCATGGCTACACATCACCTGCATGGTTAGGATACACAATAACCATAGATTCAACATAGGGAATATGCTCACTATCATGAGTTATCATTCAAGATAATCTATTTATCAATATTACACTATTTGATGATCAGGCTTGCTAAGCACATTGTACCATAATCATGCTTACCCTTATCTCAGGATTATCCAATTAGTCAAGGTATTCACTTTACATAACAATTATGTTGAGTCTACTAGTCAACTACCATTGTTACCAAAATCATTACTATTACCATCCACTATCATCATTATTACCATTTTTATCATCATGCAAGCTACTAGTGTACTATCATCATTCTCATTAGCAATTAAGCACAAGGGTTAATTCATGCATGTCATTACTATCATTATTGCCATCATTATTATGATCATCATCATTATCTACTATTATCTTCATTGCTATGTTAAGCAAACTGTTAATGTAATTGCCACTTAGTCACATTATTCCAATCATTACCATTATTATTACTTTCTCTTACTAGCATGGCATTAACACAACTAACATCTTTGTTATCCACACATTATCATCATGACTATGTCATTATTACTACCATGTCATTTGATTGTTACTAAGTAAGGCATTACTACCGAGATTTAGTTGTTCATAGACGTCTACTGTCATGATACTTGGGGTCGTCACCAAAGGACCCAACAACCCTCACCTAAAACCTCACAACCCTCACTATTGCTACATGCTCGGCTAGGCATGGGGGCTGCATGCTGCTTGCACTCAAACTGCTGCCCGCGCGCTCCTTCTGCCCGCTCGCTCACTCTGCTTGCACGCCCACTTCTACCTGCACGCTCACCTCTCGCCCGCATGCCCCTTCAAAGGAGGATCAGGCGACACCAAGCTCTGCCTGCGCGCTCACTTCTCAAGTGAACCGGGAGACACGCATGTCGCGCGTCAGGGAGTGCTGCGCGGCTCGGACGAGATGGGTGTCGCGCGCCAGGGAATGCTGCGCGGCTCACCTCATCGGGCACGCCCGTCCCATACTCACCACCTGCCCGACATCCTAGGCTAACACCCCAACATCCTCACAACTGCTAGGAGAGAGAGAGGGAGAGAAAGAAGGAAAGGAGAGAGGGAAGCACTCTCTACAAATTGTGCAACAGCATAAGGCCTATCGGCCAGCACGCTTCTAGGAAAGGAGGGCGTGTCGCTCAGCTTACCCACTTCTGCTGCTCGCCTCACATCAAGGGGTATAGCCCGATACACCCTCACCTATCGGCCATTACACCACCTATACCTTTCGAGAAACACCACCAACTACTAAGGGAAGCCCTTTCGTCCACCACAGGGACCAAGGCCTACTGCCCATCCAACAGGGTAACACTCAACCTTGCCATAACAGCCAACAAAACTCATTACTCACCCTATCGCCCAACACATGGGCAGGGTATCAGCCAACCTCAAGGAAATAACCCATTGTTCAAAAAAGATTACATATCGTCCAACAAAGAGATGCCATATCGTCCATCTCAAAGGCAAAGTTGCCCTGTCGTCCATCAAGAGGATATCGTCCAACAACTCAACCCAAGAGGGAGTATCGCCCAACACATGGTCACCATCAACCTCCAACTCAAGCATCACAAACCCTAGATCACTAGAAACCCTAAACCCTAAGGGTATATCGGCCACCCAAGGAAACTCAAGCATAAAACAAGATAAGCTACTAAGTTAACTACTAACATATAACAAGGCTATTGCTAGAGGTAAAGGGAATTAGGGTTAGAAGTCATGCAACCCGCCTTAAGCTCCAAGCTCCAAGGAAGAAGAAACACTCCAAGGTCCAAAGCTATGCTCCACCAAGCTACTCCAGGAAGGTGTGTCGGCCACCACTTCAACTCCAAGGGGGGTGTGTCGGCCAACACAAGCAAGATGGAGAGGGATGTCGTGCACTCAAGGTGGTGGAGAGACCAAAAGAGCAAAGGAGACTAAGGCAAGGAGAAGAGCTTCATATATAGGAAGAAGGGGGAGGAGAAACCAAGGTTCAACCATGCTAAGTGTCGTCCACCCAAGGGACACTTGTCCTAGGGTTCAAGCCAACACATTAGAAAGGCATGGGACACTTGTCCAAGATATGCACCAAGTGTCACCAACCAAGCTCAAGCCATAAGGGCGACACAAGCAAGAACTCCTACTGGGCGACACAAACAAGCTGCTGGGTGACACACCACTGTGTTGGATGACACAAGACCATCTTGGACGACACACACACACCCTTGGACGATACAAACTCACCTTGGACGACACAAGGCTCAACCAAGCCCAAACAACACATCTCAAGGCCCAAACAAGCTCAACTCAGGCCCAAAGGGCTCAAACAACAAGCCAAAGCCTTCCTCTCAACCCTAGAGGAAGCAAAGAGGGGAAAACATCTCACAAGATGACCAACTTGCACACAAAACCCTAAACTTGGGTTATTTGCAAGTAGCCCCTCGAACTCTCGACAAAGCACAACAAGACCCTAATCACCTCTCAAAGGTGATTAGCAAGCATCAAACCACCAAGGTTAAGCAAAACAAACAGGGTAAACCCTAAACGCAGGTCAGGGTCCTTACATCTAGAATTGGAGTATCCAGGACATAGAGCTTTCACTCTTAAGTGAGAACAATTCTCAATGTCCTAAACCAGTTGTGGAAGTTAGTCCCATTCAGCTTGTCCTTTTCAAGGACCGATCGCAATGAAAAGTGATTGTTGTTTGTTGTCATTTGTACTACAAAAGGAAATATGTGCAATTTAGTCTAAAACTCAATTTTGACTTATTTGATTGATTTAAAAAGTTAATGATATAATTAGGACTTTAATTAATTATCACTCCCACTATTTTTTTGTTCAAATTGATAGCCCTCACCATCAATTTGGAAGATTGCAGCGTACAATCTTCTAGTGGGTCAAGATCATGGAATCCTCTGAGTCATGGACCAGCTAGGGCTGTCACCCACAACTTAGATCTTCCAGGTAGGCAACTTTTGCCAATTGCATCATATGCAACTCTTGAAAGATGTCATGCACAACTCCTTGCCATGATCACCTCCATGCCTCAAGGTGCTAGATCATATCTAGGTCACCTTGTTAAGTCTGACCCAAAGCCAACACGATGAATATGTATCATGTTAGGGTAGACCCACATACTCATCCTTCACGCTTCCATGAGATAGATGGTGCATCATGCTAGGGCATGCCCACACTTGGTCGATCAAGCTTTTCACATGTGTCACATTTGGAAGGCATCTAAAACTTTAATATTTAATGAGGGATTTGGTTTTATAGGTACATATACATATCCAATCACCAAAATATATAGTACTTATCATATACATGCTATATCCCATAGAAAACATGCAAAATGATAAAAGCGAAGATTATGGCCATCCTAATGTGATTCCTCAAGCCAAGAGGAATCACTGTCATCTAGGTCTACATCACATGCAACCTATCCATGATGAAGTGTTGTAGCCGTCTGAGTTGACCAACTCATCACATGAATGACATGCTCGCCCTGGCCGGTCGTCTGGGTGCCACCGGTCGATCGATTGGCTCCTCCAACTGATCAGTTTGCCTGATCGTCATGCATCTCCTCATGGTCGCCACCCAATCGTCTCACTCCTCGAATCGATCATCTAGATCTCCAACCGATCGATTCACTCCTTGAACCGATCGTCTCATTCGTCGTCAGGTTGACCGCCATTCTTTGACATAAGAGGAAATAAAAATCTATCCTATTTTACATTTGAAAAGGGAAACCCTGAGTAACATTCGGGGGGAGCAAAGGTAGGAAAGAAATCTCGAGTTATCTCGAGTTACATTAGGAATAGGAGATAGGGAATCAATGCGCAGACCGAGATACAAGCAACCACATTCAACCAAGCACACATACATAGGGTTTATTGGCCATAACCATGCTATACATCCACCACAAAAATCATTTAAGGGCAACGCGTATCGAGTGCATTCATATTACATATCATATATGTATATTGGGATTTGAGGATTTAGGATTGGACATGCATAAAGCCATTATTATTCACATCGTATGCAATAATTAAAGGCGACAAACCAAAATTGATCACATCGATAATCCTAAAGTATAGAGCAGTTGACGTGGCTCTAATATCACTATTGGGTTTTAGGGGAGACAAAGAAGGCATCGGAAACAAAAAAATTTCTCCCCATAACCCAAAACGAAGGAATCGCGTCAACGTCTATACAGTAGGAAGGATGGTTTGTAGATGCATACCTTGTCCCAAGGCTTACTCGACAACGATACCTCGCGGCTTGTACGGTCTTCACCTTTGGTCTTGGATGGTGTCTGTGCAGCTCCTGGTCTCACCGGGACTGTCGAGATTAATAACTGTCCTCTGAGTGGCAAAAGTCTCCCACCTCTTAAGTAGTCCACACAGACCACCTGGAACTCCGATCTCCTTGTCCTACAAGGAATCGGAATGAGTTGTACCCTCCTGTCGGCGTACTAGTTGCCAACACACTCTCCTGCAACCAGTCACTATTCTGTAGTTGTCTTTCCCTTACTGTGTCTCCCTTATCGGGTAGCACTTGCTAGGGCTCTCTCTTGGTTACCAAAACTAGATAGAACGACAACTTTGCACAACAACTGGTATTCTGAGTTGTACTTTGAGAAGCCCCCAATACCCCTATATATAGGAGGGTCATGGGACTGGGTTCTCTACCCCGGGCAATGCAGGACTAAACGTAAGTAGAAGGGTTCAAGATTTTCCACAAAACTACCAACTACGCTAGCTGAACCGATCGTTTCAACCTTGAATCGATCGTTTTGTGACCTCAACCGATCATTTCAACCTAAACCGATTGTTTGGTACCCCTGAGTCGATCGGTTCATCACATGAGCTGACCGGTTCATGGTCCTGGTCCAACTCAAACTGACTTTCATATTTGTTTCCGATTAATCAAATATTAATCCTTGTCCAAATTGAATTTGTACAAGTGAAACAAAATCTATTTGCAAAATCGACTTTCCAAATGATCTCCATTGGTCACATGAGCCGACCGGTTCAACAATTGAGCCGATCAGTTCACCAACCTGAGCCGATTGGTTCATCTCATGAGTCGATCAGTTGGAAGTGCAGATTGTGCAAAATCAGTCAATCGCAGTTTCAATCAATCTGATACTCTAGTCAATTGGTCCAATACCTTGAACACTATGATTTTGAGCTATCAATCAACTGAGTGTTTAATTGAACTACTAAACTCCTTTAGTAATCAATCTAAACATCATTTGTGGATAAACTCCTCTTCCAAGTTAAATCCTATGTGTGTGACCCTGTAGGTCCATTTCATGTTGGCAGTGAAAGTCCATAACACTTATGACTTCACAAGCAAAGAGCGTGCCTAGTCACACATCAATGCTACCCAAGTGAAAAGGAAAGTTGGAGAACAACTTTCAATTCTACAAATAGTGAATGGTGTTACATCGAATGTATAATTCCTTTGTCACTGATATCCCGAATGAACTCAAGGCATGGAACAGTCATCCTTTCAACGTTCATTCACTTTCTTGATCTCAGAGTAGATTGGAGGAGATATGTATGACATCAATATCACATACTGATTCACACATGCGTGCACACCTATCTCAATCCTACTCATCAAGTGGCCATGGATATCAAACTCCCTCAGGAGGGACAAATCCCAGATCTATCACTCACCCCTCAAAAGCCCCATGTGTCAAAGCCACCCAATCATCACCTTTATAACAACCCATGTTTCAGGACTACGTTTGATGATGTCAAAGTGTACCCAATGACATGTGTTGAGTGTAGTGATTTCAGGTCAAAGAATCACACTCACCACCATCACTGTGAGAACTGACTGTGACTACCATGTCATGGTTCCATGTGTCAAACTGACGGTGGGTCTGTCTGGTACGCTTGTTCTCTAACAAGTACCTATGTGTTTGGTTTGATATCTCCATATCAGGACTAATGAGATTCTGTCATCAACCAACACCACAATCTAGTCTTGTGTGTCATTGCTGTCTATCCACCTTCCATAATGACATCCGACTAGGGACATAATAAGAATGTACAAACTCTTAGCATCCGTATGATCTCACCGTTCATGTCCTCAACCTGAAAGCATACATCATTGAGTACTGTCATTCTCTAGACATTCAATATGTTATATCATTATCTCATATGACTGAGCCAGAAAGAATTGGAAGCTTGCCTTTAATGATTATCAAATCAATCTTAATGTATCCCACCAATCATCTCATGACTAGCTCTCAAGGCATACATACCAACATGTGGGGTTACTCGTCATTCCTGAAACTCTACTAGAGCCTTGGACAGTGGACCCGAGTGTTACATTTAGTTTGTCTCTTGCCCAATTTTTTTATAAACAAATATAGTGCATGGAAGCAAGTTATAACAAATATATACATCATGACTTGAGCAACCCCACATATGATAATCATAACCAGTCCAAGAGTACCAACATAAAAGGACACATATGTCTGACACAATTCCATATGGGATACATGGTGCATAACATGGTAAAAACATGTTGAGTAGGGCTATATGATCCATCCTATCATGACATGATATCAGTATAGTGATGTTCTACTGTTGCACCCACATCTCATGATTACCACTAATCGTGAGATTAGGACATAAGTTGAAAATTAAACTTAATACGAAGAACACCTTTAGCTTTTTTTAAAAAAATTCAAACTCTTTGTTTTCTCACATTCAATCACATAAAATAACTATACAATGGGTTTTAAAACTTCTTATTTCAATCTAATTTCAATAATTAAGATACATATCTAAACATTCATTATGTTATTACACTTCCATGTACATATGACATGCTAATCGATACATTCTCTATTGTTAAGGAAACAAAGTTACACATCATCATTTACAACTCTATATAAGGACCTAGAGTGATAGGGATAGATTGAACTTCACTAATCAAATATTTAGCTCTTGTGGCAGATCTACTATGCATTAACATTTTTCAAATCCATAGTTTCCCTGAAAATTTGTGAGTAGAGGGGTGAGCCTACTTGCTCGGTCAATAAGTACTTCAAATAAATAGTTTAAAGCACTTTAATTGTCAAACCATATGTTATTGAGCAATTGAATATAAAGTGGAGTAGTAATGAGCTGTACAGAAACTACTGATTCGCTGACATCTATATGGTAGGATACTCTAAGTATCTATGAAGGATAATATAACTGAACATACTTGATTAATCACAAAGGAAACTAGTAATTTAGAAACATATAAAGAATAAAGGAACAACTAAACACACAGTTAATCTCTCATTCATCTTATTATGCCATGAACCCACATGAAGTGTACCACAACATGTGAAAGCATCGCAACAAGCTGCAGTTTCAATGTACAAGGCTTAGAACCTCTCGGGTTCCTAAACCTACATTCTCACTTGGCCATCTACAACATGCATTCTCCACGTCTGGCGCTCAACAGCTAATGGGTGGTTGGATATTTGGACTCCTCTGCATGTGGGTAATCAGCCAGAGAGTCAAAGCACTTTGGCTTTTTGTGCATCAGTTGACCTAGAGAAGATCTCCAGTGATCAATACAACTTGTAACACAGATACCATTGGCATCCCCAGTTGGTGTTGGGTACCAAACAACTCTAAGGAGTCTATCCTCACTTCCCTAGAACCCCACACCCTACCGATGTGCTCCGTCTTACCTCGATCTGGACAAAATACCTCTAGTCAGGAAGCATGTTTCTCCCTCACATTATAGGCCTCATCATGTAACATCCCTGACCTGGGTTTAGGGCTAACCCTATTTGTTTGGCTTAAATAAATTGATTAGAACTTTAATATAATTCTCTAAAGTGTTTTGTTATCAGGTGATATACTTATGTTTCAAGTTTGGTCTTGTTTGAATGATGTTTGAGCAATGTTCTCTTGTTTTGGACCAAAATGCAATTTACCAAAGATGAGAGGTTATATTGCAATATGTGAATGTACTTCATGTGTTTTAGCATCATAATAAAAAGAATTATGCTAAGGGGCAGCTTGTGGAAAGCCTAAGTTCCAAGTTTGAGCTTGTTTGAATAATGTGAGGTTAGTTCTTCCAAAAACTTCTTTTATTTTCACAACAGTATGTGGCCACAATCCTGACCATAAAAGGGTTACTCTTGGGGATAATTTTTCATAAAGAAACACATCTTCCATGTGGATCATTACTACTGATTTCGATTCCGTCAGACTTACTTCTGATAGGTTAAGTACTTCTAAGCCTTCATATACTGAGGCGAACCCATATAATCATTTTATTGATGATAACTACATCCTTGAACTTAATTTGGTAAGTGCAAGATTTACTTCGAATAATAAGCATGGAGGTGATAAATTAGTTGTCTAAAATTGATAAAGTGTTGCATTATATAGAATTTCATGATAATTTTTCTAAAGTCTAGGGCACTATTAATTGTTTTATTCATAGAGATCATAAATTCCTCGCTATTTATCTTGATGACTTTCAATACAAGAAGAGAAGCCCCTTCAGATGCATTAATGTTTGGGTTGATTTCTCAGAATTCTAAAAAAATGTGAATATTGCTTGGTTGAATCTTGTTGAAGGTAATCTATGTTTCGCCGGTGTTACAAACTAAAGAATGTCAAAATAAATCTATGCAAATTGAATAGATCAGTATTTGGGAATCTTACTAAAAATAGAAAGGTTCTTGAAGAGGAGGCTTGCATTGCTCAAGATAAAACTAATATTGATCCACAAAACCATCTTTTTATTGTTGATGCTATTAATAAAAAGAATGATGGCTTTATATGCTTATAGTACTGAATAATCTCTACTAAGACAAAAATCTAGGATTCAATGGCCGACACTGGGGGACAAGAATACAAAAATTTTATTCATCTCTTAGATCTAGGAGAATAAGAAATAGTATAGAAGGTATTACTATTGATGGGGTGTACAATTATGATGAAGTTGTTATTTCTAATTATTATAATTCATACTACTTTGGTTTATTTCAGAAAAATGATAGAGTTATATCTTCCTAGAGTGAAAAGTCAAAACTTCCCACCTTGGATGAGAATCAATTTTGTTTGTTATGTACTATATTCATTGATCAAGAGATTCATGACATCATTATGTATTATGATGGGGACAAGAGCCCAAGCCTGAATGGTTTTAGTTACTACTTCAAGAATTGGTTTATTGCTGGAGTTGATGTTAGAAAGGTGGTACACAATTTCTTTGACTATGAACACCTATTGAAAGAAGCCTATATAACCTTCCTAATTCTCATTTCTAAGTCAAAAGATGCCTCTCATGCCAATGAATGGACACTAATTTCCTTGTGTAATGTGGTCAACAAAATAATTTCTAAGATCATTGCAAATAGGTTCCAAATTATTCTCCCTAATGTTATCAGTTCGTCTCAATGTGCTTTCTTGAAAGGTAGGTCATTGTTGATGTTACTCTCTCAGTCAACAAGCTTATAAATGGCATGATGATGAGCCATACTCTTAAATATTGTGTCAAAGCTAATCTTATGAAAGCTTATGACTCGATCGATTGGAAGTATATGTCAATGATTCTCCATAGAATGAATAAGGAACAAGAAGGAGCTCAAGTCTTAACCCTAAGGTGAAGCCATGATCATCTTCAACCTTGGATTAAAGCATGGATCTAGGGTTGTGATCTTCCTTTCTTTTCTTCTTCACCAAATACTTATCCATGGTGATTATTTACTTATATAGGAGTTGTGAAGCTCATCTTCAACCTTGGGAATGTGAATCTTTGGAGCTTGGAGCTTTGAAGTTGTTCTTGAGGCGGGTTATATAACTTGAACCCAATTATGTTATTATTCACCTTCAAGTTTGTTATTGGTATACTTTCAATTTCGAACTCTCTTGAATAATTGATGTTCCTATGAGTTCTAAAAGTTGTTTAGGACTATTTTACATGTACTATAACAGTAATAATAAGAGTCTTGAGCTTGATGATGATGACATCATCATGGTCCAACCCGATATCGGGTTGAAGCACCTCTAACCCGATATGGTGAGGTGAACACACCACTAACACGATACAATGATGAAGCATATATATTATGCACGATATGATGATGAAGTACACACCTTGTGCATGATATGGTGTTAAGCATACACCTTGTGCATGATATGAGGTCAAGCTCACACCTTATGCACGACATGGAATCAAGTATATACCTCTAACCCGATATGGTGTTGAAACCCAACATGGTAATGTGAAACCCGATATACATTGGAAATCCAAACCCCTATTGGTTTTTACACCTGGTTTGGTTTATACTAACCTGTTATCTATCCTATCACTTATCACATGATGAAGGGTAGGATGATACCATGAAGGTTTGAAGAGATATGAGCATAAGGGTCTAACCCGTTATGCAAACCCTAATGATAAGTAACCCGATATGAAAGCATGATATGGTGATGAGGATACATCTCAAGCACGATATGGAAGGATGATATGGTGTCAAGTACACACCTCTATGCCCGATATGGTGAAGCACCTCAATACAGTATACTTGATTGAGTAACATATGAAGCGTGTTATGTCGTATAGAGCTCAATGCATTTTGTTAATTGTAGGACAATCTACCTTGAGAAAAGGATTGAGTCAACTTGATAAAGTATGACCCCACCTTCCGATAACCCCCAATTAAGGGAGACCGAGAGGTTGAGCCGCACCCATTAATCCCGGATCAAAGGTTCGACATATAACCATAAACAATTATTAAATTCTAACAGACTATACTGAAAAATGGTAATAAAATTTTTCTTTACATACCTTTTGAAAAGTGGGAAACTATCTTCTAACCACAACTTAACCACTCTATTTAATTCCTCCTTGTTCTTTAATTCTTGAATTCACATTATGTCGCTTTACTGTTTGTGCTTTTGAGGATTTACCTAAAACGCCGACAAACAAAAACAACGATCAGCCGAAGCTGGTATGTGGGGAGGAGCAAATAATTGTTCAACTAAGTTAACAACATAATCATTCAATTAATGATTTAACAAGCAAGATTACGTTTTAAACCATGTAACTCAATCCATACATATTCACAACTCTGGGCTGTCCCTGCAGTGGACATGGATATCACCTCTCTTTTAGGTATAGAGTCGCATGGCACTATCCGAGGATAGCCCAATATCTAACTCATTATGACTTGATGGTCCTACCTCCGTGGTAGCCATGTACTAAGTCAACCATTGACCTGATGGACCTACCCAATGGGTAGCCATGTACTAGGCCATCCATAGACCTGATGGACCTACCCAATAGGTAGCCATGTACTAGGTCGTTCTCTAACCTGATGGACCTACCCATAGGTAGCCATGTACTAGGTTAGCTATTATGCCACAGAGAGAACCAGGATCTGAGTTTGTAGGCATATACTCTTTGTGATAGTCATAGCCACATTATAGTTTGCATGGACTAAATAAACATCCAACAGTTTATTCAAAGCAGTCGGTAAAACATTCGGAAATCACCGTGAAACTAGAACGGTTATACATAAGCGTAACCACATACCTGACTTGGCGAGTCATGCAGATTATTCAACATATACTTCATGTGTATACAATCAAGTCAATCAATAGATCCAAGCAAGTAATTCAATCATCACATAGTTCCTGAAATAAATATGTACTCTATTTATTACACACTTTATCAAGAATCTACTTTATTGACTTAGATTCACTTTCTAGGGTTTCTAATCCGCATTAAGTATTCATTAATACTCTTTAAGGTTTCTTAGATCAATTTCTCAAACTTTACCTCTTTTAGGTTAACAAACCCTAATAGCACTCTTTTCCATTATATAAACCCTAATTGCTCAAACTATTCATTTAATAGTCTTTTATACCCAAACTTGTCTTAGGATCATCATATCCCTATTTATTTATATATTTGAGCAATTAAAACATTTAAAAGTCATATTCACCTAAATTAGGGTTTTCAAACTCATTAATGCATAATTATGCACAAAACCCTAGATTAAGCCAATTATATAAAAAGATTATCTTTTTAGATCTTATTTTCACTTTTATGAACAATAGGCTTAAATTATCCATTGATCATCATTAAAACCATCTATCATCAAATCTAAGGATTTTTCATTAATTAAATCATTAAAGAGGATATCTTTATGTACTTTACATATTTCAGCATATTTATGTACAAAATCTCCAAATTAAACTAATTACGTACAAAGATCACCCTTTTCGATCTTAATGCACCTTTTTGCATTTAACAGGTTAATATCAACTCTTATGATCCATTAAACCCTATTAAACACCTTAATCATATCAAAATAGGGTTTCTTAATCTTTAATTAATCAAAGATGATAATCTACATTACTTTTCGAACTATGATCAGATTCAGGCTATGAAACTATTATTAATGGATTCCTTGCATTTTTCTGATCAAAATTCATATATTACATGTCCCAATCGGAGTTACGAATATCGAGATATGAATTTTGTATGAATTACCTATTTGAGCCAATGGCACGATGCCACGTCACCTATCCCATGCACGCGCTTGATAGAATTAGAATTGAAAGACGCTTCTGCCCTTCACTTGAGTGACCCGTCCTTTGAATGGCCGAGGGTAGAATCGTCCAAAGGCACTTCGGGCTTCTTCAACCTTGCGCTGCCCAACCTGGACGCGATCCCAAGCCCTAGCCGCAGGTGGCGGGGCTTCCTCTCTCCCTCCTGGGTTCCGGCGACCACCGGCGGTGGTGCCTCCACCTCCGGCACACTGTAGCGCTCCCATGGACGCTAGTTTGAAGCAGCCAGACCTGCTGGCCCGCGCTGGCCAAGCCTTCTTCTGCGGCTGACCCTGCAGCTGTCCTGGGGGTTGATGCACGATCTCTAAGACGCGGCTCCGATGGCTATGCTATTCCCTAGCTTCGTGATGCATCCAGCTATCTGTGGTACCCTTCGTTGGCCCCTAATAGCTCCCCTCATTCTAAGGATAGCTTCTCTTCTCGTGGCTAGGGTTTAGTTAAAGAAGATGAAGAGGAAGAGGAAGAAGGGAGGGATGGCTGTGTGGAATCTCCTTCCCACACGACCCAGAACTCCACCCCTTATATAGGGATGTATCCACGCTCCCAAAACGTTCATTCAAGGGAAAACAAGCTCCTTTCCTAATAGGAGGCAAAACCTTCATTAAAACACCAGTTTTCTCTCTCTCTCATAATTCTTTTAGTCTTCTTTATTCATTAGATAATAAGAATTCGAGAATTCCCTTTCCTTTTCTCTTTATTCTTGAATTTTAACTTATTTGCCATAATATATATATATATATATATATCTCCTTAAGAAAAATACTTCCTTTTTTTTATCAATATTACATATTTCCTTAATAATGTATCTCTTTATCTTTTTATTTTGCAAATTTGCTATTTTCTATTTCCACTTTGCAATTATCTTGTTATTTTAGGTCCCTTGGACCTCAAGAAACACTCAAGGCACGGATTCCCACATTGGGGAACATTCGATTGCCTTTATCTTTCTTTAAAAGTCAATTTCTCATATTATATTTATTTCTTATCAAAATATCTCCTTTTTGAGGATTTCCCTTTATTTCTCTTTTATTTTCCTCTTTGGCATCCCTTTTATCATAAGAAATCTTTGGGATACGAAATTCCATAAAGGGTAACTCAATTATCCATCTTTCCACTTAATTCTCCACATTTCCTCAATGTTTTCAATTTCTTTCTTCATAAAGAAATATTTAATTAATCTTTTCTTTTTCTTATTTCTTTTCTTTGCAACTTTAGACTCCTTGGAACCCAAGGAATACAAGAGGCACGAAATCCTCTTTGGATTTGCCTTCTAGAGGTTTCCACATATTTTCTTTTAGCAATTATTCAATTATTCCTTCACTAATTGAATTTTCTTTATTATTGCCATGTTGTTGGGCCCAATAGCCAATAAAGCCCACAAATCAAACAACAAGGCTATTTTAAACAAAATCCATTTATTCACAACAAATCACATCATTATTGTCAATTATCCTTAATATGAGAAATTGCATTTCTCACCAATTGAACCCAAAAATTGGGGTTATAACATCCTTCCCCTCTTATAGGAATTTTGTCCTCAAAATTCAAACAAGCAAGCAAACAATTCAGGATAAGACTTTTCCATGTCCATCATTGGCCCCTATGTGGCTTTGCCGTACCCATGGCATTTTCAAAGAACCTTTATTATCACATATTCTTTTTCTCTGAGTTCTTTCATCCTGGCGTCTATAAACTACACAGGTGACTCAGGCCATTTCAACCTCCCTTGGGGCTCACTAGGTTCATTGCTCAGCACATGGTCGGGTACCTCACATAGTGCTCTAAATTGGACACATGGAAAACATTTCTCATTACTCTATCCCGAGGGGTAGGGTCAACCTAACCTTCTCCACCCATCCATCTCTAATGGACCCATGTATCAGGGACTCAGCTCTCTTAGCTATAACTTAGAGGGGTCGGATTTTCACGTTACATTTTCTCCCATAGTGAACTGCATGTCAGTCTACTTTGCATCTGCTTACGACTCTTATCATCTCTAGGCTCCTTTCAGCCATTTCACGATCAAAGTGACTTTATCTACACGCACTGTGGTCCTTTTTCTAACCATCATATGGTCCTTTCACCAACATCACCTTACTGAAGTGGTGACCGACACAACCTCCCTTACAGAGCTTCATATAAAACTTGATACATGGTTATGGTGGTTATTGTCACATATTTCATAGGACAAGAACTGTCTCTAGTTATCACCCTGAACGAGCACACATGCCCTCATCAAACCCTTTAGTCTGGACCATCCTAACCATAGTTAGGGGTGATAAACTATACTAACATTGAGTTCTTCATGTACCTACTTCCACTTTATGGAAGTGAACCTTTAGGTCAAACTCAAGAACCTTTGAACTCACTTCATGGTGTAGTTGAACCATCTCTCTCATGGATAGTTCAACTGGATCTGTCCCTTAACCGAACTCTTCCTTTATTATATTATCTAGGTAAGGCGACCTACCATAACCCACATTGTATCTCGACCTTCCTCGATCCAGGGAAGACTTATCACAACATCCATAGTGTTGAGCTCTCATTTCCTCTCAGGGATTCTTTTGTCCTCTATATCGATACACCGGGTTACTGGGGTTCGTCCATTACCTCTTGGCTTGCATGGCCATACACCACATGCAACTTCATCTTAAGCATCCAAAGTGCTATTTCCATTTTCCATGGTGTATGATGATCTTCGACCATGATTTCCTATATGTCATGATTCTTTCAAGATCAAATCCTCTGAAACCCTAAACCACTCTAGTCGGGGTTTCGTCACCTTCTCTTTCAAAGAGGTTTATCTGAGGTTCTACCACCATCCTTTCATTACCTCAAGGACTAGACTGGAAACCCTTATCCTTTCAACACATCTGGTTACATCTGAGTGTTATCCAAACACCTCTCCTTTTCAATCATAGGGTTAGCCAAACAACCTCTTCTAGCTTCTAATCAAACAAGCCAGATGTATCTCAACCAGAACACCCATTACAACTTCACATCCTTAGGTATTAGGTAATATTACACTTTCATGCATTTTGCTCATCATGCCACCTCAAACTATATGTTTATCTTCAAAAGAACACTCTCTGATTCCATCATCATGGTGATTAAACTCAACCTAGTATAACTTGAAAGTTCCACATAGCTCATGATAAAAACATCCTCATAAGGGAACTACCTCATTCCTCTTAGTGTTTACAAACCATCGATGTATCATTCATTCACTTTACCATGGTAAGATAATTTTCTCTATCCCCATTTCTCGTGACAACGTTTCAACCTACATCATCTCTTATCCTTGGTGTATGGCATGCGTACTGTCCTATCTCTCACCCCCATAACAAGAGGAAATAAGCATTTGGCTGCAGTCCAAATACAGAGTTCTTCCTGTTCCAAGAGTAGAGATGGTACATCCCACCTTGCCAGTACACCTTTAAATCTAAGTTGCAACGTGCCACATATGTCTCTTCTTTCACAACCATCATGATATTAAACTAGTCTTGAACCTGCTGAGGTTTATATCCCTGGTCATCTCCTCTAGGTCTATAGGGTACCGAATCTTTTGGGGTCATCCCTTTTCCCTCATGCATCAAGAGAGTGCCCTATTCATCTGCCCTTTGGGTCCCATGAGTTCATGAAGGTGATCAATCTCCTAACCCATGGCCCTCAGACGATGATAGCTGTTACCTCCCGACCCTATGGTCATGTGCAACTGGGGAATTAGGCACTCCTACCTTCATCGGACTTATCCCTACCTGACCCTAGGATAGACTTAGGATTCTCCATCATAGAACATGTTCACTTAGAACCTTACCCAAGTCTTCATCATCTCTCTTTCTGCATTCATGGGCTGGCCTTCATCCTTTCATCAGGATCATGGCAACCTATCTACCTTGGTCACACCCTTTACTGGTTACCTCCATGGTAACACATTCACATGCAATAGAGATGGATATCTACGGGTCTATGGTTTCATTCTCATACTATGTACTTTTCTCTTAGCTTCTCAAGATCTTAAGAGACCTCTTTAGGTCACCTTAAGCTAACCAAAACTGATATACACCCTTCCAAAGGGGTCCCTCTCCCAGGATGGGAGGAAAACTATCTCTAAGGTCACAAAAGCTTTTAGGTCTAGGGTTTACATCCACGCGAGCCTATTTAACCCTAGCAAGCCATCAAGGCACAAGCAGGTCACTTACTGTACTATGCTAGGTCATACTTGTCCTCTTTCCTCAATGTCGGATTAAGATCATACCTTTCTTTATCATCAACTTAGCTGTGAGGGGTTCATCAAACACACCTTTAACTTCAGGGGCTCCTCTTTTCCTCCATTCATGAGGATTACTATTCTTACTTGTATAGGAATTCAACTTCTCATCATGAGCCATAGGTACACCACTTCCCCTCTTAGGCCTAGGACCCTAGGTTCACTGCGTGCTCTGTCTCTTAACTACGAACCAAGCATGAAAAAGGCATGACATGCACTCCTTGTCATCCTTCAACTCAAACAACACTTAGGATTGGGTCCTCCTCAAGGTCACCCAACAAGGTACAGGGCCTCATAACCTGCTACTAAACCTTTCTAGGTCTAGGAATTCTTCTTCAGATGCTTCATCTTCTATCTCTAGGGCTTGGTTCCTCTAAAGGAAACCAAGATATCATCAACCTTCAGGGATCGATCATGAAGCAACCACTATCATCCATAGTTCAGGGTTTTAGGCTTCCAACCTTCTTACTGGGTTTCCTGCTCTCTCTAGGGATAACCCTACATCCAACCTCACCAGTAGAGGTCCTCTCTTCATGAAGGTTCAACCTCAAAGGCATGCTCTACATGGGTGAAGCCTAGGTTCGAACTTATGGTTGCTCAAAATCATCCATACCCCTTATGATTCCTTATCCAGGGTTTCATCCTACCGTCACCCCCATGACGTGCCCTAGGTTTCAGCTATGCCCTACTGGTACAAGTCCATGGGGTTTCTAAGGTCCTTCACTAACCTCATCATCTAAGGAGTTATCCTTTACCCTGACATGCACGATCCTTCCCCGGTTTGGGTTGCCAAAGGTGTTAGGTCATCTGTGGATCATATGGCTTCCCAAAGGCATGTCCCTTCAAACACCTGGTCCAACTCATCTCTCTCTAACCATCACTTAGGGTTAGGGTTAGCATCATCCTCATAGGATGTGCCAGGTCTCTACTAGCAATGGAGATCTCTATCTCCAAGACTGACTTATCCTCCAGACAAGAAGGTCTAGCCTCAGGTCTCTCCTGAGGACATGACATCTTATGTCATACGACCTAAGCATGTATCTATTATTTATTTTGCGCTTAATCTATTAAGCTTATGTCCATGACATCTTATTTACATGCCTTTCATTAATTTCGTGGAGGATCCCTTAAACCTTATTAACCTTACCCATACCTCAAGAGGGTGAGGAGAAGGAAGAAAACCCTAATCCTTTAGGTCCTTATCAGAATTTTGTGATGAGAAGGGATGAATAAGATGAAAAGTCCTAAAGGTATCTTATTTCGATTCATACCCTAAGACTTTGGCCAGGCGGTCACACGGGTCCGGGAGTCCTCGTATTCCGACTAGCGGTGCGGAGGAAAATCTTGCCAGCCCCCGGCCGTGATCCCTTTCTAGACACCTCCGTCATTCGGATACTCCTCTAATAACTCCCTTGGGTTCTATGGAGTTTGTAAAATTTAATAATCATTAATGGTTAAATGAGGAACCTACGCTCTGATACCAAATGTTACGACCCCACCTTCCGATAACCCCCAATTAAGGGAGACCGAGAGGTTGAGCCGCACCCATTAATCCCGGATCAAAGGTTCGACATATAACCATAAACAATTATTAAATTCTAACAGACTATACTGAAAAATGGTAATAAAATTTTTCTTTACATACCTTTTGAAAAGTGGGAAACTATCTTCTAACCACAACTTAACCACTCTATTTAATTCCTCCTTGTTCTTTAATTCTTGAATTCACATTATGTCGCTTTACTGTTTGTGCTTTTGAGGATTTACCTAAAACGCCGACAAACAAAAACAACGATCAGCCGAAGCTGGTATGTGGGGAGGAGCAAATAATTGTTCAACTAAGTTAACAACATAATCATTCAATTAATGATTTAACAAGCAAGATTACGTTTTAAACCATGTAACTCAATCCATACATATTCACAACTCTGGGCTGTCCCTGCAGTGGACATGGATATCACCTCTCTTTTAGGTATAGAGTCGCATGGCACTATCCGAGGATAGCCCAATATCTAACTCATTATGACTTGATGGTCCTACCTCCGTGGTAGCCATGTACTAAGTCAACCATTGACCTGATGGACCTACCCAATGGGTAGCCATGTACAAGGTCATCCATAGACCTGATGGACCTACCCAATAGGTAGCCATGTACTAGGTCGTTCTCTAACCTGATGGACCTACCCATAGGTAGCCATGTACTAGGTTAGCTATTATGCCACAGAGAGAACCAGGATCTGAGTTTGTAGGCATATACTCTTTGTGATAGTCATAGCCACATTATAGTTTGCATGGACTAAATAAACATCCAACAGTTTATTCAAAGCAGTCGGTAAAACATTCGGAAATCACCGTGAAACTAGAACGGTTATACATAAGCGTAACCACATACCTGACTTGGCGATTCATGCAGATTATTCAACATATACTTCATGTGTATACAATCAAGTCAATCAATAGATCCAAGCAAGTAATTCAATCATCACATAGTTCCTGAAATAAATATGTACTCTATTTATTACACACTTTATCAAGAATCTACTTTATTGACTTAGATTCACTTTCTAGGGTTTCTAATCCGCATTAAGTATTCATTAATACTCTTTAAGGTTTCTTAGATCAATTTCTCAAACTTTACCTCTTTTAGGTTAACAAACCCTAATAGCACTCTTTTCCATTATATAAACCCTAATTGCTCAAACTATTCATTTAATAGTCTTTTATACCCAAACTTGTCTTAGGATCATCATATCCCTATTTATTTATATATTTGAGCAATTAAAACATTTAAAAGTCATATTCACCTAAATTAGGGTTTTCAAACTCATTAATGCATAATTATGCACAAAACCCTAGATTAAGCCAATTATATAAAAAGATTATCTTTTTAGATCTTATTTTCACTTTTATGAACAATAGGCTTAAATTATCCATTGATCATCATTAAAACCATCTATCATCAAATCTAAGGATTTTTCATTAATTAAATCATTAAAGAGGATATCTTTATGTACTTTACATATTTCAGCATATTTATGTACAAAATCTCCAAATTAAACTAATTACGTACAAAGATCACCCTTTTCGATCTTAATGCACCTTTTTGCATTTAACAGGTTAATATCAACTCTTATGATCCATTAAACCCTATTAAACACCTTAATCATATCAAAATAGGGTTTCTTAATCTTTAATTAATCAAAGATGATAATCTACATTACTTTTCGAACTATGATCAGATTCAGGCTATGAAACTATTATTAATGGATTCCTTGCATTTTTCTGATCAAAATTCATATATTACATGTCCCAATCGGAGTTACGAATATCGAGATATGAATTTTGTATGAATTACCTATTTGAGCCAATGGCACGATGCCACGTCACCTATCCCATGCACGCGCTTGATAGAATTAGAATTGAAAGACGCTTCTGCCCTTCACTTGAGTGACCCGTCCTTTGAATGGCCGAGGGTAGAATCGTCCAAAGGCACTTCGGGCTTCTTCAACCTTGCGCTGCCCAACCTGGACGCGATCCCAAGCCCTAGCCGCAGGTGGCGGGGCTTCCTCTCTCCCTCCTGGGTTCCGGCGACCACCGGCGGTGGTGCCTCCACCTCCGGCACACTGTAGCGCTCCCATGGACGCTAGTTTGAAGCAGCCAGACCTGCTGGCCCGCGCTGGCCAAGCCTTCTTCTGCGGCTGACCCTGCAGCTGTCCTGGGGGTTGATGCACGATCTCTAAGACGCGGCTCCGATGGCTATGCTATTCCCTAGCTTCGTGATGCATCCAGCTATCTGTGGTACCCTTCGTTGGCCCCTAATAGCTCCCCTCATTCTAAGGATAGCTTCTCTTCTCGTGGCTAGGGTTTAGTTAAAGAAGATGAAGAGGAAGAGGAAGAAGGGAGGGATGGCTGTGTGGAATCTCCTTCCCACACGACCCAGAACTCCACCCCTTATATAGGGATGTATCCACGCTCCCAAAACGTTCATTCAAGGGAAAACAAGCTCCTTTCCTAATAGGAGGCAAAACCTTCATTAAAACACCAGTTTTCTCTCTCTCTCATAATTCTTTTAGTCTTCTTTATTCATTAGATAATAAGAATTCGAGAATTCCCTTTCCTTTTCTCTTTATTCTTGAATTTTAACTTATTTGCCATAATATATATATATATATATATATCTCCTTAAGAAAAATACTTCCTTTTTTTTATCAATATTACATATTTCCTTAATAATGTATCTCTTTATCTTTTTATTTTGCAAATTTGCTATTTTCTATTTCCACTTTGCAATTATCTTGTTATTTTAGGTCCCTTGGACCTCAAGAAACACTCAAGGCACGGATTCCCACATTGGGGAACATTCGATTGCCTTTATCTTTCTTTAAAAGTCAATTTCTCATATTATATTTATTTCTTATCAAAATATCTCCTTTTTGAGGATTTCCCTTTATTTCTCTTTTATTTTCCTCTTTGGCATCCCTTTTATCATAAGAAATCTTTGGGATACGAAATTCCATAAAGGGTAACTCAATTATCCATCTTTCCACTTAATTCTCCACATTTCCTCAATGTTTTCAATTTCTTTCTTCATAAAGAAATATTTAATTAATCTTTTCTTTTTCTTATTTCTTTTCTTTGCAACTTTAGACTCCTTGGAACCCAAGGAATACAAGAGGCACGAAATCCTCTTTGGATTTGCCTTCTAGAGGTTTCCACATATTTTCTTTTAGCAATTATTCAATTATTCCTTCACTAATTGAATTTTCTTTATTATTGCCATGTTGTTGGGCCCAATAGCCAATAAAGCCCACAAATCAAACAACAAGGCTATTTTAAACAAAATCCATTTATTCACAACAAATCACATCATTATTGTCAATTATCCTTAATATGAGAAATTGCATTTCTCACCAATTGAACCCAAAAATTGGGGTTATAACATCCTTCCCCTCTTATAGGAATTTTGTCCTCAAAATTCAAACAAGCAAGCAAACAATTCAGGATAAGACTTTTCCATGTCCATCATTGGCCCCTATGTGGCTTTGCCGTACCCATGGCATTTTCAAAGAACCTTTATTATCACATATTCTTTTTCTCTGAGTTCTTTCATCCTGGCGTCTATAAACTACACAGGTGACTCAGGCCATTTCAACCTCCCTTGGGGCTCACTAGGTTCATTGCTCAGCACATGGTCGGGTACCTCACATAGTGCTCTAAATTGGACACATGGAAAACATTTCTCATTACTCTATCCCGAGGGGTAGGGTCAACCTAACCTTCTCCACCCATCCATCTCTAATGGACCCATGTATCAGGGACTCAGCTCTCTTAGCTATAACTTAGAGGGGTCGGATTTTCACGTTACATTTTCTCCCATAGTGAACTGCATGTCAGTCTACTTTGCATCTGCTTACGACTCTTATCATCTCTAGGCTCCTTTCAGCCATTTCACGATCAAAGTGACTTTATCTACACGCACTGTGGTCCTTTTTCTAACCATCATATGGTCCTTTCACCAACATCACCTTACTGAAGTGGTGACCGACACAACCTCCCTTACAGAGCTTCATATAAAACTTGATACATGGTTATGGTGGTTATTGTCACATATTTCATAGGACAAGAACTGTCTCTAGTTATCACCCTGAACGAGCACACATGCCCTCATCAAACCCTTTAGTCTGGACCATCCTAACCATAGTTAGGGGTGATAAACTATACTAACATTGAGTTCTTCATGTACCTACTTCCACTTTATGGAAGTGAACCTTTAGGTCAAACTCAAGAACCTTTGAACTCACTTCATGGTGTAGTTGAACCATCTCTCTCATGGATAGTTCAACTGGATCTGTCCCTTAACCGAACTCTTCCTTTATTATATTATCTAGGTAAGGCGACCTACCATAACCCACATTGTATCTCGACCTTCCTCGATCCAGGGAAGACTTATCACAACATCCATAGTGTTGAGCTCTCATTTCCTCTCAGGGATTCTTTTGTCCTCTATATCGATACACCGGGTTACTGGGGTTCGTCCATTACCTCTTGGCTTGCATGGCCATACACCACATGCAACTTCATCTTAAGCATCCAAAGTGCTATTTCCATTTTCCATGGTGTATGATGATCTTCGACCATGATTTCCTATATGTCATGATTCTTTCAAGATCAAATCCTCTGAAACCCTAAACCACTCTAGTCGGGGTTTCGTCACCTTCTCTTTCAAAGAGGTTTATCTGAGGTTCTACCACCATCCTTTCATTACCTCAAGGACTAGACTGGAAACCCTTATCCTTTCAACACATCTGGTTACATCTGAGTGTTATCCAAACACCTCTCCTTTTCAATCATAGGGTTAGCCAAACAACCTCTTC
The DNA here is from genome assembly GCA_963693085.1 of Alisma plantago-aquatica. NCBI lineage: Eukaryota > Viridiplantae > Streptophyta > Magnoliopsida > Alismatales > Alismataceae > Alisma > Alisma plantago-aquatica. The sequence goes on from OY856411.1 coordinate 862,438,505, forward strand.
TAGCTTCTAATCAAACAAGCCAGATGTATCTCAACCAGAACACCCATTACAACTTCACATCCTTAGGTATTAGGTAATATTACACTTTCATGCATTTTGCTCATCATGCCACCTCAAACTATATGTTTATCTTCAAAAGAACACTCTCTGATTCCATCATCATGGTGATTAAACTCAACCTAGTATAACTTGAAAGTTCCACATAGCTCATGATAAAAACATCCTCATAAGGGAACTACCTCATTCCTCTTAGTGTTTACAAACCATCGATGTATCATTCATTCACTTTACCATGGTAAGATAATTTTCTCTATCCCCATTTCTCGTGACAACGTTTCAACCTACATCATCTCTTATCCTTGGTGTATGGCATGCGTACTGTCCTATCTCTCACCCCCATAACAAGAGGAAATAAGCATTTGGCTGCAGTCCAAATACAGAGTTCTTCCTGTTCCAAGAGTAGAGATGGTACATCCCACCTTGCCAGTACACCTTTAAATCTAAGTTGCAACGTGCCACATATGTCTCTTCTTTCACAACCATCATGATATTAAACTAGTCTTGAACCTGCTGAGGTTTATATCCCTGGTCATCTCCTCTAGGTCTATAGGGTACCGAATCTTTTGGGGTCATCCCTTTTCCCTCATGCATCAAGAGAGTGCCCTATTCATCTGCCCTTTGGGTCCCATGAGTTCATGAAGGTGATCAATCTCCTAACCCATGGCCCTCAGACGATGATAGCTGTTACCTCCCGACCCTATGGTCATGTGCAACTGGGGAATTAGGCACTCCTACCTTCATCGGACTTATCCCTACCTGACCCTAGGATAGACTTAGGATTCTCCATCATAGAACATGTTCACTTAGAACCTTACCCAAGTCTTCATCATCTCTCTTTCTGCATTCATGGGCTGGCCTTCATCCTTTCATCAGGATCATGGCAACCTATCTACCTTGGTCACACCCTTTACTGGTTACCTCCATGGTAACACATTCACATGCAATAGAGATGGATATCTACGGGTCTATGGTTTCATTCTCATACTATGTACTTTTCTCTTAGCTTCTCAAGATCTTAAGAGACCTCTTTAGGTCACCTTAAGCTAACCAAAACTGATATACACCCTTCCAAAGGGGTCCCTCTCCCAGGATGGGAGGAAAACTATCTCTAAGGTCACAAAAGCTTTTAGGTCTAGGGTTTACATCCACGCGAGCCTATTTAACCCTAGCAAGCCATCAAGGCACAAGCAGGTCACTTACTGTACTATGCTAGGTCATACTTGTCCTCTTTCCTCAATGTCGGATTAAGATCATACCTTTCTTTATCATCAACTTAGCTGTGAGGGGTTCATCAAACACACCTTTAACTTCAGGGGCTCCTCTTTTCCTCCATTCATGAGGATTACTATTCTTACTTGTATAGGAATTCAACTTCTCATCATGAGCCATAGGTACACCACTTCCCCTCTTAGGCCTAGGACCCTAGGTTCACTGCGTGCTCTGTCTCTTAACTACGAACCAAGCATGAAAAAGGCATGACATGCACTCCTTGTCATCCTTCAACTCAAACAACACTTAGGATTGGGTCCTCCTCAAGGTCACCCAACAAGGTACAGGGCCTCATAACCTGCTACTAAACCTTTCTAGGTCTAGGAATTCTTCTTCAGATGCTTCATCTTCTATCTCTAGGGCTTGGTTCCTCTAAAGGAAACCAAGATATCATCAACCTTCAGGGATCGATCATGAAGCAACCACTATCATCCATAGTTCAGGGTTTTAGGCTTCCAACCTTCTTACTGGGTTTCCTGCTCTCTCTAGGGATAACCCTACATCCAACCTCACCAGTAGAGGTCCTCTCTTCATGAAGGTTCAACCTCAAAGGCATGCTCTACATGGGTGAAGCCTAGGTTCGAACTTATGGTTGCTCAAAATCATCCATACCCCTTATGATTCCTTATCCAGGGTTTCATCCTACCGTCACCCCCATGACGTGCCCTAGGTTTCAGCTATGCCCTACTGGTACAAGTCCATGGGGTTTCTAAGGTCCTTCACTAACCTCATCATCTAAGGAGTTATCCTTTACCCTGACATGCACGATCCTTCCCCGGTTTGGGTTGCCAAAGGTGTTAGGTCATCTGTGGATCATATGGCTTCCCAAAGGCATGTCCCTTCAAACACCTGGTCCAACTCATCTCTCTCTAACCATCACTTAGGGTTAGGGTTAGCATCATCCTCATAGGATGTGCCAGGTCTCTACTAGCAATGGAGATCTCTATCTCCAAGACTGACTTATCCTCCAGACAAGAAGGTCTAGCCTCAGGTCTCTCCTGAGGACATGACATCTTATGTCATACGACCTAAGCATGTATCTATTATTTATTTTGCGCTTAATCTATTAAGCTTATGTCCATGACATCTTATTTACATGCCTTTCATTAATTTCGTGGAGGATCCCTTAAACCTTATTAACCTTACCCATACCTCAAGAGGGTGAGGAGAAGGAAGAAAACCCTAATCCTTTAGGTCCTTATCAGAATTTTGTGATGAGAAGGGATGAATAAGATGAAAAGTCCTAAAGGTATCTTATTTCGATTCATACCCTAAGACTTTGGCCAGGCGGTCACACGGGTCCGGGAGTCCTCGTATTCCGACTAGCGGTGCGGAGGAAAATCTTGCCAGCCCCCGGCCGTGATCCCTTTCTAGACACCTCCGTCATTCGGATACTCCTCTAATAACTCCCTTGGGTTCTATGGAGTTTGTAAAATTTAATAATCATTAATGGTTAAATGAGGAACCTACGCTCTGATACCAAATGTTACGACCCCACCTTCCGATAACCCCCAATTAAGGGAGACCGAGAGGTTGAGCCGCACCCATTAATCCCGGATCAAAGGTTCGACATATAACCATAAACAATTATTAAATTCTAACAGACTATACTGAAAAATGGTAATAAAATTTTTCTTTACATACCTTTTGAAAAGTGGGAAACTATCTTCTAACCACAACTTAACCACTCTATTTAATTCCTCCTTGTTCTTTAATTCTTGAATTCACATTATGTCGCTTTACTGTTTGTGCTTTTGAGGATTTACCTAAAACGCCGACAAACAAAAACAACGATCAGCCGAAGCTGGTATGTGGGGAGGAGCAAATAATTGTTCAACTAAGTTAACAACATAATCATTCAATTAATGATTTAACAAGCAAGATTACGTTTTAAACCATGTAACTCAATCCATACATATTCACAACTCTGGGCTGTCCCTGCAGTGGACATGGATATCACCTCTCTTTTAGGTATAGAGTCGCATGGCACTATCCGAGGATAGCCCAATATCTAACTCATTATGACTTGATGGTCCTACCTCCGTGGTAGCCATGTACTAAGTCAACCATTGACCTGATGGACCTACCCAATGGGTAGCCATGTACAAGGTCATCCATAGACCTGATGGACCTACCCAATAGGTAGCCATGTACTAGGTCGTTCTCTAACCTGATGGACCTACCCATAGGTAGCCATGTACTAGGTTAGCTATTATGCCACAGAGAGAACCAGGATCTGAGTTTGTAGGCATATACTCTTTGTGATAGTCATAGCCACATTATAGTTTGCATGGACTAAATAAACATCCAACAGTTTATTCAAAGCAGTCGGTAAAACATTCGGAAATCACCGTGAAACTAGAACGGTTATACATAAGCGTAACCACATACCTGACTTGGCGATTCATGCAGATTATTCAACATATACTTCATGTGTATACAATCAAGTCAATCAATAGATCCAAGCAAGTAATTCAATCATCACATAGTTCCTGAAATAAATATGTACTCTATTTATTACACACTTTATCAAGAATCTACTTTATTGACTTAGATTCACTTTCTAGGGTTTCTAATCCGCATTAAGTATTCATTAATACTCTTTAAGGTTTCTTAGATCAATTTCTCAAACTTTACCTCTTTTAGGTTAACAAACCCTAATAGCACTCTTTTCCATTATATAAACCCTAATTGCTCAAACTATTCATTTAATAGTCTTTTATACCCAAACTTGTCTTAGGATCATCATATCCCTATTTATTTATATATTTGAGCAATTAAAACATTTAAAAGTCATATTCACCTAAATTAGGGTTTTCAAACTCATTAATGCATAATTATGCACAAAACCCTAGATTAAGCCAATTATATAAAAAGATTATCTTTTTAGATCTTATTTTCACTTTTATGAACAATAGGCTTAAATTATCCATTGATCATCATTAAAACCATCTATCATCAAATCTAAGGATTTTTCATTAATTAAATCATTAAAGAGGATATCTTTATGTACTTTACATATTTCAGCATATTTATGTACAAAATCTCCAAATTAAACTAATTACGTACAAAGATCACCCTTTTCGATCTTAATGCACCTTTTTGCATTTAACAGGTTAATGTCAACTCTTATGATCCATTAAACCCTATTAAACACCTTAATCATATCAAAATAGGGTTTCTTAATCTTTAATTAATCAAAGATGATAATCTACATTACTTTTCGAACTATGATCAGATTCAGGCTATGAAACTATTATTAATGGATTCCTTGCATTTTTCTGATCAAAATTCATATATTACATGTCCCAATCGGAGTTACGAATATCGAGATATGAATTTTGTATGAATTACCTATTTGAGCCAATGGCACGATGCCACGTCACCTATCCCATGCACGCGCTTGATAGAATTAGAATTGAAAGACGCTTCTGCCCTTCACTTGAGTGACCCGTCCTTTGAATGGCCGAGGGTAGAATCGTCCAAAGGCACTTCGGGCTTCTTCAACCTTGCGCTGCCCAACCTGGACGCGATCCCAAGCCCTAGCCGCAGGTGGCGGGGCTTCCTCTCTCCCTCCTGGGTTCCGGCGACCACCGGCGGTGGTGCCTCCACCTCCGGCACACTGTAGCGCTCCCATGGACGCTAGTTTGAAGCAGCCAGACCTGCTGGCCCGCGCTGGCCAAGCCTTCTTCTGCGGCTGACCCTGCAGCTGTCCTGGGGGTTGATGCACGATCTCTAAGACGCGGCTCCGATGGCTATGCTATTCCCTAGCTTCGTGATGCATCCAGCTATCTGTGGTACCCTTCGTTGGCCCCTAATAGCTCCCCTCATTCTAAGGATAGCTTCTCTTCTCGTGGCTAGGGTTTAGTTAAAGAAGATGAAGAGGAAGAGGAAGAAGGGAGGGATGGCTGTGTGGAATCTCCTTCCCACACGACCCAGAACTCCACCCCTTATATAGGGATGTATCCACGCTCCCAAAACGTTCATTCAAGGGAAAACAAGCTCCTTTCCTAATAGGAGGCAAAACCTTCATTAAAACACCAGTTTTCTCTCTCTCTCATAATTCTTTTAGTCTTCTTTATTCATTAGATAATAAGAATTCGAGAATTCCCTTTCCTTTTCTCTTTATTCTTGAATTTTAACTTATTTGCCATAATATATATATATATATATATATATATATATATCTCCTTAAGAAAAATACTTCCTTTTTTTATCAATATTACATATTTCCTTAATAATGTATCTCTTTATCTTTTTATTTTGCAAATTTGCTATTTTCTATTTCCACTTTGCAATTATCTTGTTATTTTAGGTCCCTTGGACCTCAAGAAACACTCAAGGCACGGATTCCCACATTGGGGAACATTCGATTGCCTTTATCTTTCTTTAAAAGTCAATTTCTCATATTATATTTATTTCTTATCAAAATATCTCCTTTTTGAGGATTTCCCTTTATTTCTCTTTTATTTTCCTCTTTGGCATCCCTTTTATCATAAGAAATCTTTGGGATACGAAATTCCATAAAGGGTAACTCAATTATCCATCTTTCCACTTAATTCTCCACATTTCCTCAATGTTTTCAATTTCTTTCTTCATAAAGAAATATTTAATTAATCTTTTCTTTTTCTTATTTCTTTTCTTTGCAACTTTAGACTCCTTGGAACCCAAGGAATCCAAGAGGCACGAAATCCTCTTTGGATTTGCCTTCTAGAGGTTTCCACATATTTTCTTTTAGCAATTATTCAATTATTCCTTCACTAATTGAATTTTCTTTATTATTGCCATGTTGTTGGGCCCAATAGCCAATAAAGCCCACAAATCAAACAACAAGGCTATTTTAAACGAAATCCATTTATTCACAACAAATCACATCATTATTGTCAATTATCCTTAATATGAGAAATTGCATTTCTCACCAATTGAACCCAAAAATTGGGGTTATAACAATGAACATAGCCAGGTATGAGCTATGATGTTTCATATAATACAGATTTAAATAGGCCTTGTGAGCCATGTTAAATACTTGTACAACAAGTATAATGCTTATAGGGTTTGATGACCTAAAAAGACAGTTGTTGCCTAGTGAGAGATGACAAGATGTTTAAATGGGCCTTGTGAGCTATGTGAAATACTTGTGTCACAAGTATAATGTATACCTTGGTCTGATGACCTAGAGGTAATGGTTACCTGATAAGTGGTAACAATGTTCAATGATGGACTAAGAGTTTGAATACCCAGATCTAGCAATCATGATGATGATAATGTTAAGGGGTGAGAATTTCCAGAAATGTGATAAGGGACTGAGATCCTAAGTGTTATGTATTCACTGTGTCCCAAAGATTATGAAAGTACTTAGTAAATGCATTACACCTTTTTCTTTGTAGCATATGTTATAATCCATGTTTGTAACTTGATTGATGCTAAAAGATACTATAATACACTTAATTAATCAAATGAAACCTTATCATGTAGTGCCCATGCCATAGATCCATTAGGTGTCAGGATTTGCGGAATGGTGAAATGAGTTTAACTCAGAGTGCATATTTTTGAATATGTGGGGGGTGAAGGACGAACATATCCTTATGCCCAGATGGGGATTGATGTGTTATCTCCTTGATGAATGCCAGGGTTGCAATGTGACCACCTTGATGAAAATGTACCAGGGATTGATGTGTTATCTCCCCGATGAATGCCAGGGTTGCCGTGTGATCACCCTGATGAAAATGTATTGGGGATTGATGTGATATCTCCCCGAAGAGAGTGCATGTTGTGACTGTATCTCTATAGCGAAGATACTAGTATACCCTGGTAAGCTAATTGAAGTTGACACAAGATGTCCTACCAGTAGTCTCGTACTGATCGAGAGGGGTGAGGTCTTAGAAGCCGACTCTTCCATCGACCTTGTATAGTACCAATTTTGACCAAGCGGTGGTCATTTGGAGCATGAGCGGTATACCTCATCTCCTTTGGGCATACGTGTGATTGTGAACATGTAATCATCCGTATAACATATTTTCTTAAGATATGAATATGGAAACATTGGTTGATGCTTCATTACTTTTATACATCTTAGTTGATAGATGTCATATATGTTCTTAATATTCCTTATAAAGCAAATAGATGATCTATAGATCTGTTATGGATAGTTACACTAGTTTAACATTGCTATTGTTTTGCACTGCAATTAAATAATGAATAAACATGCTTATTTACATAAAAGATCCTCTGATCAGTTTTATACTGTTTACGTGTGATAATAATATTGTTGGCAGAGATTTATCTCTTGTTGGGACTTGTGTCTCACCTCGTGGGTTCCACAATTTTTAGGTGGAAGTGGACGAGGAGGTAGATACCGTACTATAGAGCGAGAACCACATTAGTAGGGACATTAGTAACAACTCAGTTTGAGTGTACTGTAGAAGTCCTATGTGTCGTATCTGTACTCTCGAGTCCTTCAGAGTTAGTAACTAATGATTTTATGAACGATCTGAGATTTTGGCTTGATTGCCTCAAGGTTTTATGTTGCTTATATATATGTTTAGGCAAAGCAAAATGTATATGTTATCCTCAAGATGAGATGGTACAATGGATGTACAATATGGACCATGATGTATATAAAGTGTTGGTTCTTTCTTTAAGAATTTCCTAGAAATGGATCTCTTTGAAAAATGGTTTTAATTTTTGTTAATCCACTACTTATGGTTATTCCGCATAATTACTGGTGACAATTTGACTTGATTTGATGTCAGATCGTCACACATCATGTGAGGATTCTATAGTGTTAAGGGATATAAGTCTAATTAACTCCTTAAATTCATGGTTCATTCATTAAATCAGTGTTTCTTAGTTTAACCTTGTAAACAGTTCTTTTCATAGATCATTTATAATATGTACCGCAAAACTGAATTGATGAGTGACACCACATCTCATAATGAGAAAAAATGGTATGAAAATACTTGATTCACCAAATGCCATAGCCTTAGGGTTTCATTTGCCTCATTCGTGTGTCACATGACTCGCATAATGATTTAATGCATCATAAATTTTCACAGATAAAAGGTTGGTTTCAATAGTTCACATACAACCAAACATATATATGAAACCCTATAATGAAGTGAAATAGGATTTTCATGTCGTTCATTGAAATATCATGCATCAAGTAACCTTGAATAAATGAATTTATAACGATAAAAGAATCAAATTATTTGAATTTCATGATGCCCATTCGTTAACTTCTAATTTTCCATTCATCTAGGGTGTCACCCTATTTACTGAGATATCAAGCAAACACTGATAACATCAAATGAAATCCAAGATAGTATCCTACATATATGTACAACACATTTTGATAATAAAATCATTCATAAATAAGGATATTCAAGTAGGCAAATTTCTTTATTCAATTATACATCAATTTTAGACATAACCAAAAACCCTAGATTTTGGCATATTTGTATAACTTCTATAATAACTTTGGGAATTCTATTTTAGATGAGTTGTATCTATTTATTACATGATTTTATCATCTAAAGTTCATCAAAATAGAAAAACAATCCATTTCTAGATCATCTTTCATAAGTTTAAACTAAAGACAAATTTATGATTTGTAGTCGCATACAAAGGAATTGAATATTATTCTGGATTTAATCTAATTTCATACAATCTACTATTTAAATCAAGTACCCACTGCCTAAAGTGTGGAAACACCTAAAAAACATATTTCCACATCTAAAATTCTCAAACTCGTATTAAAACCCTAGCAAATCACCGCTTTCTTCTTCATTTCAACTCATAAATCCTAGGATTGAAGAATTATAGAGAAAGAGTGAGAAAAGTGAGAGATTTGATATTATTTAAAATCAAATCAAAGGAGGAGAAGAATCTTGACATGTGAGAGAAGAATCACCAAGAAAATCTATATAGAGATGACAAACTTACTTGATTTCATCAACTCTAGGAAGAGAAAACCTTAGATCGCCATCTTCACCACTTTCTCCATCCAAACCATAACTCTCCCTCTCTCTCTATGATTTCATTTATATAGAATGAATCACAAAATATGAGTGCTCCTAGTGTATTATATTGATTGTATATAGCAATTGAGGTGCTTGGTCAATTGCATATTGATCCTACTTACACTTTCATCTATTTTAGAATAATTTTCTACCATAAAAATGTTACTATAAATTGTTTACTGAATATGTCAAACCTCCTATAAAAATTTAGTATGTTGTTTTTCATTGCGTTTCATATCTCCAATAAAAAATTTAGATCATTTTGAACTACCAATAAATTAATAAAAATCAAATAGTGCACTACTATCCAGTAGTCGGCAAAAAAGTTAGCTAAGAGCAAAATGCCCTGGATACCTCCATAATGGCCGTGCAAGCTACCACGATCATGCCACCTAATACGATGAAGCTGCCTACCATGTCTGTGGTGCCTTGATTCTAGTAGATTTTAGTAAAAAGATGATCATCACTTCTATTTCTCCAAAACGGTTGTGTGGCCTAGAATGCTCGTGCCACCATCAATCCTACACGGTCATGCTACCCACTGTGGTTGTTTTACCCACCATGACTATTCTACCCACCACGACCGTTCTACCCAATCCTACAACGCCCATTTTATGGTCCCTTTTATCACCTTGCCCGTTCCACCCAACCATAGGCATGTTGAGCAAAATCCCTAATTTCAGTCGACTAGGGTTTATACTTCTCAAACACTAATTATTCAAAATGAAGGCGTGCCTAGAGTTCCCATTAGATTTAACACATCATAATTGAGCTACCACCATTAATTATATTTAAAGATGATCGATCTAATTAAGCATGTAATCATCTAGGTAAATCCTAATTTACCAATTAAGCTCAAATGTGATCATAACAATTCTCCCCCCTTAAAAGGTTTCATCCTCAAAACATAAATATATAGGAAAAATACATTCAAGGTTTCTTTTAAACTTCTAAAATCTTAAATGTCACTACATTCTTGTATTTCAAATGTGAATAATGTTTTTAGCATTGAGTCCTTTGTTTCTCTTCTAATCACAACAAATTTAAAACAAGACTTCTCAATGACAGAAAAAGAATTTCTATGTCACAATCAATAATAGGAAAGAGAAATAGAAGTCAACCATTTTCAATCATGTCATACTCTCTTTAGGTGTTACCTCAATACTGGTAATCTGATTCAACTATATCATTTACACAGTTCAATTTTTACTATTGTTATTTCTTACATCTAAGTTACTAAAGAGAGTTCACTCTGTCATTTTGAAGTTTACTATTGTGCTTCAGATAGCAAATCACTCATAAGTTATAAGACTCGATTTAACAAAATTGCACAACACTGAGCTGTATTACTAATATTAATGGCTAAATCCATAACACCCTTTTCAATTAGTAAATTGCTTGCACTTGTACAACTAAATCATACGTAAAATAAATTTACATCCCTTGATATACCTTCAACAAATTATACTTCTAAAATAAATTCACATTTTATTGAAAGTCATATGTTTTCTCTAATTTCTCTTCTTGTTCATTACTACTTACTTCTTATTACTTTTCTTTCTCATTTTGATCATATAGATTAAACATCTCTAACACTAAATATTTGAGGTAAGAATAGATTATTCATCATTCTTGTTGTCACTGCAAGAATTTATTTCAAATCACACTTTGCTCATTTTGCACTTTTCCTTTTATTCAAATCACACTTCTTACATTTCAAATCTATTTCTTATCCCCCACTCTTATTCATTATCATATTTTTTATCTATCTTTCTCATTTGTGCTATTTAAATGCTATATTACTATAACTGTTAGTTTCTTCTCATATTATTGATGTCAGAATTTTATTTTATATAGGTGTTAGTACTCTAGGTCAAATCATTAGTGACGTTCCTTCAACTCATTAGAACCCTAAACAAGCTAGGGTTTGATTGTTATCAATAGCATGATGTTATTGTGATATGATTTTTTTTACTCTCTTATTTTGATATGCAAACCTTAGCTCTCTTGAGGTTAACTAAATTCTTCCTTATCTTTACCACTTGAATTGCCTTTTCTCTTACTTGACCTTTCCGATAGGTTACTTTATTTATTTACCTTACTAGGATTTCAACATCATAATATGTGTCATTAATACACTTTATAGATGTGTTAACCATGGTGGTTATTCACCATATAAAATTCATTTTCTTATCAATTCATTCCCACATTGCTCTCATTAAAGAAGATACAAGACTAAAGATGATTTTGAGATTTAGAATTTTGATCTTCGAGTATTCACTTAGCACATTTCTCGTATCTAGGTTTTATTAGTCATCATCAAAGAGACTAGACCATTTAGCGTTTTCTCACATCTCACAATATCTCTCTTTTATAATCTATATTACTCCATCATGTTTTGAACCCTTCTTTAAATTTCTATCATCCTATTATTATATGATACTCTTCCACTTATCATCTTTAACTTCTACTCATCTCTTGTGATCATATTGCTCATTCATGTGTATGATTATATATTCCAGGCCACATATATCTCCTATTATCCTTTTACTAATGTGAAGTTGAAATTCTAATTCAATATTCTCCCTACTAGTTTCATCTTATGTTTAAAACATGTCCTTTGTTTCACATCAAAAAGCTCAAGAAGGGGTCAAACATAGTTTCTCTTTCAATCAAGCTTTTCTGTTCTAAATATAATTTACCTTTATATGACTTTTTCATTTGTTTAGATGCACGTTTGTTCTTCTTTTGAGAACTATTTCCATTTCATCACTAGGAACCTATTGAATACATTTGATGGAAACTAGGTTGTTACTCTTTAGATACTTTGAATCAAAAGCTTGTAAGGATGACTTCATTAAACTTCATAATAGAAGTGCACACTCCATGCTCTCAATTATATCATGTAATCCCCCTTCCTTAATCAAACACATCATTTCCATCACTTCTCTTTTGTTTCATATGAGTTTTTTTATCATAGTCTTATAATTTACATGCTCATCTAGTTGTCTTCACTTTAACTCTTCTAAAGACTCTTCATTTCTACATACTTATTGTATACTTGTCTTTTCTTCTATTTTCCCTTTGTTTTGGAGTAAATAAATGCATTTTAATTGAATATATGATACATTCCTTATAATTCATTCTTTCTATGTTGACTTCTGTGTAAATTTATCCTATGTTCCCCATATTTCATATAAAGACACTTCATGTGATGACGATCATTAAGCTTTATTCCCAATTTTTGGTTTCTTATCTAAGGCCCCAAAGTTGGATCTTAGATATCAATTTCAATTTATTACTAGTTATTCCAGTCTTTCCCTTATATCTCAATGTCTTAGTGTATGTACATACTCATTACATAATGAGATTGCATCTCCACAGTTTAATTATTATTATTAGATTGACAATTAGGATTCATTAGATCCCAGTAACACATCCTTCCAGCCAGACCAAGCTGAAACTATAGTCCTGAAGCCAAGAGCTACTCAGGATTAGCCAACTCCTTTTTATCTCAAACATGTAGAAAGAATATCCACTTAGGGAAAACTCATTTAAAGATCATATCTGGCCTACTTGATACAAAGAATGTAAACAATAATTGAAGGAACTATATAGTGTACAACAATCTTAAAGAACCATATATATTTCCAAAAATTGAATATCTGATTTCCAATATATAAGAGCATTTATGTCGATCTCCAATAAAAACAACAATATAAGATAAAAGTTGTATCCCATTCTATCTTTATGCTCTTATTACTTCATTACTTTCTAGTCTTCTAACCCAAATATTTCTAGGGTTTCTCTCTAGCCCGTCCTCCCTCAGCATACCTGGCCAGAACATCTACAGAAGATAGATATAATACTTGATACTGGTCAACCAAAGTACTTAGATACCAAGCCAGGGTATCCCAATACTCAGACTTCCCAGAGCTATAGACACATCACATCTTAACTGCCACACACCTATGACTCTGATTTACTATCCTAATGGTCCTGACGACTCAACCTAGGCTCTAATACCAAGCTGTTACACCCACATCCCACAATTACCACTAACCATGAGATTGGGGCATAAGTTGAGAATTAAAGTTAATACAAAGAAAATACTTAGCCTTTTATTGATTTAAAACTCTTTGTTTTCAAACATTCAATCACATAAACTAACTATACAAGGGGGTTTAAAACTTGATTACTTGAATCTGATTTCAACAATAAAAGATACACATCTAACCATTAATTTTGTTCATGACACTTACATGTACATACGAAATGACAATCAAATACATTCTCTATTGTTAAGGAAACAGAGTTACATGTGACGCCCTATCACGGTAAATGAGATTACTCAAAACAAACATGTGATCAATCGCTAATTATCTTTACACCAGAAAAGAAGGTAAATTAAAACCAATTTAACCATTACCATCATGTTCAAAAATATTTACATAAAGGTCCAACGACTTACATATCAACACATACCATATCAGGTATTTACATGTATGACCAGTGGTCTTAGCCACAACCTATATACAAAAGAGATGTTCTACATATACATGCCATACATAAACATCAACACACTGCCAAAACTCGATTTAATGTACAAATTGTCTACAAAACATCCCCTGCCCCAACTTGAGAGTATATAGATGACTCTAGGACATGACTAGCTACTAGATAACCTTCTACTCCTATTGCTCCTCAAGTTTCTCTTCTTCACCACCATGATCCTGACGACGCCACTGAGGACTACCTAAAAAGATTTGGTGACCCTTGAGGGGAGACCAACGTCCCAATGAGAGATATAACTCTCAAACAACAATTATCAATTACAAGTGTTTATATAATTAAGTAGGTTAGGAAGATTTAGCTAAGTACGCAGATTGAAAACTTTTGAGTAAGTCAAACAGATAGGCATAACAACATGCATGATTAACAAGTATATAAAGAGCAGGTAAGATTAGCATCTACTAAACATGTGACTCATTCTACTACATTATATAAAAATGAAGCAGTATAAGAAGCATGGAAAAGGGTAACAACCAATTTGAATCATGCAGTTGGATTACATATTTTATTAAGCCCTGGGGAGTTTGAGGTATACCACTCAAATTCCAACTGACCACCGCTTGATCGCAATTAGTTCCATAAAAGATCTAAGATAGCTAGAATCCTAAGATCACACCCCTCGATCAGTACAAGTCAAATGTAGCGACATACCAGTCAAACTGCCTATGATGACATATAAGTCAAGCTGCCAACAATCTAGTCCACCCTTGGTATATATGTCACAACACTAGCAACCAGGGTATACAATAACACTATCTTCCAAGGTATAACCATAGTTGTCCTCACACACATCACAAATATACATGTATCAACTATTCTTAAACTGAGGCATGACTGCAACCTTCCTCCAAACATTGGTATCAGGATGTCAAGGACAGATAGTTACATGCACTCCATATACTCAATAGTATGTGCTCTGAGCTTCCCTTAGGAATACCTATTTCCCCATACAACAAATCCTGACATTGGAATGGCTCTATGACAAAAAGTACTACATGATTAGTGTTACACCCCAATCTCACAATTACCATTAATCATGAGATAGGGCATAAATTGAGGATTTATCATAATACAAAGATCACCCTTAACTTTTTCTTCTTTTTCAAACTCTTTGTTTTCTCGCATTGAATCACATAAACAAACTATACAAGAGAATCAAACCTTGATTACTCTAATATGATCTCAACATTAATGATACACATTCATACATTCATTATGTTTCTCACACTTCCATGTACATACGACATGATAATAAAATGCATTCTCTCTTATTAAGGAAACAAAGATACAAACATCATTTACAACTCTCTCACATCTATACAAGGACCTAGAGTGATAGGGACCGACTGAACTTAACTATACTTAGACTTAACTCTTGTGGCAGATCTACTCTGATGCAATGATATCTTCTTCAAGTCCATGTGATTTCCCTAAAAATTTTGAGTAGAGGGGTGAGCCTACTCTCTCAATGAATGAGTACTTCAAAGAAATAGTCTAAAGCACTGATATAATTACAGATATACTTTTAAGCAATTGATATCAATTTTAACAGCAGAAAGCTTTAGAGAGTCTAATAATTGACAATCATAAATATGGCAGGATACTCTAAATATCTGTAAGAGTAAATCAATATATGAAATGCTTGATTGATCATAAAGAGAACTAATAATTCAAAAACATACAAAGAATAATTGAAAAAATGTAACACTTGTTTGACCTCTCATTCATTTTATTATGCCCTGATCATATGAAGTGTACTCTACATATGAAGACTCGTAGTGCACTACGATCACACCATACAAGACTTAGCAGACACACTCGGGAAATGCTAAGTGTGACTACTCTCCTGGTCTGCAACAGGGAAATGGCTCACTGGCCTAAACTGGACTCCTCCTCTAACCTGAGCACACATGCAGAGAGTCAAGCCACCTCTTGGCCTTTTCTGTACTCTAGTGCCACCAGGATCTCTGGTTGATGTTGGACACTACATTTTGAAATTTTAGGAGACCCCCGTATACTAGTCACACCGCTAGGGTTAGGTCCCCCGTACCATCTCTTGGTACGTTCCGACTCCCGTATACTGGACACACCACCGGGGTAGGTCGTTTCATCCCTAAGGCATAGACCTCTCATAGGGATTCCATGGTGTTTAGGGATCTTAAGTATATTATTTTATTATTCCTAGAAAAATATTTCTACATTGTACCTTTCTCTTACTCATACTTGACTCTGGTATCTCTATGGTGCCATGTCTATTTATTTGAAGTTTATAACACAACATGTATATCATTCTAAACTTGGCAGAGAAGTATATTCAAAATATTGCAATATACTGAGTAATCAACATACTATACATACTGGAAGACTAGATGTAACATACTGAATCTCAGGGTATTTTCTGCAATTTACCCACTTTTGAGATTTTCTTGGCCTTCTAGTCCATTTGGACCTTTTTCATAAATTTCCCTTGTTTTATATTCTTTTTGGACCCCTTGTGCAATTTGAGCACAATTCAATGTTTAAAATTACCTTTTTCCCTCATTTATGATTATGGAAGGGTGTTTGCACAAATAACCCAATTAAGGAGATAAGTGAAGGTTAATAATGTAATTTTGTCATTAAGGATGGATATAAGTAGATAAAATTAATTTGGAGCTTTTTGGATAAATATATTAGTAACAATGTGCATTTGAATTAATTATGAGTATATTAACCTCTTTATTTTCTCTCTCCTCTTAAGTGGATGAAATGTGTGAAAATGGGATAATATGGTGAGTTATTTCTCTTGAAATAATTAGTATATGATTGCCTCGAAATATTACTCCCATATTTCAATTAATTAGTTTTCCATATTATTTCACCTCTTTTAATATATTAATACATCTAATAATGGACAACATATGAATTATGAGCCTTAGTGAGCTTGAATATGAAATCTAATTATATAGCATTGAGAGGATGTTGAGTCATAATTTATATTCATGCAAATGTGATAATTGTTGATATTTAAATGTGGCAGTTTTCTAAAATCTTATTCACTCTTTTGCCTCTCACTTCTTGAAATCCCTTAGTGGAATATTTGGTTATGAAATGCTTATCTTTATGATTTCCTTTATCCTATTATTGACACATACCTTTTATCTCTCTCTTGCTGGATGACCCCAACCATCTAGGCTAGGATCAGAGTGCGCATGGAAGCTTGGTGAACCTAAGGCTAAGGATAGGACAAGAAGAAAAGGAACATATAGCTTGCATGATCATAGTTGCTTCTATGTTTTAAGTTGTTTTGTTTGGAGACAATGTTGTATTAGTTTAAGTATTCCTCTACCTAGATCCTAGTTCCTTGTATAAAGATGTACCCCTTTGGGGAAAATTTGTAATGTACTCTTTATACATTTTGAATAAAGTCAAGATTTAAATTTCCACTGCTACACAATTGATGATTTTGGTTGCCATGGTTTATAGTAGAGACTTGGTCTTTACAGCATGGTATCAGAGCATCAAGGTAGTCAGATTCTTGACTAATTCAAAAATTGTCTCCCTAGAGTATATAGTTTCCCTTTAGCTAAGTTTTTCACCTTAGAGTTGACCTAGCATGAAAGTTTAATTTAGGATCATAATAATAAATTAAAAATAAAATTTGTCAACTTTTTGGTGAATTGTCTATTGAGAAGCTACTAGAGTAAGAAGTTGAAAGTGATGGTGTCTAGAAAGGGTCAGAGCTTGGGGGCTGGCAATATTTTCCTCCACCCCACTAGCTTGGTAACGAGGACTCCTGAGCTCATATGACCTGGCCTGGCCTGATCTGATACAGACAACTCGAAATATTCTATCTTTGGGCATGTTGCCTAATTGTTGAATAAGTTAGGAAAACCTTATGTGAAGATTTGATCTCTTACACAAAAATCATCCTTAAATACCTTATACTCCTATGTTTAGGGTTTACTGTACCCTAGGTTACACCTTGAAGCTTGGTTGTAAATCCTTTTGGTGTTGAACCTTATGTGCCTTTTACCCTTAGCTTAGTTTGACTTAGTTAACCCTTTTAAGGGATGGAATAAGGGTAATGGTATTAGTACACTATTTGGTTTTGCAAAGCTGATTTCGAGGATGAAATCCATTTTTAGGGGGATGGAATCCCAATTAAAAGCAAAATCAAATACCTTTGGAGTTAGTAACCCTATCTATGTGGACATATGTACATAATAACTTATGTGAACAAGAATTTACCAAACACATTATACTTTTAATTCAACTTGTTTGTTTATACACACATGAATATGTAGTAAGTCATATAGAGATAGTTCATATGCTTGAACCTTCACATATTATTGATGCACATAATAAACAAGTTACTAATAGTGAATATACATAATGTTGTCTATGCCACCCTAATGGTAAAATGTGTATGGATAATGCACCCTAAGGATGCTTTAACATGTAATGATCACGTTGACCTAAACCCTAATATGTAATCATCTAGGCTTGACAACATACACACACACACACACACACACACACATATATATATATATATATATATATATATATATATATATATATATATATAATATATATATAAATATATATATATATCCTTAATGCCTTTCATGATACATTAGTGACATTAGGTGTCATCATCACATAATATACCTTAATGCATGTAAATTGATTATAGTCACAAAGTTATCAATATATGTAAGGTATATCACCTTGTTCTCTAATGAATACCTCATCATAACTTGATATATGAAATAATTCATTAATATTTAATGGGTTACATCCTATTCACTAAAATGCATATAATGACTCAAACATGATAATGAATAATTGGATTCACAAAAATATTCATAAATGCCTTATGTGAAGTATAATATGTATAATTTATAATATCCAGTGTAATGGATGAAAATGATTAATGATGTCATTAATATGAGTATGAAAGATGATATAACAATGTGCAATATGAACATTATTTGGAATCATTATAGGTTTAATAACTTGTTGGATAATACTAACTTTTTCTACAAAATAATTTTTGAAAATTCTACATGATAGTTTTAATAGGATAATGGAAAATGAATTCATGTAATTAAGGTTTTTGACCTAATATATTAATAAACGTTGAAATGGCTTAGTAAACCCTAGTTGCGATTAAAACCCTTGGTGAGGGAAATACGCATGATATAATGTTGAGATGTAATTGTTTTGAATAAAATGTGGCACAAGTGATGGTATAATATATATGATGCCTCTTTATGATGGAGATTATAAGGCAAAAATGTTAATTAGGTTGAGTTTGATAAAAGGCTATAGGTTTTGTGGAAACCTTAGTAACACCTGACTTATGTAGATTTTGTGTTTTACCCTAGATTAAGGGTTATAACTTAGTGTTTAAGGTTGGGATGTTGCACACTCACCCTCTCTTCCCTATTGTTGTGATTTCAGGGACAAAATCCTCTTTAAGGGGTGGTGTGTTGTAACATACTGAATCTCAGGGTCTTTCCTGCAATTTACCCACTTTTGAGACTTTCTTGGCCTTCTAGTCCATTTAGACCTTTTTCATAAATTTCCCTTGTTTTATATTCTTTTTGGACCCCTTGTGCAATTTGAGCACAATTCAATGTTTAAAATTACCTTTTTCCCTCATTTATGATTATGGAAGGGTGTTTGCACAAATAACCCAATTAAGGAGATAAGTGAAGGTTAATAATGTAATTTGGTCATTAAGGATGGATATAAGTAGATAACATTAATTTGGAGCTTTTTGGATAAATATATTAGTAACAATGTGCATTTGATTTAATTATGAGCATATTAACCTCTTTATTTTCTCTCTCCTCTTAAGTGGATAAAATGTGTGAAAATGGGATAATATGGTGAGTTATTTCTCTTGAAATAATTAGGAGATGATTGCCTCGAAATATTACTCCCATATTTCAATTAATTAGTTTTCCATATTATTTCACCTCTTTTAATATATTAATACATCTAATAATGGACAACATATGAGTTATGGGCCTTAGTGAGCTTAAATAAGAAATATAATTATATAGCATGATGATACACTTTAATGTGAACATGTGGTTAAAATTTGGTGGCCTTTGGACTTCATTTGCACCATCAAATTGATTTTATAAGCTTTTATTATAGTGTGACTATAGTAGCTGAATCGATTTCATTTATATCGATTTGTCACACTATTGTTCAATTATTTACGCCCTGTCACGCATCGGCTCCCAGGAGCGCTTCATCGGACGGTCCTCATTTGATCTCACTTTTATGACTTGATCTGACGGCCGGGACGTTGTCCCCTACCTCCCGCTCAAAGCAAGACAGAAGCCGTTTCACGGTAGTTCACCTCCTCCATCTCGTTCTCCCTCCATGACGCATCGATTCATACGATTCTTGTCCCGTCGGATTCCTCTTATCACGACGGTTCGAGCGAGCCCTAGATCAGCCGCTCTCTTGGATGATAGACGAAACGCCCATTTCGTGCTTTCTCCTCATCTTTACCGAGGCTTGCTGAGAGAGAGCTTGAGAACTCCTCACGCCTATATAAGGCTTTAGAAACGACGCTCAGGTCGCCACCTTTCTTCCTCCTCTAATTTCTTCGCACCGTTGCCCGAGGGTCCCTACCTACTCGGTCTGCTTCCCCGGTGACGGCGAGCAGTATCTCGAAGCTCCGATCACCTCAGTCAAATCATGGGCTAGGTAACCATCCTTATCCTCTCTTCTTTCTTTTCGCCTCTTTGCTTTGGCTCGAGCAGCCCCCGACCACCGTAACCTATAGATCGCCGAAGAAGCTCTGTGGGTGCTTAGCGTTTTCAGGTTCCAGTGCTCTTCCGCCACCGCTGACTCTTGCCTTTGGCTCGTACCGCCTCTGTGAGGGTGATGATGGCCCCAGTTGATAAGTTTTGCGTTCGTTTCTCGGGCTTTTCCCTCCTTAGAGACCTCCCCTGCTCCAGTCAGGTTCTGACGACCTTGGCTATGGATGGCCTTGTTCTGGGGATCGTTGAGTCCGTGGGAAGCTAGGGAACTCATTTCCAACATCTGTCCTCTGTTGCACACCCTGATGGCGATTTGAAGCAAAGGAGCTCGAGATCCTGTGAGCCTGCTTACTCCAGGACCTTGGCTGGAAGAAGCCAGGTCATGGAATGACCAAGAGAGACATCCACAGGCAATGTAACGATTTGCAACACAGGGGGCAATCTCCTCATTTCACCCTGGGTTTTGTTTCTCACTTGCAAACAATCGATGTTTCCAGATGACCCTACTGCCCTCATCATTTTAATTGATTTGATTTGACGAGCAAGGGTATTTTGGTCATTTCACCTGTTATTACATCGAATTGTATTTTGATTTAAATACATGTCACTCTATAGTTTTCTTGCATTCTGGCTGGTCGATTTTACTTAATTCATAGTAAATCGATCCATTGTCAGAAAAATGCAAATAAATAGTCAATGGAAAGGATTTTTCATGTAGAATCTGATTTTATGGTTTTTGAGTCCCAATTATGATTCCTTTTTTGAATTTTTCTTTGAATGCCTTTTTAAGTATATAAAATATTCTAAAATACACAATTAATTCATTTTAACTCCAAATTGGAAAATAAAATATGTTTTCTTATTAAGGAGAATATGACCAATCTATTAGACTAGGTTTTAAACCCTAAATCGTGGTTTTGTAAAATTAGGGTTTTTCCTATACTTTATGTCTTTTTATATATTAATACATGTGTAATTATGTAACTAGGAAAAAATGGAATGGATGCAATCAGTTTGGTGAATATGATGGTAATTAATTAAAATAGGTATGCGAATCCTATGTTAATGTATGTGACTCCTATTATGTGGACCCTATTCATATATGTGATCTCTATGGATGAATGTGAAAGTTTATTATGCAAACTACCTATCCTTCAGTTTGATCTTTTCCAACCCCACAATCATTATTGTGCTAGCCTTGTCATCCTTCTAATTGCATTTATTGGCTCTTTACTTATTTTATGCTTCTAATGCCATTGTGGCTCATTCATTTGAATTATGTGAATCTTGCTACTACATATGTTGCCTCATTTACTTGGAAATGCTTAATATTGATATTGCCTATGTTGGCTCATCTTTTGAAATACTTGGAAACATTGTATATTGTTGTTGCCTATGATGGTCTATTTATTTCTTGGGTTTTATTCCCAATGCTATGTTGCAATCTTGTTATACTTTTCACTCTACTGCCAAGTGAATGTTTATGCATGATATAGTTATTGGCCAATTGACAATGTAGTGTACATTAGTACAAACCACCCATAGGGCACTGGGGTTTTAGTCCCCCTGCCATTTTATATATTAGGCACTGGGGTTTTAGTCCCCCTGCCATTGGTGAGGTCCGGTAGGTGCCTCACCCTACATTGAGAGGATGTTGAGTCATAATTTATATTCATGCAAATGTGATAATTGTTGATATTTAAATGTGGTAGTTTTCTAAAATCTTATTCACTCTTTTGCCTCTCACTTCTTGAAATCCCTTAGTGGAATCTTTGGTTATGAAATGCTTAGCTTTATGATTGCCTTTATCCTATTATTGACACATACCTTTTATCTCTCTCTTGCTGGATGACCCCAACCATCTAGGCTAGGATCAGAGTGCGCATGGAAGCTTGGTGAACCTAAGGCTAAGGATAGGACAAGAAGAAAAGGAATATATAGCTTGCATGATCATAGTTGCTTCTATGTTTTAAGTTGTTTTGTTTGGAGACAATGTTGTATTAGTTTAAGTATTCCTCTATCTAGATCCTAGTTCCTTGTATAAAGATGTACCCCTTTTGGAAAAATTTGTAATGTACTCTTTATACATTTTGAATAAAGTCAAGATTTAAATTTCCGGTACTACACAATTGATGATTTTGGTTGCCATGGTTTATAGTAGAGACTTGGTCTTTACACTAGAATTCTTAAATAAACAGAATACATGTCAACTTGACACTTTATACACTAGAATCATGCAATTGAACTGTTAAGCATCACCACATCTCATACTGAGAACATTGATATCACCATACTTGATTCATTGAACACCCTAGCCTTAGGGTTTCATTTACCTCATTCACTTATCACTTGGATCTCATAAGGATTTAATATGTCATAAACATCCACTAAATACAGATTGCTTTAGACAAGTCATATATAATCAACATATGTATGAAATCCTCGAATTGAGCTAAATTAGGGTTTTCCATGCCATTCATTGAGATATTATGAATCAAGAATAACATTGCATAAATAGAGTCTATGATGCCAAGAAAAACACTTCAAATGGATTTCACCATATTTATTCACAAATTTCCAACTTTCCATTCATATAGGGTTCACCCTCTTTATGAAGATATCAAGAAAACACTATTCACATCATATGAAATCCAAGATAGTGTCTGACATATATGTACTACACATTCAGATAAACAATCATTCAAAACTAAGGGGATCTAGATAAGCAACTTTCTCTATTTACTTATACAACAAATTTCAATCATAGACAAATTTCCTATATTTCAGTTTACTCTTATAACCTCTGCAAATACTTAGGGAATTCTCATTAGAATGTATTATATACATTTCTAATATGATTTTATCACCTAAAATTCATTCAAACAAAGATAGAATCCATTTCATATCATTTTGCAACAACTTAGAACAAACAGACAATTCAGGGTTTGTAGTCGCATACTAAGCAATTAAAGATTATGGTTGATTTAACCAATTTTCGTGCAATATACTATTTAAAGTAAGTTCCCACTCACCCTAAGGTGTGAAAACACCTTAAAAACGTAGCTTATCCCTGAAAATCTCGATCTCATATCAAATCCCTAGCAATTCACCCAATTCTTCTTCCTTTCAACTCGGAAACCCTAAAAATGAGGGATTATGAAGAAAGGGTGAGAAAAGGGGAAGTTTTGATACCATTTTGGATCAAATCAGAGGAGGAACGGAATTTTGACATGTGAGAGAAGATTCACCATGAAACTATATCCAAAGAAGTAAACTTACATGATTTCATCATTCCTCAAACCGCAAAACCCTAAGTCAACATCTCCATCAATTTCTCCTCTCAAACCTTAACTCTCTCTCTCTCTCTAGGATTTCATTTCTCTAGATTGAATCAAGAATTATGAGAGCTCCTTGTATGTTAGGTTGACCATATATAGAAATTGAGCTTCTTGGGTCAATTGCACTTTAACCCCTCACTAAACTTTTTCTTATTTCAACAGATTTTTCTATCATAGATAGGTTTCTGTAAATTCGTGTATTTCAGATATTAAAACTTCTTCAAAAATTATTAGAATTTATCTTGTTGTGTGTGATTGAGTTACAAGGATTGAGTTAAAATTTGAGATCATTCCAAGCTTCCATTAAATAAATAAAAATCGAATAGTGCACTGCTATCTAGAATTCTATAGAAATGTTAGTTACTGTAATTAATCTACTGATATGGTCTAAATGTATCCAAAAATTATGAAAATTTACATGTTGTTAATGATTGTGTTTCAGATCTCCAGTTAAAAGTTCTGATCACTTGGAGTTATCAATAAATAATTAAAAATAAAACACTACACTGCTGAAAAGCACTCTATCAACATTTTGGTCGAAGTATAGTTCGACCGAGAACCACATTCAAAGAACACTCAAAAATTCTGAAATTTTTCTCCAATATGCATGATTGAGTTATCCATATCATATCAAAAATTCAATTAAATAAAAATGTGTAGAAAATATGAAAAATAATTTACCACACTTCTATCCTGATCAAATTCCATATTCATGTACTATCAAAACCCTAATTTTTTCCGATTAGGGTTTACATTTACCAAACCCTAATTCTTCAAAATAAAATCATAGTTAGAGTTTCTTCTTAGGTTTGAAACATCATAATTGATCTACTATCATTAATCAAGTCTAAACGATGTTCAATCTAATCAAGCATATAATCATTCAGGTAAACCTTAGTTTACCAATTAAGCACAAATATGGTCATTACAATCCCCCCTTAAAAAGGTTTTGTCCCCAAAACATAAATATGCAAGTAAAGTACATTCAAGGTTTATTTTAAGCTTCTAAATTCTTACATGTCATTATATTCTTGTATTTCATACTTGAATGCAATTTTCAACATTAAGTCCTTTATTTCTTTACTAAATCACAACATGTTTGAAATAGTTCTCAATGATAACAAACAAATTCTCTATGCCACAATCAATCATAGGATAGAGAGAGAAACAACCATTTCAATATTTTCATACTCTTGATGTGTTACCTCAACATCGATAATCTGATCCAACTATCTCAATTCATACTACTAAATATGTACTATTGTTATGTATTACCTCTAAATCACGAAAGAGAGTTCACCATGTTCTTTTGAATTTTACTATTGTGCTACTCAAATAGCAAAACTGTCTTGAGTTAAAAGACTAGATTCAACAACAATTGTACATTACTACTCATGACATCCCCATTGGATCATGGATGTATAAGGTGAAGTATTACCATCACATTCCATACTATTCTCAAGTATGAACCCACACATAATTCAAGGTGTAACCATCGGGTTATAGCATACTAGGGTTTCAACAATAGTAATAGAGTACTCCATAATTATATTAGTCATTCAAGGACTATTCATACCTAATTACCATCACTTAGTTATATTAAAGCTAGGTATAACAAGCTACACCTCATTAGGGTTACATATCAATACAATATGATTATCATCCCTTCTATTCATATGAGTGAATAGGTAAGACTACCTTATCCAGGGTAACCCTCCATTTGTTCAATCATCATTCAACCCATATCACCATACCACAATTGTATAATACTAAGATGGATTACTGGTATGAATGACTTAAACTATCATACACATTTAATTAATATATTTCTTGCACATGTACACTGAAATCATACGTAGAACCAATTTACATCCCTTAATATACCTTCAACAAATTATACTTCTAAAAACAAATTCACATATTACTAAAAGCCATTGTTTTCTCTTATCTCTCTCCTCATTCATTGCTACTTACTTTTTGCTACTTATCCTTCTCATTTTAATCATGTAGATTAAACATCCCTAAAATTGAAACATACAAGGTATGAATAGATTATTCATCATTCTTGCTATTACTGCAAGAATTTATTTCATATCACACTTCACTCATATTGTATTTCTCCTTTTTTTCAAAACACATTTGTTACATTTCAAATTTATTTCTTACCCTTTGCTCTGAATCATTTCCATATTGTTTATCTACCTTTCAGATTAGCTACCTTTTAACCCTGGATTACTATCAATGCTAGTTTACTTCTCATAGTGCAAATCTCATGATATTGCTTTTATAGAGATGTTAGTATTCAAGGTCAAATCAGAAGTGACAACCCTTGAACTACTACAACTCTAAACATTCTAGGGTTTGGCCTTTATCAGTAGCATGACATTATTGTGGTGTGACCTTGCTCCCTTAATTTGAAATTCAAACTTTGGATCTCACAAGTTTTTACTAAAGTCTTCCTTATCTTATCAATTGAATTTCCTTCATCTTAATTGGCCATTCAGATAGATTACATTCTTAGTTTACCCTTCTAGGGTTTCATCATCATATTGTGTGTCATTATTACATTCACTAGATGCCTCTACCATGGTGGTTATGCATCAGATATGATTCATTTTCTTATCACTTCATTCCCACATTGCTCTCATTAAGGAAGACATGAAAGAAAAGATGATTTTGAGACTTAGAATTCTTATCTTCAAACATTCATGAATACATTTCTCATATGTAGGTTTAATTAATTATCAACAAGGATACTTGACTAATTAGCACTTTCTTGAATCTCACGTCTTTCTTCTATAATCTATATTACTCCATTATGTTTCAAACCCTTCCTTACTTTCCATAATCCTCTTACCATATACTACTCTTCCACCTATCATCTTTAACTTCTACCTTTCTCTTATGATCATGTTACTTATTCATGTGTATGATCATGTATACCATGTTGCACATTTTTTTATCCTTCTACTAATGTGAAGTTGAAATTCTAAATCAATATTCTCTCTACTAGTTTCACCTCATGTTTAATACATTACATATCCTTCATTTTAAATCAAACGGCTCATGCATGGGTGAAACATAGTTTCTCTTTCAATCAAGTTTTTTTCCTTCCTGAATATAGTCTACCTTTGTATGACTTATTCATTTATTTAGCTACACTGTTTCTCTTCTTTTAGAAACTAGTTTGTTGTTCTATAGAGACTTAGAACCCAAAGGTAGTAAGGATGCATGTATTAAACTTCACAATAAGGGTATACAGTCCATGCTCTCAATTATATCATGACCCTCATTCCTTAATCAAGCTCATCATTTCCAACATTTATCTTTGTTTTGACTTAGTTTCTTATCCTAGTCTTATGATTTACATGTTCATCTAATTATCTTTACTTTAAATCTTCTAAAGACTCTTAACTTATATTTACTTATTGTCTACTTAACTCTTTTCTTCTATTTCCCTTTGCTTTGGAGTACATAAAAACATTGTACTTGATTATATAGTCCATTCCTCATGATTGATTCTTACTATCTTGGTCCTTACATACTTTTCTCATATATTTTCCACATTTCATATTTAGAGTTCATATAATACTAATCATTAAACTTAATCTGTACCTTATGTTGTGTTCCTTTATTCCCAATTAAGGGTTTCTCATATGAGGCCCCAAAGCTAGATCTCAGATATCAGTTCCAACTGATTCTTAGCTGTTCTAATCTTTCCCATATGTTTCAACATCTTAGTGTATGTACATTCTCACTATGATATGGTTTAATTTATCTAGAGTCTACTCTTATTATATTTTCAACAGGAGTCATTAGATCCTAGTAACGCACCCTGCTAGCTGGACTAGGTCAAACTTGTAGTCCTGAAGCCAAGAGCTACTTAGGATTAACTAATTCCTATTAATCTCAAACATTTGGAAAAAGAATATCCACTTAGGAAAGATCATTCAAAGATCGTTTCTAGTCTACTTGATACAAAGAATGTAATCAATAAATGCTACAACTGCATAGTGTACAAAAAACCTTAAAGACCCATATATATTTTAAAATATTGAATATCTGAATTCAAACATATAAGAGCATTTCTATTCATCTCCAATAAAACAACAATATTAAATGAAAGTTCTATCTCATTTTATATTTATGCTCTTAATTCATGTTACTTATCTTGTTTCTAACCCTAATATTTCTAGGGTTTCTCTTTAGCCCATCCTTCCACTGTATACCTGGCCAGGGTATACATGAAAGAATAGACATAGTAGTTTGATACTAGTTGATCCAAGTACTTAGATACCAGGCTAGGATATCCAAATACTCAAATCCCCAGAGCTAACATCATAACATCTCCTATCTACCACACTTATGACTCTAACTTACTAACTTAATAGTCCTTGATGACTTAGCCTAAGCTCTGATACCATATCCGTTACACCCGAATCTCACAATTACCATTAATCATGAGATTAGGGCATAAATTGAGATTTATCATAATACAAAGATCACCCTTAACTTTTTATTCTTTTTCAAACTCTTTGTTTTCTCGTATTGAATCACATAAAAAAACTATACAAGAGAATTAAACCTTGATTACTCTAATATGATCTCAATATTAATGATACACATCCATACATTCATTTTGTTTCTCACACTTCCATGTACATACGACATGATAATCAAATGCATTCTCTCTTATTAAGGAAACAAAGATACAAACATCATTTACAACTCTCTCACATCTATACAAGGACCTAGAGTGACAGGGACCGACTGAACTTATACTCAAACTTAACTCTTGTGGTAGATCTACTCTGATGCAATGATATCTTCTTCAAGTCCATGTGATTTCCCTAAAAATTTTGAGTAGAGGGGTGAGCCTACTCGCTCAGTGAATGAGTACTTCAAAGAAATAGTCTAAAGCACTGATATAATTATAGATATACTTTTGAGAAATTGATATCAATTTTAACAGTAGAAAGCTTTAGAGAGTCTAATAATTGACAATCATAAATATGGCAGGATACTCTAAATATCTATAAGAGTGAATCAATATATAAAATGCTTGATTGATCATAAAGAGAACTAATAATTCAGAAACATACAAAGAATAATTGAATAACTATACACACTTGTTTGACCTCTCATTCATTTTATTATGACCTGATCTTATGTAGTGTACTCTACATATGAAGAATCGTAGTGCACTACGATCACACCGTACAAGACTTAGCGGACACACTGGGGAAATGCTAAGTCTGACTACTCTCCTGGTCTGCAACAAGGAAATGGCTCTCTAGCCTAAACTGGACTCCTCCTCTAACTTGAGCACACAGGCGGAGAGTCAAGCCACCTCTTGGCTTATTCTGTACTCTAGTGCCACCAAGATCTTTGGTTGATGTTGGACACTACATTATGAAATTTAAGGATACCCCCGTATACTGGTCGCACCGCCAGGGTTAGGTCCCCCATACCATCTCTTGGTACGTTCCGACCCTCGTATACTGGATGCACTGCCAGGGTAGGTCATTTCATCCCTAAGGTGCAGACCTCTCATAGGGATTCTACGGTGTTCAAGGCTCTTAAGTCTATTATTTTATTTTTCCTAGAAAACTCTTTCTACATTGTACCTTTCTCTTACTCACTCTTGACTCTGGTATCTCTATGGTGCCACATCTATTTATTTGAAGTTTATAACACAACATGTATATCATTCTAAACTTGGCAGAGCAGTATATTCAAAATATTGTAATATACTGAGTAATCAACATACTATACAAACTGGCAGACTAGAATTCTTAAATAAACAAAATGCATGTCAACTTGGCACTTTATACACTAGAATCATGCAATTGAACTGTTAAGCATCACCACATCTCATACTGAGAACATTGATATCACCATAATTGATTCATTGAACACCCTATCCTTAGGGTTTCATTTACCTCATTCACTTATCACTTGGCTCTCATAAGGATTTAATATGTCATAAACATCCACTAAAACAGATTGCTTTAAACAAGTCATATACAATCAACATATGTATGAAATCCTCGAATTGAGCTAAATTAGGGTTTTCCATGCCATTCATTGAGATATTATGAATCAAGAATAACATTGCATAAATAGAGTCTATGATGCCAAGAAAAACACTTCAAATGGATTTCACCATATTTATTCACAAATTTCCAACTTTCCACTCATATAGGGATTCACCCTATTTACGAACATATCAAGCAAACACTATTCACATCACATGAAATCCAAGATAGTGTATGACATATATGTACTATGCATTTAGATAAACAATCATTCAAAACCAAGGGGATCTAGATAAACAACTTTCTCTATTTACTTATACATCAAATTTCAGTCATAGACAAATTCCCTATATTTTAGTTTACTCTTACAACCTCTGTGAATACTTAGGGAATTATCATTAGAATGCATTGTATACATTTCTAATATTATTTTATCACCTAAAATTTATTCAAACAAAGGAAGAATACATTTCATATCATTTTGCAACAACTTAGAACAAATAGACAATTCAGGGTTTATAGTCGCATACTAAGCAATTAAACATTATGGTTGATTTAACCAATTTTCGTGAAATATACTATTAAAGGAAGTTCCCACTCACCCTAAGGTGTGAAAACACCTTAAAAACGTAGCTCATCCCTGAAAATCTCGATCTCATATCAAATCCCTAGCAATTCACCCAATTCTTCTTCCTTTCAACTCAGAAACCCTAAAAATGAGGGATTATGAAGAAAGAGTGAGAAAAGGGGAAGTTTTGATACCATTTTGGATCCAATCAGAGGAGGGATGGAATTTTGACATGTTATAGAAGATTCACCATGAAACTATATCCAAAGAAGTTAAACTTACATGATTTCATCATTCCTCAGACCGCAAAACCATAGGTCAACATCTCCATCAATTTCTCCTCTCAAACCCTAACTCTCTCTCTAGGATTGAATCATGAATTACGAGAGGTCCTTGTGTGTTAGGTTGACCATATAGAGCAATTGAGCTACTTGGGTAAATTACACTTTGACCCCTCACTAAACGTTTTCTTATTTCAGCAGATTTTTCTGTCATAAAAAGGTTTCTATAAATTCGTGTATTTCAGAGATTAAACTTATCTAAAAATTATTATAATTTATAATGTTATATATAATTGAGTTACAAGGCTTTAGTTAAAATTTGAGATCATTCCAATCTTCCATTAAATAATTAAAAATCGAATAGTGCACTACTATCCAGAATTCTGCAGAAATGTCAGTTATTGTAATTCGTCTACTGATAAGGTCCAAATGCATCCAAAAATTATGAAAATTTTACATTTTGTTTAAGATTTATTTTCATATCTCTAGTTTAAATTTCCGATCATTTGGAGTTACCAATAAATAACTAAAAATAAAACACTATACTGCTAAAAAGCACTCTGTCAGCATTTTGGTCAAAGTATAGTTCGACTGAGAACCACATTCAAAAAACACTCAAAAATTCTGCAATTTTTCTCCAATATGCATGATTGAGTTATACATATCATATCAAAAATTCAATTAAATAATTTTCTTTAGAAAATACGAAAAATAATTTACCACATTGCTATCCTGATCAAATTCCATATTCATGTACTATCAAAACCCTATTTTTTCCGATTAGGGTTTACATTTCTCAAACCCTAATTCTTCAAACTAAAATCATATTTAGAGTTTATTCTTAGGTTTGAAATATCAGAATTGATCTACTATCATTAATCAAGTATAAACAATGTTCAATCTAATCAAGCATATAATCATTCAGGTAAACCCTAGTTTACCAATTAAGCACAAATGTGGTCATTACAATTAGGGTTCCACTTGATTAGTTAATACCAATTGGGTGAACAAAGTTACATACAAACCCTAAAAGAAAGATACAAAAACATGGTAGGTTGCAACTTCAGAAGATATAAAATGTATGAGATAAAATTCTTATCACATCATCACATGATACCAATTATTGTCACATCATGAAGAGGGGTACACCTCCACTAGGTCTCAAACCATGTCCAAGGGTCATTAAGACCATCACATCATTCCCTATAAGAACATCATTATCTTTCCATGCCTTAACAAAGGCTCAACAAACCATCACCATACATGTTGTATACAAGTTTAACATAACATTGTATTAAAGAACTATGATGTTCACATGGAAACATATTACACTACTACAGAAGTGCCTTTTAGTGTCGGTTGTTTAACCCCCTTTGGCGTCGGTTTCGGAACGACGCCTATGTGGGCGCCGCTAAAAGGTTGGACACTTCAGCGTCGGTTAAAAAACCGACGCCTATTTAATATAAAGGCGTCGGTTGTTTATAAAACACCGACGCCAAAAGGGTTCGCGCCACAGAAAACGGCGTCATCTAGGACGCTTTCTGCGTCGGTTATATACTAAAAAACCGACGCAGAAAAGTGTCCTAGATGACTCCCATTTCCTGTAGCGCGAACACTTTTGGCGTCGGTGTTTTATAAAAAAACCGACGCTGTAAGTCTGTGCTGACGGTTATCGGTAAATAACCGACGCCTATATCTATTTTTTTTTTATAAATCTGTTTGCAGGCCTGCTGTGGCTGGTCAGCAGGATGAGAACCTGCAGTTCAGTTTTCTGAACTGCAGGTTTACGACATCCATTGATATCAGCCTACAAACAGGCCACAAACCTGCAAAATTAACATAAAAAGATTCACACAAGTAGATACATTCAGACATCAATTCAATTGTCACGTTCACACATATAGAATCATTCAAATACATGTTTTAACATTCAGAAACATTCATTTACAAAGTATCATTCATCATCACTATCAACATCCCAATTATATCTTACAGTTGCCACTGTTTGTACAGCTATTGCCCATTCTTCTCTTACTTCATTTAATGATTCCCTCGTATATGGAGCATGTACATTTTTTAAGCGTTTGCCTATAGTGTGGTCAGTTTTAAACACCTGCAAAGAGAATGTTGTATATATATAAGTAATAATATAAAAATAAGATTGATATATTTCATACTAACTAATGAGACTATATATAATACCTCATGTATGGTATCGATGTCCAATGCGGCATGTTTGATAATCATCTGCATAAATCGCATCACATAGTATGCGCATGCCCAGCCATTGTCTTGTGTAGCGCACTATAAATTGAAACATACAAATTAATACAACTAAGCACAATTCACATCAATAATATATACATTGGAGTCGGGGAGTCGGGAACTTACTTTTACGTTCTCCCAAGACAATGGCTGGTTCTTTTTCCTTGGGACCTTTCCTCCAGCATTTTTGAATGCATCTAAACCCCTACATGTTAATATAACACACTAAGTTGCATAAGTAAATAGTAATGTAATAAAAGATGTTAACGGATATAAAAAATGAAATATTTCTCACCAGAATAATTCCATTCTCATTACGTGTCCAATTTTAGTGTTTAATGTACTTCCTGCGGGATCTAGATAATAAACAGTGAACGTCCCGGGGACAATAACTAGTAACTCCCAATGTCTACCACTAGAGGTAAAAAGTTAACAATTAATAACTCAAAATGCAAAATAATAATGGAATTTTCTTAAGTCCAAATTATAAATAAAGCAAACTTACTTGACATTGAATGGAGCTATTATTATCGTCTTCATTTGATGACCAAAAATTGTAAAAGCATCTATACAGTATTGTTGAACACTATCAGGGTCTTTAGCTACCATACTAATCAATGATGGAATCAAAAATCCCACATGATCATATGCAAATTGTTTGCAATGATCTTCGATTAAGTAGCTGCAAAACATATAGACGTATGCATTAATATATAAGAAACTAGATCACCGGATCTTACACAAGGTATATGGATGTATAAACAAGATCTCACCTTATCCATGTCTCTATCATTGATGTATTCAACCATTCATACATAAACAGCTCAATAATATCTTGTATAAATAAAGAGTTGTCGTATGATTGACCTGCATAATCTGCATCTAAAGAAACAATTATAGGGCAAAGTATATTATGTGCCCGTAGCCAACATGCCATTCCCCTACAAGCAGGACCTAACGGGTATTGTAGGTCAGTTGGAACCCAAGTTGGTAATGTGGGAATTGGAGGTGGAGGCCTAGGTGCTCCTGGTGTCTTCTTTTTAACCTGTATATATAATTTCAGATCAGTTGACATCATATATACACATTAACAGTCTAAATCAATGTAAATTTATCTTACAATTTCAGTCGTGTAGAGGACATCTGCTTTGGGCCACAATATGACCCCGCTTTCTGCCTCACCAAGTGTATCAATATCTGGGTGGGCATATGGCAACGCAACTTCCCTCCAATCGGGTAATACATGTATCAGGCTCACACGAATGTAGCCCTGCGGCATTGGAGTCCCATGAAACGTTGCCCCAGGAAGGGACTGGTAAGCTTGCGCCTCTGCAACAACATAGTTTTCCATTCTTAAGCGGCATGGCTTCAATGCCTACAAATTTACGTAAAGAATGTTATACATATATACATATCATCTTGAAAACATATCATCTTGAAAAGACTAGCTACAATGTCATAAACAATACTTACAGCAGACGTGTTAGGCGATGGGTCTCCAGGATTACTTGCAGTCTGTGCACCAGGAGAAGAGTGGGTCGGCATAGGCTGATTGGAAGCCTGAGATGTCTGCCACCGCAGCAATTCTTCCTTGACCTTCTCAGCAACCACATCGTTGAGCTTCTTAGCAACTATATCCTCGACTCTCTTATTCTCCTATACATGGATAAAACAAATATTAGCTTTTTATTAATGAATTTCCTTTTGCAGTAACATTATAAAAATAGAATATATATGTTACCTCTTCTTGAGAAAGTCCCGCTCTGGGTTTGCGCTGGGATGGCCCAAAGAATGCTTTGATGCCCACACCAGCGCCGGCACCTCTAACACGTCCAAGATGCTCTGGGTTACCCAGAGCAACTGTCAATTCATCCCTTGTGCCCTGAGGGATGAATGTGCCTTGTTTTCTCTGCTCGTGCAGCTCCCGCTAATCACCATAAACAAAAATTGGTAAGTTAACACCACAAATAATCAATATTCAAATGATTGCTCTAAGAGTTGTATTTTACCATTTTTGCAGCCGCCTCAGCAGTTTCGGGCTTCTTTATTTCACCCTTCTTGTTTTTCCTGCCAGCTATCCAGATATCATGGCGAGGGAAGGGTGTGGCCGCAGACTCCTGAGTAGTCGCAGACTCCGCCTGTAGTCTTTGGCGAACGCTTGCATAGCCTTTTGGACCCATAGTATGGTCATGTACATTCAGTGCACGCCTTGCTTTTTGTGCGTCACTGAGGGCCTAGTTAGTATGCACATTTATAATTAGGTTAGTAGCACTAAATGTTAATCTTGAATAGGTGAATACAATGTATATTAATTAAAATGGGAGTGACGCCTAATACCTTGAATTCTTTAGATTTTCTTGAAGTAACAAAATTGTCCCAATCTTCTTTGTCCAAGAAGTTCCATTGTTCAAGGGCTGACTTCTTCTTCTTATCACCCTGTCTTATGTATTCTCTGTTCAGATTTGTCCTGTAATTCCTAAGCATCTTTCCAGCGCGTTGCATCACACTTTTACGATGCAACATCTCATCCAATGCAAACAGATTCTGTAAAATAGAAATGTTATTAACTAGTACCAAAAATATAATTGCAAATAATAGAATTTGTAATCTACAAAATAGAATTGCAAATAATAATAACTCACGCATAAATCTTTCCATATCAAGTCTTTCTTCGCCTGAGGAACTTTATGCCAATTATCATATTTAACACCACAATGGCTTCGAGTGACAACCCCAAGATAGTTTATAAAATTATTGCGGTTCACTCCAATTGCATTCCCTCCATTATCAAACTCCACAACCAATTTGGATCCACTGCCACTCAGCGCAAGTAACTTTTTCAACAGAGTGATACCCCTTTTCTTGTTAAGTTTTTGTTGCTGCGCATCAAGTTGCTCAATTGCTTCAGTGGGTAGCTGTGCATCATCAACCTAAAATTTGACAAAAATAAACACACCAAATTAAGCCAATATAGAAATACAGGATATATGACATAACTAGAAGATAATGAATTTTATAGAAGATATGACATAACTAGAAGATATGACATAACAGGATATATGACATAACTAGAAGATATGACATAACAGGATATATGACATAACTAGAAAATTTACTCCTAATGAGTAAATTTTGGACGGGTTTCTAGGCCAACAAACACAATAATAGATATCTACAATGAAGCCAGACTCCATACAAACAATATATAATTTAGTGATTGTTCATTCTAATTTATATCAATGTACAAGTAATATAAAAAACAATGATTGTTCACATTCTAGGCCAACAAACACATGTGATGTCATTCTTATATATAATAAATGTGTACCACCTATCCCATCCTTGAACACCTAATCTCACTAGTAAGTGTATAATGTGTATTGGGTTTTCAAGAAAATTTCGGCAGCATTTCCCCGCTGTTCTCTAAGTACATATGTACTTAGAGAACAAACGGGGAAATGCTACCCAAATTTTCTCGAAAACTCAATACACATTATACACTTACATCCTAAGTGAGATTAGGTGTTCAAGAACAGTCCCAAACCGGGGACTATCCAAGATTTACTCCTAATGAGTAAATTTTGGACGGGTTTCTAGGCCAACAAACACAATAATAGATATCTACAATGAAGCCGGACTCCATACAAACAGTATATAATTTAGTGATTGTTCATTCTAATTTATATCAATGTACAAGTAATATAAAAAACAATGATTGTTCACATTCTAGGCCAACAAACACATTTCATGTCATTCTTATATATAATAAATGTGTACCACCTATCCCATCCTTGAACACCTAATCTCACTAGTAAGTGTATAATGTGTATTGGGTTTTCAAGAAAATTTCGGCAGCATTTCCCCGTTGTTCTCTAAGTACATATGTACTTAGAGAACAAACGGGGAAATGCTACTGAAATTTTCTCGAAAACCCAATACACATTATACACTTACATCCTAAGTGAGATTAGGTGTTCAAGAACAGTCCCAAACCGGGGACTATCCAAGATTTACTCCTAATGAGCCAATCTTGGACGGGTTTCTAGGCCAACAAATACATGTGTTGTCATTCTTATATATAATAAATGTCTATAAAGTACAGGCAACATGGTTAATCCTAATCAATAGAGCATTATTAAATAATAAATCAAGAAATCAATAGTTTCAAACAAAAGGTCTAGGAATCTTTACTAGACATTATATGTATCCCTAATCATCATATTTAACATACTACATTATTATGAACATCCAGATCAGATTAAGATCATACTATGTTATAACCATTGGTTTAATAACCCTATTTCTGCATGTACATGTTTATCAACTTTAAAACCCTATAATTCATGAAATCATTCTAATTCAATTTAATATGTTGGGATCACATAATTATATAATGACATCAGAATATATAGAAGAATCATAATTAACATGATTAACAACATGCTCATCAAACTAGGGTTTTCTTGAATATCATCTAATATTTGTGTACTAGACATTATATTTATCCCTAATCATCATATTTAACATACCATTATTATGAACATCCAGATTAGATTAACTCTAATCAAATACATTACATGCATTTTTATCACAACAATTTGATCGATGCATAAAAAAGCAGAGCAGCTAGCAGCGGGAAGACCAACCTTGTCAGAGGGAAGAAGGTAGAGGCTCCGGTGGCTCTGGCTGGAGACGTAGCTAGCAGCGACGGCAGTGGAGGAGCAGCTAGCAGCTCCGGTGGCTCTGGCGGTGGTTGCGGCGGCGCGACGACCGTGGAAAAGCACCAGGCGGCGCCGAAGAGTCAGGCGTGGCGGCGGCCTCAGGCGCTTGGAGCAGCAGGGGCAGGCAGCAGGGGCGGGCAGTAGGGGCGGCGGAGAAGGGGGCGAGGAGAAGGAGGAGTGGTGGTGGAGAAGGGGGCGCCGGAGAAGGGGGCGCCGGAGAAGAAATAGCCGGAGAAATGGCACTGGAGAAGAAATCGCCGGAGAGAAATCGCCGGCAGTAGAGAAATAGGGTAATTGCTCGCAATGAAACAGAAGAAAGGGGAAGAGTCGGGCGATCGTGGAGTATAAGTTCCCAAATAGCGTCGGTTGTTTTAAACAACTGACGCCTACACATCTTTAGCGTCGGTTGTTTTAAACAACTGACGTCCAATTGGACGATATTTTCATGAAATTGTTTGGCGGGAACCACCTTCAGCGTCGGTTATAAAAGGATAACCGACGCTGAAAGTGACACTTTTTGCACAAATTTTCATCGCACATAGGCGTCGGTTTATACCTACATGACCGACGCTGAAAATGACACTATTTTTTTTTATCAAAATTTGGATTTCGCGGCCGACTTTCAGCGTCAGTTTGTTATAAACAACCGACGCTGAATACAAAGCGGTACCCGTGTCTGGCTGGTCTTTGAATATAGACGTCGGTTTGCTTAAACAACCGATGCCTAACATATAAGGCGTCGGTTTTCCTTAATAACCGACGCCCAGAAAAGTGACATTGAATGCTATTTCTGTAGTAGTGTTAGGATTTCAACAACATTGAGAGATTATTCAGTAACCATATTGATCATACAAGAAAACTATGACTAACAACCATCATTTGATTTCATTAGGGTTAGGTTCAATAAAGAAGATTAAGGTTGTGTTACAAATCATCCCTTAACTAACCATTGGTTCATATACTTACTTAGGTTCAAGCACAAGACCTAACTATAATACTTCCAAAGGGTTATGGTTGAATAAGGTTAAACATCGTCATCTGATTTCCTACAACTAAACTAATGACCCATATTCATAGAATCAGAAAGCCCATTGTTCATGGATTAGGAAACATAATGATTGTATAATCAGAAATTCTCATCAACGACATAGGTTAGTAACCTCTTAGAGACCACTAGGATCAGGGTCCATCAATGATCACTAGTGTTAGGATCCATCAACAACCACTAGGGCTAGCCAAATTGGCGACCACTATGGTTGACCACATTGGCGAATGCTAGGATTAGCCACATTGGCAACCAACATGGAATCCAAAAATTGGCGACCAGTTAATGTCCAAAACAGCCACTAAGTCAAGGCCATCAGATAGCACAAGAAGGTCAAGGAAAACTGAACTAAAACCAAACCATCAGTTTCCATTACAAGGAGGGAAATCAACTTGAAACTCTAGAAATAAACCATCTTTTTGGGAGAGAAAAAACCATCATTTTTGGTATGCAAACAAGGTCTAGGATTACCACTTCCATCAAGAGAATCATGCATAAGGTGTAGGGTTCATCCAAGAAGATAAACTACTCAAAAAATATCCCCTTAGTTCAAAACCTAGACAAAAGTAGTATCTTCTTACCTAGAAATTATTTAGGAGAAAGATCATGCACATGCAAGGTAAGAGTAAACAATAATCATGGAGGTTATATAACTCGCCTTAGAGATGATGAAGAAACTCCAAACAACAAGGTAGCTTGAAGAAAAGAAGGTCGAAAACCCTAGCTTGAGCACTCCTCTCAGCCAAGCTAGCTCCTCCACCAAAAAGGATGCAAACCCTAGGTCAAGGTAGTAAGAAAGAGGTGTTCTTCAACCACTCACACAAAGCTCAACTGTGGATATGACCAAGAAGGAAGAGAATAATATAGACAACAAGAAAACAAAGGAAAAGAGGGAGATCTCACATACCTAGGCCAATGAACTGAGCAAGGAAGCACCAAATGACCTCAACTAGGGTAGATCCAAACCCTAGGTGCACATGCAAGCTAGATAGACCACCTCCTTCAATCTTGAGCTCCTTCTTCTACACCAAGCAAGGGGGGACGAGCTCCAAGCACAATGAAAAAGAGAGAAAGAGGGTTCAAAGGGTTTGGTTGCATGAGAGGAGGGAGGTATATATGGCTATGGGTGAGAGAAAAGAGAAGGTAGAGGTGTTTAGCCATGCTTGCCATGTGTCAAAGGTGAAAGCATCTCGTCCATGCAAGAATCCCATACATGCAACTAGGTTGACCATATAGATCAGAACATGATGACCACAACAAGAAAACTCATTGACCAAGTTGATCAAAAATCATAGAGACCACAGACAAATTCTTAGCGACCATGGTGATCAGAAAAGCAAATGACTGCCCACCCTAGAAAAGTTGGCGACCAAGAGAAATAAAAAATCTCATCGAATGCCAACCCTAGATGGCTCACAAGAGACCTTGGTGACCAGAAACCCTGGAGACATCATCCTTGGTAATCACCAAAGCTAGATGGTCCATCGGGTTCAACAACCTAGGTCAGCCATATGAGTTAGGTCATCAAAGAGAGTAAACCCTAATCTCAACACACCTCAAACCAAGATGTAACAAGGTTCCCCAAAGAACAACTAACTCAAGCATGGTGTAAAAACATGCGAGGGACAATAAGAATGTGACAAATTGCAAGAGAAACCATAAATATGGGTAAATTGTATAAAATTCCAAAACAATCACATATATGCATAACTTGCTCAAATAGTGTCCACACTGGATAAAACTTGAAACTTAAGCTTGACACATGATATCAAAGCACATATTAAGGTTTAATTAAGGTTATAAGAAACTAATTATGATAAGAAAGTATGTTCAAACAAAAATCAAGGTCAGGGGCCTTACAACCATAAACCCCTAATAGGGATTTCTCCCCCGAAATCCTACACAAACAAAGAAGGGTACTTTCTATGCATCTCATACTCTAACTTCCACGTGGTTTCCTCCACATGAAAGTGATGCCATATCACCTCCACTAAGAATATATCCTTCTTCTTCAACTTCTACACTCTCCTATCCAAGATCAACACAAGACCCTCAACATATGACACGTCCTCCTCCAACTCAACCTCCATTGGTTGCAACATCTGCCATGTATCAAGGTAACACTTCCTCAACATGGAGACATGGAATACATTATGCAACATGTGCAACTCTGGTGGTAACTCCAACTTATATGCCACCTTTCCAACACGTGCCAAGATAGGGTATGGTCCCATATATCTCGGGGACAACTTATCCTTCTTACCAAACCTCGACACACCCTTCCAAGGGGAAACCTTAAGGTACACTCGATATCCAACTTGAAACTCCAATGGACTGTGATGGTTATCAGCATAAGACTTTTTTCTATCATGAGCTACTTTCGACTACTACTTTATCACCTTGATCTTCTCTATAGTTTGTTGCACAAACTCAGGACCCAAAAGCTGATAC
Source organism: Alisma plantago-aquatica (assembly GCA_963693085.1). NCBI lineage: Eukaryota > Viridiplantae > Streptophyta > Magnoliopsida > Alismatales > Alismataceae > Alisma > Alisma plantago-aquatica. The sequence goes on from OY856411.1 coordinate 862,479,901, forward strand.
TCACCTACATCATACAACCAAAGAGGTGACCGAAAATGTCTTCCATACAATACTTCATACAGTGCCATATATATACTCCTCTGATAATTGTTGTTGTAGGTGAACTCTATAAAAGTCAGATGTACATCCCAACTGCCAAAAAATTGCAAAACACATGCCCTCGAAGGGTCTTCCAACGTTGTGCTAAACCTTAGTTGTGTCCCCATAGTTGTATGCAGATGCTCCAAAAACCTACTTGTAAACTATGGACCTCTATCAGATACTATGGTAACTGGAATACCATGCAATAAAATATCTCATCCACATAGATTTGTGCTAACTTCTCTATTGTGAATGTCATCTTGACTGGAACGAAGTGGACTGACTTAGTCAACCTGTCAACTACACACAAATGGTATCATGACCTTTGATTGTCCTAGCAAGACCAACTACAAAGTCCATGGTGATATGATCCCATTTCCACTGTTGTATTGGCAAAGGTTGCAAAGTTCCTACAGGCTTCTGGTGCTCAGCCTTGATCTACTGACAAACTGGACACTTAGCAATGAACTTTGCCACATTAGGCTTCAGACCTGGACACCAATACAGATCCTTTAGATTATGGTACATCTTGGTACTACCAAGATGCATCACATACATCAAGGAATGAACTTCCTCAAGAACAAACTTCCTTAGGCTATCAACATCTAGAACTACCATCCTATTGTGAAAATAAACTGTCCTATTGTCCGACTCATGGAAGCCCTCATACGTTCTACTGCAAAACTCTGACTTGATATTTTTTACCATGATATCACCCTTATGTGCATCTCTGATATGTCGTATCAAGGTAGGCTTTACCTACAATTGTGCTAACAACCATGCCAATAGAGATACTTCCATTTGTACATTCATCTAATGAAGAGACACTAACATGTCACGCTTGTAACATACCATAGAGTATAACTGTGCCTTATCTGTAGATGATAGAGAAGATGACTTCCTACTCAATGCATCGACCACCACATTGGACTTCTCTAGATGGTAGTCTATCGTGCAGTTGTAGTCTTTGATCAACTCCATCCATCTCACATGCCTCTTGTTCAACTCCTGCTTTGAGAAGATAACTGAAGGTTCTTGTGGTCGGTGAAGATCTGACACTTCTTTCCATACATATCGTACCTCCAAATCTTCAAGGCATGGACCACTACTGCTAGCTCCAAATAATGTGTCAGGTAGTTCTCCTCGTGTTTCTTAAGTTGTTGCAAAGCAAAAGAAATCACATTCTTGTCTTGCATCAGTACACATCCTAACTCATTCTTCGAAGCATCACAAAAGACGATATAGCCTTTCCCTTACTCTAGAAGAACTAACATCGGTGCACTAGTCAACTTATCCTTCAACAACTTGAAATAACACTGACACTTGTCATCCTAGACAAAAGGAACACCTTTCTTGGCCAACTTGGTTAGGGGTAACACTACAACACTAAAATTCATAAAGAATCTCCTATAGTAGCCTGCTAAACCCAGGAAACTTCAGACCTCCATCGGTTTATTGGTCTGTTCCATCACTAACTTGCCTTCTTTGGATCCACACAAACACCTTTATCAGATATGATGTGACCAAGAAAAGATACCTCTGTCAACCAGACCTCACACTTGCTAAAATTAGCATACAACTGGTGCTGCCTCAACCACATCAATGCATGGCAAAGATGCTGCTACTCCTACTATCTGTCTCTAGAGTATATCATGATATCATCTATGAATACAACCATGAACTGATCCAAATATGGTCTAAACACCCTGTTCATCAAGTCCACAAAAGATGTAGGCACGTTGGTTAACCCAAATGGCATAACCACGAACTCACCATGACAATACCTTGTCCTGAAAGTTGTCTTAGGCATGCCATCCACCTTGATCCTCAACTGGTGGTATCCTGATTAAGAATCTTCCCATCTCCTCGGAAGATCCAAGAAACATCTCCATCATGGAATGTTTCGAATTTGGAACTACAATCTAAAACAACCTTGTACTTCTCTAAGGTATCCATACCTAGGATCACATCGAACCCATGCATGTCAGGTGGCATAAGGTCCACTTGAATGTTGCATCCTAAGAAAGAAAGAACGCATGATCGACACACCTCCCATAACTCAGTGGAACCAACAAGAGGGGTTTCTAGCCGAAGGCTATTAGATCTACTACAAATAGGCAGATTACAACTACTTATCACCTCTCTGGTTATAAAAGAGTGTGTCGCGCCTAGATCAACCAAAATAGATACAAAAGAAGAAGAAGATAAGTTAGAATGATAAAGTTCCATCTGATCTGTTATGACCCATGGATTGACTACTCCCTCCAGCTGACTCATAGAATAGAATCTAGCCATTGCCTATTGTTGTCCTCATCCTGTGCCAGCTGGCCTAGAAGATCATGCGTACGACGCTTGATCGCATCCTCTACCACTGCTATACTACTGCAAACTTTGATAACTCTGCCTCGACTGCTATGCCACTTCCTTATCCTTCATAGGGAACACCCACTTTGTATGCCTGACTTGTTGACACTTATAACATGTCCTAGTATCATACTATGGCCTAGACGACCCTATCACTGACACAGATGATGTGCTACATGCTCCTATTGGTGGAAAACTACAAATTCTACCCTTACTCGGGGACCACTGTGACGACACTCCTGATCTCAATTCAGAGAAGTTGATCTTTGTTGTGACTGTTGATTTTGTGACAATGCGATACTTGGCTTCTTGAAGCCACCGAACAACTATCCTTGGAATTGAGTCAGACTCTTCATAGTGTTGGCTTTACGCTTATTGATAGCATACCTCTCAATCCTCCTCACTGACTCCAAAAAAGCAGAGAACCTCAATCTGTTCTCAATAACAGACGTTGTCATGGTCATGTACGTGATCAGAACCTTCTCAAACCTACAGATCCTCTCCTTTATGTCACTACCATATGGGACGGAACCTCGAAAGCTCCATAAACTTAGCCTCATACTCATTGATGGTCATGAACCCTGATGCAACTTCTCAAACTGCACCATTTTCTCGTCCAGGCATGTCTTAGGGAAGTATTAGCTCATGAACTCTCACCAAAACTCTTCCCAACCTATCTCAAATCTCAATCTCTCCTCCTCCTCTATGGCCCACCAGTGGCTAACACTACCGTTAAATAAGTAAACAACATGTTTCACCTTGTCCTCTTCTGGGATGTTCAGAATATTAAAAGCCTCCTCAAGCTCCATGAACCACATATCTGTGTCAGCCAGGTTCGTTGTACCTGCATACTCGATCACCCCCACACGTCACAACCTATCAAACGTATTTCCAGAACCTTGAGATTCTGCATTAGGGACAACTTCCCGATCTTGAGGTACGAGATCCCTATTTGCTAAATGCATAATCATTGCCATGAGCTACCCAAACATGGATTAGAAAGTGTAATTTTCCATGCCTATAGGGTCAAACTGAGGCATCATGGGCTGTCTATCCCCATCATTGACACTCTTCTGTCATGTACCGGCCTCCTACTGCCAACTCCTGGCGTGACATAGCTACTCTCTGCATGCTCTTCACATTCTCCAGACATATCTGCATAAGAAAAAGCTATGATCGAATATGCTGGATTATGTAAGAACAAACACAAAACTTAAGTCCTATGTCCCTATAGACTCAGTGAATCTAAAACTCTGATACCAACTTAAACCGTGACGCCCCATCACGTAAATGAGATTACTCAAAACAAACATGTGATTGATCACTAATTATCCATACACTAGAAAAGAGGGTAAATTAAAATTGATTTAAACATTACCATTATGTTCAGATATATTTACATAAAGGTCCAATGACTTACAAACCAACACATACCATATTAGGTATTTACATGTATGCCCAGTGGTCTCAACCACAACCTGTATACAAAAGAGATGTTGTTCATTTACATGCCATACATAAACATCACCAAACTAAAAAAACTCGAGTCGATGTACAAATTATTTACAAAACACTCCCTTCCCAGACCTGAGAGTACATGGATGACCTTAGGACACTACTAGCTACTATACAACCTTCTGCACCTACTTCTCCTTAGGCTTCTCTTCTTCACCACCATGATCCTGACTCCACCGTAGATGTCCACCTAAAAAGATGTGGTGACCCACAAGGTGAGACCAACGTCCCAACAAGAGATATAACTCTCAACAACAGTTATTGATTACAACAAGTTGTATAATTAAGCAAGTTAGGTAGATTTAGATAAGTATGCAGATTAAACAGTTTGATTAAGTTAAACAGATAGGCATAAAAACATGCATGATTAACAATTATATAAAGAATAGGTGAGATTACCATCTACTAAATAGGTGACTCATTCTACTACATTATATTACAACTAAGCAATATAATAAGCATGGAAAAAGTTAACAACCAATGTGAATCGCCTTTAGCCCTAAGTAGATATACTACATGGCCAGATTACATATTTTATTAAGCCCTGGGGAGTTTGAGGTATACCACTCAAATTCCAACTAAGCACCACTGTGGTTGTAATCAGTTTCCTACAAGATCTAGGAGAGCCAGAATCCTAATATCTCACCCCATCGGTCAGTATGAGTCAAATGCAGTGACATACCAGTCAAACTGCCCGCAATGACATATAACTCAAGATGCCAACAATCTAGTCTGCCCTTGGTATATAGGTCACGATAATAGAAATCAGGGTATACAAGAACCCTATCATCCAAGGTACCCTAGTTGTCCTCAACACATCACAAATATACATGTATCAACTGTTCTTAAATTGAGGCATGATCGCAACCATCCTCCAAACCTTGGGATCAAAATGTCAAGGATGCACTGTCTCATGCACCCCGCATACTCAATAGTATGTGCTCTAAGATTCCCTTAGGAATACTCATTTCCCCATCCAGCAAGTGCTGACACTGGAATGGTTCTATGGCACATGGCACTACATGATTAGAGTTCCACTTGATTAGACAATACCAATTGTGTGAGTTAAGGCTGCATAAACCAAGTTATATACAAACCCTAAAAGAAAGCTACAAAACATGGTAGGTTAAAAATTCATAAGATATAAAACGTATGAGATAAAATTCTTGTCACATCATTACATGATACCAATCCTTCTCACATCATGAAGAGGGGTACACCTGCATTAGGGCACAAACCATGCCCGAGGGTCATTAAGACCATCACATCATTCCCTGTAAGAACATCATTATCTTTACATGCCTTACCAAAGGCTAAAAAAACCATCACCATACATGTGATATACAAGTTTAACATAACATTGTATTAAAGAAAAATGATGTTAACATGGAAACATATTAGGGTTACAACAAGATTAAGAGAGTATTTTGTCACATACTGATCATACAAGAAAACTATGTATGATTAACCACCATCATTTAGTTGCATTAGGGTTAGGTTCAACAAAGAAGATTAAGTTGGTGTTACAAATCAGCCCTCAACTAACCATTGGTTCATATACTTACTTAGGTTCAAGAACAAACCCTAACCCTAATACCTCCAAATGGTTATGGTTGAATTAGGTTAAACACAACCATCTCATTTCCTACAATTAAACTCATGACCCATATTCATAGAATAAAAAAACCCATTGTCCTAGATTAGGAGACATAATAATCATAGAATCCGAAATCCTCATCGACCACATAGATTAGGAAACTCTTGGCAACAACTAGGATCAGGGTCCATCAGTGACTGCCAAGGTTAGCATCCATCAACGACCACTAGGGTTTGCCACATTGCCGACCGTTATGGTTGGCCACATTAGCGACTGGTAGGGTTAGCCACATTGGCGACCAACATGGAATACAAAACTTGGGGATCACGTAATGTCCAAAACAACCACTAAGTCAAGGCCATCAGTTAGTACAAGAAGGTCAAGAAAAACTAAACCAAAACCAAACCATCGGGTTCCATTACAAGGAGGGAAATCTTCTTGAAACCCTAGAAATAAACCATCATTTTGAGAGATAAAAAACCACCATTTTTCATATGAAAACAAGGTATTGGGCTACGACTTCCATCAAGAGAATCATGCACAAGATTTAGGGTTCATCCCATAGGATAAACTACTAAAAAACGATCCCCTAAGTTCAAACTTTAGGCAAAAGTAGTATCTTATTACCTAGAACTTCATTTAAGAGCAAGATCATGCACATGCAAGGTAAGAGTAAACAATAATTCTGGAGAAAGTTATATAACTCACCTTATATATGATGAAGAAACTCAAAACATCATGGTAGTTTGAAGAAAATAAGGTAGAAAACCCTAACTTGAGCACTCCTCTCGACCAAGCTAGCTCCTCCACCAAAAAGGAAGCAAACCCTAGGTCAAGGAAGCAAGAAAGAGGTGTTCTTAAACCACTAGCACAAAGCTCCACCATGAATTTGACAAAGAAGGAAGAGAAGAAGATAGGAAAGCAAGAAAATGAAGGAAAGGAGGGAGGTCTCACATACCTAGGCCAAGGAACCCAACAAGGAAGCAGGAAACGACATCAACTAGGGTAGATCCAAACCCTAGGTGTACATGCAAGCTAGATCGGCCACCTCCTTCAATCTTGAGCTACTTCTTGGAAAAGCTCAAAGCACAAGGAAAAGAGATAAAGAGGGTTCAAAGGGATTGGTTGCATGAGAGGAGGGAGGTATATGTGGCTATAGGTGAGAGAGAAGAGAAGGTAGAGGTGTTTAGCCATGTTTGCCATGTGTCAAAGGTCAAAGCATCTCGTCCATGCAAGCATCCCATACACACAACTAGGTTGACCATATAGATAAGAAGCTGATGACCACAACAAGAAAACTCATGGACCAAGATGATAAAAAATGATAACAACCACATAGAAATTCTTAGTGACCATGGTGATTAGGAAATCAAACTAATGTCAACCCTAAAAAAGTTGGAAACCAAGAGAGATAAAAAATCTCATCAATGCCAACCCTAGATGTATCACAAGTGACCTACCTCCAACTCTAGAGACATCATCCTTGGAGACCACCAAAGCTACGTGATTCATCAGGTTCACGGTCAACCATATGAGTTAGGGCATCAAATGAGAAATCCCTAATCTCAACACACCTCAAACCAAGATGTAATAAGGCACCCCAAAGCACAAATAACTCAAGAATGGTGTGAAAATATGTGAGGCACAAAAAGAATGTGAAAAATTGTAAGAGAAACCATAGATATGGGTAAGTTGCATAAAAGTACAAAACAATCACATATATGTATAACTTGATCAAATAATGTCCAAACTGGACCAAACTTGAAACATAATCTTTCCACATGATATAAAAGCACAAATTAAGTTTTAACTAAGGTTTTAAGCAACTAATTATGATAAGAAAGCATGTTCAATCAAAAATCAAGGTTTGGGGTCTTACATTACACATCATCATTTAAAACTCTCTCAACTCAATACAAGGACCTAGAGTGACAAGGACCGACTAAACATAACTAATCTACTACTTAGATCTTGTCGAAGATCTACCCTGGCATTGACATTCTTCAAATCCACATGGTTTCCCTAAAAATTGTGAGCAGAGGGGTGAGCCTACTCACACAATGAATGAGTACTTCAAAGAAACAACTCAAAGCGCTTTAATTATCAAAACATATATTATTGAGAAATTAAATATACAGTGGAGCAGTAATGAGATATATAAGAACTAATCACTCACAGACATATAGATGGTAGGATACTCTAGTTATCTACAAAGAATAAATCAATGTCTGAACATACTTGATTAATCACTAGGGAAAGTAGTAATTTAGAAACATATAAAGAATAAATGAATAACTCCACACACATGATTAATCTCTCATTCATCTTATTATGACCTGAACCCACATGAAGTGTACCATGACATGTGAAAGTATCACAACAAGCTACAATCTCACTATACAAGGCTTAGAAGCATGCCTGAGTTCCTAAGCCTATAGTCTCATCTACCTTGTCTGTAGTTGACAGTCACCACGTTTGGCTCTCAACAGATAATGGGAGCGGTTGGATATCTCGAATCCTCCTCTAAACTTCGGTACTCAAGAAGCGAGTCAAAACACTCTACTTTTTTGTGTTTTAGTAGACCTACCAAAGATGTCCACTGATCAACATGACTCATAACACAGGTACCCCCGACATCCCTGGTTGGTGTTGGGTACCACATAACTCTAAGGAGTCTGTCCTCACTGACCTAGACCCCTGCACCCTACCGATACACTCTACTTACCTCGATCTAGACAAAATACCTCTAGTCGGGAAGCATGTTTCCTCCTCACAGTGCATGCCTCATCTTCAAGGATTCTATAGTGTTCAAGGCATCTAAAGTTTAATTTACTCTTTAGATTCATGGTTCATTCGTCAAATCAATATTTCTTAGTTTAACCTTGTGAATAATTTTTTTCATATATCATCTGTAATATGTACCGCAAACTGAACTACTAAGAAACACCACTTATCATAATGAGAAACACTGATATTAAAATACTTGATTCACTGAATGTCCTATCCTTAGGGTTTCATTCACCTCATTCACATATTACATGACTCATGTAAGGATTTAATGCATCATAAACTTTCACTAATAAAAGAATGCTTTCAATAGTTCATATACAACCAAGCATATATGTGAAACCTTGGAATGAACTGAACTAGTATTTTCATGCCTTCCATTGAAATATCATGCAAAAAGATTAACATTCAATAAATGAATTTATAACAATAAAATAATCACATTAGTTGAATTTCATGATGCTTATTCATAACTTCCAATTTTCCAGTCATCTAGGGTTTCACTCTCTTTACCGAGATATCAAGAAAAAACTGAAAACATGAAATGAAATCCAAGATAGTATCTGACATATATGTATAATGCATTCAAATAAAACAATCATTCATAAACAAGAAGATTCAGATAGGCAAAGTTCTTTATTAAATTATACAACCATTTCAGACATAATTGAAAACCCTATATTTTGGTATATTCATATACCTTATGCAATAACTTTACGAATTCTATTTTAGATGATTTATATCCATTTATAATATGATTTTATCATATAACGTTCATCACAATAGGAAAACAATCTATTTCTAGATCATCTTTCGTAAGCTTAAATTGAAAGACAGATTTAGGGTTTGTAGTTGCATACAAAGGAATTGAAGATTATTGTTGATTTAATCTAATTTCTTACAATCTACTATTTAAAGGAAGTAACCACTCACTTATGGTGTGGAAACACCTTAAAAACATAGCCTCACATATGAAATTCTTGAATTCATATTAAAACCCTAGCAAATCACTACTTTCTTCTTCCTTTCAACTCGAAAACCCTAGGAATAAAGAATTATGGAGAAAGAGTGAGAACAGGGAGAGATTTGATATGATTTCTAATCAAATTAGAGGAGGATAGGAATATTGACATCTGAGAGAAGAATCACCAAGAAAAGCTATATAGGGAAGATAACTTTACTTGATTTCATCAACTCTAGGAAGAGAAAACCTTAGATCGCCATCTTCACCACTTTCTTCATCCAAACCCTAACTCTCCCTCTTTCCCTAAGATTTAATTTCTCTAAAATGAATCATGAAATATGAGAGCTCCTATATGTTAGGTTGATCATATAGAGCAATTTAGGTGCTTGGGTCAATGGTATATTGACCCTACTTGCACTTTCTTCTATTTTCGCATAATTTTTTGTCATAAAATGATATTGTAAAACATTTACTAAATAGGTCAAAAATACTTCAAAAACTATGAAAATATAGAATTTTGTTTGTCATTGAGTTCTAGTAAAAATTTCATATCATTTTGAGCTGCCAATAAATAAATAAAAATTGAAGAATACATTGCTATCTAGTAGTCTATAAAAAGTCAGCTAATAGAAAAATACCTTGGATACCCCCAAAATGGTCGTGCAAACTACCACATACATGAAATCAAACACGGTCATGCTGCCAACCATGTCCGTGGTGTGTTGGTTCCAACATATTTCAATATAAATATGATCACCACTTCTTTTCTCCAAAAAGTCCATGTAGCCTAGAATGTCTGTGCCACCATCAACCCACCATGACCGTCCCACCCAAACCTCCAACTCCCATTTTCATGTTCCCTTTGATCACCTTGCCCATTCTACCCAAACATGGGCTTGTTGAGCAAAAACCCTAATTTCAACTGACTATGGTTTATACTTCTCAAACCCTAATTATTCAAAATGAAGGTACACTTAGAGATCTTATTAGATTTAATACATCATAATTGAGATGCCACCATTAATTAAGATTAAGAGATGATCAATCTAAGTAAGCATGCAATCATATAGGTAAACCCTAACATCTACTCTAATAAACTCATTGTAGTTTCTACTCTTGTTGATGCTCTTTCTCTATTCAAATTTTATCTCCATCCATGCAAAAAGTAGAAAGGAACATAGTTGGAGTATGTAGTACTCATTCTATACTAAAGTCTAAAACACACTCTAATAAAAGTGTAAAATAAGATTAAAAATTTAATTAGATGTTTGTTATTGGTAGATGGAAAACTCCCCTCCTATATATAGAAAGGAGGCAAGTACAAAGAAGCATAACTTAATCCTAATGAATCAAGGAAACTAAGCCCACGTACATAATTAACTAATAATCTAACACTCCCCTTGAGCTAGAGCACGGTGAAATATATGTCCAACTTGCCAATATATGAAGAAAAGATAAAATAACCCATTCAAAAATTGATCACACTCGTCAATAAATATTCCCTCATGAATCTTGCAATGCAATATTTGAAGCACTCTAACACTCTTCCTAAAGAACATAGCATGTAGCAGGCAGTAAGCAGTCTTCTCCCCCTGATGAAGATAAGCTTAATGCAGAAGCAGTGATAGCAAAATAGACTTCCCCTTAAAATTGATTATTGCTACCGATGGATGCAACCACACAAAAATTAGAATCTTTGATAAGCAACCAGAACAATTTAGATGGTGGAGAACATGTGTGAAAGTCATCTGAGTTGTAATTACTGTTGAAGTAGTTCCGCAAAAGAAGGACCAACTCCGAAATAATATGCGATAGTTGGTATATGAGCAATGTTATAGGAATAGTGTGCTATAGCAGGTGGGAACGTGCTTGAGATGCGCTACTATAGGAATATGCACTATAGTAGGTATCAACAATACAGATGAACATATAGAAATTGGGCAACATTGTCAGGTGGCATGGATTCTTCTCTTCATCTTCTATTCTCCATCTTATCTCTTTCCTCTAATCAACTTCTTCTATTCTCCCCCTCATGACAACCACGCAAAAACATCATTAGAGTGATTGAGGTTGAGAGTTATAAATATTAGCAGAGAAATAGATACGTAAAGGATGGTACGAAAATAAAGAACTACCGATATAAGGTCCCGCTAGAAAAAGTACCACAGGAATAAGCATGGTAGGAAAGAAATCAGAACACTAGAATAATGACGTTGTGATGTGCATAAGATTAGATCTTTAACTCAAGTAAAGACAATCAATCATGTGGGATAGTGGAACCACACGAAAATGAAGGGAAAATTAGTGCATTGTCCCATCTCTTTTTTTGTGTGGTTTATAGACTAATACAAGGTCTTTTATTTTTAAATAATAGGGAATTTTACCGTCTTTAATCCCTTACTGTAGTGTCCCAACGGGATTCAATGAGATTCAAACCCGCAACCTACACTTCACAAGTAGCAGACATGACCAGCTGAGCTATCTGGAAAGTGCAACACAAGAGATCTTTTATATTTCTCTTTATATTAGAACTGGTTGCTCAAGTCTAACCAATAGCCAGAGTCGATATATTGTATGACAGGATTAGAGAGATCACATTTGTTCGACCTGTTGACAAAAAAATGACAGATCACTTCTGCTTCTTTGTTTTCTTCTAACGCTTGATCTACAATTTTTCTCTTCAAATCTGTTGGATCTTTTCAAATTCTGCCACTGAGGAAAGTTTTAGGCAGTAAAAGGATTCTGTAGAACGGCTGCCGCACATGTGAAACAGCAGCCACCCAGCTGAATGGTGAGTGCATTGATCTTGACAGTCCTTCAGGACCAAGTGCTCTCATAAGATATGATGTTCTAATTAAATAAGGAGCATGCTGCACCTTGTATTAGATTATGCCATCTGTTGTGGGAATAGATTTTGACCCTACAAATCGATAGACAAAGACGGCGTGTAAACTGATTAGAAAAAGAGTAGGCTGCTCCTACTATAACAAGAAACAACAAATCGAGACTCACGTACTTGCCATCGTCCATGAAAACCATGATGTAGGAGGTTAGGTTATAAAGGAAACAATAACTTAGACAAATGGATACACGAAGCAGCTAGAGATTATAATAGTAGAGAACAAGTGCATTTGACGCACTTGACTATAAAATGTGACATGTGGCTTTACTCCATGCGTTGATTGCTTTCTTGAGGCCCGAAATAGGTAGATTGCCTATTCATGAAATAGTAGAGAACAAGTGCATTATGTACATTTTTTTTTTTTTTTTGCTGATTTTAGTTTCTCTTGGATTCGTGGCTTACTATGGCTTGGTTATTCACCGTCAAAAAGGGAGCTGTGAAGGCAAACCCCCCTCCCAATATGGACATAGGAATGCACAATACGACGACGCTGGCGGTACGACGCCAGCAAAATATAGGAGCATGGACGGCAGATCAGAATTAGCAACAAGATAGTTAGAATGGGATGATATCGACGTTAGGAAGACTGCAGAGTAGGGCCGAAAGTGGTGTCTTCTTGGGAGTCATCTCCTTCCACGAAATAGGTAGATGAGAAGACCGTGAATAGGCACACGAGTAGTAAAATTATTAACATGGGGACGCTAGAGATCTTCATAGTTTTTCTTGAAGAAAAGACCGGTGGAAAGGACAATTAGAGGAGGGGATATAACGGCCGGGGAGATAAAAGCCGGATTTAGATATTTTTACAAAAAATGAAGGGAGAAGATGACCATAGAGTTTGGGATGATGTCTGATGGACATTCAAGTTAAAAAGAAATGAGCTTGCCCCTAGGCAAAGACACTCTCCTTTACTTCTTAGGTTAGGATCGATGCTTTGATACCATGTGGAAAACAAGGTGAAAGACTTGATGAGATGTTTGTTATTATTAGATGGCAAACCCCCTTCCTATATATAGGACAAGAGACAAGGAAGCATAACTTAATCGTAATGGATCAAGATAATTAGAATTATGTACATAATTAACTAATAATATAACAAAAAGTAAACAAAAATAATGATCAATTAGTGGATAAATATATATAATTCAAGCAATTGACTCTTATGAAGTTCATTTATCTTGGTTATATGTGTCTACATTACATAAAAAATCCTGCTTGATTGTTGTTGCTTTCCCTCTGAATTGGCACCAAAGGGGCAATGTATGACCTCTAAGCACAATGTTGCCTTTGAATGGCATTATAAGCCATGTGAATGTCAGGATCTACCCTCTGAACAAACATGAGTTTCTCGATCCAAATTCTTTATACGATGTAATCTAGAGCTGAGTGATCATAAGTTACTTAAATATGATTCTCAATGCATGATTCATTTACAATTACTCTAATAAGGCCTCCATAAGCGATCGACCATACATGAAACTTATGTAAAGTTTGTTTTAATATCATTATAATCATGTACTCCTCATGGATGGAATGACATATTAGTTTTTAAACAACCAATATAAACTCTTATCTTTCATAAGTGACATGGTATATTTAAATATATAGGCATTTAAACATGTGACTTTTCACAATCACACTTACTTATATGGTTTATCAATTATAATCCTTAACATTCTCAAAGAGCATGGTTGATACTTGGGAGTGTATAAAAATCAAATTCTAAGACCATTGTCATTATTGACACTCCATTTTTGGTCTGCCTGAGTTGGCTACTGAATGTGTTGAAATTTATGATAAATGTCAATCAAAAGTGATTAATGACTCAAATCAAGATATGCGAAGGGAATTTGAAATTAAAATAAATTTTGCAATGTAATATGGACGTAAGTGTAGTCACTAATATATGAACATAAGGCACTAAAGGTCACATTAGAGTGAGAGAAAATAATACAAACATCTTAGGTCAGTGAGTGACATCCCGATGGATGTCATGATATGTAGTGATAATTCAATGCAATGTTGAAAAACCCAATAAAACATAAGACCTATGGTTAGATCCGTAAGTAATTGACAAGATACAATTTTAAAACCAATATCATTGATAGTAAATGAATGAAAATGTTGATCCTTATCTCTCTTGAGGTCAAAATCACACAATCCAAGTAATAAACTCTTGTAATGGGAAGGTTGTCAATTAGAATGGGCATCTAATCAATGGATGTTCCGTCATGGGTTACTTTTTTAAACATTTTCACTATGTTCCTAATCTAATACATTTCCATAACCTGTTCCCAATCTCCCAAACCAGCTATCTAGCTCAAAACTACTTACACTCAAAACCAATTTAGTGCATCCCAAACATGTACACATTTCAATCCCCTGATCACATCTAGGCTCATTTTCCACCTCAGCCTCATTGAGATGTCATGGAGACCGAGATCATGTGGGGTGCTTAAAAAGTGTGTGCCCCCACTTTGAAGCCTTATATATGACAATGACATAGTAAAAAAATCACTTGTTCAAAACCATTTTGAGGCCTAGAAACCATGGAGCCCTCCATGTGCATGCCCCACTTTCACCTTGTCTCTTATGCTGACGTTGTACTCACTTAGAAAAATGAATATCTCAGAACTCACTGGAAGACAGTGCACCTCAAGGTGGACACCCTACTTGCTTGATGAATGCATATTCATCCTAATTTTAGTCTAGTTTTAGATTTTGATTTCTTAGTTTTCCATAGAAACATTTAGTCTTATTTTGATTGATGACAATTTTTTAGCGTTTTGATATTTTTCTCAACTTATTTTGTAGGGTTTAGGGTTTACCAACTTATTTTTCTTAGCTTACTTGGCATCTCATGGGGTATACCTGATGTAAATCTTGTTAATTTTGGCCAATGAGAGGAGTGTGGGATGAATGAGATAGACTCTTGGCTTATATTAAAAACATACTTATTTTGTAGGTTTGGAATCTTATCTCTCCATACCAGTGCGGCCTAGAGGGGTCTTGTTGCCTTTCGACATGTGGGATTTGAGTGTTGGATGCCTCTCCCGAGGTTTTAAAAAATTACTCTTCCTCATTTAAGAAAATCACCTTTTATTTTAAATACTCTTCCTCATTTTAATTACTCTTCCTCGTTTAAGAAAATCAATGAAACAATTCTTGAAAAAGTTATCCTTTGGGTTTGATCCTAAACTATACTATGATAGGATCCATCCGCTTGTGGGTGAATTTATCATACTATTTGTATTGGTAACACCTATACATTTTGCATCAAGAAGGAATTTGTTGTGCGCATAAATCTTGCATCATGATTCTAGATGCTTTCTTGCTTAATTGTAGTCAAGCTAAACCCTAATCCTAAGAAACACCTACCTTTTATAAAAATAACCCCCTTTCCATCATTTGAAAGGTTACAACCTAACTACCATATTAGAACCTAGGGTATATCTATTAACTTTAATGAACACTATTATCAAGCCTAGGGCCTCTAGCACTTCATTGTCAACCTGTGAAATCCTGAAAAGCAAAAACTATGGTGATCCCAATACATTTCCTTTGATAAATATAGAAGGAAATAATCCTCTTTCACTTTTTACAATGTACAAAGAAGGTAGATTGGATCTAACCAAAATGTAGGCCTCATTCCATCCATGTTTCCAATCCCAACGTGGTGTGAGGATATGAGCACCATGGGATTAGTGATCAGATATATATTATTAATGTTCTAACACTCCTCTTATAATGCCCAAGCCCACTACCCAAAGAATTAATAGAGTTTCAAGAATGACGATTGGCCCCATAGACCACCACTATCCATAACTACATGCTTTGTGATCACTCACTCACAAGCCAATATCAACTTCCTAATTGGTCATCCATCCTAGTACTACTCTGGGTTGAGCACGCTTAACCACAAAGTTCTTATTGATGGACTCCTTGTGGTTATATGGGTAGTCTAATGATTCCTTTTAAGATCATTTTATCTGAGGCCTCAAATCCTAGGATGTTACAATATGGCCCCATAATATTTCCACATTTCAGTGCATGCCCAAATGGCACATGGACACCCAACTCCTGACCACAACTACCATCACAAGGGTGGCTACATCATCATGGATAGCCCTTTCCAACATGCTTGTACCGCATGACTCAAGATTGACATGCCACATGCCCATGTGGGCCCCATCTATTGGAGGGGTTATGACTATGATACCATTTGTAATGGTCGGGCCCACTACCCAATGCTCTAGTAGAGTTTCAAGAATGATGACCGACCCCACAAACAACAACTGACCTTAAGTGGTACACTTTTTACTCACTCACACTTAAGCCAGGGTCAACTTTCTGATTGATCATCCATTCTAGTATTACTTTAGGTTGAGCACATTAATCATATAGTTCTTAGTGATGGGCTCCCTAAAAAGGAGATGCACCTTAATGATATGGGTAGTCCAATTATTCCTTTTAATATCATTCTATCCGAGGCCTGAAATCCTGGGACGTTACACCTCTCTTATGCAACTCTCATGTATGCAAGTTATGCTTTATGTATTTTTCATCTATGTCTATAATTACAATGAAAAATCTCATTTTTACCTCAATGAGTCAACAATACTAAGTTCAGACATGTTGGGTGTGCCTAACACCTTCTACACACATAACCCAACATCTTACCTAGTATTTGTACGACCTCTTATGCCTTCTTTTTTCAGAAGTCAGAGGGATTTTTATTCACCTCGCCCCTCTCCTACAAGCTAAATCAATAGGAGCATTACAATCATCATTAGAACTAATAGAAGTAAATGGGGTAGTACTACTACCATTACAAGACTCTAGTTTGATAATATCAACTAGATTACTAGGTGGTCTTCTATAGACATAGACTCCACCTTGGGTTTTTTGATGAGTTTTAGCTAACAAATCTGCAACTGCATTTCCCTCTCTTAGGATACTGGTGTAGTGCCAATTGTTTTTCCATCTTCTTTTGACATTAGTTAACCACAATGCTAGCATGGGATATTCAACAACATTGCCCTCTATAGCCTCCTTAGCTCATTTAGAGTCTGTTTAAATGGTCAAGTGCTTGCAGTTTAGGGAGAGCCTAACTTTAGTAGCGATGTCAATAGCACAAAGTTTAGCTTTAAAGGCACTTCCTACCATGACCTTCCTGCCCCAACTGCCTATGCAGTTCCCATTGTTGTCTCTGCAAACAACAACAATCGTTGAGTAAGAGACGTTGTTCTTGAAGGTAGCATCAGTATTTAACTTCAACGGGCCTGGTTTGGGTTTTCCCATTTTGTTTTCTCTTTCAAACTCTTATCTCCTGCATTGTCCTCCTTGGCCCATGCAAGTCTTGTGATAGTACACTCCTTGACAATAAGATGTCCATGTAGCTACTGGTATCTTTGGTTTTCTTGAAGACCTCCAACTTTCTACTTTTCCATAGCTTCCAGCAATCTATCATGAATTTTAGATTGTCTACGTTGTTTGTATCCATGTTCATAGTTAGCCACTTCCACACATCTATCTTAGCAAAGAATTTGTTCCATGTTTGTTTGTAAATAAGTTCATTCCAAACTTCAGTAGCCTTAGAGCAATCTCTTAGAACATGTAATACTGTCTCATTCTCCTTTCCACATATATGACATAGCATAACTGTGGTCATTTGATGAGCTACTCTCCTACAGTTGGTGAGGATAGCATTGTGGCCTACCAACCATAGAAAGTATTTGACCTTCATCGCCACTCTAGCCTTCCAGATAATGTCCCACTTACTAGGAACCCTAATATCCTTCAATTTTCTTAGGAATCATAGGCGTGCCTAGTCATGAAATTACCAGTCTTAGTATGGAGACATGCCAGGGTATCCACATCATCCTTGTTGATGGGAACCTCAGTTTTGATGGCATTCTGTACAATATCATTAGGAAGCCAAATATTCAAGAACTCGGCATCCCAGTCATTTGATAGATTGATAAGGCTAGCTACCTTCAGATCTTGGAGCTCATCAGGTATTGGTCTGGTGATATATTCTTCCAGAGTTCCCTATTTGCACCACCACTTATCCTTCCATGCATTGATGTTGCATTCGCTTACGTGTATGAGCATTGAGTTTTCGATAATGAAGGCCTTGCATTGAACCACTGATCTTCCTAGTGTTGATACATTCATTGTGTCCCCCCTATGTATTTACCATACTTGGGTAAAATGCTCGCACACCACATGGGTTTTCTGCCCATGTTAACCTCCCAAGTATGTTTATCTATAAGGGACATATTGAGCTCTCGCATAGATCTTAATCCCAAACCACTGTGTTCCTTACTACAGGTGATCTTATTCCATGCCACAAGAGACAAAGGGTGGCTTTTATGGCTACCTCCCCAAACAAAGGCACGAATACAACTATCAATGAAATCACAAACTTTCAAATGTATGATGGTTGTTTGCATAACATAACTCAGTATAGCCGTTAACATGGCTTTAGCGAGACAAACTCTTCCATCCAGGCTCATACTTCTTGCTGACCATGCATTAATGGAAATAGTCACTCTATCAATAGTACTGCTATATGTGTCTGCCTTCACTTTGTCATGGATGAGTGGGACACCCAAGTATCTACCTAGATTTTCGGTAGATGTAAAACCATTGACTCTGTTAATCCTTCTATGTATTCTGTCTGGGACACTTTTAGAGAAGTAGATAGAAGATTTGCTAATGAAAATAGATTGCCTAGAGACCTGACCAAACCTCTTGAAGTAGTTGATGATGGTCTTTACCTCTATAACATTAGCTTTACCAAAAAGTAGCATGTCATCCGCAAAACATAGATGAGATATACAGGAACCTTTACTATAGAGTTTGAAGGTTTTCCAGTTCTTATCAGTTACTAGACATTCAATAGATTGGCACAATCATTCCAGACAAAGAACAAAGAGGTAGGGGGAAAGAAGGTCTCCTTGCCACAGTCCTCTTGTTACTTTAAACGAGCCCACCTTTCTGCCATTCTAAAGGATTGAAGCGTCACCACTGGAGATAGAGTTAAGAATATACTTGAGGATAGTAGTAGGGATACCATGTTTCTTAAGGGTGTCAGAGATGAACTGCCATGTCATCTTGTCGTATGCCTTAGATAGATCTATCTTAATAACCATCATCCTCTTTGACAACTTCCTCCTCATGATATGTAGAATTTCCTGGGCAACTATAATGTTGTCAGATATTCTATGACCAAGAACGAAAGCACTTTGAGTTGGAGAGACCCATTGGGACAAGTAACTCTTCAACCTATCAACAATGACTTTGGATGTAATCTTCAAGCTGATGTTGTTGAGGGATATGGGCTGGAAGTGTTTGCATAGTTTAGGCTTAGCCTTTTTGGGAATGAGAACAATGCTAGCATCATAGAGATTATCATCCAACAATCCATTGTGAAGGGCAATATAGATAGTCTTCATCAAGGAGTGTTTAACAAAATGCCAATTTTTTGAAAGAAAGGAACCATCCACCCCGTCTGGACCTGGGGCTTTATGAGGATTGGTTTTCAATAATATTTAGTGAACTTCCTCAAGCATAGGGGTCGTCAAAAGTGCTTGACTTTCATTCCAAGACATAGGCATAAAGCTTCTAATGAATGCCTTGACTTCATTAGGACAAACATGCATTGGTTCAGTGAACAAATTCTTGAAGTGGTGAAACACTAAGTTTTGAATGTCATCATCATTTGTGATCCAGTTACCATGAGTATCTTTCAACATGGTTATAGTGTTGTATCGGTGACGCTGCTTCACATAAGCATTATAAAATTTCGTGTAACTGTCACCATCAATAAGCCAGTTGATATGGCACTTCTGTTTGAGACTGTCTTCCTCAGATTTTAGGATCTCATTGTACTAATCTTCCATGTCGGCTATCATTTTGATGGTAGTGTTGTCATAAGTATCTACCAAAATTCTTTGTAACATTTCAAGATTCCTAAGGATACGCTTCTTATCTTTTGTCGTCTGTTTGTAGCACTTGGATGCCCACTTTTTGATGTCATTTCTAGTGTGCATAAGAGCATTCAAATCTGGTTTCCAACTATCTCTAATCATCCTCTAAAAATTTTGGTCTTTAGACCAGGATTCCTTTATAAAGAACTGGAGGGGGTTGAAAGTGGGAAGTAGAGCATATGAGGATTGGGCAATGGTCTAAGAAATCTCTTGGCAGATGTTCAACTACATAGTGAGAATAAGAATTAATAAAGGTTGTATTAGCCACTGTCCGATCTAGGCATTCCTGTAATCTACCATGGATGTAAGTGAACCTCATACCACAGAAACCAAGGTCAGAGAGTCTTTCTTCCATCAAAGTGTTGCTAAAGGTAGTAGCTTCATTGAAGTTGTACTGCTTGTTACCTATCTTTTCCTCAGGTAGTAAATTAGTATTAAAATCATCAACTACTACCCAAGGCAGCTTGAAGGTTTTACTCGTAGCAACCAAGTGCTCCATAATAGCTTCCAAATAGATGTGTGGGGACTAGCATAGATAAAGGTGA
Source organism: Alisma plantago-aquatica (assembly GCA_963693085.1). NCBI lineage: Eukaryota > Viridiplantae > Streptophyta > Magnoliopsida > Alismatales > Alismataceae > Alisma > Alisma plantago-aquatica. Next base: position 862,500,650 of record OY856411.1, read on the forward strand.
TTAACACAACATTATTGTCTTTGCAAATAACAAATTTACGATGACAGTTGATAATCCAACAAATATAAATTCTTTTGGAGAATCCTCGTGCTTCACAATGAAAGGATTCATTGAAACCCAACTCCTGTACAATGTTTTTTGCTGTGCTCCACTAATGCGGGGATCAAGCACACCCAAAAATTGCAGTTTCTTCTGAGAGATTATATCTCTGAGGACACGACATGTATCAAGGTTACCGATTCCTTTGGTATTCCAACAGAGTGTATCTAACATCAAACACAACATGATAAAGAAGGAGTGGTGAGTACCACTATGCATCGGGAGAACTTTGGGTGGGCACAACATTCTCCTTCTCTTCATTATTATCTCCACCATTGCTTCCTCCTGCCTCCTGGTTTAGCCACGAGCTCTTGTGGTGTTGTTCATATGAAGGTTTTGGTCTAGCTATCTTCATCTTGGTACCAGAACTCTTCAATTGCCTCCCATGTGGAAAATGTGTTGGGACAACATTTGGGTCAGTTTCAGTGGTTGGGTCTGAGACTTCCATCTCTGCCTCTTTCGTGTTATTTAGATTCTCTTCAAGCTCATTATTTGCTATTTTCGGGCTTGTTTCTGCAGTACCCTCCATGTTAACCTCCTTAGTATTCTTCTTGGAACTGTCTGTGGCCTCACCGTCAATATTATTCTTTTCAATATCTTCTAGATCAATGACCTCATATACATCCAGATTGACTGTGATATGGTCTCCTTATTTGCTCTGCTCACTTCCCTTAGTATTGTTTATCTCTTTCAGGACCTCCCTCTTGTCATCCGCGGTGCCTATTTTCTTCTTCTTCCAATCCTTCATTGTTTTTTGGGTAGTTGTTGTTGTATTATCACTATCCATCGTCTCTATATGTTCTGTGTTCCTCTTAGAAGCTTCTTGCCTTTCTCCTTCCTCACAATTAGCAAGGTTTCCAAATTTATTTTGGTCATTGGGGTCATCACTATTGCCATATGCTTGGTGTTTAGATATGTTTCTGTGTACAATAGTCTTCCTATGTTGCGTTTGCCACTTAGAACCTCGACTGTCTATTTGGGTGGGTATAGGAACTCCTTGTTCTTTTTTAGGAATCTCATTTGTGTCCTTTTGAGCTTTGGTTGCAGAATTAGACGGGCACTACGAGTAAGTATGTCCTAGCTTGCCACAACCTTTACATGAGTCAAGAAACACTTCATATTCTACTTGGTATATTTCATTATTTATGCAGATGGTATGGATTAAGTGTTTGGCAATGTCAACTTCAACTGTCATCCTTGCAAATTTGCTCCTCAATGTGGCTATAGTGTGTACGTCAACCTCGATTAAGCATCCCAATGCCAGTCCTATGTAGTTGAACATAGTAGGCACATAAAGATGAAGAGGTAGATTTATAATCCGGACCCATGTGACTAAGAACCTTGGAAGTTCAGTAGAGGGGCGGAAGGTGGGGTCCCATTTCCATACTTCCAGACATTTTCCAAAAAGTTTCCACAGCCCCCCTATTAAGGATGTGTAAAAATCCCTTCTGTAAGAAAATTGCACTACGTAGTGGCCATGGTTGACTTCAAACATGTTAAACCTACCTATAGGATTCCACAGAGTCTTAAAGCGATCCCTCATGGTCATATATCCTACATCTGAGCCAATGAGTCTAGCCACCATTGTATACTTCCAAGGCCTTGCCAGGTCCTCCTTAGCATCGGGATTAATTTCTAGTGTTGGTTGTCTTCCTACAACTGTCAGAGCAACATCTGCGAGGGCCAGTCTACTCTCATATAAACTTTCTAAGAAACAATCTAATCCATATGGGTATTTTGGGTTATTCATTGAAGGTTTCAATGGTTGATCTTTGTAGCCTTCATTATGGAGTCCTTTCCCCTTGTCTCCACATTCTTGTGTTATCTTCTATTTCCCCCAGTCTGAGGGGATATTGACGTTATTGCTATTGTTATTTAGTGGGGGAAAGGGGTCTATGTAGTCACTCCTTGGGTTATCCTTGTCAATCATATTGCTCTGACTGTGTTCTCAGTTGCTACCTCGCATCCCAACAAACTGGAACTCAAATCTGATGCCTAAAATAGAGACCTTGACACCTTCACATGAATACCCCCAGGTTCCACCGATTTGTCAGGACCTTTCCTCACATGTCCATCCATGTAAGGCATGTATTTAGACATATACTCCTTGCTTCCAGATGCCCCTTTACCTCCTCTGACCCCTCCTTCATCCAAGTTGATACCCCCATCTTCCCCTCACCCCCCATAATCCCCTAAGCCCTTAGAAACCATAGCTACCATCCCCCTCTCTTAGGCCTTCTTCGTTCATTTTTTGAAACAACTTCATCATTTTACTCATTTTCCTTATAAACGTGATGATTATGATGTTTCCTCACGAGAATATAAACCTAAAGAACACAGTCAAGACCCACTATAGGAAATATCGACAATAGTATATCCTAAGTTTGTCTCTACATGAAGCCAGTGCATATTTAACACAAAATGGTTCAATTAACCATGTGAGTCAAGAAGACTATTATTAGTTTGATTTAATTCTAAAGTAGCTAAAGCTTGTAATGAAATTCAATCAAGTAAATCAGTTCAAAAAACATGCATTTGGTGCCACGACTCCTCTTAATCATATGGTGAACATTCACATAGAACATGTTGAATTCCCTCTTTGTCCATATCTCACACCAATTATGTATTCAATTAACCATGTGAGTCATAATGGAATTTATTAGTGTAACATACTGAAACCTACTATTTGACTCTAGAAATGTTGATCCATTTGATGTGATGCTCGTATGCTTTGACTCTTTAGTTTTGGCCATATACAAATAAACCCTAATACACTCATTTGTACCCTAATGAACACTTAATTGCATATATAATCAATAACTCAAGTATAAACCCTCATATGATTATCAAATAGAACTCTGGAACCAAACCCTAGGCTTGGAACATATTGATGATGTGTAAAGTAAGTCATGTGAATGTAATCCTAAAAAGAATCTAATAATAAGATATTATCGATAAATATTTTTTTTGGTAAATAAATATTGAAAGAACACTTTATAATAGTAATCCACAAGTCACTGAATAAATAGTCTCAAAGGAAGAAACTAGTCCCAAATTTGGAATCTATGTGTTTTATTTATATTGTAGGACAATTTTCACATTAAATGAACAATCCTAATTTGCCTTAATTTCATTAAGTAAACAAAATATAATATGAGCCAAAAATATTAGACAATGTAATGATTTACTACCAAAAGTGGAAACTAATCTGAAATTCGCATTATGCATGTCTTGATTCGTCTAGGTGTCGAATTTAGTATTAATTGAACATTTTTTGGACGCTCAATAAAATTTGGAAACAAAATACACTTTAAAAAGCTTAATATTCCAATTATTCAAACAATGAGGTCGGTTTCCTAAAGTTTAGCATGTTATGTTTGTCATGCCCCTCTTTTATTTTCTTTCCATATTTAGTTATCTATCGAGTGACCTTGACTTCTTTTCCAGTTTTTGCGACGACCGTCTCGCGAAAACAAGATTAACTAATTTAAACTAATGCGGAAGCATTTCGTTAGCAGCGGAATTATTAAAAATCACTAAAAATAAAAACTTTTTATAAAGAGAGCCTCAAACGATAAAACTTTTACATAAAGAAACATGATAAGTTATTTACAAACTGATCTATCATTACATCTCTGTAATATCACATTTCGAGAGTCACAAGCATCAACTGCTCTGTTAAACTATAAATGAGCAGATACAAAAATCTCGAGACTTTATGCCAAAAATCTCAAATCTACTTTAAACATCTACTGACTCCTAGGACCTGAGAGTACAGAGATGACACATAGGACATTCTATCTACAAGACTTGACAGACAGTGTCTCCACCTAAGGATCACTACTGCCCTGATGTTACTGCTGCTGTTGTTGCTGCTCACCCACTGATGGGTTCCTTCATATTCTTTATTGATATATATATTGTCATTCAATCAAGTTATAATTGAAATGATTTCTTAGAGAATGCTGCTCTACTTAGTTAATCAATGAATTGCCTGTTGTTGAATAATTATAGTTCTGCTGCTCAATGTTTTTTTTTCCGACCAAAAAAACATTGAGCAACAGAACTATAATTGTTCAACAGCAGGCAATTCATTGATTAACTAAGTAGAGCAGCATTCTCTAAGTAATCATTTCAATTATAACTTGATTGAATGAAAATACATATATCAATAAAGAATATGAACAACATGTATACTAGTTATTCAACTAGAGCACTATAAACAATGTATCATCAATCATTGTTTCTCGTAGTTCAACCTAAGCAATTAAGCTATACGGATGATTACATTTTTCAAACATATTTATGCCCTGAGGAGATGAGGTATACCACTCATTCTCCAACCGACCATTACTAAATCGCAATCGATACCATACATAGGTCATCAGAAGAGTCGGATTTCTATGACCTCATCATCCTCAGTCAGTGTGAGGTACAACATGTAGGACATCTTGTATCTCTGCTTAAATAGCTTTCCGGGGTATTCTGGCAACTTCTCTATTAGAGTCACAGTGGCATGCTGTACTCTCTTCGCCATTAGGGGATTTCTTGTTTATCTCTCATCGATGCGGCATTAACAACATCATCGGGAGATTAGTGATACATCATCCCGACATACACATATAATGAAGAATTGAGCGATTGAATGTACATCTCACATCAATTCCCTCATTAGGATGTAAGGATATTTGCGTCCATAACCCCTACATACTCAAAAGTATGCTCTCCAGGAGTTCCCTTAGGAAAACCTATTTCACCATCATTTAACTTTTGACAATGATGGATCTATGGTCAGGGCTCTACATGATATCATTATACTTGATTAATTAAGTACATTATGTCATTCTTTTAGCATAAGACATGTTTACAAACATAAACAAATAAGACAATTGCTATTAAGAAAGAGTACTAATTGTATCAAGTTCATTTCACATCTAGTTAACATTGGGATCTCAATCCCTAACCATCTCATCATTGTGATTCAGGAATATGGTTATTCAAACCCTTAGATCATCAAACACTTGTTACCAAGTAACATGTTTCTATTAAGTTATTTAACAGTATGAACAGAATAATAGCAATGCTGATATTTCCTATGGCTCATATAGCCTGTCAATCTCTTATGTTACCTATCACTGGGCAACATAACATATCATTACTTTCAAAGATTATAAAGTGCTTTTAATGAATATGGGATCATAACCCTTACCTGGCTATGCTCAATTCTTTATAAAAACCTGTATAACTAACACAATTGATAACATGCACATTATGTCTATATCAGCACAATACAATTATTTCCAAGTCAAGTATAGAACACCACAGCTGGTTTCTAGGGTTAGGATTTCTTATTCAATTCAATTAGGATTATCCAACCCCTTTAGCTTACAAAGGCATAATGATTTCTCATTTCACAATTCAATCATAGAGTTTCATGCTTAAAAGCATAACCCAGAATTAGGGTTTACTGTTCACATCATCACATTACCCTAAATTAGGGTTTACTATTGACATCATCACATTAAGATTATACCATCATCATATATAAGGATTAATTCCATTAATGCCCTTAATTAGGGTTATGATTCATTAGCTGTCATAACTAGGGTTTCATGATCTCATTACCATGGATCATATCCTAATTAGGTATCCATCCATATTGGGAGTTCATTACTTGATTAATTATTCATATAAGAAGTCTTCTCTCTCTTCATTCAATAAGATGATGTTTGCATCACTCTTGATTAGGCTAATTCAATTTGACATTGACATCATGGGTTATGTCATTACCATTGTGATCATGAAGGCTTACTTATTCAAAGAGTGTTAATCACTTTATCTCATCAAGGGTACCTTTATTATAACATACAATAACCAACTAACCATTAGGTCCTTTAATCACTTTAAGCATCCATGAGGTTTTTAAGTTAATCAACTACTAAACCATCTTGACCACTAAGGTATCAAACGATCTTGACCTTTATAGATCTCAAACGGTATTGCACACTAAACCCCCAAACGGTCTTGGACATACCTTGAAATCATTTGGTGTTAAAGACCGTTTGGTCTTGTTGACTTTTGAAACCGTTTGGTAAAGTGCACACTCAAGACTATTGTAACGACCCCATCTCCTGGTAACCCCAATTAAGGGAGACCCGAAGGTCAGAGCCATTATTCAATTAACAGGATCAAAGGTTCGACAAACAATCAATAACAATTAATAAACTTTACCAACTATACTGAAAACTGGTATAAAATAAAACTTTTATCACCTTGTGAAAACTGGGATTTCTAAACTTCTATCCATGAAGATGCCAATCTATCTAATCCTCCTGTGCACGTTACTTCTCATTTAATTCCACATATACCACTTTACTGTTTGTTCTTTTCATTTGTACCTAAAACTCCGACAAACAAAACGTCGGTCATCCGAAGCTGGTATGTGGGGGAAACAATAATTGTGCAACTATGTTAACAATGTAATCAACCAAATATCATTTAACATCCAAAATTACATTTTAAGCAATACTACTCAATCCTTTCCTATCCCCTTTCTCTGTAACGTCCCTGCAGTGGACATGGATACTACCTCTCTCATATGGTAGATCCTTACCCCCCATGGCCCTACCACACCGGTAGCCAATACCTAGGGTATGGAGTCGCATGGTCCTACCCAAAGGTAGACCAATCCCTGACTCATGATGACTTGATGGACCTACTCCATTAGTAGCCATTTACTAAGTCATTTAATGACCTGATGGACCTACCCTCATTGGTAGCCATTTACTAGGTCAATCTATAAAGCTACAGAGGGGACTAGGATCTGAGCTAGCAGGCATATTTCTTATGTGATAGTCATATTCACTTTATAATTTGCTTGAATTAAAACATCCAACAGTTTAATTCAGTTCATGATGAAAACATCGTCAAAATCCCGAAAAAACTACATCGGTTAGTCATAAGCGTAACCACATACCTGTACATGCAGACTTGAGACAGAATATTCCAATCAACAATAGACAAGCAAGCATTCAATAAGATCCTGAAACAAACATCCAATATTTTCTATCATGGATCATGGTATCCAAGTCTAATAGACCTATTCGAGCCCTAGGGTTACTATTTCATTTGTAGGGTTTCTATGGCAATTAGGGTTTCCTTTCATCTTTCACAATTTTAAACCCTAATTATTCACAATAGATATTAAGGTTATCCCTTAACAACATTTAACCTTATTTTTTAATCACTGTCCATCAATTAAACCCATTATACTTATCTTACATTAAAACTGTCATTTTTATCCTTTTAATCCATGACAAGATCATTATGCTTATTTATCATCAATTTGTAATTCATTATGCTCTATCATTCATATGAACGTTATTAATCATTAATTCTACCTTGATTCATGAGAAAACCCTAATTACTACATTTAGGGTATTTTATCCACAAATTAGGAACTTTAATGCTCGAAATAGCTTAGATTCAACATATTCCAACTTTAATCATGAAATTAACCAATTAAAGCCATCAATAGTCGAATTAGTCAACATTAGGGTTTCAAGGCCCATTTATGCTCATCAATATATCAAAACCCTAAATTAATCTATTAAGCATATGGATTAACTCTTTAGGCATCAAAACATCTTTCTTATTAACAACATGTTAATATTATCATAGAACATCCATATTAATCCCTTCAATTCATTAATCATCAATTAGGGTTTTTCTCATATTAAAGCATTAATGTTAGCACCTTTAACTACTTTTCGAATTAGAATCAGATTCAAACTCCAAATATATTTTTGTTGCATTCCTTGCATTTTTCTGATAAAAATTCACATATTACATGTTTTCATCGGAGATACCAATAAATAGTTAGGATTTTCACGAGATTAGTACCTTTTTGGCCAGTGGCAGCGTGCCACGTGTTCCTTTTATTATTATTTTCTGGCGATTTCCTTCCTTGGCTTTGCAGATCTGCCGCTTGGATCCGGCTCCCTTGTGACCCGGCTAACCCGCGTGCCTGCGTCTTCTTCTCCATGCGCCCTACTCTGTTTGCTCTGTGAAACAGAGTGCCACGGAGCAGGGCGACTCCGCCAGTAGGTTCTGGTCTTCCGCCCTCTATGGATGCCTACCGATGCCTCCCTAGCTCTGGCATCCCTCTCCATCGACCCGGGTTGCGGTACTGACCCCAGAACTCACAGCCACATGGCCGCGCTCCGCTCCCATGGAAAGACGGGCGACGCCGCAGCTGCTCCATCCACCGCGTGGGAGGAGTCTCAGAGCATGAGGGCGTCGTCCGGGTTCGTGATGGTCTGCCTGAGTTGAAGGAGGGTCATATTTATAGGGTATATGGCTCGCTTAGAGTTTTCCAACTCGCCGCCGACCTTGCCTTCGGCCCCATTGGGCGTTTCTTATAGAATGAATGAAACCACCCAAAACCTGGTATGGTTGGGTGCGGAAACATCTCACGAACCCAAAGAACAACTTTCCATGTTTGCATATGGTCAGATCTATGAGGAAAAATTGGGGAAAAAGTCTCTGTCACGCGGCTCCCTTTCCTTCTCTGACTCGAGGAAGGAGATGCATAGGAAGCGTCGGATCTTGATCCGACGGCTGGCGCCATCTTCTTTTATTTTTATCTAAATCGGGAAATTGTGACATTTACTATAATCACAAAACTTTAAGGAAACTTGTAAAAATCATAACTTGCAAACCGCTTATCCAATTAAGTCCAAATTTTAAGGGAATCTTATTAAAGACTTAATCTATCATCATACCAAATTTGAGCTCATTATATAAAGAAATCGGGTCCCTTTCTTTAGTTGCAAGTTATTACTCAATTAGGTAGATTTCTCACCTAATTTCTCTTTCCTTTGCTATTAAATTATTATATTGGATTTCCTCAGACCTCAAGGAACCTTAATGGCTCGAATTCCCATCTTGGGACTGTTCCTTAGCCTTTTGATTATCTTTTATCCATTACTTCTCATTATCTCACTTATTTCGTTATAAAAATATCTTCTTTTGAGAATTTATCTTTATTTCTCTTTTATTTTCCTATTTGGTGTTCCTTTTAACATTAGGAATCCTTGGGATACGAAATTCCACTAAGGATTACCCAATTATACCTCTTTTCACATATTTTCCACGTTTCATCAATGTTTTCAATTTCTTTATTAACAAGGAAATACTTAATTGATATTTTCTTTTCTTATTGCCTTTTCTTTGCACCTTTGGACTCCTTGGAACCCAAGGAATCTAAGAGGCACGAAATCTTCTTTGGATTTGCCTTCTAGAGGTTTCCACACCTTTCTTATCTCAAAATCTCAGTTATTCATTAATTAATTGAATATCCTTGTTATTGGGCCCAATAGCCAATAAAGCCCACAAATCAAACAACAAGGCTATTGTAAATGAAATCCATGCATTCATCCATTATTTGTTCATTTATCTTTATTATGAGAAATTAAATTTCTCAACAAATGAACCCAAAATTTGGGGTTGTAACAACTGTTTTCCCAAGATGGGGTGAAGACCATTTGGTCATGAAGACCGTTTGGTCAAGTTGACTTTGAAACCGCATGGACACAATCGACCTTGAAACCGCATGAGCACCAAACAGTTTGGGCTCGTTTGGTCCCAAATGGTCTTGAGACCGTTTGGACTCAAATGGTCTTGAGACCGTTTGGACCCAAATGGTCTTGAGACCATTTGGTCCAAACCACCTAAAAACCGCAAGGACCAAAAAGTGTCTCAACCACTTCACTTGAGTTAGGGTTTCCAATGTTGAACCCTTCAATCGATCATGCACTTGTTAGCCACTCATCAATTGAGTCAAATAGGTCAACCCTCAACTGATTTGATGCTCAATTGACCCTCAATTGATCATTAATTAGGGATTGGATCAATTGTATTAGGGTTTGGAATCGATCACCCTTCAACATGTTTCAACATGAGTCTAATTGATTTGAAACCATTGAACCATCATTCAATTTGGTCATGACCTGACCCCAAACGGTCTTGGGATCGTTTGGATGACCTCCAAATGGTATTGAGACCGTTTTCTCAAGTCAACACCAAAAACTAACTCAACCAATTAAGGTTTGGCTTATTAGATTGATCACTAGGTCAACAATTAATTGTACTTCAACTTATTGCCTTTCAATCTTCAACCACTTAACCATAGTCAACCCTAGACCTCCAAACGGTCTTGGGTGACCTCCAAATGGTCTTGGGATTGTTTGGACATCCTCCAAACGGTCTTGAGACCGTTTTCCCATTATTTAATCATAAACCAAGTGATGGAGCTTCCACTTATGTGGAATTGCGTGCACCACTAAAAATCATAAAGATGGTAAGTCTTTAAGTTTAGCCTTGCTTATACTAGATAGAAAACTCCACCCACGTATGCTAAGATATGTGGAAGTCTTATCGCAGTATAGTTAAGGGTCGAATCCACGGGACAACAGTCTTGTTGCAAGCAACAAGACGGAAAACGTATGGAATTTCACTTGGTCACTTACTAGTAGGCACTTATATCGAAAGTTGGATTTTGATGTTTTTAAACTAAGAACATGAAAAGTAAAGAAAGCAGGTAAATCTAATAAGTTAAACTATGATAAAAGATCACTAGGGTGTGATCGGTTTTTCACCGCCACTACACATCGATCAACACATGCAAAGCAAAACTTAACCTGCAAAAAGAGTCCACTCAGTTAGTATCCTTGTAGACTTAGCCTCCTATCGGAGAATCTAACTACGAGAAGTGCGGGAATGTTGCAACGCCAGCCATTCCCGAAAAAATGGTCACATTACTTTACATCATTCCCCTCGCAAAGTGTGTTCCTCAACTTATCAAGGTTGAACTTCCATACGTCAACTGATTCCATTTCATAGTATGAAAGTGCAACGGATGATAGTGAGTCTACTCCACTTCTTGAGATACACTTCTAGATACCGAAACAGATGCATGGTGAGTACATGCACCAAGAACCAACATGCAAATGAGTTTCGAATCTAATAGTACAAACGTAGACAATTCATACTAAAAGATAAAAGATAACACAAGTTGGAGATCAAGCAACATGCATTCATAAATCGTTTGATGTCGAACTGACAAAGATAAGAACTCTATATTACAACCTAAGGATTACATTTACATGATATGAAAGCATGGGTAGCGGGGCTACTCCCCGCACCCTAGTGAGAGAGTCTACTCGCTCATAACTAGGACAAAGAAGGAGGCAAGAAGAGAGAGAGAGAGAGAGAGCATCGTCCCCACAAAGGAGGGAGGAAAGTCAACCCCTAGGAGAGAGAGAAACGATCCACCAGCTTCACAGGTTGCTTGATGACGAGATCTCCCTCTTCCCACCTTCTTTGGCAGAGAGAGAGAAAGCAGCTTCATGATGGAGTGTGGGTCTCAGACCAGCAGCCCCAGGGCGGAGGATGGAAGTAACAAGAGCTCTGGAATGATTGAGGCAACCTTTGGACGTCTGAAACTTGATCTCTTGTGATGGATCCTTGGGGTCTTATTTATAGACCTTAAGTGAAGTCCAAACGGTTTGGAGACTGTTTGGACCTCAAGACCGTTTGGTCCTCAAGACCGTTTGACTTCATGTGGTCTTGAGATCGTTTGAACTCCATGCGGTCTCGGGACCGGTTGGCTTCATGCAGTCTTGAGACCGTTTGAACTCCATGCGGTCTCGGGACCGGTTGGCTTCATGCGGTCTTGGGACCGTTTGAACTCCATGCGGTCTCGAGACCGGTTGGCTTCATGTGGTCTTGAGACCGTGTGACTCCATGCGGTCTCAGGATTGGTTGGCTTCATGCGGTCTTGAGACCGTGTGACTCCATGCGGTCTCGGGACCGTGTGACTCCATGCGGTCTCAGGACCGGTTGGCTTCATGTGGCCTTGGGACCGTTTGACTCCATGCGGTCTCGGGACCGGTTGGCTTCATGCGGTCTTGAGACCGTGTGACTCCATGCGGTCTCGGGACCGTTTGACTCCATGCGGTCTCGGGACCGGTTGGCTTCATGCGGTCTTGGGACCGGTTGGCTTCATGCGGTCTTGAGACCGTGTGACTCCATGCGGTCTCGGGACTGTTTGACTCCATGCGGTCTCGGGACTGAGTTATTCTTTTATGATTTTTTTTGTGCTTTTTCTGCATGTATAGAAAGGAAAAGTTAGTCTGATGGTATATTTACAAAAAAGGATAAAATTAGGATTATGTATAGTTTAAACTTAGAAAGAGTATGAAAAACTAAGGAAAAGGACTAAGATAATCGTTCAAAATAGGAGGTTATCACCCCCCCTAACTTAGAGTCTAGCTTGTCCTCAAGTTAGATAGAGCTGAGACATGCAATGGCGAGGCGAACTTATTTAATTAGGATTTCCATACTCTTGCTTCAATTCTTAACCTGAGTTCCCCTAAGGTCATATTGAGTCTTATTGCTTGCCTTGACTCTTTCAGATTTCGAGAGTTGCTTGGGTCTCAGGTTCTTTCCGTATCTTGTAGTTCGCATTGGGACCATCTTTATTTTGTGCATGTTGTTGACTCTAATCAGCTTTATACCTCTCAGAAAGACCTACTAGAAGCTAGAGAGGGTATGATGGTTGGCTAAAGGCTTTGAGGTGTAGCTCCCCCTTCAAGTGGGGGAGGGGTTGTCTATGCTTTTAGGATCTCACTACCGAGCACGACACATCTGCCTTTGTGAGGGCAGCTGAATGTACCGGCCGGGTGAGTCCTTTATGAGCCTTTCATATATATATATATATAGATACCTTAGGGTTTCACTACCGGGCACAACACATCTGCCTTTGTGAGGGCAGCAGAATGTGCCGGCCGGGTGAAACCTTCATCAGTTCTTTATATAGATCCTTATTCATGGCACAACTCTCATAATTTTATTCGTCTCTCTGGCTTTTATTCGATAACTCGCAGGCTTGGGTTTTGGGGTTTTGTTTGAGAATTTATTTTGGGCGGCCAAGCCTCTTTTATTTTGAAGAGAGGAAAGTTGTTCTTAGAGTTTTTCAACATGCACTTATTTGGTTTGTGGTCCACTTGCAGAACTTCTTGATTTGGAAGTTGCCTGATTCCCCTCTCATCCTTGAGAGCTTGGCTTATTTCTGCCTTGATTTTGACCTGTGGAGAGTCAGATAAAGAATTGAAGCAAAAGCATGCAAATCAATAGTGGAGTGACATTTATTAAATCGCCATTAAATGTCTAAGTGATATTTACTTTTGGGGACTAACATGATTCTAGAATTAAATGAGGGTGATTCTACTAAAAAAGGGTTAATTAAAAAGAAAGTTAAAAAGGGAAAGTGTATTAACAGAGAAAGGAAAAGAAGGAAGAGGGATGTAAAAATGATACCTCGCCCTTGTCTAATGTACCCCCCCCTAACTTATCACTCACTCTGTCCTCAGAGTGTCAAAGTGATAGGTGGAGGAGTAATTAGGACAAGGGCTGCAGGCTAAGGTAAATCTGCATTTGCCCCCGGGGAATGAAGTAGGTTGGATGCGAACTGTCCTCGTAGAGCGTGGTAATCCACGTCAGTCATCTCCTCTACTGGTCTTTGGAGAACGATGATGGTGTACATCCAGTAGAGGACGTGGAAGCCGCAGTCGTTCGATTGTCGGATTTGCTGGGGGCATTTGTGGCAGAAGGAAGGGCGGTGGAAATGCTCTTTGTCGTACGCCCTTGTATGCTGACTCAGAAAATCTATTAACTTGTCGGCGCACTCCTTTGCTACCACTTCAGTTGGCGTTTTTGGTGTCACGATGTAGTTTCTCTTTCGTGCGTTGTACTGGCTATCGGAACTGTTATATATTGTGGTTGTTCCTTCTGGGAGATTTGTTGCCAGGAGCATCCAGTGTTCATGATAGAGGAAAGGTAACATGATGAACATCAGCGTTGTGTGTTGTAGATAGGATATCAACGCATCAATTGTGCTGAAGTTCTTGAGCTTTAGAAGATCATCTTTCATATATGGGGACGCCATGTATGTTGTTGGGTTGTTTTGGCCAAGGAGAAACTGATAGGCGGCCATTAAACTTACAGAGAGCGATCCTTTGATTTGTAAAGTCTCTCATACTGTGTATGTCATTACAAGAATGTCTCGAGACATGAATACGAGCCCATCTTTGTCGGCTGAGAGCCGCGCCATAATGAGACACAACTCGAGGTCGGAGAGACCTTTGCAAGCATTGTGATCAAAATCAGAAAAGGTTGGTTCGATGGCAGACAGAGGATCGATAGTGCTTGTAGCTTTCTTGGTATCGGCGACTGTCATATTGGTCTTTTCTGACTCCTACAGAGTTTGTCGGAAGGGTCGCCACTGCGGTCACTCGATAGTTGAGAAGAGGTAGCGAGGAACGTCATCTGGTGCCATAGTTGGGTCCTTGAAGAACCGCCTATCACATATGAGCTCCATGGCATAACGTCCGCGTAAGGAATGAAAATCTTCAGCAACCAGATCGTGAAATGGGATTTCCTGGTTCAGCGCTTGGATGTGACATATGGTGCAAAAAGCGCAATCCCCAGATCCCTTGGTGGTTGGACTTGAGGGTTTATGATATTGAACCAAGGTTGGCTCCAATCTTGGCGAAGAGATGGGCGGGCAACCCAAATTAATTTAAGCAGCCGGAAGGGTATACACCTTGCTTCTCCTGCTGCTTCACCGACGAAGTTTATTGTGCCGGATGGTAGCTCGGTGCCACAGAAATTATACACCTTGGCATCCCGAGCCTCTGTATCCACGATCATAAAAAGCCAGTGGTCCGAAACTTGGAAAGGCACGGTCAGATAACGTGCCCGACGTGCTAGACCAGCACGCAACCACTCGATCGACTTTGCTCTTAGGTTTTTGTATAAAAGGCCAATAGATAGAGCGGGCGAGGCGTTAAATACCGGCTGTTGCCGCTTAGAACTTCTGTACATTTCTATACTATTGGCGAGGAGGAAAGAGAAGATTGCCATAGGCATCGTGGACCGAGGTCGGAGGATGCTGCGGAAGTCTTCACGTGTCAACTTACGCCTAGTTTTGGTATTATGATAAATTATGTCTTCCCTCGCCTTTGCATCGTCCACTATAGTGTTCAGTATAAAAATATCCTGAGCATCTAAAGTGGAGATGGCCGCCATATCTAGGTCATGCATTTTGTGCGGCAGAGGTGGTGGCGGGGGAAGTTCTTGTGGAGGGGGAGAAGCAGGTTGTTCTAAGGCCTATTCATGGCCTGGTAGATCATCGTCCGAGTCAGAGGCAAAATCGAGGTCTTCATCGGTGTCTAAACTTACTCGTTCTGCCTCACCCTCGTCATAGGGAGGAGGTGTGGAGAGAGGTGGGGCAGTTGTTTGTGGTGGGCTGGCGCTGGTTTCTAGTATACACTGGTGGAACTCAGTGTAAGCTGCGTCTTTAGTAGCTTCCCCGATGGACCCCAGCGTGGAATAATCGAAGAATTGGTCCCCGTATGACATGTTGACATTATCATTGTGTGGGGACTTGGGGTGATTGTCACTGTCGTGGTGACCTTTGTTGGAACCTCTGTGGGAAGGTTCTGCTGCATTTCCAGGGTCCTCTCCGTCATCATGTTTATCACCAGAAGAGGTGTTATCTTTGTTTGAATCAGCATATGAGTCGGAGTCATCTTCTTCTTCATCATCGCCATCCGTGTCGTATGCTGCCTTGTCTGCTTGTTTTTTACTTGCGGACGTTTTGCACCGCCGATGGGTAGCTTGTAACTCATCGAAAGCTACTTGTAGATGCTCGTGTGTTTCGAGCAGTGCATCATGGGATTCTTTGAGGTCGGTATATCTGCCTTCGGCAGAGAGGAGACGTGCTGTAAGATTTGTAACTTGAGCACGTAGCTACTGGATTTCATCCTTATTGGACTCCTCTTGGCGATGTTGTAGCTGTGTGAGTGTGCTATTGATGGTGTCCAAGCGCGTGCTCAGATCTGCTTGTTGTTGCTGGAGCGCGCGGAGAGTCTCTGGCAGAGGCTGAGTCTGTGTGGAGATCTCATCGACTTGCTTTGCCGTTGCTTCTTGCTGACGCCGCGCTCCAAGGACCAGGTCCGGCAAGGTGTTGTAGTGACTATTGATGTGCTCAACTTGCTTAGCCACCTCATCTTGTCGTTGCTGGAAGCCTTGGAGGATGGTAGGCAAGGCTCGGTGTTGTTCGTCGATCATGGCCACCTGTCGTGATAAACCCCACACACAAGAAAAAATAGAATTTAATATATTAGAAGGATCGGTGAGGAGGTTTCGGACAACATCGAATTGACGACCGAATTCCTCACCGATATTGGCGAAAGGGACCCCAGGAGCGGAAGGGTGGGATGGCTGGGGTCTGCGTGGGATGGTGTTAGTGTCTTGCGGAAGAGACACTGATGATGCCCCGAGCTGCGTAGTGACTATGGATGTAGTCACCAGCGGTGTCGGGGTGGTGGCGGATGTGAAAAGTGGTGAAAGCAGTGGTAGCGATAGTGATGGGGTGGAAACTGCGGAGGTGAAAGGGAAAGTGGTGAAGTCAGGCATAGGGATGGAGAAGGGAAAGCCCGAAGGGAAAAGGGGTGATGAAGAGGATGTGAATGGTTGCGTGGATGTGATGGGGAAGAAAGGAGTGGTAGATGTTGGAATGGTGGAAGGTGGAGTTGTGGCAGCAGTTAGCTGCTCGTGTAGACTCTGAATGAAAGAGTCGATTAAGGAGGAGGTTAAGATTTATTCATGGAGCTTTTCGGCCTCAGGATTTGGCTTAGATGTTGGTGTCCCCGACAGCTGTTGGGCTAGCGACTGCCTTCTAGAAGGTCGTTTGACGGGTATTTTTGTTGGTCGAGCTGTCGGGGCTGTGATGCTCAGCTCCGTTTGCCCGCTGTATCTTTCTTTTCAGTTGTTTTAACCGAAGCTAGTAGTTGTGAAAGCTCCTCATCAGAGAAGAGGAGCTGTTTGGTGTCGTACTGTGCTAGCTCCGGAAGCGGGATGAGTGTTCTGGATGACTTAACCATAGGGCAGAAGACATAGTGTAGTTTTCCATCCTTTTCCTTGATGATGAATGAGTTCTTCAGAGTTTGTTCATTGGTAAGGATGTCACCCTTTAGTTGCGTGCAGCGGGGTAGGGGTCTGTCCATCTTGAGGTATTTGATAATAGATGTGACATGCCCCCCCCCATGCAGATTTCTTTCCCCAGGCTGGAGGTTGATAGTTTCTGGATCAGTTGTCGTCCGATATTGATCGACCTTTCATTAAGAATAGACCAGAGAATGAAAAGATCTGAAATTATAACATTTCCCCCCTCTGTCCTGGGGAAGAGTGCGCCAGCGAGAATTTTGTGCAGGGTGCGCACAAAGCCAGAGTGTATATTTGATGCTTTGCACGTCTTCGCGTCATAGGTGGGGATCCCAGTTAGAGATTTCCAGAATTTGTGTCTGTTGAACTCTGAGTGTTCGGTCCCCACCTCCATAGCTTTCCACAGCTGGTCCTGGTTGTCAATGAAGATTGTGTTCAGCATATTTTCCGTTATGACAACCTTGCTGCCGAAGATTTGTGTGACGAGCCTTCTGTCACCCCCGTCCCGTGACCTATCCATGATGTCGACGGGCTCTTTAGTCAGAAAAGTGAAGAATTCTGTAGTAGGTTCGGAGTAGGATACTTCAGGTACTAGATACAACCTGGCAAGGTTGGCTTTGTCTAGCACGTTGAAAGTGCGGTCGTATATCCCCATCCTACGCAGTATGCTAGAGCACACATACTTGGTGGGTTTTAGGGTTTTGTCAGCGGGGAGGTTGATTTGGATGAAGAGGTTTTCTGGTGGTGGTGTTGTGGTGGTGATGGGAATGAAAGTGGGGGTGGTAACAGGGATGGTGGTGGTGGTAGCAGGAATGGCGGTGATAGTGGTGGTAGTAGCAGGGATGGTGGTGGTAGGTTTTGCAAAGGGTTGATCCATGGCAGAGGCAGGTCGAACTTGTTTCCTTGCCCGTTTCTTGGAGGGCTGCCCAGATGCAGTCTCCAGGACCTTGCGTTTCCCCTTTTGTTCTTTAGCAGGGGATTCCTCCTCAGAGTTAGGATTGTACTCCGAGCCTTCATCATCAGAAGATGAGATCTCAACTTCTTCTTCAGGTGCCTCAGCTAGGCACTTCTCGAGGTGATCAAGCTCGCACAGGACGTCCATTATTTTGATATTTGGAGGTGCCTTCCCGGTCCTGTTGAAGTCAACTCTTATCTTCTGGAGCCGAGCTTGTTTTTCCAGCAGTTCCTTTCTGTTCCAGATTTCAGGATCTTTGAACCCGATGACGTTCTTTGTTGGTGATGCCATAGCTGTAGAATGAGAAATCAAGAGTTAGAATAACATTTTTAGAAAGATTTGGTTTTATTAATATTTATGTATTTTTGTATATTTATGGAAATTAAATGAATGTGTAAGGTCGAACGGTTTTAGGACCGTTTGATCTCAAACGGTTTCAGGACTGTTTGGTCCCAAATGGTTTCAAGATCATTTGGTCCCAAACAGTTTCAAGACCATTTGGTCCCAAACGGTTTCAAGACCGTTTGGAGAACGAAGCGTCGCGTGGCCCTCGGCGAAGGCAAAGATGAAGGTAAAATGGCGTAGCGACGACGGATGCGTCGGCGTAGCGACGGCGGATGCATTGGCGACGACGGCGAAAGCGGCGGTGATCATCGGTGATAAGGGCGATGGTGAAAATGATAAAAATGACGGTGAATCTGGTGGTAAAAACGGTGATGAAGGCAGCGAAGAAAATGGCGGTGGCTCGTTGTGATGGAGACGGCGGGGAAGACGGCGACTGTGGGCAAGGCTGTTGGTGAAAACGGCAAAGACTCTGATCGTGAAAGTGGAGCTGCCGGTTATAAAAATGAAGATGAAAATGATAGCGGCGGAACCGGCGGTGATGGAAACGAAGGTGGCGTCGGCGTTGGAGAAGAGGGAACGCCGTGGTGGCGTTGATAACGAAAATGGCGGTGCGAGGGGGGGGGCTGCGGAAGCAAAGGATGGTAGCATTGCTGGACTACCTTGCAGCAGCTGGTAGCACCGACGGTGAAGAGAGCGTTGGAGACGGAGGTCGTGCGGAACAGGGGACACAGAGTTCGTCGGCGAGTCGCGCGGGAACTGGGAGGCGAAAGCAATGGAACAACACTGCGCGAGAAATGCAGAAGGCTCGGGAGTCGAAGGAAAGAAAGACGAGGGGGGTTTATATTTATAGGAAACAAGGGGTTGACCGGATAAAGACCCTAAGTCAAACGGTTTAGCGGCCGTTTGGACTTCAAACGGTTTCAAGACTGTTTGGCTCCAAACGGTTTCAAGACCGTTTGGAGTCCACACGGTTTTGAGACCGTTTGGCCCCAAACGGTTTCGAGACCGTTTGGCTCCAAACGGTTTCAAGACCGTTTGGCTCCAAACGGTTTGAAGGCCATTTGGAAGGGCAAAGGTAGAAAAGATAGTATATTTTTATGTTTGTTTTTTATTTGTATATATATATATATATATATTTTGTGAATTTTTTGGTTATGTGAATTTTTTTGTGTATTTTCATAAGTTAAAACCAGGAAAATAAAGGAATGGATAATAAAGAGAAAGGTTGAAATCTTGGGTTGCCTCCCAAGTAGCGCCTTGGTTTAACGTCGCTGGCTCGACGAAGCTGTAATGATGTCATGCTGCTTGCATAGCATATTTGATTTCGATGGTTTGTCTTGGTATTTTGTCTTCTGGAGCGTAGTATCTTTTTAAATGGTGACCATTGACCGTTCTTTCTCCTCCGTTGTTGTCAATAATAATGGCTGCTCCAGTTGGGTGGATATGTTTTATAGTGAAAGGCCCAGACCATTTTGTCCTAAGTTTTCCAGGAAACAACTTGAGCTTGGAATTAAAGAGGAGAACTTTGTCACCAACGGCAATATCTTTTCTCTTAAGGTGACCATCGTGCCACATTTTTGTCTGCTCCTTATATATTCTGGCGCTCTGATAGGCCGTCATGCGGAGCTCTTCTAGCTCCTGTAGTTGAAGTTGTCTGTTTTCTCCAACACTTTTAAGATCAAAGTTTAGCTGTTTGATGGCCCACCAGGCTTTGTGTTCCAGCTGCACTGGAAGATGACAAGACTTCTTGTACACCAAACGGAATGGGGTTGTCTCGATTGGTATTTTATAAGCAGTTCGGTATGCCCAAAGGGCATCAGGAAGTTTGGTGGACCAGTCAGTGCAGTTTTTGTTCACCGTTTTTTCAAGGATCGCCTTTAATTGTCTATTAGATACCTCCACCTGACCACTAGTTTGTGGATGGTAAGGTGTGGCGACTTTGTGATTGACTCCATATATTTTCAGTAAGGCCTCAAAACTTCGTTCCAAAAAATGGGTCCCGCCATCCGATATGACAGTTCTCAGAACTCCAAATCTTAGGAAAATAATATCTTTGAACAATTTGATGACAGACTTTGAATCGCTGGACACTGTGGGAACAGCTTCGACCCACTTAGAGACGTAGTCCACTGCGACCAAAATGTAAGAGAAGCCATAGGATGAGGGGAAAGGGCCCATGTAATCTACCCCCCATACATCAAAAAGCTCAATTTCCTATCACATGGTGAGTGGCATTTCGTCTTTTTTTGATATATTGCCAGATAATTGGCATTTGTTACAGGCTTTCACGAAATCATAAGAATCCTTTGATATGGTGGGCCAGAAGAACCCAGATTGTAAAACCTTTATGGAAGTTTTCTTGGCACTCATATGCCCCCCCGTGGGTCTGGAATGGCAATGTTCTAGGACCAGGTTATTTCTTCTTCTGGAAGGCAACGACGAAAAAGTCCGTCAGTGCAAAGGTGGAACAGGTAATGTTACGACCCATATCAGGGTTAGTCTATAAATACCTCAAATTACGTGAAACACGTCAATTAGTGTTGAGTATCAAATTAAACATATTGGTTAATCAAATAAGTTAATATGTGAATCAATAGTTGAGATTAAATCATTTGAGGTATTTAATGATAGCAGCAATGTTGATCAGTAAGTTAATTAAGTTGAATAAAATACTCATAAATGTAATTAGTGTTTTGATCATGTGTTACTAGTTAATAAGGATTATTTCTTGCGTCGAGGTCGTAGAAAATCTTGTGCTTGAAAGTTTGCAAGAGAAATCACTTGAATCGGACATTCGAGGCAAACGTTATGAGGGTTTTAAGGATTTTGGACATGGCTGCAATTTTTTTTCTAGTAATTAATCTTTTATTTTATTTACTACCCTTGGGGTCGGTTACCCCTGCTCCTTTATCTTCTTCACACGGCCGATAGAACAGAGCAACCGCTTGAGCGGTACCCGATAGAACAGCAGTGCGACCAGGGTGAGCTAGGGCGGGCAGTTCTTGGCACTTAGCTCCGATCCAGCTTCGCCCCTACCTTCTCTTCCTTTCCTCTTCCTCTTCCCTTCTTCTTTCTTCCCCAACCGCAGCTACATCTAGCCGCTAGGGCGGCCGTTCAGCAGGGCCGCGGCTAAGCTGCTGCTGCAGCGGCGCCGGCCAAAAGCCCCTTTGGGTGCACGAAACCTTCGGGAAAGGTTAGCTTGACTTCGTCCTTGAGGTTAAAACAAGATTCTGCAGCCATAGCTGCGTCTAGCACCAAGAATAGCTCTCCCCTTCAACCTGTTCATGGGAAACGGCTGCTTGCAGCAGCAGGTCCGACCCGGAGCATCAAGGGCGCGGGCTAGCACTCCAAGGTGATACCGTCGAACTTGTCTGGAGGTCCAGATCAGGGATCCGTAGCCATGGGCCCTTGCTTCAGCTCCTAGCCGAGCTCTTCTTCAACCAGTTCGTGTGACGCTGCTACTGTGTGCAGTAGGTCCGAACCAATAGCTACTTGGCGCAAGCAAGCACTTGGAATGGCAGCTTTGACCCTAACCTTAAGGCCTAGGTACAACTTTGTAGTCCTAGTCCTTGATTCGGCTTTAATCGAGTTCATCTACAATGAGTTTTCTGTTTCTGCACAGGTTGCACGACGTGCAAATCAAATTGCACGGCGTGCAAAGTTACAGATAGCGGAACGAGTTTCTTCCCAGGTGCACGGCGTGCAAAGTTGCAGAAAAGTAGAATAAAGGTGCACTGAAGGTGCACGGCGTACAGCCCAAGTGCACGGCGTGCACTCTGCTGTAAAGGGCAGAATTAGGCGTGGTTGTGGACGTTTTTCGGTGTATACGAACACACCGAAGTGGGTGAGTAGTAGTTCATTCAGTAATCATTATTTAACTCAATTTAAATGTTTAATTGCTTCTATATCAGTTAGTATAACTTCTAAACAGTGTAGTACATACAATAGAGTATGTTAGTTTCATTGGAACTTGAAATACTTAATATGCTTAGTGAAAATGATGAAATTTCCTGTATTATAGTTGCAATGTATTTGCTGATTTAAAAATAGATGTTTAGCATCGAAAGTGGATAAATGATACTGAATCATGGTTAATGATGATAATGAATATATATTTGCTTCATGTATTATTCAGATTGTGCAATATGCATGAAATGTGATATTCCTGTTTAAATGTTTATTTGTTAATCAGTTAATAGACCTAAGTGCCCTAACACCGTAGAACCCCTAAAGGAAGGTCTGTTACTTAGGGGTGAAACTTGTGTTGCAACATCATCCGTGCTTGTGTCACGGACAAACGAGGAAAGAGAGGCAGTATCCAACAACAATCGTGCTTGTGTCATGATGGCACTGGGAAAAAGAAAACACGGTTATCTAACACCATTCGTGCTTGTGTCGCGAAGGTAACCCTGTGAGACTCTCTGCCTATGTGCTCAGGTTTGCAGAGTCTGGAGCACACGTGGTTGTGCAGCACACGTGGTTGTGCATTGAGGCCGTGGAGCCTGGGGTCCTGTAGCAGAGCAGGGCTGGCGTCAGACTTAGCATCTCCCGGGTGTGTCGCTAAGTCTTGTACGGTGGGACCGTATCATGAACTTGCTGCGGATCTTTATATGCAGAGTACACTGCATATATTTAGGGCATAATAATAAAATGAATAAATAATCAAGTAGGTTCACAGTAAATTTATATAACTGTTTATTTACCTGAAATACCTGTTGATGCTTAGAAGTGTGGTTATTATCTGTATATTTGCTATGCTAATAGAACTGCCCTGCTTGAACTGCATATTTGTTTATTTCAGTTTATAAACCTGACGAGTTGTTTAGTGATAGCTAAGTGAAATGCTATTCACTGAGCGAGTAGGCTCATACCTCTACTCAAAACATTTTCAGGTTATTATCAGCAGCAGGAAATCTGAAGGATCCTTTCATCTTATCGCTTAGTCTGTAGAAGGTATATGTGGTTAGTAGTTAGAGGTCTCTTAGTCCATTCCCCTCGATCTTCGGGACAAGGTGTGAGTGAGAGAGAGAATGTGTGCAGAGATGTAAATTAACTGTTATGCTTTATTTTATGTCGGACAATGTAATATGTTGTAGACTCTGTTTATATTGCTAGTCAATTTATTAAAGATGCTTCCGTAGTTTGTTTAGTTTCATTTTACAGCATAAATCAGAATTTTCTATTAATATCTTTAAAATGTTTTAAAAAGTGAAGAGTGGTTGGCTTATGTGTAAATCCCATCCTGTTGCGTCCTAATCTTGTGGTTTGTGGTTAATGTGAGATTGGGGCGTGACAGGTAAGGTTCGTCCCAGTAATAGCGCTTTATGTCGTGAAGAAACTTCCTTTTATCCTGGTAGGAAGAGGATGGGTGGATAATCCCTGTGGCTAGATAATTAACGATATCAGCATACCAAGGGAAACCATGAGTGGCCTTTATAAGCTGATCATCAGGAAGAGAATCCCGGATAGGGATTTTATCTTTTTCTTCAACCTCGATCCTGCTGAGGTGATCGGCCACAACATTCTCCACGCCACTTTTATATTTGATTTCCAAGTCGAGTTCCTGAAGCATTAACACCCATCAGATAAGCCTGGGTTTGGCATCCTGTTTTTGAATCAGGTATCGGATGTCAGAATGGTCGGTATAGATGATAACTTTAGAGCCAATCAGATAAGAGAGGAATTTTTCAAACACATAGATGATAGCTAGAAACTCTTTCTCCGTAGTGGTGTAGTTTTTCTGCGCTTCATCTAGCGTTTTAGATGCGTAGTAGATAACATAGGGTTTCTTATCAATCTGCTGTCCTAGAACGGCCCCTATGGCATAATCACTTGCGTCGCACATGATTTTGAAGGGCTGCGACCAATCTAGAGCTCTTAGAATAGGTGCGGAGATTAACGCATCCTTAAGGGTAGAGAAACTTTTCATACACTCCTGTTTGAATATGAACTCAACATCTTTGGTCAGGAGTTGGGTCATGGGTTTGGCAATCTTTGAGAAATCCTTGATGAATCTCCTATAGAATCCTACATGACCCAGGAAAGCTCAAACTCCTCTTATGTCCTTTGGAGGTGACAACTTTGAGATAACATTGATTTTTACTTTATCAACCTCTATTCCCCTTTCACTTACCCTGTGTCCGAGGACGACACCTTCTGTTACCATGAAATGGCATTTCTCCCAATTCAAGATAAGGTTTGTTTCCTCACAGCGTTGTAGAACTTGTCCAAGATTTATTAAACGGTTGTCGAAAGAATCTCCGTACACTGAGAAATCATCCATAAACACTTCCATGACGGGTTCTGTTAAACCGGCAAAGATAGCAGACATACATCGTTGGAAAGTGGCGGGTGCGTTACATAACCCGAACGACATTCTTCTAAAGGCATATGTCCCAAAAGGACATGTGAAGGTGGTTTTTTCCTGGTCCTCCGGGTGTATGGGTATTTGGTAAAACCCGGAGTAACCGTCGAGGTAACAAAAATATTTTTGGTGAGCTAGGCATTCCAGGACTTCATCAAGGAAAGGTAGAGGGTAGTGGTCTTTCCTTGTGGCTTTGTTCAACTTTCTATAATCAATACACATTTGCCATCCAGTTACAGTCCTGGTAGGCACTAGCTCATTTTTGTCATTTAGTACTACAGTAGTGCCCCCCTTTTTTGGAACAACCTGAACGGGGCTGACCCACTGGGAGTCAGAAATAGGATAGATCATACCGGCTTTGAGTAATTTAAGGACCTCCAGATGCACTACCTCCTTTAGATTAGGATTTAGTTTTCTTTGATGTTCTCGAGAGGGCTTGAATTCGTCAACCATAGGAAGTCTATGCATACACAGGGTTGGATTTATGCCTGTTAGGTCAGTTATCTTATATCCTATGACCTTTTTATGCTTCCTCAGCTCGTTCAGAAGCTTTTCCTCTTGATCTCTTGTAAGGGTGGAGCTGATGATGACTGGGCATAGTTTTTCTTCATCTAAGAAAACATGTTTGAGCCCTGTAGGTAAATTCTTCAATTCAGGGGCTTTCGGTGGCTCAGCTGCTTCTATATCAGTAACGGCTTTAAGTTCTTCAAAAGTGGCCTTTGGCGCTTCTTCAGCCTTTTCTAGATGTTGGAGGCACTGTTGAACTAATTCATTCGCTGAGAATTCAACCTTCGGATTGATTAGAACATTTTCAAGTTCGTCAACTGGCTCGGAGATTTCCAACTGTGACATTCATTGAATAGCATCAAGGAGGAAAACCTCCTCTTGGATGCTGGGCCCTTTTATACTATTAAGGACTAAGAATTGAATTGCTTCTTTTCCGAGCCTAATAATGATGGTACTAGCTTCAACGTCAATCAACGCTCTGGCAGTAGCGAGGAATGGTCTGCCAAAAATGATTGGATACCTCAGGTCTTCTTTAATATCTATGACAACGAAGTCGCACGATACGTAAGCATCCTTGCCTACCTTACCGGGATATCTTCAATGATCCCCAAAGGTGCGTTTATAGTGGAATCAGCTAATTGGATAGTCATTTCTGTAGGCAGAAATTCAGTGAAACCCAAACATTTGCACATTGAATAAGGCATAATAGATATGCTGGCCCCAAGGTCAGCTAATCCCTTTTTAGAAGATGCGTTGCCAATGCAACATTGGATTCCGAAGGAACCTGGGTCCTTCTTCTTTTTGGGCATCTTGTTTAAGATGATGTCCGAAGTGGTATGAGCAAGCTTAACGGTTTCCTGCTCCTCGGTGATGTACTTTCTTGATAGTAAGGTCTTGAGGTATTTCGCCCAGGCTGGCACCTCGGAAAGAGCATCAAGGAGCGGGATATCAATGTATAGTTTCTTCATTGCCTCTTTGAACTTTTGAAACCTGGTGTCCATCTTCGTTTCTCGTAATCTTCCTGGGTACGAGATTCTTGGTTTATACTGCAAAACTTCAGGTTCTGTGGACACTTTATCTTTGCCCTTTGTGCCCTCTGAGGGCTTCTCCATTCCTTGTTGCGGGCTCTCATTCGTCATGAAAGTAGGGGTATCATCATTATCCAGGGTGATCTTGGTAGTCTCATGAAGAATGCGTCCATATCTGGTGGTGACGACATTCAACTGCTCATGTCTATTTTGTCCGTGCTTAGGATTTGATTCAGGCTGCCCAGCAAACGTACCTGCTGGGGGGCTTCAATTGTGTAGCGATCTGAGCAAGCTGAGCTTCAACTGCTTTTTGCTGAGCTTGCTGGTTAGCAAGCATAGTTTGTTGCGATTGTAACATCTGCCTGATCAAGGATATTTCATCTTCCGGTTGGGCAGGAGCATTTTTCGGAGGAATTGGTTGCTGGGTTTGTTGAGATTGTTGGGGTGGTAATGCCAGCTGAGGTTGCTGAGTATGCAGCTGTGGATGGAGCGGAGGATGAGTGTACTGGTAGTAGGCTGATTGGTTCCTGGGGTAGTTAGCCCTAGGAAAGTTACTCCTAGAATTTCCTTGATTTTGGTTGAAGTTGTTTGGGAATCCAGGTGTTAGCCTACTAGTAGATCCCCCTTGTGTTTGATGTTGAGGATTGGCAGTCCCAGTAGGGTTTCCATACTGAAACCCTGGATGATTCCTTGGATGATTAGGGTTGTAGTAGACTTGCCCAGGGATAGAGTGGATAGAGTTAACTTGTTCCGGTAGTTGCTCTTCCGACTGATCAATGATAGCTTCATATGGTTGTGGTGGTGGATGCAGATCCATCATCACATTATATAGCATACCACAGGAAAGGGTCGGATGGTCAGAAGCATGACAAGCCTCACAGGATCCCGTGACGGCTTTGACTTGTTGAACTAGCGGAGTTTTCTTCTTATCGATCTCTCCGAGAGAAGTCTCGAGAGCTTTCTATTTATGAACTATGGTTTTCAGGACTTAGCTATTTCTTTCATCTCTATTGATTCTTCAGCTTTGAAAACTTTGAGGACACCTTTACTGGATGACCGTCCCCAGTTGGACTGGTTTTTAGCTCCGAGAGTAACAATCTTCCATGCATCCTCGTAATTCTTCCTCATGAAGTTTCCTCCAGATGAGGAATCTAAGAACTGTTTAATATCATCGCTTACTCCCCGGTAGAAGGTTTCTATCAGTTGATTCTGGGAGATTCCATGATGGGGGCATTTACACAGAAGTTCTTTAAATCTCTCCCATGCCTCAGCAAGGGTTTCTCTAGGCAGCTGAGAGAAGTGATTGATCTGCCCTCTGATTTCATAGGTCAGTGAGGGTGGAAAGAACTTCTCTAAGAACTTTTCCTCAAGAGGAGCCCAGGTGGTTATTATTGGTTCTCTTTCAAGTGAGTTATACCAACTCAAGGCCCTCCCAGACAGGGTGAAATGGAACAGATGAAGCATTATCGCATCATAAGCGACATCAGCTTGTGGAACTAGGTGGCACATCGCCTTAAACCTTTTTAGATGATCCATGCAATCATCTCCAGAACCTCCAGAGAAAGAGATGCCTTGCATGATCTGGATCCACTGGGTCCGAATCTCGAAGTTGGGGATATTAATAATTGGAGGTCGGACCGGGTGGTTATCCTCATAGTTCTTTGGGACAACGTAGTCCCTCAGTTGTTTGTTTCTTAACTCCAACTGAGCAGCTTGGGTTGCTGCCTCAGTTTCAGCTCTGATGCGAGCTTGCTCTTCCGCACGAATCTCCGCTTGGATTTGGGCACGAGTTTCAGTGATGAGTTGTGCCCTTTGAGCGGCGATGGCGGCGTTGACCCTCTCCATCACCAAAGCAGCCTTTCGTTGATCTTCAGCCATTTTCCTGGCCCTTTGGCGATTGAGTCGAATGCGGCGGTGGAAGCTTCTCTCTACCTCAGAGTCAAACTCTGGATCAGGGGAGAATCCGAGGTTATGTGAAGGTTGCATACACGATTTTTACCTGAGTAGAGAGAAACACCTTTAGATAATGACAAAGATATGATAGTTTCAAGAAGATATAGAGTTATGATTAAAAAGAAAGTGTAAAATCCTAACCAACTAGAAAGGTACTAAGTGAAATTACAACGTTCCGTTGTCCCCAGCAACGGCGCCAATTTTTGATGGAGCTTCCACTTACGTGGAATTGTGTGCACCACTAAAAATCCTAAAGATGGTAAGTCTTTAAGTTTAGCCTTGCTTATACTAGATAGAAAACTCCACCCACGTATGCTAAGATACGTGGAAGTCTTATCGTAGTATAGTTAAGGGTCGAATCCACGGGACAACGGTCTTGTTGCAAGCAACAAGATGGAAAACGTATGGAATTTCACTTGGTCACTTACTAGGAGGCACTTATATCAAAAGTTGGATTTTGATGTTTTTAAACTAAGAACATGAAAAGTAAAGAAAGCAGGTAAATCTAATGAGTTAAACTATGATAAAAGATCACTAGGGTGTGATTGGTTTTTCACCGCCACTACACATCGATCAACACATGCAAAGAAAAACTTAACCTGCAAAAAGAGTCCAGTCAGTTAGTATCCTTGTAGACTTAGCCTCCTTTCAGAGAATCTAACTACGAGAAGTGCAGGAATGTTGCAACGCCACCCATTCCCGAACAAATGGTCACATTACTTTACATCATTCCCCTCGCAAAGTGTGTTCCTTGACTTATCAAGGTTGCACTTCCATACATCAACTGATTCCATTTCATAGTATGAAAGTGCAACGGATGATAGTGAGTCTACTCCACTTCTTGAGATACACTTCTAGATACCGAAACAGATGCATGGTGAGTACATGCACCAAGAACCAACATGCAAACGAGTTTCGAATCTAATAGTACAAACGTAGACAATTCATACTAAAAGATAAAAGATAACACAAGTTGGAGATCAAGCAACATGCATTCATTAATCGTTTGATGTTGAACTCACAAAGATAAGAACTCTATATTACAACCTAAGGATTACATTTACATTATATGAAAGCATGGGTAGCGGGGCTACTCCCCGCACCCTAGTGAGAGAGTCTACTCGCTCATAACTAGGACAAAGAAGGAGGCAAGAAGAGAGAGAGAGCGTCATCCCCACAAAGGAGGGAGGAAAGTCAACCCCTTGGAGAGAGAGAAACGATCCACCAGCTTCACAAGTTGCTTGATGACGAGATCTCCCTCTTCCCACCTTCTTTGGTGGAGAGAGAGAAAGCAACTTCAAGATGGAGTGTGGGTCTCAGACCGGCAGCCCCAGGGTGGAGGATGGAAGTAACAAGAGCTCTGGAATGATTGAGGCAGCCTTTGGATGTCTGAAACTTGATCTCTTGTGATGGACCCTTGGGGTCTTATTTATAGACCTTAAGTGAAGTCCAAACGGTTTGGAGACCGTTTGGACCTCAAGACCGTTTGGTCCTCAAGACCGTTTGGCTTCATGCGGTCTTGAGACCGTTTGAACTCCATGCGGTCTCGGGACCAGTTGGCTTCATGCGGTTTTGAGACCGTTTGAACTCCATGCGGTCTCGGGACCGGTTGGCTTCATGCGGTCTTGGGACCGTTTGAACTCCATGCGGTCTCGAGACCGGTTGGCTTCATGCGGTCTTGAGACCGTGTGACTCCATGCGGTCTCGGGATCGGTTGGCTTCATGCGGTCTTCAGACCGTGTGACTCCATGCGGTCTCAGGACCGTGTGGCTCCATGCGGTCTCGGGACCAGTTGGCTTCATGCGGTATTGGGACCGTTTGACTCCATGCGGTCTCGGGACCGGTTGGCTTCATGCGGTCTTGAGACCGTGTGACTCCATGCGGTCTCGGGACCGTTTTACTCCATGCGGTCTCGGGACCGGTTGGCTTCATGCGGTCTTGGGACCGGTTGGCTTCATGCGGTCTTGAGACCGTGTGACTCCATGCGGTCTCGGGACCGTTTGACTCCATGCGGTCTCAGGACTGAGTTATTCTTTTATGATTTTTTTTGTGCTTTTTCTGCATGTATAGAAAGGAAAAGTTAGTCTGATGGTATATTTACAAAAAAGGGTAAAATTAGGATTATGTATAGTTTAAACTTAGAAAGAGTATGAAAAACTAAGGAAAAGGACTAAGATAATCGTTCAAAATAGGAGGTTATCACCAAGTCATTCAATTAAGGTTTGAACCCTAGGTTTGGTCACTAAATCAACAATCATTTGTTTATCAACTTGATATCATTGGACCCTCAATTGGTCGACCCTACTTAACCCTAGACCTCCAAATAGTCTTGAGACCATTTGGGTGATCCCCAAACGGTTTTGAAACCGTTTGGGCCACTCAACCCAAACTTCAACTTAATTCAAATTTTGAAATCAGCAACTAACCCGATTAGGGTTTAGATGGTTGATGGGCCTTCAATTGGTGATTTACTTGGAATTACTTGATGATTTTTGGTAAGTGATTAGTCTACTGTATTCAAAACAGACCTCCATACGATCAACACCTAGTCAATGCCTCCAAATGGTCTTGGACCATTTGCTTCCATGCGTTCTTGGTTGAAACCGTTTGCATTCAAACGGTTTGAAATCGTTTGCTCCCAAATAGTTTGGGAAACCATTTGAGCAAGGGGTTAGAGACCGTTTGCTAAAGTAACTTTTTGGATAAACATTGGAATTAACATCATCATCTTCTAACTCAAGAACAGGGGCTGTTCTTCACGGAAAAACTAGCAAGAACACTCAAAGGTGTCTAAAGAAGAAGTATAAGCAACGATTCTAAGAAAGAAGGATGCAAAAGCAAAGCTTAAGGGTTAAAGTTATAAAACCCACTTTTAGATCTGATCTAGAGATCCAAGCTTCGTAGCTTTAATGATGGATGAATCTCCAGTGGTTGTCCAAGGTCTGTTCTTCAAGTTTTGGATGGAGAAGATGGCTAGAAAGAAGAATTGTGTGAAAAACACCAATAAACCAACCTTGTTTTAGGGTTCCCACCATGAATTTGAGGTAGATGATGACCCATACTTACCAAACCAGCTTGGTCATTCTCCTTCTGCTCCAGAGATATCCTTTGGTCGGGCAAGGCAAGAAGATATGGAAGAAAACTAAGGGAAACGATCCTTTGCTTTGTTGTTAAGGATGCTTTATATATTTATGGGTATTTTCAAGGAAAGTGAAAAGAAGTGGATTATCTCCTTTTATTTCCCAAATAAAACCACTAAATCTTCCTCCATCCTTTGGCCACGTCTCCACCTTCTATCCACATGAAAAACACCTCTATTATCCAAGGTTTAAAGGAACACATCATAACAAGTTGTATCTATATAAAAAGGCCATTTGCTTAAATCTTAATTATTTTAATATCAAGATTATATTTCCTTCTTGATCATTCAAATGAGGCGTCTTTCTCATTCTCTTTGCTCTACTTGATGCCAAGAAACATGAGAGATACTCTAGAGGATACATTTTACATGTTGGACCCTAGGTTTTCGGTAAATTGCACTTTACACCAAAACTAGGTTTTAAAGCACAAGGATTGCTCTACAAGCTATATCTTGGTGCTCAAACTTGTGGAAGCCATACCACTACATCTTATTCATTCTTATGATGTCTCATTATTAGAGGAACATCTTAACATGTGCAATTTGCAAGTTAACCCCTCTACTTGGGTAATTTGCACATTAGCCCATTATAAACAAAACAATGTTTCAATATTATACAAAAAGGACTAAATTGAAATATAAGTTCCTCAAAAGTATTAATTACATTTCAAAGGATAAACACAAGCATCTAATCACTTAATTAAGAAAAACATCTAGGGTTAGTACATAACCCAGGTCAAGGATGTTACAGTTTTCTCATTTTGCCTAGCACATCCAATAGTCGCGAAATCTTCTCCTACATCTCGACTTCCCTTTCCCTCTTCTACATAATAACTAGTTGATTCCCCACTAAATATCTTTGTCTCCTTTCCTCATCTTGCTGTTATTCCTTCTCCCCCACTTCCCTTTATTCCTCGCAAACCCATCGACTCTAGATATTATAGGGTTTGTTTCCACCTACTACCTTATCAGAACTCGACTCACCCCCTTTATTTGTTTTGATCTACACAAGAGGTCCAAGCCACCCTACTCCCCTCTCGTATATATGGAAACTTTGTGACCGCCATCAAACCCACAACAACCAATGGGAAGCCTCGTGTGATTGTTTGATACCCCAACACCATACTATTTGACTCCATTTTTGTTCCATAATCTTCTGGATTTTGTCATGATAGTTGGGAGGACCCTGATTGCTCTGACGATTTGGAACATGTTGATGTGTTCGTCTGATGCTAAACTTGACATCAATTTTATGTGGTTCATTGTAATCTTAGTTTTCTTCTCCTTCTTGTTGTATGTGATTTGATAATAGATTTCTACTGCCTTTTGAGTTCCTTCGCTAGTCTTGGCTCCCATGTATCTGACTTCATATGAAGGTTGCAAATCATGTTTTTGTCATGGTTTCAGAATAAGCCAACCCTTCTCCTAGTTGTCCTTCATCATATAGCCATCAACCTCAGTTTCTTGAACTTTCGTTCACTTTTCTATGCTCAAGGTCCCAACCACGAGTTGGGTTTGTTTCTTGCCACCTCTAATGGGGCTAAGATGTTGATATGCTTCATGGATTCCCTTCTTTTGTTTCCTCAACCGCTTGCATCTTAGGTTTTATCTAGTTGTTCTCTTTCTTTGAGCTCTCCTCGTTACCTTATCGAATGATCTTCCTCTCAACTCCAGTCACTACATATTTCCTACAATAAGTCTCTAGAACTGTTGAGTGACATGGAAGGTTATAACACCCTTTTTGTTGTTGTCAGAGTGGTTTGGTAGGCTTCCATCCTCTCCAAGTTGAATTTTTGAAGTTGTGTTTCTTTTATTCTCATCTCATGAGTTTGGAAGATGATTGATTGCATGTTACATATATTATAGGGAAATATGGCATCAAACATGTAACGAAAATAGATTTTTTTCTTCTATCCATATTCCCCATCAGCAAGATCACGTCAAAAACTATGTAATGGAAAGGATGGTTTAACAAGATCATACCTAGTCCCGGAGCAAGTCTAGTGACTATTCCTCATTGCAATAGTGCAACTCTAATCTTGTTGCACTCAGACGACGTTTGCAGTATCTCATGGTCTTTACCACAGACAATGAGCTGACATTGCCCTCCTAGAGAGAAAGGTATCCACACCTCTATGGTAGTCCACACAGATTTCCTAGAACTCCTATCATTCTATTAGAACAAACAGGAAGGAATTGTCCCCCCCATTGGTGTACTAGTCACCAACTTGCTCTCCCACAATTGTTCTCCCTTGCTATCCCTTCCCTTTGTTGGGTAGGACTTGCTTGGGCTCTCTATTGGTTACCACAACTAGAGAGGACAAATATTGTCAGAGGTAATTGAGTTGTTATATATGAGAAGTCCCCGGTATCCCTCTATTTGTAGGAGGGTCAGGGTCCCCAGTCTGAGTGAGAGTGGAAGGAACTGGAATTTTAAAAAAATTCACAACGGGCGGTTCATGAGCAGACTGATCAGTTGGCATGCGAGCCGATCAGTTCACCTAGTGAACCAGTCACTTTTTTATGTTTCTCAATCACATATGAATTGCAATTCTAATCCAATTAATGCACAACATGATGTCAACACTAATCCTTGATGCAATTGAATTGCACCATGAACTGGTTGTATCGCTTCATAAAATGATCATCTCGAGAACCCGAACTGGTCATTTCACTAAGTGAACCAGTTGTTTCACTCCCCTAGTTCTTGTAGAATTCAGCCAATGCAATTTCCAATCAACCTGACACTCCAACCGGTCAATTCAACACCTGAACGGGTCAGTTGGGAGTTCAGTCAGTTGATTCATTGCTTAAATTGAATACCGAAACACTTCAACAATCAATTTAATTATCATTCATTATTAAATTCCTCTTCTAGAACTATCCTATGTGTGTGACCCCATATGTTCCTATTCATGTTGCCAGTGAATATCCATAATCTGTTTATGACATCAAAAGTAAAGAGCGATGCCTAGTCACACATCATTGCTACCCAAATAATTAGGAAATATGGAGAACAACTTCAACAAATGATCTATGTTAGGTGTTATAGTGATTTTATGATTCCTTTGTCTCTAAAATTCGGAATAAACTCGAGGCATGGAATCATCATCCTCTCAATGTTCAATCCACATTCCTTGGTCCAAAGCAGACTATCAGAGATATATGTGACCTCAATATCATATATTGATTCACGTGCGCATGCACATGCTTTTCTCAATCTTGCTTATTGGTGCATTTTTGCTAATGGTGTTACACACTACTCTATTGAGATTTGAATAGATGCAACTTCACAAACAGACAAACACGAGGGGATCACTTTCAAAATTTATAAGGACCTACACAAACGTACTCACATACACCAAAACACTACACCTACAAGTGTAAGGGGTCGTGTCGTAGTATAGTAGGGTAGAAAATATAGGGTCGATCTACAGGGTGAAAAGGGGGCACTAGAGCTAGGTTAGTTTTTGGGCTAGGTTCCTACTGCAAAGTATAGGGTTGAAGGGTTTAAAGGTTGATCTGATGAGTAAACTAAGTTGATCAAGAAAATAATTAAAGGAAAGAAAACAATATTAAGACCTAAGTTAACCCTAGATAGTTAATTCTAATGAACAAGAAAAGACAAGGCAAGCAATGAAAAGAGCAAGCTACGCTAAGGCAAGCAAGAAGAGATATACACTACAATAAGCTAGCAAGTAGGGTGAAAGAACAATTAAAGACCTAACCTAGCAAGAGAAAATCAAGAACAAGGCAAGAATCTAACTAAGCAAGTAAAGAACTAACTAAGCTAACACTAGCTAAGCAAGGATGCAATCAGGGTTTTAAAGCAATAAAAGGGAAATGTGGGTTGTTTAGGGGATGCACTTATCAATTAGGCTAGGGGTGACATGTGAACATTACACTTTCATTTAGATTATCAAACCAAACAACAATCTAGAGTCTAAAGAATTATCCTAACTACTAACTGGCCATGTATATGCTAGGTTGTGTATAGGGAACTAGTCCCTAAACCCCCTACCACCCTTGTGAGGCTCAATTGGGTTAGGGTTTAGGTGTAATTCAATTAGAGTCTAAACAATCCTAGTTTTCTAGGTTAGATGATCTTAGGATGATTAGGGGATGAGGTTAGTAATGGCGAGTGGAAGTGAGATTGAAGGCCTCCCATCACCCACATTCTAGCCTTGAGAAATCTCCATGCTAAGAAAACCAAATTCATCTAATCTAGCTACTTAGATATCTCAACTAGGGTTAGGAGAATTTATTAGCATGTAGAAATATAGGTAGCTAGCTAGGGATCCATGAATTGAACCTAGGAGAAAATCCCAAAATTCACACATATAAGCAATTTCCCTAAATTCCTAGGTGATTTCAAGCACAAACCAACAAGAAATTCATGAAGAGTGAGATATAAATAGAACATAATCATTAGCAAATGAAATTATAATGTTTACGTATCATTTTCACCAAACATGGTATCAAAGTAACATTTTTGGCCCCAAACAGCCCACCAAAGGGGCCTAGCTACTCATGGAAATGCAAAATACAAAAAGAATGGAGAAAGAGGTAGAAGAATACATGGAGCTCACTGTAGATGGAGAAATCCTCCACTTCAACTGTTGCAAGACATCCTCCTCCTTCTTCCAAGGTGCAAGGGCATGGGATGATGGTGGAATAGGGTCAAAACACTAGGAAACTAGAGTTTTGGTGGTGGAAATGGTGAAATGGAGTGGAATGGAGGTGGGAATGGAGTGGAATGGGTGGAATGTAAAAATGGGGAACTAGGAGGTGGTAGAAGGTAGCTAAACTTGAGATCCAGCCACCACCTAGGTATATATAGGTGTGGGGAAAGCAATTGGTCAAGTGGGGGTAAAGTGGTAAATGTAGTGTAAAAGTAGCTAGGTTTTTGTGAGAAGCATGGTCGTGGTGGGAAAGGGTGAGAACGGTCATGGTGGTATGGAATGACCGTACTGAGAAATGGGGAAAAATCACAGTAACTTGGTCACTTTTGTTCATGAAGTAGCATGCCCGTGGTGGTCACCACAGCCGTGATGGGGCTAGGGTAGCACGGTCGTGGTGGTCTCCACGAATGTGGTGGCTTGGAAAACTCTACCTGTTCTTGGCTCCACAACCATTTTGCTTCAGCTGTCACACGACCATGCAAGGTGGCATGACTGTTCTGGGCCAGTCCACCATGACCATTCTGAGTGGCATGGCCATGGTGATTCCTACTTTGCTTCAATGTGACTCTATTGGTTTTGGATGTGCCAGCATAGCTGTTCGGAGGTACCATGTCTATGGTGGTCTCTGTTGCAACACTTTGACTTGATTCTTTGTTCACTCTTGGACATCTTTGCTTCAATGGAGCTTTGTCCACTAGGGGTAGGTTGAGGGAGACTAGGACTTCACTTTAGGCCTCTCCATGGGTAGAGAAACCCTAGGATCACTCCTTCTCTCTCTTCCATCAAGTGTGGTCCAAATTCCTAGAAAACATGCAAATAATGTTCATACTTGCATTTTATACAAATACACATATTAGGGGAAATAACATGCAATCTAACAGATATATATGTGATTGAAATGCAATATGACACAACATGAAACCCTAAAATAGGGTTGCATCACCACCCCAAACTTAAAACATACTTGTCCTCAAGTACGCTCCAACTCAATCTCTCTACAAATTTTTCACAATCAAGAAATGACAAATGCAATGCAATAAGTGAATATTGACTAAATGGGCTCTAGGGTGACTAAGTACATGCATTCCACCTCTCTCCTCTTTCACAAACCAATCATGATTACATAACTGAGCCTGCAAACTTCACATATAGAGCACAGAAAACACAATCAATCCATATGGCAGTCATATCACTCTGGGTAAACCGTTTCATGGTAGCAAAGGTAAAAAAATGACTAATTTTGCTGTTTCACATTCATGCATTCAATCTCATATGTCCATACACATTAAGTAACCCATGTGGATGCGAAAAAGGGCAAAATGGGCTAGGTGTGATGTTTCCTAGCTCCATGGGCATGCAAAAGGAAGAAATGGTTGCGGTAAGAATTTGTAGTGCTTTTACACACTCATCTTTTTTTATTTAGACGCTAAAAAAACATGAGCATCTTTTTTTGTTTTGCATTTTGTAAATTTTTTCCTTTTCTTTTCCCTTGGTGTTCGTAGGACATATGATGACAAGAGTGAAGCCAGGGGCATGGATATAGCTACCCCAAACTTTTGGGAGTGGCCAAGGCTGATATGTGCACTTTGGCATCCTTTCATGAGGCAGAGAGGTAAGAAGATGGTGGAAGAAATGTCAGGTCAAATAGAGGTTACTAGTGTGTACATCAACATGAGATCTCCTGCATAAAGATTACTCCAACAATTTCATCAAGCGATGAAACATTACATGAATGAGCAATATTAAAACCACATTTTATCATGAGATTCTACAAAACTCTAAGCGTTTGCGGCTTGCTACAATCACAATTCAACCAAACAATTCACAAGCATGAGATAGGTGGTTCACATGTAAAAATTCAAAATTGAGGCCATTTAGCATTAAACCATGATAATTCACTTACAATTGTCAAATGTCATCACTTTCAATCCAAAAAGTAGAGATTAGGTATAAACACACTTTTTAGGCAAGAAGTTCTAAACTTGGGCAAAATTGGCCAAAACAATGCCAAGTTTCCTACAATCACATCTAAGCCTTCATTATGGAAAAATAAATCAGGAAACAAGCAAATCCTAGTTAAAACATGCAAAAAGTACCAAAAATCTACATGATGTGCAATGCATGGTAAAAAGAGCAATTTTTTTGAAAATTAGGCAAACGTTGCGTAGAAAGTAAACTACATGACATGAATGCATGCAAAGTAGGTAAAATATAATCTAGATAGCAAAAGCAAAAAATAAAATCTAATCTAGATAGCAAGAGAAACAAAACAAAACAAGAAAAAAAACTAAATGGTAGGTGAAATGCAAAAAAGAGTGAAATGGGAAAAATGGCATACCACCCCACCACCCCAAACTTTTTATTCATGTTGTCCTCAACATGACACTAAAGTATAGGAGTGATAGGGTAGATGATCACTGTGTTGGCTCCAGTGGTGGTCTGCCCTATGGTGGAGGATGTTGGTAGTAGGAACCCTAGTAGTCTGACTGTGGAGGCGGGTAGTTATCCTGACATGCTGACGGTGTGCTCCACCAATCTCCCCCCCAATGGGTGTTCCTCTGGGCCTAGGCATGCTGAAACAGATACATGTGGTTGACTTGATAGTGCATCTATTGATGGTCTAACCACATTGCATCCTGGGTATGCTAGAAACCCTCATGTGCCCTCAAAATGCCCTCTTGGGTTCTTAGTATGCTAACCTGTGTGCTCTGGATGCCCTCCAACTCTGTATGTATAGTAGACATGTCATATGTGTTTGTTGTGGGCTGTTGTGGCTGATGTGATGCCTCCACCTCCCGTATATTGAATTGATGTGCATCTATTGCCTCTTCTGCATTCCTCTTCTCTACTTCCCATGAGGGCTTTCCCAATCCCTCAGCTAGTAGCACCTCTGGTATTCCTTCCCCTATAGGGTGCTCCTCCTTGTATCTTCTCAGGGTCTCCAAGAAGTTTGGAGTATGCCCATGCTCCTCTAAGAGAGGCAGAGTGTGGTAGGGTAGCTCTAATTAGACACCTGAATATGAGGGGTTGACATGGTATATGATTTTATGATCCACTACTCCAATCATAAAAGAACGAATCAAGTAGTGCATGTCCACTAACTTCCCCTCCTCTGTCCTGGTATATCTTGAAACATCATGGCCTAGGGCGACAACAATAGACTTCACAATTCCTCCCATAATGAATGGAATCTTGCTTTTGGAGGGGATTGTCCTCATATGATCTATCAATAAAGCACCCAAATTTACAAACTTTCCTTTAACCAACCAACTCAAGAAAAAAGATCTTTCTTTGTGCAACTGCCTTGGTCTTCATACATACTGAATATTATGTTCACAAGCACTCTTTGTACATAGAGGAGGAATGGATTATGAATCAGGCTTGTTTTGGATTTCCCCACTACAAAGTTTCTATGGCCGGTGAAGTAATTCCACATGGTGATGTAGGTAGTATTCGAGTCATTCTCAATCCTTCCCCCATACAAGAGGGCTGCCATCTCATCATTGGGAGTAAACATCTTGTTTAACATCTCTAAAGTAATAACCCCATGCTCGTCTCCAATCATCACTCTAAAATAATCCTCACCATCATTATAAATATTCTCTAAAGTGGCAAAGAATTGACGTGTCAGCTCCATGTAAGTGTCATGTGGTGTCGACAAGATGTCAAAAAGGCCCACTAATTCCATTACACCCTGGAAATAGGCGTGGAAACCCATGATATCCACCGTTGCCCAACATGCATAACAGGTGGCTATCACCATACATGTTAAGCACTCCAGGTGTTTTGGATTCTTTGTCCGATTATTAGTAACCTCAGGCTCTCTCTCAGGCTGCTTCCGGGGTGCCTCTAGCTATGGTGCATCCGACATCACCTCATCTCATCATTTAGAAGAAACTATCTCCGTGCTTGAGGTTGAGGTTGTGGGTGTGGCTATGGTCTCAAGGATTCCGAGGGACATGCTTATAAAACTGATGGCCAAACGACTATAACTAATGGCCAGGATGGCGATGGCGGTGGTAGTTCATGTCGTGGCTACGGAGATGCTTCCTCTACAACTGGATCTATCAAAGCATCCAATTCATATTTTATCAAACAGGCAGTTTCGGCAGAGTCGGAGGCCGACGGTAGGGCGGTTGACATTGGGGTTGAAGATGATGCATTCTTGGGCCGGAGCCTGTAGGAAATGACCTCCTTGGTCTTAGCCACAACCTTCTTTTCCATCTACTTCATATTTGATTGATTTTGGTGGAAGATTTTGGAATTTTTGAATTTCTCCAAAGAAAGGAGATTTTGGGGGGGATTGGAGAGAAATGGGAGAATTTTTGGATGAAAATGGATGGAATTTGTAGGTTAAGGTAGTATAAATGATGGGGGATTGATTAGAAATGATTGGGGGCGATTTGGTGGTGATTTGAGGGTTGGAGAGGAGGTACGAAGTGCTGCATGGCCGCTACGATGTGGAGATGGCCATTCTGTTTGGGAAGAACTGAATGAGCAAGTAAATTGCAAATGTGCAAAATGGTTATTTTAAGTGTTGGGTCAGACTGTAGCATGGCTGTGGTGGCTTCATGTAGTACGGATGTGCTGCATGGCACAACCATGTTGGGTATGTTCTTTAGTTCTTGAATTTTCTTTGATTCACTTTGATTTCTATGTTGATTTTGAGTGCACCACCACGGCCGTTCCATGTCACCACAACCGTGGTGAGTACTATGGTAGTTCATTTCAACTCGAATCTCATCAAAACATCAAATCTTTAATCCAAAATGGGTTTTCATGGATTACTTGTCAAAATTTCATCTAATTTTCCTCATTTCAACCTACTTTTACCTACACATCTTAAAACTAAAAAAAACTATTAAAAACAAGTGTTTGTATGTGTTTTCTTGGAAAAGTGTAAAAATAACCAAAAATATCAAAAATGGAAAGCTGGGTGAAAATTTACCAAACCTAGGTTGGTTGCCTCCTACAAGTGTTAAGTTTCATGCCTTCAACTAGGATTCTTGGTGATTCTCCAACCATTCATCCATTTGGCATCCTCATGTGCCTGTTATTGCAATAAATGCATCTCTCATTTGCACTCAACCTATTCTCCTCATCCCTTTGATCACCAAAATTGTCATCAGATATTTCATCTAGATCTTTTCCTCTCAAATGATCAATCAGACTCTTGAAATGACCATATCCAATATCCTCATCTCGAACTCGTCGGTTTGAGGACTTGTATCTTTATCTTCATGTCCATGAAAAATACTGTCATTATGCTATTGTGAACATGTATCTCAGCATCAACTATAGATAACAATGGTCTTCCCAAGATGATGGGGATCTTCCTATCATGCGGCTCCATGTCAAGAACAATGAAATCAGCTGGGAACACTGCTCCTCTTTCCTTATCAATCATCACCAAGATGATATCCACTCGTCCTCTAGGAACTTTGATGGAACGGTCTGCCAATTGGAGAGTGCAATGTACCAGTTTCAATTT
Organism: Alisma plantago-aquatica; assembly: GCA_963693085.1. Lineage (NCBI taxonomy): Eukaryota > Viridiplantae > Streptophyta > Magnoliopsida > Alismatales > Alismataceae > Alisma > Alisma plantago-aquatica. Next base: position 862,542,283 of record OY856411.1, read on the forward strand.
ACCTAATCCCTGCTCAACATAGACACTATATGGCATCAAATTCACACCAAATCCCAAATCAAGGAGGGATTTGTCTATGCAATGTCCCCCACTATAGCTAGGTATGGTTCGGGCTCCTAGATCTTTTGTTTTCATTGGAAGTGAGTGTTGGAGGATGGAGCTCACTTGTTCAGTCAACTAGACTCTCTTTGGTATTCTCCCTGTTGACCTTCTCTTCACAGTGCATAAGTTCTTCAGAAGCTTGGCATATGATGGGATTTGCTTGATAGGATCCAACAATGGAATATTAACATTCACTTGACAAAACATCTCAAGATGTCAACATTGTGCTTTTGTCTCCTCCTTACTTCCGGTGGCTCATCTAATGGGATTAAGAGAGAAAGATTTCTCCTCCCTCTCCCATGCCCGTGGCAGAGGCTGAATGGTGGCTCACTTGCTTTGGCTTTGCGTGCATCAACATGAGATGGAACAGTAGGGATGGTGGGATCTAGAAATGGAGTGTGAGGTGGAGTACATGGTATCCCAAAATCAATAGGCGGTGTCACAAAATCATCTTCGACAATCTCAATCATAGTATCACCACTTGGCTACCTTTGCTTTACTTTATCAACATTTCTTAAATTGCAGGCTGCTCAAGAGTTTTCCCACTCCTTAGAACTTTCACGACACTACCTTACTCATGGTGGAGAGGGGGACATGTTGTGGTTGTGGATGAGGTGGAGGCGGTAGTTGGTATTGAAATGGAGGTGGAGGGGATAATTGAGGTTGGAAGGTGAATTGTTAAGAAAGTTGTGGTGATGGAGGGGGAGGAGGTGTGTAAGCTTGGGATTGTATTGCAAGTGGTATACAAGCTTCACTTGCATGAGAGGTGGACTATAGAAAACTTGTGAAAAAGGCATTGGTCCCCTTGCTTCATGGAAACTCAAGATGGGTTCTGAAGACTATTTTTCTTCTTGGAGAGAAATTATGGAAGATAGGTACTCTATCCTCTCCTTAAGCCTTGTTACATTCATTTGTATGTCATCAAATCTCTTAAACCTAGAGAGAACCTCTTCCTCAAACCTTGAGCTATATCTTGGACTTTGTGGTTCCCGATAGCTATAGGAGTGAGGTGTCTTCTTTTCTTCACCATAGAACTCAATAGAATTGACCGAGTGGCAAGGAACATTTGTCACTTGGTTCTTCATGAAGTTCACAATGTCACCAAGAATCTTCATCACTTGTGGACTTGAGTCATTATGAGGTGGAGATGTCATATCAAAGGCATGGACACCGTCATTCATCATGCTAGAAGCTCAAATTTTTGAACCTTCTGCCAGTTGCTCATACAAGGGCCATATCTCCTCGGGTGGCCTAGCAATGAAAACTCCTCCACAAGTAGAATCTACTGAGGTTTGGCTCTTTGGAGATAGAATGGAGTAAAGGGACTGAACTAGCTTCCACAAAGAGATCTCATGGTACAATTACTCTCTCAACATCTTCTTAAATATCTCCTACGCATTATGAAACTACTCACTGCCCATCTAACTAAAAATCATCATGGCACACCACTTCTGTGTTAGCCTTTCTATAGAGTAGAATTGCCTTAGGAAGGCCTTCTTCATCACTTCCCAACTCATGATGTCCCTCCTAGAATCATACCAATCTTTAGCTTTGTCTTTGAGGGAGAATGAGAACAAGGTCAACCAAATTGTGTCATCACTAGTCGTCGGCGTCCTGAAGGTGGAACATACTTCAAGAAATGAATCCAAGAGCTTGTAGGGGTCCTCACTCTCTAATATGTAGAAGGTGGGTAGGAGCCCAAGAAGACATAGAGGGATGGAGAATTGCTCCCCTGGCATTTTCTCAACTCTGTTAGCAATTGGATATTTGTAGTTGCTAAGAATGAAGTAATCTTGAAGTGGCTTGTGAGGTACATTTTGGCCTTCCATCTTGTCTTCCCTGTGTGGTTTGTCACATGCACAAGGCACAACCAAACAAAAGAGAACAAGTTAGAAAACCAATATACACAAATAATACAAAGAATAAAGAATAAATAATAGCGATGATGAGGGCAGTAGGAAAAGATCAAGGCATAACTAACTAGCTAGGTTGAGCACCTTTCTCCCTGACAACAATACTAGAAAGCTTGGTGCGTCTCTACTAATGGTGTTACACACTACTCAATTGGGATTTGAATACATGAAACTCCGTGAACAGACACACATGAGGGGATCACTTTCAAAATTTATAAGGACCTACACAAACGTACTCACATACACCAAAACACTACACCTACAAGCGCACGGGGTCATGTCGTAGTATAGGAGGGTGACAAATATAGGTCGATCCACATGGAGAAAAGGGGGCACTAGAGCTAGGTTAGTTTTTGGGCTAGGTTCCTACTGCAGAGTCTAGGGTTGAAGGGTTTAAAGGTTGATCTGATGAGTAAACTAAGTTGAGAAAGAAAGCAATTGAAGGAAAGAAAACAAGATTAAAACCTAAATTAACCCTAGAAAGTTAATTCTAATGAACAAGAAAAGACAAGGCAAGCAAGGAAAAGAGCAAGCTACACTAAGGCAAGTAGGAAGAGATCTACACTACACTAAGCTAGCAAGCAGGGCAAAAGAACAATTAAAGACCTAACCTAGCAAGAGAAAATCAAGAACAAGGCAAGAAGCTAACTAAGCAAGTAAAGAACTAACTAAGCTAACACTAGCTAAGTAAGAAGGCGATTAGGATTTTAAAGTAATAAAAGGGAAATGTGGGTTGTTTAGGGGATGCACTTATCAATTAGGTTGGGAGTGACATGTGAACATTACACGTTCATTTAGATTATCAAATCAAACAACAAGCTAGAGTCTAATGAATTATCCTAAACTACTAACTGGCCATGGATATGCTAGATTGTGTATAGGGGAACTAGTCCCTAACACCCCCAACTACCCTTGTGAGGCTCAATTGGGTTAGGGTTTAGGTGTAATTCAATTATAGTCTAAACGAGCCTAGGTTTCTAGGTTAGATGGTCTTAGTATGATTAGGGGCTGAGGTTAGTAATGGGAGTGGAAGTGAGGTTTTAGGCCTCCCATCACCCACATTCTAGCCTTGAGAAAGATCCATACTAAGCACACCAAATTCATCTAATCTAGCTAATTAGATCTCTCAACAAGGGTTAGGAGAATTGATTAGCATGTAGGAATATGGGTTTCTAGCTAGGGATCCATGAACTAGACCTAGGAGCAAATCCACAAATTCACACATATAAGCAATTTCCCTAAATTCCTAGGTGATTTCAAGCACAAACCAAGAGGCAATTGATGAAGAGTGAGATAAAAATAGAACATAATCATTAGCAAATGAAATTATAATGTTTACATATCATTTCCCCCCAACATGATATCAAAGTAACATTTTTGGCCCCAAACAGTCCACCAATGGGGCCTAACTACTCATGGAAATGCAAAATACAAAAAGAATGGAGAAAGAGGTAGAAGAAGCCATGGAGCTCAGTGTAGATGGAACAATCCTCCACTTCAACTTCTGTAGGACGTCCTCCTCCGTATTCCAAGGTGCAAGCACATGGGATGTTGGTGGAATAGGGTCAAAACACTAGGAAATTAGGGTTTTGATGGTTGAAATAGTGAAATGGAGGTGGAAATAGAGTGGAATGGATGGATTGCAAAAATGGGGAGCTAGGAGTTGGTAGAAGGTATCTAACCTCATGCTTTAGTCATCACCTAGGTATATATAGGTGTGGGGGGAGCAATAGGTCAACTGGGGGTAAAGTGGGATTTGCAGTGCAAAAGTAGCTTGGTTTTTGTGAGTAGCATGGCTGTGGTGGTCACCATGACCATGGAGGGAAGGGTGAGAATGGTCGTGGTGGTGTGGAATGGCCATTCTAAGAAATGGGGAAAATCATTGTAACTTGGTCACTTTTTTACATGAAGTAGCACGATCGTGGTGGTCACAACGGTCATGGTGGGGCTAGGGTAGCACGACAGTGGTGGTCACCATGGACATTGTGGCTTGGAAAACTCTACCCGTTCTTGGATCCATGGCCATTTTGCTTCAGCTATCACACGGTCGTACAAAGTGGCATGATCGTTCTGGGTCAGTCCACCACAGCTATTCTGAGTGGCACAACCGTGGTGATTCCTGCTTTGCTTCAATGTGACTCTATTGGTTTTGGATGAACCAGCACAGCTGTTATGAGGTACCACGCCCATAGTGGTCTCTGTTACAGGATTTTGAGTTGATTCTTTGTTCATTCTTGGACATCTTTGCTTCAATGGAGCTTTGGCCACTAGGGGTAGGTTGAGGGAGCCTCAGACTTCACTTTAGGCCTCTCTAAGGGTAGAGAAACCCTAGGACCACTCCTTATCTCTCTCTCTTCCATCAAGCATGGTCCAAATGCCTGAAAAAAATGCAAATAATGTCCATAATTGCATTTTATACAAATATGTACATTAGGAGAAATAGCATGCAATCTAACAGGTATAGATGTGATTGAAATGCAATGTGACACAAGATGAAGCCCTAAAATAGGGTTGCATCACTTATGAAGTATCCAGGATATCAAACTCCTATAGGAGGGACAAATCCCATCTACATTACTCACAGTTATCCCCATGTCTCATAGCACATCTGATCATCACCTTTATGGAAATGCTTATTCAGGATCATGTTAGATGATGTCAAAACATACTGATCGACATGTGATGAGTGTAATGACTTTAGATTTAAGAACCACAGTCACCACTTTCACTATGAGAGATGATTATGACCACCAATTATGGTTTCCATGTTTCACTTCCAAGGCGGGTCTATTAGATGCACTGTTCTCCAACAAGTATCTATGTGCTTTATTTGATATCACATATATCATGACTAATGAGATTCTATCATCAACCAACACACACTCTATTATTTAGTGTTACTGTTGTCTATCTGCCTTCCACAATAACATCTGACCAGGGACATAATAATAATGTGCATACTCTTAACATCAATATGATCTCATTGTTCAAGACACACACTTGAAGACCTAAGTCATCGAGTAATATCATTCTTTAGACATTCATTATGTTTCCTCATTATCTCATAACTAAGTGAAATAGAATAAACTGGAACCTTTCCTTTATTATTTAATCAAATCACATATATAATATGCCATTACAATCTCATATAATTGGCTCTCTGGGCATACATACCAATAGACTCCCACTTGCACTTAGAGCCAATCCCCCACAAATCTCATTCTCAGGGATCTAAACATGTACATCATGTTATTACTGCACAAGTGCTAATCCGATGGGTTAGCAACACTTTTGCCTTTAGTTTGTATATTGCATGTTTCCCATCTCTTTGTTGTATACCATTTCAAATGATATGGAATTGTCGTAATATGCTGTCTGATATTCCTTGCCTAACCAGTAGCTCCATTGTTGTCACGATATCTGTACTGTGTCATCAATGGTTGGAACATCCTTAAATTCATCCATATGAACTTCTAGATCCATATAGTATCCACTCCTATGTTCATAACACCAGAATAATTGACTTCTATTATAGAATTGAATTAATGGTCTATAGTGTGTAACCCTTCCAACACACAACCTTTTAAAAATTAAATACATTTTATATTGCGATCACTTTTTATCATTTCGGAAGCGTCCATCGATGTAACCTCTTACATCCAACTCTTCCTTATTACATAGTGCCACAAGTAATCCTTTAGTGTTTCTCAACTGCTAAGGGATATTTTCTATGGTATTCCAATGACCTTTATGGATCTAATTAAAATCATCTTGTCATGTCAAATACATACAAGATAATGATATGAGTATACTATATTGTAGGTAGATCTAAATGTGAATGCATATGGCATCTCTTTCATTCTTTACAAGAATTGAAAAATTGGATTCTTGAGAAACTAATCCCATCTACATGGATAGATTCTCTCTTACTGAATCCTTCATGTAGAACCCTTTCAATAGCTGACCAATATATGTGCTCATATTTAGGTGTAGAAACTTTCTGAACTATCTCTATAGATATCAATTCCTATCTCATAGGATGTTTTACCTAGTCCTTCATTGCTGAAGGTGATTTCCATGCAAGGTTTCAACACTTAGTATTGATATGTCATTCCTCATCAATATGTGGAATATTCATATGATCCCACTAAATATTTTGTAGTCAAAATTTTCATTTTTTCTCCTAAATCAAGTCAAACTCTTTGACTATCTTGTCAAATCAAAGAATCTAGTTCTGATGCTTATAGACTTTATATGCATTGATGGAGTTACAAAACCATCAGATTGTGTCATGTACACATCATGTCAATTATTCCTCTTTAGGAATGCAGTTCCATGCCAAATCACATAGTCTTAATAAGCTGCAAAATAAGTATGTCAATTGGTGAAGGATTTCATCATGTCCAACACTTTGAACTCGTATGAAGAACCTTTGAAACCAATTTGTCCTCTTATGTCATACATGTTGGTCTTCCTTATGAAAACCCCATCTGCACCTTATGGGTTTTACCCCCTCTAGGTGGTATCCCCAAGGTCATACCTTGTAGGTGTTCATGGATTCCATACTGGATATAATGGCCTCTATACATTTCTCATACTTTGGTTCCTCTATAGCTATTAGTCAATTGTTGGCTCATCATCTTATGACCAACTCATAACTTATCTGAGTTGAAGGATTCACAATCCATCTAACCTCAGACGTGTTCTACTAGAACTATGAGTTTTGTGTTACAGAGAGGACTTGAGATTCCACAACAATTTGTGATTCTTTAAATTCCTATTGTACCTCTTTAGGTTTAAATTTTTTCCTATTGATCTCAAACTTTTCAAGCTCTACTTTATTCCCATTGATTCTTTTAAAATTCAACCATATTAGTAACAAATAATTTTTTTATTGGATTGAGATAACTAGTGTTCAACAAACTAACATTTATGCGATTAAATATTTCCAAGAAACTATTTTCTTGCATAAGTTTCAATCATTAAGACATTTCGGGACATTCCCATATCATATCTCATATGATGTCTTTTAAACCATTTTAGACGGTACATTCTTTTAGTGTAAAGTATATATCCATGAGGAGATCAGAATATTAGATTAAATGATGATCATATCACAATCCATCAAGATGTAATTCCTTATTTATGATGCATCATCATGTTTCAGGTGGATTTGACTTGTGATACACTTTCAAGCTCTATTTAGAAGGTTATCAAACTATTCATGTAAAGTATTACAACATTTGATCATATCAAAGTTTCTTAATACTTCTATCAAATTATACTTCATTTATGATCTCCTTGAACACTTCAAATTCATGTTTGTATTTCACCAAAACCCTATATCAACTAAGATCATCAATAAATATAATGAAGTACAAATAACTATTTGTAGCATTTATTCTATAAAATCTTCATACATCAACATGTGTAAGCTCTAATAGAATGCTTGTTCTCTCCACTACAAATAGTGTGAGGTGGTTTGTCATGTTGCTCATAAATAAGACTTGCATGTCTCTTGTTGGTTCAATAACCAAAATAGTCTAGACGAACATCAATATGTGTTCTAGATATGGATATCTCATAAATGTGCTATAGATAACAATGGCATAGATATAGATTGTTTGAGTTCTCAATTGTATTCCTTTAGGTATTTATGTTATAAACTTTCTTCATTTGATCCTTTCATATAAAGATCCCATGACATTTTGGGTCATTTCCATACAAGAACATATCTTTGAAATAAAACCATTAACAATTCTTTATTTATAATCATGCTTGTCCATACAAGATGCATAAAGTAAAATGTTTCTATTATAGACATAATGAATTAGCAGTACATCTAACTCTACTACATGCTATGTGGGATAATATAACATATAAATTTAGGTTGTAGATTCATTAGCTCTTGCTTCTGCAGTCCATTGCCCTTTTGTAAAGGTCTACTTCTTGTTAGGTCCTACATATCAAACATATGTCAGATATGCATCTGCTATCACATACCAATGTTGAAGAAGTAATTTAGAATTAAATTATAACATACGTGTGACACCTCATCAAGCTAAACGAGATTACTCAAAACACAAAACACAATCAACTACTAATTAATCACATAGTAAAAAATGTGGAATAATTAAAACCAATTTCAACAATGTAAACAAATTCTGAGACATTTACATAAAGGTCCATCTTTTCCATTATCATATACCATAACAAGTAATCACATCTATTTGCAATGGCCTCAGCCATATCCTGTATGCAAAACACATTCCACATATGTGCCATATTTACAAATAGTGACATACTACCAAAATCTTGTGTTGATACAAATATACCATCTAGAAAACACCTCCCATACCTAAACCTGAGAGTAAAGGGACGACACTAGGAATCTACCACTAAACATCTATATCTGACCAACCTTCTAAATCAATTGGTAACCAGGCTGGTTTTCTTCCACGGCACGACCTCGACCACGCTGTCAGCGACCACCTAAAAAGATGTAGTGGCCCACATGTGAGACCCAGTCCCAATGAGAGATATAACTCTCTCCAAAAAATGTTGATTACAACATATTAATTAACAGTAAGTAAACTGAGCAATTGAAGTACTTAAGTAAGCAATCGAGCAGATTGAATAGTTTAAGCATACTAAGCAAGTTAGACAAGTAAACTTAGAAATAAGTATAATTACTCAGATTTCAAAGGAGAGCATCTTGTAAGCATTGTGTAGTATAAAAATAAAGCAAGAGCTTAATCAATCAATGTGAAGCATGTTTAACCTTAGCGTATATACTGCACGGATTGGATTACATATTTAATTATTCCATGAGGATTTGAGTCGTACCACACAAATCCAACTGACCACTACTAAGTCAAAATTAGTGCCATACCAGATTTATGGAAGAGCCTGACTCCATGATCTCACCAACAACTCCCCATCAGTATGAGAGACAATGCAGAGACATATCGTTCAACTGCCAAAAGTGACATATATTCAACTAAAAATGAATAGCCCACCTTGGTACAGGTCATGGAGCTAGAGAATAGCTCACACATGGTCATTCAATAAGAGGCATCCATTAGTTATACTTCTGCCTTTCCCATATCACAATATCACATAATCTGAGGCATGACCGTAACCATCCTCCATAACCTGCACTTGAGGATACAAGTAGATATTCTCAACTTGTGCCCCCACATATTCAAAAATATGCGCTCCAAGTTTCCTGTAGAATTGCTCATTTCACCATCCAACAATTTCTGTGACTGGAAAAGATCTATGGCTCATGGCAACTACATGATTAGGGTTTTACTTGATTAGTTATTTCCAATTAAGTAAATTAAGGCTTCATCATTCAAACGGACATACAACCCTAATTCATTTTTATCAAGTGTATAAGTATTGCAACTTCAAAAGATATAAACATTTTAGGTATAAATCTTAATCACATTACCACATGCTATTAATCATTACATTGTAATTAACCACATTTGTCATCATACCATTTCAAGATATCCATTTCTTATCACAAGTTCTAGGGTTTCAACCCTTATTGGAACATAAAGAGTATTCCACATCAACAAGGGCTCAAACGTGCCCAAAGGTCATTAAGACCATCACATTAATCCCTACAAGATTATAATTATCATTCTAGGCCCTAAACAAGGCTCAAAAAGACCATCAACACATATGTATCCCATAGGTTTTATCATGGCAAATCACTAAGATATTCAATTAGTACTACATTGAGGTTTCAACATAAGGAGAGTGTAATACATTGTCACATTAATCATTCAAGAGGCATAATTATAACGAATCACCATCATTTAGCCATATTAGAGTTGGTGTAACAAGCCATGTTTCATTAAGGGTACACATCCACTTTCTATGGTGATTTATCAAATATATTCATACAAGGGAAAAGGTAAGACTACAAATTCAATGGTGTTGTACCATCAAATTCTCATTATTATAAGACACTTATAATACTATGGGATTCATTCTAATCCATTGAATGTTGAAGCATCTCTCATTCATTGGATCGAGTTCATTATTCAAAATCATCAATTAGGGTATAGGTCCAACCATTAGATCAATTGAACCAAGAGATCATAGGTTTAGGGATGAATTGAAGCTACATTTAAGAGCTTGACTCACCATCGATTGTGGTCTCCATATCCAACATTAGTTGTGACATCATGGGTCACCATTGGTTGGGAGGAACAATACTACTATCATTTTTCACCATCAGGTGATGACCTAATGTCACCATTGATTGATAGCATCATTAGGGTGCTTATTGGTTGATCATTAATCTTCTAAATAAGTCAAAACTTTACCTAATAGGTGACCATTGGTTGTCACCATCGATTGACACCCTTGGTCACCACCATCGGTTGTCATGATAGCAACCCCAACGATTGTTGCATGATATTACCATTGGTTCATGTGGTAGTGAAGGAAATAGCATGGAAAAACTAATTTGGGTCATCAGTTGTTAGGTTCTTAGCACCATCAGTTGTGTTACCAACCTGTTATAAATCATCCTCTATCTTAGCAAGGTCGTACACCTGATTAAAGGTTCATCCATAACTAAAAACATAATAGGGAACACCATGAAAATCGAAATCTCAAGCAAGCTTAGCTTCTTAAGGCTTAAAATCACCATTTTTAGGCATGTATATGAGCTAACAAGCTTATAGTAAGCAATATAAGTAAAGAGGGTTATAAAACTAGCCTCTAATGATAAAAATAGACTTTTAGAAAACAAAAAATTTGAGCAAAGAAAGCAAGAAAACCCAAGTTTTAGATCAAAACTCGGCCAAGTAGGCACCCTTCTCCACAAGGAAGAAAAACCCTAGAAGAAGAAGAATTTGGAAAGGTAGATTTTTGAGTTCTAGAGCAACTTCTACCATGGAACAAAAAGGTTTAGACCTAGAGAAAGGTAGGAGGAAGAAGAATAGAGAAAGAAATGGAGTGAAAGAGGGGATACTTACTCGTTTAGGTCAAGATCACCAAGAAGGAGCTTTAGAAACCCTAAAGGTAGCAACACGAAACCCTACAAGCTTCCACCAAGAAGATCACCTTCTTCTTCTTCCTTGGATAGGTCCTCCATAGAAGAACAGATGGAAGATGAAAATATTAGCAAGAGGGAAGTGGTATAGAGAAAAAGTTTTGTCTAGGAGCTTAAGGATAAGTATATAAATCTTGGAGGATAAGGTTGAGAAGAGGCATGATGTCTACAAGAAGCTCTCCATGTGTCCATGGCTTAAAGCTTCCATGGACGAGCAAGAAGAAGGTCCACAAGCTGTTGGGTACCTCTAGGCCATCGATTGATGGTCTCCTAGTCCAAACATCACATATTGGTTGATGGTACACATCATTTGTTCGTGGTTTAGATCAATAGGTGGTTGAACCATTGGTTGATCATGTCTATAAGTGAACCATGAGTTCAAGTCAACCAAAACAACATGAACCATCGACCTAGAGACTTTAGGATGGCATGAGGATGTTCCCCAGTGGTCTCTATGTCTGATAAAAATTAGTTATTTCCCAAACCAGTGGAACCATTGTTTGGTAGCCTTGAAGGTAGCTCATCCCTGGAGGGGTAAACCCTAATTCAACATCAAAATGAATCTCCTCCAAACCAAGATACAATTAAGCACCCCATGTATCAATAAGACAAATAATGATAAAAAAACATCTAAGAAAAATAACTGATGTGACAAATTGCAAAGAAAACCTCCCAATTGGGTAAATTGCAGAAAAGCCCAAAATGTACATAAAATTGCATAACTTGTTCAAATAGTGTCCAAATTGGACCAAATTTGAAACTTAAGCTTGTATTATGATTCCAAATCATATAAAGGTTACATTAAGGTTATAAGCATTCAATTATGGTAATTAATCTTGTTCAACACTTTAAGCAAGTTCAGGGACCTTACAACTACAAACCACTAACAAGGATTTCACCCCAAAATCCTACGTAAAGAGAGATGGGTACTTCCTACACATCTCATCCTCTAGCTCCCATGTGGCTTCCTATATGACATGATGATGTTGCAAAACTTTCACTAATATTATGTCTTTCTTCTTCAACTTTTTCACTCTTCTATCTAGGATCAACACAAGACCTCAACACAGGAAATATCATCATCTAACTCAATCTCTACTGGTTGGATTTCTGCTCTATATTTGGATGGAATTTCCTCAGCATGGAGATATGAAAGAAATTATGTAACATGTGTAGCTCTGGTGGTAACTCTAACTTGTATGCTACCTTTCCAACACGAGCTAAGATAGGATATGGTCCCATAAATCTAGGAGCCAACTTGCCCTTCTTTCCAAACCTCAACATACCTTTCCAAGGAGAGACCTTGAGATATACTTTATGTCCCACTTGGAACTCTAGTGATCTGCATTAGTTATCCACATACAATTTTTGTTTATCCTGGGCTACTTTCAATCATTGTTGTATCACTTTAATCTTTTCTATAGTCTGTTGTACTAGCTCAAGATCGAAAAGTTGATATTCACCCATCTTAGACCAGCAAAGAGGAGACCAACATCATCTTCCATACAGATCCTCATAAGAAGCCATATCTATTCTTTTCTAATAGTTGTTATTATAAGCAAACTCTATAAGACCGAGGTGTATATCCCAACTTCTAAGAAATTACAACACACATTCCCTCAAGAGATCCTCTAAAGTCTGAATAGTCCTTTCAGACTGGCCATCTGTCTACAGATGGAAAGCTATGCTGAACCTCAACTGTGTTCCCATTGCTGAATGCAGATGTTTCCGAAAATGACTTGTGAACTATGGACCTCTATCAGAAACTATAGTCACTGGAATGCCATGCAGACAGACTATCTCATCAACATATACTTGTGCCAACTTATCTACTGTAAGCATCATCTTGTCTGGAAGAACATGAGCTGACTTAGTCAATTTGTCTCCTATTAGCCATATGGAATCATGACCCTTGGCTGTCATAGGAAGACCAACCACAAAGTCTATGGTAATATGATCCCATTTCCAGTATGGTATCGATAAAGGTTGTAATGTCCCTACAGGATTCTGGTGCTCAGCCTTCACCTACTGATAAACTGGACATATGGCAACAAACCCTGCCACGTCATGCTTTAGACCTGGCCACCAATACAAGTCTTTTAGGCTGTGGTACATCTTGGTACTTCCAGTATGCATTGCATACATCAAGGAGTGAGCCTCCTCAAGTACTATCTTCCTCAACCCATCAACAACATGAACTACTGTCCTATTGTGATAACAAACTATACCATCCTCTACCTCATGGAAGCCATCATACTTTTCACTACCAATCCCTGATTGGATATTCTGAATGACAATATCATTATGTTGTGCATCATGAATCTACTGTCTCAAGGTAGGTTTAACCTGTAACTGTGCTAACAAACATGTCAGGAAAGAAACTTCCAACTTCATTTGATGAAGAGACACTATCATATCTCTCTTATGGCACACCAAGGAATATAACTGTGCATTTTCTACCATTTATGATGAAGACAACTTCCTACTTAATGCATCAACTACCATATTCACATTTCCAGGATGGTAGTCTATTGTGCAATCATAATCATTAATCAACTACATCCATCTCCTCTGCCTCATATTCAACTCTTGTTTCGAAAAGATATACTGCAAGTTCTTGTGGTCGGTGAAGATCTGACACTTTTCTCCATATAGGTAGTATCTCGAAATCTTTAAGGCACGGACCACCACTGCAAGCTCCAGATCATGTGTTGGGTGATTCTCCTCATGTTTCTTAAGTTGTCGCAAAGCAAAAGAAATCACATTTTTATCCTGCATCAACACACATCCCAACCCATTCTTTGAAGCATCACAAAAGACAATATAACCTTTCCCTTGTTTTGGTAGCATAAGCACCGTTGCACTGGTCAACTTTTCTTTCAACAACTAGAAATAACATTGAAACTTGTCATTCCAAGCAAAAGGAACATCCTTCTTGGTTAACCTAGTTAGGGGTAACACTATAGAATTGAAGTCCTTGATAAACCTCCTATAGTAGCCTACCAAACCTAGGAAACTACAGATCTCTATTGGTGTCTTGGGTTATTGCCATTCTAGAATAGACTCAACCTTCTTAGGGTCTACACAAACACCCTTAGAAGATATAACATGTCCTAGAAAAGATACTTTTGACAACCAGAACTCGCACTTACTGAACTTAGCATATAGTTTGTGCTGCCTCAACAATGTCAATACTTGGAAAAGGGGTATCTCATGCTGCTAGCTATCCTTGGAGTATATTAGGATGTCATCTATGAACACGACCACACACTAATCAAGATAAGGTTTAAACACCCTATTCATCAGATTCATAAAGGTTGCAGGTGCATTGGTTAGCCCAAACGACATAAATACAAACCCATAATGACCATACTTAGTCCTAAACGTTGACTTGGGTATGTCATCAACCTTAATCCTCAACTGATGGTAACCTGACCCGAGGTCTATATTTGAAAACATAGTGGCACCTCTCAACTGATCAAAAAGATCATCAATCTTGGCAAAGGATACTTATTCTTTATTGTCACCTTTTTTAAATTTCTATAGTCTATACATAACCTCATTGAACCGTCCTTCTTTTTGACAAACAACACAGGAGAACCCCAAGGGGAAGTTCTCAGCCTGATAAAACCATTCTCTAACAGTTCTTGCAACTATTTCTTTAACTCTTGTATCTCAGGTGGTGCCATCATGCATGGTGATTGTGCTATGGGTTGCGTTCTAGGAACTAGATTAATCTTAAAGTCAATCTCTCTAGGAGGGGGAACACTGGGAAATTCCTCAAGAAAGACATCCTCAAATTCCCATACCACTGGTATCTTTGGGATACTAGGACCTCTCACCTTGGTATCCATAATATGAGCTAATAAAGCCTCACATCCTTATCTCATCAACCGCTCTACTGTCACAAATAATATCAAACACGTAGGAAGACTCTTCCTGTCACCTTGAAAGGTCCATGAGACATCTCCATCATGAAATGTCACTATCTTGGAACTATAGTCCATCATCACCTTCTATTTCTCCAAGGTATCCATTCCTAGGATCACACCAAAACCATGCATGTCAAGTGGCAAAAGATCCACTTGAATGCTACGTCCTGAGAACGAAAGAACACAAGAGGAACATATATTCCGCAACTCTATGGAACCAACCAAAGGAGTCTCCAGTCAAAGACTATCAGATCTATGATTAACAAGTACATAATAGCTATCTATCACCTCTCTAGTGACAAAGGAGTGCATTTCACCCGAAGCTACTGATACGACTTTACTGTGCATGAAAAATGCAAGTGTACGCATCTTGTAATATAGGCCATGTGAGGCCCGAGTCAAACTCAGGGAAACGATTGTCCAGAGACTAGTACTAACTACAGTTTGATCAACTAGGCTGATGAAAATTGATTGGGTTGGTTGTTTTGAACAACAACAAGAAATTAAGAATGGAAAATAAAATTGATTTGATTTTATGATGAGGGATTCCTTAGAACACAGTTTCACCATAGGTGACACTATACCCGCCTTCCTATTACTGGTACAAATTTCTTCTTAAATTTGAATAAAGAGCCTATAGCTAGAAACTACCCACTTTCGCAGTGTAATTCCCCTACCTAATCTAAAGCCAATTCCATTCTCATAATAATTGATTCATTAGTTAGGTACTTTTGGTTTAACTCTGGGTAATCTCCTCCCGTTTATGCCCCACCTTTCACAAGGGACACCGATAAATGGGTGAGCCTATGTGTTTCTAACCCTTATCCCCTTTTTATCAGTAATTAAGGATCTGATACGCTAATTGTGGTGATCAAGCACAATAAGGGCATGCAATTTCCATAGATTCATATTCAAATAGTAATAGAAAATCTATATCAATAATAGAATTTAGATAAAGTGCATCCCCAAGCTACTCCTAGGTCCTAAGGAATAAGGGGTTTAGCATTGCATGGTTTCTGTAGTTGAAAACATGATAGATTAGAAGAAAAATGTGGGAAACATCGAATGAACTATGTTAACCCCTGGAGAAAAGCAACTCTGGAGAATCCCCTTCAGTGCACATGCGTTCTAATATCTCTCGGCTATAAAATGGTCCACTAGAAGTGCTGGAATTGCTCATGGATGTTGCCTTCGGTCCCAATCTTTCCTCCTCCATCTCTCCGACCTTGAGCAATGGACTACATCATGATAATTAGGACTGGTCATCCTCCCACATAGTCATAGTATGGCTATTTTCTGTGAAATAACACCAATAGTCAGATTAGATCACTACTGTTGATCTTGCCTGCACAGATAGTCTCGATAGTACCGAGTTGTAACTCGGTAGTACCAAGTATTTAGGGTTCTTCAAATGCGCACGCTTTTGGTACTATCGAGTTGAGTTGATAGTACTGACACTTCAAAGGGGTCGCACGTCTGATGTAATCTTAGTACTACTGACTTTTATGCCGGTGTATTGAGTTTCCGTGGCTCTTCGAGGAGTCTACTGATGGTTATTTGATACTATCGAGTTGAGTGTCGGTAGTACTGAGGGTGTGTTTCACTTGGCTATTTTTACTGACATGAAATCAGTACTATCGAGTATGGACTCAGTAGTACCGAGTCTGTACGCTTGATGTATACCTAAAATACAACCAAAAATGTGTCTTAGTCCTCAAATTTGTGAAATTTGATTAAAATTCGATAAAAGTACATAAATTGATGCATTTCAATGAAACTGGCTATTCATAAGAGTTTGAGCATAAAATCTCAAGAAAATAACAAATGCATGCACAAAATTAAGGGAAAACAAGCATGTAAAATGACTAAATATCCATGCATCAAACTCCCCTAAGCTTAAATCTTACTCGTCCTTGAGCAATATACTCTCATATCTGTCTGAGACAAGTCAACAAAAGGACATACTACATGAATTCCCGTCTCAACCACCCCCACAAAACGGTCCCAAACCGGCCCTACTGATCACTGAACTGGTAACTGCTCTGAAGCGACCACAAAATTTCCATCAAAGACATCTCTCCCTTAGTCAATGAAACACTATTAGGAAAACATTTAACATATTAAACTAATCAGGCCTACACTTGATGCATTATATTGTTTCCTATCTACATTGCTCTTTTCCCTAACTACCATATACATGGAAGCCATCCTCCTGATAATCATGAAGTGAGGAGGAAAATCATATAAGTGGCCTACCAATAAGAGCAATGGGTGGTACAAGATAGGTTGTTATGAAGATTCATAAGGAACAATTGAATCATTATGCGAGAATTAAAGTATGATGAACCTATATGATGAGAATGAACGAGTTATGAATCCTAATGCCTACATGAATGGGTGGCATGATATATGTGCTCAAAATCTCATACAATGAAATTGAACCAAATGGAGAAAAATCAAGGGCATTATAAAGATGTTTTGAAACTTTTTTTAAGAACGAATACACATCCTTTCTCCCTCTTCCAAACAGAGACAATTCTTTTTTTTTCTTCAGTGTTGTTTTTTTTCTTTTCTTAGATTTGGCTTTCTACATGATTGACCTTATTCACCTAAATACATTCATTAAATTTCTCATATATCTCTGAGGGTATAGATGTGTATGAGATCTGCATAAATATTTTGCATCTCATAATGCCTTGATGAATGAATGATGAATGCATGCAATCTACATGTACATATTTGTATTATGCGACTAAATGATATGCATATGAATTGTTCATGCATATTTTTTTTCTTTTCCTAACTGATGCAAAGGAAAATGACTAACTTTAATGATTCCTACTGTGCCATGATTATGTAATAAAAAAGAAATGATTCAGTGTACTTGATCATCTTAAGGTGGTGGAAATTATGAATATGAAGTGGATGAAATCACATAACTAAGAGATTAAGCCTTTAAAGATTAATATGTGTCCCTCTCTAAAGACATGTATACAGGGTAACTGTAGGAGTTCACGTTACCGGTTTGATCAATTTAGGCTCAACGCCTTCGTCATTCACTTTTCATGGATGATTGAGAGATTATTCATATCCCATGTCCTAAAGGTGACTAACCCATACACTTCCTCAAGGCGTGACTCAAAAGATTTGCAATAAAGCTTAACTTCTCCACTTTATTAAAACACATCACTTTTTATTTAAAAAGACCTAGAGGAAAATTTCTACAGAGATCCATGCATATACTAATCCACTTTTTACACTAGATAGATGTGGATTCTACAATAACATAAATCTAAAAAAACAAAAAATAAAGATAAAAATGCACACTACACTAAAAAAAATAAGATAGTGGTTGTTCCAGCACCCCCCTAAACTTGAATATGACTATGTCTACATAGTCAACATTCCAACTTAAGAGGTGGAACAAAAGTTCCCTAATCAATCTTGTGGCAGTGGTTGCTGGTAGTGTGGCATGGTTGGATCATGTGGAGGAAATGTTCCTTAAAAATTGGGATCATATGAAGGCATCGGTGGTGGCTGCCGGTACCCTCTAAAGTACCCTTGGCTCCAATAGTGGTCGTACGAAGGCTACTGGTACTGCTCAATGTGTTGTAGGCGAGTGTGAACATTCTCTTAGTTGGCCAAGAGAAGATTCTTATTCTCATAGATTGTCTACTGGTTCACGTAGAGTCGTCCTTGGATGTCTTGTATACCTACCAAAGTTACCTACTGCTGTTGCTGACCTGTATGGATGTCCTGAATCATCCCATACATGACCGCCATGTCAAAAGTGTCATGCTCATCCTGGGACGGTGGCGGGGCTGAGGAACTCGAGGTAGCATATCTCCGTGGTCACTTGCGCAGTGTAGGTCGGCGGGTGATAGGGATGATGTCCACCTCTACCACATCACATCATCAGCATCTTGTTGTTCGGGCTCCTCTATGGCTTCCTTTGCGGTTTCATCAATGTCATCATCATCTAATGGCCAATGTAGATGCTTGACTCCTGGCTGACAAAAGACTGGGTCAGGGAGTCACCGCTCCTTGTATTGGCCATCCACTATGAAACAAATGTACACAGTGTTGAAATGAAAAGTGAGGAGACATGCCTTCCAAAATTGTGTGAGATCTAGATATCATGGTCTCACTGACTGTAAGGTAGAGAGGTCTAGTCGTAGATGAAGAGAAATGGGGGTAATGAGACCCCCAAAAACAATTGGTGCCTTTTTGAACTCCAAACGCCGGACTGATAAAACATGGAGGAGGAAGAAAGAACCAAAATTTATCGGCTCCCCCTTGAGAAGCTGGTGGAGAAAGAAGAGGTCAGTCTTCTGCACCTTTCCTTGGCCCTGACTGGAGTGGCCAAAAATGGTGTTGGTGAGGATGCGGTGAAGGATACGAGCAAAGGGATGCTCGATGTCGGTGATGGAGTTGACGTGCCAGTTGATACGAAAACCTTCTGGCACCTCAATGAAATGTTCCCAGGCCATCTCATAATTCCAGCCCGGTGGAGGTGAGCGGTCTGGAACGTGTGGCCAGTTGAAGATATCGTTGAATTCATGGAGGGTGAATGATTAGTTGGTGTTGTAGAGGCGGAAGTCGACCTTTCCTTCCCACCATTCTATACCCATTAGCTGCTCTGGGGTGACGAGAACATCGAGAGATGCCATGAACTCACATACGAGCTCCTAGTATGTGGGCCACCCACTAAAGAAGGGGTCGTCCATCTCCATCTCTTGACCATCACACACCCAGTGCATGTACTCGATGAAGCCTAGGCTCTCAATGAGGTCGCGGTCTCCATACGCGTGGGAACCATCTTTCTATCAGCAACTCCTCATAAATCTTCCAGACCTCTCGAGTCGGGTGATGAAGGTGGTTTGGTTGAGGGACCATCTCGCCTTGCTCAGTCGATGTAGAAGCACCTCTCCCTGGAGCCATGTGAACCTTGAAAGAATGAGGAAGGGGGAAATGAGAGCTCGAAGAAGACCGCCGACGCATGGTGCAGTAGTGCTTGTAGTTGCTCTGGAGAGGGGATTGAAGGTGTGAATAGAAATGAAAATCTCTTCTTCTTATATAGGCCTCAGATTGCCCAGCCGTCCCAAGTTAGTACTACCAACTTGGAGTTGGTAGTACCGAGATACTGGGGAGGATCCGAAACTCGATTGTATTGATGGTTGACATTGCATGATGAGTGAGGTGCGGATCGCCCTGGAGTCAGTAGTACCAACACAACTCGGTAGTGCACGGATCGGTAGTACCGACCACTCGATGTGGCTCATCTGGGCCGTCTCTTTCTTTTCCCGCTTTTCTCAAAATTTTTGAAAGTTGGACTCGATAGTACCGAGTTACAGATACTTCTCAGTCATTTCGAGAAAGCATCTCGGTGCACCAAACATGGGCCTTCTAGAAGTCGGTAGTATTAAAAGGTAGGTTGGTAATACCGAGTCCTCATCAGATATGCACTCGGAAATCTTCAGAAACTCGGTGGTACCTTGTGAGGTCTCAGTAATACCGAGATAGTCGATTTTCCACCCCTTGGATCCTGACCTAAATTCAGTAGTATCGAGTGGGAACTCGGTAGCACTGAAATTTTCTCTCTTTTGTTTCCAATCCATCTGAACCAAATTCGGTAGTATCGAGTATAAACTCGGTAGTACCGACCCTTCTTGACCTGCACACTTACACAAAACGGATCAAGGTACCTTTTTAACATAAAAATTGAAACTAAAACTTATGAAAACAAAAATGCAACCTAATGAAAGAAAAATAAAGGTTGGATTTCCTCCCAACAAGCGCCCTTGTTTAACGTCCTAGGTTATACTCAAAGAAAACCTCTAATCCTCCTCAAGTCCTAAGAGGTTGAGTTCCTCAACTCCTTTCTCAACCTCTCCCCCAAAGTAGTGCTTCAACTGCTGGACATTAGCAAGGAATGACACAACTCCATCTCCGATCCTCACAACACCATGGGGAAAACCTCCAAAACTTCATAGGGTCCACTCCATCTAGACCTTAATTTTCCTGGATGCAACTTAAGTCTAGAATTAAAAAGTAACACCTTTTTCCCAGAGTAAACACCCTATGTAGGATGTGCCTATCATGAATCTTCTTTGTCCTCTCTTTATAGATATTGGAATTTTCATAGGCATTCATCTTGAACTCATCCAACTCATTCAACTCCAACATTCTATGTTTCCCAGCTTCATCTATATTAAAGTTCAATCTTCTTAACGCCCATCTAGCCTTATGCTCCAATTCTACAAGTAAGTGACAAGCATGCCCATAAACCAATCTAAAAGGTGTAGTTCCTAAAGGTGATTTATAGGATGTCCTGTATGCCCATAGCGCATCATTGAGGAGCATACTCCAATTTGTCCTATTTGTTGAGAATGTCCTTTCTAAAATCTGCTTAATTTCCCTATTGGACACCTCAACCTGGCCCTATGTTTGTGGGTGATATGGAGTACCCACTCAGTGTTTTACCCCATACTTACTCAATAAAGGTCCAAACTTCCTATTGGTAAAATGGGTCCCCCCGTCACTTATGATCATCTGAGGGACACCAAACCTATAGAAAATATTATCTTTGAAAAATTTGCATACAACATGTGCATCATTGGTCCCGGTGGGATTGCTTCCACCCATTTTGACACATAATCAATGGCAAGTAATATGTACATGTTTGAGTTTGAAGACACAAATGGTCCCATGAAATCTATGCCCCATAAATAAAAAACTTCAACTTCTTGAAACACATTTAAGGGCATTTTGTGTCTTTTAGAAATTTTACCTGCACGTTGACATGAGTCACAACAACGAACATAGTTATAAGCATCTTTGAACAAAGTTGGCTAATAGAACCCACTTTCTAAGACCTTAGCTACAGTCCTAGAACTAGTGTGATGCCCTCCTATAGAGAGTGAGTGACAATGTGACAAGATACTCTCATACTCACTCTCCAGCACACATTTCCTCAAAATGCCATCCCTACATTGCCTCATCAATATCGGGTCATCCCACATGTAATATCTCAAAGAATAGAATAATTTCTTCTTCTCCTGGTATCCCCAATCCTCTGGCAGTATCCCACATGCCAGGTAATTCACAATCTCAACATACCAAGGGTCTGCTGCCTTGAGAGAAAAAAGTTGCTCATCTAAAAATTCTTCCACAATAGGGATGTCCACATCCCTCTCATCCACTCTCTCTAATCTAGAGAGATGATCTACTACTACATTCTCAATACCTACCTCATCCTTTACTTCAATGTCAAATTCTTATAAAATAAAGATCCACCTAATTAATCTAAGCTTAGAGTCTTTCTTTTGTAAAAGGTATTTAATGGCGGCATGATCAGTCCACACAATTACCTTCGCCCCCACTAAATATTGCCTAAATTTTTCAAAAGAAAAAACAACAGCCAACAGTTCTTTTTCAGTGGTGTTATAGTTTAATGGAGCATCATTCAAAGTCTTCGATGCATAGTATATCATGGTAGGGACCTTGCCTTGGCACTGGCCTAAGACTGCACCCACTGCATAATCTGATGAATCACACATCAACTCAAACAGCTTACTCCAATCTGGAGCTTGAACAACAAGACTTGAAATCAATTTTTCCTTAAGGACCTCAAAATCTTTAATGCATTTATCGTCAAAACAAAACTCAATGTCCTTTTCCAGCAATTCAGATAGGGGTTTGGCAATTTTTGAAAAATCTTTTATAAATCATCGGTAAAATCCAACATGTACTAAAAAGCTCCTCACTCCCTTCACCGATGTTGGTGGATATAGCTTGGAAATAACCTCTATTTTTATTGGATCAACCTCCATTCCCCTATTAGACACCTTGTGTCCCAAAATAATCCCCTCACTCACCATCATATGACATTTCTCCCAATAAAGAATCAAGTGAGTGTCTTCACACCGTTGTAACACTTTATCGAGGTTATATAGACAGTCTTCAAAAGATTCTCCATAAACTAAAAAATCATCCATGAACACTTCCAAGCACCATTCAACCATGTCATAAAAATGGCAAGCATACAACGTTGGAAGGTAGTGGGTGCATTACACAATCCAAACAACATCCGTCTATAGGAAGACGTGCCATAGAGGCATGTGAAGGTGGACTTCTCCTGATCCATAGGCTCGATAGAAATATGATTATATATGGAATAATCATCAAGAAAACAAAAATGGGAACAACCAGCTAGTCGTTCTAAAATCTGATCAATAAAGGGTAAAGGAAAGTGACCCTTCAACGTAGCAGCATTCAAGTGGCAATAATCTATACACACACACCACCCCGTGACTAACCTAGTCAGTATTAATTCATTAGCAGAGTTAGTTGTCATAGTTATCCCCCTTTCTTAGGTACAACCTGTGTTGGACTTACCCAAGTCAAATTAGATATTGCATAAATTATTCCTGTCGACAAGAGCTTCACGACTTCCTTCTTCACCACTTCCATCATAATTGGATTTAAGCACCGTTGTGGTTAAACTACTACTTTAGCTCCTTCTTCTAATCGTATTTTGTGATGGATTAGCTGGGGGAGATGCCTCTGATGCCAGCCATGGAGCACCCGAATGCTGCTCGGTGGTTCTTTAGTATGCCTAGAAGGTGAGCCTCCTCATCTCGGCTCAATGTTGATGAGATGATGATCAGGAGCTTCTCCTCCTCTGCCAAGAACACGTACTTCAGATGTGGGGGTAGCGGCTTCAGCTCCAAATAAGGAGGATTCACCAATGAAGAGACCAAAGGTGCAGATGGTGGGCTTAGATCCTCAAAGTGTCTAGTATAGTAGCATGGGAGTGCTTTCAACATCAAAGAACATTCCTCCCAGGAGTTGCAATGGGGGTAGTCTCTCTCCACATTCATCAAGCACATCTCCAGCGGGAACTGTGGATGAACCTAGATAATTGCGTCAACCTTGATTTCTTCAACTACTGGTGGGAATTTTGCCTCCTCTTCATTCTCTAGATACTGCACAACTTCTACAAAGGACACCACCTTAGTCTTTTCCATAATGTCCACTGCCAGTGTACCCTTATCCACCTTTGTCATGACATGTGCCATATCTAAAAATGGTATTCCCAGAAAAAGGGACATCGGTCCCTCAATGTGCTTCAAACTATTGCATTGAGCTTCCTTCTCCTTGGACTTTGATACTTCAGGCATCCAGATTTCAAATCGATCATCTTGGATACCTAGTGTCAATCTTTGTCTTCCCATCTCCATGATCATGTCTGTCGTATCTTGGAAAGGCCTCCCCAATAGTAGGTCATTACCATGATCATCTTGCATCTCCATGACTACAAAGTCAGTAGGAAACACAAACCTATCTACTTTAACCAGAACATCTTCACATATCCCATACGGTCTAACCACCAAATTATCTACCAGCTGTATTGTCATGCTGCTTTTTCTAGATTATCTGAGGCCTAACTTCTTAAATGTCGTCAAGGGCATGTGATTAATGATAGCCCCTAAATCACACAACACCACACTAAACTTGGTCTTTCCTATGAAATATGAGAGATTGAAACAGCCTGGGTCTTGTCATTATGGTGGTAGCATAACCAAAATGAATGCACTCACCTGCTCCTTTAGCACCACCACGTCAGTATCAGCTATCCGCCTCTTTTTTGTTGATGATGTCCTTTAGAAATTTACCATAAGAAGGTATCTGCTCAATGGCGTCAATCAATGGTATATTGACAGACAATTTTCTGAAGTTGTCCAAAAATTTCCTAAATTGTTGATCTGCCTTTCTGGAGTTGACACTATTGGGGAAGGGAACTGGTATCGCATGTGACCTTTGATGAGGTGGGACATAAGGCTCTGGCCTTGCCCCTATCACTTCTGGCTTCTCTGTCTCATCTGTTCTATCTTCTTCACCCTGTTCTAGATCTGCTGTGGCATCCACCACAACTGACTCCCCATTGTTGCTTGAATTTTTTGTCTCAGTTGGCTTGGCTTGACCTTGCTTGTATCCACTAAGAAATTTTATACCGCTCCTTAGAAGTATAGTTTTCACCTGTTGGTTCCCAAATTGAGCATCTGTGTTACCTAGAAAACCCTATTTGCCATTGTTCTTAATTTTTGCCACCTTTGCTGCAATCTGTGAAATTTGAGTCTCTAAACTGGGGAATTGATCTATGTGATTCTGTAGCTCTCTCTGTTGCTGGTTGATCACCATGTCATTCTGTTTCACCAACTTCTTCAAAAGATCTTGCATGTTTTCATCTTCAGGCCCCTTGTTCTGCTGTTATGTATTTTGTTGCTGCCTTGCCTAACTTGGACCTTGTTGGAAGTTGTTTGGGTCCTTCCAAGAGAACTTTGGGTCCTTTCTCCAAGAGTACTCATTGTTATTGTACCCTTATTGGCGCGTATATTTGACCTGACCTTCTTCTTTGTCTAAGGAGTTCTCATATTTTTGACATAACTTTTTGGTGATCAGGTCTAGCTTTTCATTAAGAGCGTTTAGTACCTTAGACTCTCCCACACTCTTGATTGTATCTAGGCATTCTCTTTCATCTCCCCATGATTGATTCTTGGACATATTTTGTGGTATATCATGACACTTGGATGGTTTATTGTTGAGGAAGAAACCCTTTACTGCACTGTCCAATGTGGTCCGCTCACCTTGATGTAGGCCGTAATAAAAGATTTTAGCTTGATCTTCTAGCTCAATCCCATGATGTGGGACCTTCCAAAGCATATGTTGAAATCTCTCCCAGGCCTCTGAGTAGGACTCCTCAACCTATTTCTTGAAGTTGTAGATTTTCCTAACCAGCTCACTGGTCTTCTGCGGTGGGAAGTAACACTCAAAGAAGGCGTCTATCATTTCGTCCCATGTCCCAATGGATTCCGGCTATAGATTGTAGAACCAGGCTTTTGCTTTGTCTACCAGAGATGAAGAAAATAGTTTTAGATAAATAACTATCGCTGGGACCCTATCAATTTTTAGCATGTCAAAGCTCTCCACAAAGCTGATGATGTGAGCCATCAGGTCTTCTAAAGTGTATCCATGGAATGCCTACGACTTGACCAGGGCTACCAGCCCTGGGTCAATCTTAAAACTACCCACATCAACTACCTACCTTTTTATGGGACCCAGCTGTGCAGTTGACAATGATTCTTTGATCTTCTCCCATATAGTCTTCTCCTTAGCCATCTCTGATTGTTTAACAGGAATGGATGTATCTACTAGAGGAGTGTCTGGCGTGCTAGGGGTTAATCCCTTTGCCAAATTGTTGTATGCTTTGGCTTTATATCTTAATGCTACAACTATTGCACTACTTGGACTGGAGTCTCCGTAGTCCGTACTACGCATATGCACCATAAACTATCACCTGAAAGAGATAATATAGGTGTAAGCACAAAAGATAGCAAGAGATTAAAAATTGATATTTGAAATTTCAACTCAAAAAGAGTAAAAATAAAATTAAAAAGAAAAAGTGGCCTAGAGTGGCCAACCACAACACTCGTAGTGCTGGACTATTGTCACTTCCCTGACAACAGTGCCAAAAACTTGACACGACTTTACTGAGCATGCAAAACGCAAGTGTACACGTCTTGTAATATAGGCCTTGTGTGGCACAAGTCAAACTCAGAGAAACGGCTGTCTAGAGACTAGTACTAACTGTATTTTAATCTGCGAGGCTGATGAAAATTGATTGGGTTGGTTGTTTTGAACATCAACAATAAATTAAGAATGGAAAATAAAATTGATTTGATTTTATGATGACAGATTCCTTAGAACACAGTTTCACCATGGGTGACACTGTATCTGCCTTCCTATTACTGGTAGAAAGTTCCTCTTAAATTTGAATAAAGAGCCTTACCGACTCTTCAAAGGGGTCACGTGTCTGATGTAATCTCGGTACTACCGACTTTTGTACCGGTGTACAAAGTTTCTACGATTCTTCGAGAAGGAAATGCATCTCAAGTCCACCAATTAGTAGGTATGAGGGGATAAATGTCAGATCCACAAAGACAAATGATTGATTTACCTATTCAAAGCAACTTACACGAAGGACTTTCTTTAACAGAATATATAAATTCCTGTTATGGAGCCTATAAAGGAGTTGTAGATACTTCTGTACAAACATCAGATGTTGGATACCTCACATGTAGACTTGTTGAAGTAGTTCAACACATTATTGTACGTTGAACAGATTGTGGTATTATTTGAGGTGTTTCGGCGAGTCCTTGAAATGGGATGACCGAAAGAAATTTTATTTAAACACTAATGGGCCGTATATTAGTAGATGATATATATACTGATGGTGATTTGGTACTACCGAGCTGAGTGTCAGTAGTACCGAGTATGGGTGTTTCACTTGGCTATTTTTAATGATGTGAAATTGGTACTATTGAGTATGGACTCAGTAGTACCGAGTCTATACGCTTGATGTGTACTTGAAATACAACAAAAAATGTGTCTTATTCCTCAGATTTGTGAAATTTGATTAAAATTCGATAAAAATACATAAATTGATGCATTTCAATGAAACATTCTATCCATAAGAGTTGTGCATAAAATCTCAAGAAAATAACAAATGCATGCACAAAACTAATGGAAAACAAGCCTGTA
The DNA here is from genome assembly GCA_963693085.1 of Alisma plantago-aquatica. Classification (NCBI taxonomy): domain Eukaryota; kingdom Viridiplantae; phylum Streptophyta; class Magnoliopsida; order Alismatales; family Alismataceae; genus Alisma; species Alisma plantago-aquatica. The sequence continues at coordinate 862,569,909 of OY856411.1, forward strand.
AAATGACTAAATATCCATGCATCATCTACTAGAACATATACAAAACAATAAGCAGACAAATCAGAATGAAATAACTCCATTTGACCCGTCACGACTCATGGATTAACCATTGTTTTTTGCTGTCTCATAGCATAGAACCTAGCCATCTCTTGCTGCCACCTGCGTCATCTGCTAGCCTATCCAAAGGAACCTATCTGTGATGCTTGACCACCTCCTCTACCACTACTAAAACCAAACTATCATTGATGTGATCCCTACTGACTCTACCTTGGTTGTTGAGTCACCTCCTCATCCTTTACTAGGCAATACAGCCTTGTATGCCCAGTCTGTCCACACCTAAAGCAAGTCTTTATCTCATAGAATAGCCTAGATGACCCTGTCACTGAAACTGATGAGGTACTGTGACCTCCTACATGTAGAAAACTATGACCTCTACCCCTACTCGGGGTCTCCTGGGATGGAGTAAAAGACCTCTGCTCACTAAAGGTTGACCTCTAATGTGACTGTGGTTGAGTAAACCTTGGCTTCTTAAAGTCTCTAGATGATTGCCCTTGGAATAGAGCCGTTTTTTTATTAGCATTAGCTTCACATTTCTTTTTGGCAGACCTCTCAATCCGCCTTACAGGTTCCACAAAGATGGAAAACCTTTCCCTATTCTCCAAGGCTAATGTCGGTGTAGTCAACTTCATACTTAGGCCCTTCTCGAACCTAAAGATCCTTTATTATCTGTAGCTTCCATGTGCAGGAAAAATCTCAAAAGATCCATTAACTTTGACTCATACTCTTTAATAGTCATTGCCCCTTGTTGAATCTTCTCAAATTGAGAGCTTTTCTCATCTAGGTAAGTCTCTAGAAAGTATCGGCTAAAAAATTCTCACTAAAACTCCTCCCATCCTATCACAACCCCTGAACTTTTCTCCTCTTATATGACCCACCAGTGGCCAACACTACCTTTCAACAAGTAAACAACATGCTTTACTTTGTCTTCTTTAGGGATGTTTAGGATTTTGAATGCCTTCTCCAACTCCTTAAGCCTCATGTCAGTGTCTGTTGGATCTGATGTAGTAGCATATTCGATCCCAACATGTCTAAGATGTTCAAACGTCTTTCCTGCACATTGGGATTCCCCATTAGGGACAACCGCCCTAGCTTGAGGTGTTGGAGTTCTGTCCACTATATGTGTAATCGTGGCCATCATCTGTCTAAACATGGACTAAAACTTTAGATTGACCAGAATTTCCGGGTCCATTTGAGGCATTGCAGGCTGCTCTGGCACCCTCTCTTTGCATGCCTGCCTTCTTATACCTCCTCCTGGTGCAACATAGCTTCTCTCAATATGTTCTATATGTCTTCCAGACATATCTGCATAAGTATAATCTATGATCAGATATGTTGGATACATAAGAACACACTCAAACCTAAGTTCTATGTCCCTATAGACTCAGTGAACCTAAAGCTCTGATACCAACTTAACTATGTTACCTCGTCATGCTAAATGAGATTACTCAAAACACAAATCATGATCAACTATTAATTAAACACATAGTCAAATTGTGGAATAATTAAAACCAATTTCAGCAATGTAAACAACCTCTAAGACATTTACAAAAAGGTCCGTACTTTCCATTCTCATATACCATAATAGGTAGTCACATATGTTTCCAATGGCCTTAGCGATATCCTGTATGCAAAACATATTCCACATGTACATGCCATATTTACAAACATTGGCATACTACCAAAATCTTGTGTCGATACAAGTATACCATCTAGAAAACACCTCCCATATCTGAACCTGAGAGTACAAGGATGATAGTAGGACTCTACTAGTAAACATCTATATTTGACCAACCTTCTGAATATATTGGTCACTAGGCTAGTTTTCTTCCATGGTACGACCTCGACCACACTATCTGCGATGACCTAAAAATATGTGGTGACCCACAGGTGAGACTCAATCCCAGTGAGAGATATAACTCTCTCCAAAAAATATTGATTACAACATATTAATTAACAGTAAGTAAACTAAGAAATTGAAGTACTTAAGTAAGCAATTGATTTGATTGAACAATTTAAGCATACTAAGCAAGTTAGACAAGTAAACTTAGAAATAAGTATAATTACTCAGATTTTATAGGAGAGCATCTTGTAAGCATTGTGTAGTATAAAAATAAAGCAAGAGTTTAATCAATCAATTTGAATCGTGCTTAACATTAAAATATATACTACACGGCTTGGATTACATATTTTATTATGCCCTGAGGATTTGAGTCATACCACACAAATCCAACTGACCACTACTAAGTAAAAATCAGTGCCATACTATATCTATGAAAGAGCCAAACTCTGTGATCTCACCAAAAAATCTCGTTCAGTATGAGAGACAATGCAAAAACATATCAATCAACTACCAACAATGACATATAGTCAACTAAAAATGACTAGCCCACCTTGGTATAGGTCACGATTCTAGAGAACAACTCACACATGGACATTCAATAAGAGGCATCCTACATTTAAACTGATGCCTTTCCCATATCACAATATCACATTATCCGAGGCATGGTCATAACCATCCTCCATAACCTACATTTTTGGACACTGGTAGATATTCTCAACTTGCGCCCCCGCATATTAAAAAATATGCGCTTCGAGTTTCCCATAGAAATTTCTCATTTCACCATCCCACAAGTTTTGACACTGGAATGGATCTATGGCACATGACAACTACATGATTAGGGTTTCACTTGATTATTTATTGCCAATTGAGAAAATTAAGGCTTCATCATGCAAATGGACATACAACCCTAATTCATTTCTATCAAGTGTATACGTATTGCAACTTCAAAAGATATAAAACATTTGAGGTATAAATATTAATCACATTACCACATGCTATCACTCATTGCATTGTAATGAACCACATTTTTCATCATACCATTTCAAGATATCCATTTCTTATCACAAGTTCTAGGGTTTCAACCCTTATTAGAACATAAAGAGTATTTCACCTCAATCAGGGATCAAACATGCCCAAAGGTCATTAAGAGCATCACACTAATCCTTGCAAGATTATCATTATCATTCTAGGCCCTAAACAAGGATCAAAAGATCATCAACACATATGTATCCCATAGGTTTTATCATGGCAAAGCACCAAGAAATTCAATTAGTACTACATTGAGATTTCAACATAAGGAGAGTGTAATACATTGTCATATTAATAATTAAATAGGCATAATTATAACCAATCACCATCATTTAGTCATATTAGAGTTGGTGTAACAAGCCATGTTTCATTAAGGGTACACATTCACTTGTTATAGTGATTATCAAATATATTCATATGAGGGAAAAGGTAAGACTACAAATTCAATGGTGTTGAACCATCAAATTCTCATTATTAAAAACCACTTATAAGACTATGGGATTCATTCTAATACATTAAATGTTGAAGCATCCAATCTCATTCATTGGATCGAGTTTATTATTCAAAATCATCAATTAGTGTATATGTCCAACCATTAGATCAATTAAACTAAGAGATCATTGGTTTAGGGTTGAATTGAAGCTACATTTAAGAGATTGACTCACCATCGATTGTGGTGGCTTGATCCTCCATCGGTTGTGACATCTTGGGTCACCATTGTTTGGTAGGATCAAAACTACTATCATTTTTACCATCAGGTGATGACCTAATGTCACCATTGATTGATAGCATCATTAGGGTTCGTATTGGTTGATCATTAAGATTCCAATTAAGCAAAAACTTGACCTAAGGGGTGACCATCAGTTGTCACCATAATTTGACACCCTTGGTCACCACCATCAGTTGTCATGATAGAAACACCATCGGTTGTTGCATGGTATTACCATCGGTTCAAGTGGTAGTGAAGGAAATAGCTTGGAAACCCTAATTTGGACCATTGGTTGTTAGGTGCTTAGCACCATCGATTGTGTTACCAACCTATTTTAAATCATCCTCTACCTTAGGAAGGTTGTACACTGCAAGTTAATCCAAAACTAAAAATAGAATAGGGAACACCATGAAAATTGAAATCTCAAGCAAGCTTAGCTTCTTAAGGCTTAAAATCACCATTTTTAGGCATGTATATGAGCTAACAAGCTTATAGTAAGAAGTAAAAGTAAAAATGGTTATTAAACTCACCTCTACTGAGAAGAACTGACTTTTATCAGCAAGAAACTTTGAGCAAAGAAGGCAAGAAAACCCAAGTTTTAGATATGAACTCGGCCAAGTAGGCACCCTTCTCCACAAGGAAGCAAAACCCTAGAAGAAGAGGCAAGAAAGGTAGATTCTTGAGTTCTAGAGCAACTTTTACCATGGAACAGAAAGGTTATGACCTGGAGAAAGGTAGGAGGAAGAAGAACAAAGAAAGAAACGGAGTGAAGGAGGGGATACTTACTCGTTTAGGTCAAGATCACCAAGATAGAGCTTTAGAAACCCTAAAGGAAGCAAAACGAAACCCTAGGAGCTTCCACCAAGAAGATCGCCTTCTTCTTCTTCCTTAGATAGGTACTCTATAATAGAATAGAGGGAAAATGAAGATCTTATAAGGAGGGAAGTGGTAGAGATCAAACATTTTGTCTGGGATCTTAAGGATAAGTAATAAAGCTTGGAGGATAAGGTTGAGAAGAAGCATGAGGTGTACAAGCATCTCTCCATGTGTCCATGTCTTAAAGATTCCATGGATGAGCAAGAAGTAGGTCCATAGATGTTGGGGACTTTTCAGCCATCTGTTGATGGTCTCCTAGTCCAACCATCACATGTTGGTCAAAGCTACCCATCGTTTGTTCATGGTTTTGGTCAATAGGTGATTGAACCATTTGGTGGTCATGTCTATAAGTGAACCGTGGGTTCAAGTGAACCAAACCAAAATGAACCATCAACCTAGAGACTTTAGGATGGCATAGATGTTCCCTAGTGTTCCCTGAGGGTGATGGATATCAGTTGTTTCCCAAACCAGTGAAACCATCATTTGATAGCCTTGAAGGTGGCTCATCCATGGGGTGGTAAACCCTAATTCAACATAGAATGGAATCTCCTCCAAAACCAGGTACAATTGAGCACCCCATGGCTCAAAAACCTCACGAATGATAAAACAACATCTAATAAACAGATTTGATGTGAAAAATTGCAAATAAAACATCCCAATTGCATTAAAGCCCAAAATGTACATAAAATTGCATAACTTGCTCAAACAGTGTCAAAATTGGACCAAATTTGAAACTTAAGCTTGTATAATGATACCAAAGCATATACCATGGTTAAGTTAAGGTTATAAGCATTAAATTATGGTAATTAAGATTATTCAACACTTTAATAAAGTCTAGGGGCCTTATAGTATGTACCTAAAGTGGAGATCTATGTCTCCTCCTTATTCTTCTTAGTTCCTCCAGGTAGAGGGGGGACAAGTCCTCTTCCCATGTCCATCCTGGTGACATTGGTGATGTCATAGAACTATTTGTTACCCTAGGCCCATAATCCTAATGGCCATATAGCCAAAGGTGAGTGGACATGGTCCATCTTTTCTTGACATCTCAAGTAAAACGACCAACCTTGTTCCCTTACCCCGAGAATACAATCAAGCACACAAGGTTTGTATAATGGACAACTTCAATTATGTTCAAGGTTTGTTCAACATACTTCAATCAAAACAAACATACTATTCATGGAACAAGTAGCTCAAATAAGTAATTAAATAGCCAAACATTCATATGGGCATACATAAAAAACAAGCTAATATCATAGTAGGGTCAAGAGATTAAGTGTACCTTGCGAGTAGAGTTCAACTTATGATTCATGAGAAAGATTCCTATGGAATTCCCAAGCCAACAAGGACCTAAGATATAAAAGGCATAATGGTGGGTCTTAGATCAATAGGGTATTTCTTATCAAATCATCATATGATTCATGTTGATGTTTCCCTAGATCTAGGTTTCAATTAGTTCAAGCATAGTTTCCAAAGATATAAACATGCACACCAGGATTCCATATAGTCGAAGTATCAACATTTCATCCTAGATCTAGGTGAACCATCCACATTAGGTTAATTATAAACATGGGATCATTTCTGATTTTTATATAGTGGAAGCATAATATTTGATTTATTATCATGTTTCAATATCCAAGATCATGATTAAGTCATATTAGATCAATTCCACGCAATAAGGTCATATTTCCCAATCATATAAGCATTGAGGGCAGATGATAGATCAAGTTGGTATTTTGTACTACAAGTGTGGTGAATCTACTGATTGAAGTCTTTAGATACAAGTGTGACATTAGAGCATGTTCTTAGAAAGGTTACATCCCAAAAAAGCAACATAGGCATTTAGATAAACTAGGTGTTACATGTAGTAAATAGGGTACATCAGTTCACAAAATTGTGATATGAGTCCCACATAGGAGAAAGGGCATGCTCTGGATTTAGAACATGTATCAAACACCACAAAGTTTACTAATTTCAAGATAGATTTCCATGTAAAAATGAAATAGTCATCATGCTACCTTACTTTAAGGCAAGTAATGTTAAAAGGCCCTATATATGGTTAAAGGATGGGTACTTCATATTTCACATGGTGAACATGGCATTTAGTACAACATATAGGTTAAAAGGGAGCACGGAACAACATAGCTACTAATTTTTGAATTTCAATCATTCCATAATGATATATTAGACCAAAGTTACAAGATTAGGTAAGGAACATCATTTCCATGCAAAAAGGGGACAATTTTAGGTCAAAAGAGTAATATAAGTATATTAAAGTGATTCATTTTGTGATTCAATCTAAGAGACTGATAAAAGTTATTAATCGAGAGTTTAAGAGTGACATAGGAAGCAATCATATTATTTTGGAGTAATATACACCATTAAACATTTAACTAGTGCTTAAACGACACACTTTTTAGGATATCAGGAGAAAAAAAAAAGACTTAGAATTTGAAACTAGAACCATTGATAGATCTCGTCGAGAGGATCAAAAATCATATATTATATGCCTCATTTGGCCAAAGGATGTACATGATATCCATTTTTGAAGATTTACCATAAAATCAGAAGATCTGGACCATCATATCTCGATCCAATGGTCAAGGAAAAGCGTGGGGAGGGGCTCCTCTCGCTCTTGGGCCTGAGATGGATATCTGTGAGGTTTGACCCAGTGAGGCTGCTCCCAACCAATTATAGTGGGCCATCGCTATAGATCATTTGGTGCGTGATCACCAACGTCTTGGGACCACCATCCATCGTTAATCACCGCAGTGTTGGGTCATCTCCAACCCACATGAGGCATCATCCCTGTGGTGGTGAACAGATGTTGGAGTCACAATGAGTCTCCATTTGGGAGGGATCTAGGCCAAAGGAGCTGGCCATCGGGGATGTGTCAGTCCTCACGAGCTTGATGATAGTTTTATCCCACAGCAAAGCGCCGAGATGGTGTCACAATACCTTGCTGGAGGAGGTAGCCGCCAAGAAGGATGGAGGAAGAAGGAGAGCATTGGGCACAAGCTATGGCTTAGGAGAGAGGGAAAATGAGGAAAAACAACCCAACAAAAAGGAGAAAGGAAGAGAAATAGGGTTTAAATTGGTAAGAAATTAGGGTTGAGAGGAGGTTAGGTGGGGGCTCGACACCATGTTTTGCTAGCCCTGTGTACAGAGTAGGGGAACTATACATTACCGTCAGATGAGGTCTAAATCTGAGGCTTCAAGATCCAAGGGGTCAAAAACCTATCACTTTAGGATCTAAGGATTTGATTGGTCGAGGAAAGGGGCTCAAGATCAAGCTTAAGGAAAAGAAAAGAGAGGGAAAAAATGGGAGAGCTCAGATGGTCTGCGCACCCTATAATGGGCCCTTAAAGGCCGACCCAAAGACATAAAATCGGAGATAAAAGGATTAAAATTAGGTTTGAAAGGTTTTAATTTTCAATTAGACATAACTCCCTCATACAAGATCCGATTTGGATGAAACAAGGTGCGTTGGAAACATGGAAGAGTGATGATCAAAATTCAAAAGGAAAAGTGATGAGGTGTGATATGGGTGCAAACTTTATTGTTGTCAACTTGAGCATCACCATGGTGGTACATGCATACTAGGTGGACCAATTGTGCATAAAAACACATCAAACATGATGTTTATGGTTAAAATAAGAGTGATGTTAAAATTAGAAGTCATATTCAAAGTGTGAAGTTCTAGGTTATCACATCCTCCCCACCTCAAAAGAAAAATTTTTGGCCCCAAAATTTAGTCAATCCATCGATCAAGATTAGGGTTTCATATTCCATATCATAAATAACTTATGATTTCAAATGAGGTATTATTTTCATCATACCAAAGTAATCGAGTATCAGGGTCAAAGCACAGTCACATTGATCATCAATGTGGGAGATCATGACATAAATCATCGATTTAGAGAGATTTTCCTATATATCACAATTTTTCGATAGATCACATTTTAGGTCAACAAATAGAGCTCTTGAATCAAGAGTACACCATGACCTTCTATACCAATGTTTAGGGTTCTAGCTTCTACATTGGCCTAGGTGGGGTCCATGATTGGGATTCATATTTCAACAACTCAAGACCCACATCATATTTCAACATCATGATTTCGTGCTCAAAATCAATGGAAGGTCCCAACCTAGTCCACATGGATCACCCCTAAGTCATAAATTGAGAGAATCATCATAATCACCATTTAAAATTCAAGATTTGGAAACATGAAAGTCATCAGTCATATATTGAGGGTGATCTCAAGATCCAAACAGGGTGATCATAGAAGTCCAATCAGTATCAAGATCAATAATCATGAGTCAAGATTTCATACATCAATATTGAATGTCAAGTTTGGACATCAAAGTCATGGGTCCAAACATTCTAACCTAGGTTTTAGGTTCCTATTTAGAATGTAGGGTGATCATTCATCCATATACATCAATCGAGCAACAATTGACAAGTATTTTGTGGTATCAACATCAATTTCATTGCCATGGTGTTCAACGTTCATGAATGATATAGATCTGGTTGTTTTTAGGAGCTTAACCACTATCTATAGTCAACATCATCATATTCTAAGACCGTCACCAAATTGTGATTAAGATTGAGTATCAATATCATCATGGATTTGACCTATTAAGACTTCGATCAAGAAATCAAAATTGTATGAAAGGAGTTACCTTCACGAACTCCAAATAATCCACTAGATTATCATTTTGAGGCAGTCACGATAGAGATGTGACCTAGGTTAGGGGAGTATCGAGTCAACTACCACCCTAATCTAGCACACTAGTCCATATTAGTCATGAGTCATCAACCATATCCAAATAGGGTGAGTATCAACTATCAAATCATATTTCACAAGTCACGAGTCAAACATCAAGATTGTAATAGGGTAATCATACTTCATGATTTTTGTGAGATCTAGGTCATAATTTCATTCCCTTCCTTTCAAGATCAAGGTAAGGGTAGATTTTGGTAATAGAGAAGTCAAATTGAGAACTCAAGAGCTTGAGTAAAATTGGGCACTATTAAGAACCAAGTCCATCACATCATTAGAAATTGAATCTACAAAGAGGAATAGTAGTCAATATGGGATTTTCCTCTTATAACAGGCCCTCACATCATGATCTAGGGTCCCAAAGACAAAGACATTTTGTGGCATGATCATGGTACATATAAAATAGGAGAAAAGTTTTCTTAACTATGTTTGAGGTTTAATCAACAATAGAGCAACTTGGTTTAATCACTAGGGCCTCATCAAACATGAGGTATAGAACATGAGTTCCACCTCATTTCACCATATCAAGAATTTACCTCAAACACAGAAAGCACTTATATCTGATCAGGTAATATTGAGTTTCATAAGATTTAAACATGAGTACATCACCTTCAAGAGTAATTTCATACATCAAATAGGGTTTTGAATTTTAGACCAGATCATGGCATTACCATCTTAATCAACATTCATGATTTCAAGTAGATTTTAGTTTTCCCATGCATAAGCTACCCAAATTGAGAATTCATGTGATTAATAGTCATGAGGGGAGAATCACATGAGGAGATGAGAAGACTACCTAATCATCATCTACTTGGTGGTGGTTTTTAAAGAAGGGATGAGATGATATAAGACTCTCTAAACTTTAAGGAAAGATTTTTAGTCCTCCCTAGGTTCTTAAGATGTATTATGACTTAAACATATATAGAGGCCTATCTACTTAGCTATGATACCATTTTTCATAGAACTATTTGTTACCTATGTCCACACTCCTAATGGCTACATAGTCAAAGGCAAGTGGACTTGGGCACTCGTCCGTAGAATGGCCCAAATATTCCATACATGCAATATATATATATGTAAAAGTAGTAACAAAAAGAGATAAAAAGATACTAAACATGGAGATAAGACATATGTACCCCTTTGTAGATTCAAGTAAACCATTAACTTTTCATTTTAGATCTTAGAGTCTAGAGTGCAGAAGATCTTCATTTGGCAACTACAAATTTGATAAACAAAATATATCAATGTGAGTGCATTGAGTACCTATGAAAAACATGTAACCATGGTTTAAGAGTAATATAAAAGTCAGTTGGTTATAAAAATCATATAGAGAAAGAATTAGAAACAAGGCGAGAACACTTAACAACATTGTTTTATACAAAGTGTGTTTTAAGTGCATTTCCATTATACTTAACAACATATTATGGCCACTGACCAGCTTCCCACTGGAACGGTTTGTAAGGGTGATAAATATTAGCTAACCCTTTTATCAACATGGTCCATATTATCTTGACATCTCAAGTAAGACAACCAACCTTGTGCCCTTACCCTAAGAATACAAGCAAATACACTAGGTTTGTATATTTGACAAGTATAATTATGTTCAAGGTTTTTTCAACATACTTCAATCAAAATGAACGTACTATTCATAGGGAACAAGTAGCTAAACAAGTAATTAACTAGCCAAGCGTTCATACGAGCATACATACAAAAAGGAAATATCATAACAGGGTCAAGAGATTAAGCATACCTTGCAAGTAGAGTTCAACTTATGATTCATTAGAAACATTCCTAGGTAAAGCCCAAGCCAACAAGGACCTAAGATATAAAAGGCATAGTAGTGGGTCTTAGATCAATAGGTAATTGATTATCAATTCATCATATGACTCATGGGGATGTTTCCCTAGATCTAGGTTTCACTTAGTTCAAACATAGTTCCCAAAGATCTAAACATGCGTTCCAGGACTCCATATAGTCCAAGTATCAACATTATGTCCTGGATCTAGGTGAACCATCCACATTAGGTTAGGTATAATCGTGAGATCATTTCTGATTTGGAGATAGTAGAAGCATAAGGTTTGGTTTTGTTATCATGTTTCAATATCCAAGATTATGATTGTCATATTAGATCAATTCCATACAATTGGGTCATATTTCCAAGTCATATAATCATTGATGGAAGATGATAGATCATGTTGGTATTTAGTACTACAAGTATGATGAATCTACTGACTGAAGTCTTAAGATACATGTGTAACATTAGAGCATGTTCTTAGCAAGGTTAGATCCCAAACAAGCAACATATGCATTTAGATCAATTAGGTGTTACATGTAGTCAAGCACATCAATTCACAAAATTGTCATATGACTCCAACATATGAGAAACAACATGCTCTAGGTTTAGAAGAGGTATCAAACACCACAAAGTTTACTAATTTCAAGATATATGTCCATGAAAAAATGAAATAGTCATCATGCTACATTACATTAAGGCAAGTAATGATAAAAGGCCCTATATATGCTTAAAGGATGGGTACTTCATATTTCAGATGGTGAACATGGAATTTAGTAAAACATATAGGTTAAAAGGGAACTAGGAACAACATAGTTACTGATATTTGAAGTTCAATCATTTCATAATGATAGATTAGACCAAAATTACATGATTAGGTAAGGAACATCATTTCCAAGCAAAAAAGGGACACTTCAAGGTAAAAAGAGTAATATAAGTATATCAAAGTGATTCATTTTGTGATTCAAACTAAGATATTGATAAAAGTTACCGATCGAAAGTTTAAGAGTAACATAGGAAGCAATCATATTATTTTGGAGTAATAGACCATTAAACATTTAGCTAGTACTTAAAGGACATGCTTTTTAGAATATCAGGAAAACACAAAGAAGATTTAGATTATGAAACTAGAACCATTGGATAGATCTCATCGAGAGGATAAAAAATCGTATATTATATGCCTCATTTGGCCAAAGGATGTGCAAGATATCAATTTTTGAAGATTTACCTTAAAATAAGAAGATCTGTACCATTGGACTCTTGATCCAGTGGTCAAGGGAAAGTGTGGGGACATGCTCCTCTTGCTCTTCGGCCTAAAACGGCTATCTACGAGGTTCGGCCTAGTAAGGCTGATCCTAGCCAATAGTGGTGGGTCACCGCTTCTGATCATTTGATGTGTGATCACCAGCATCTTGGGGCCACCATCCATCTCCAGTCACCGCAACATTGCGTCTTCTCTAACACACGCAAGGCACCATCCCTGTGATGGTGAATGGCTTCTACAGTCACATCGACCCTATTTTTGGGATGGATCTAGGCCAAAGGAGTCGACATTTGGGGATGTGTGACTCCTCACAAGCTTGATGACAATTTTATCATGTGACAAAGAGATGGCGTCACAACACCTCATCAGAGGAGGTGGTCGCCAAGAAGGATGGAGGAAGAAGGAGAGTGATGGGAACAAGCTAGGGCTCAGGAGAGTGGGGAAATATGGAAAAAAACTAGCAAAAGGGATAAAGGAAGAAAAATGGGGTTTAAATTGTTAAGAAATTTGGGTTGAGAGAATGTTAGTTGGGGCTCAGTGCCATGTCCACCAGCACTATATATGGAGGTAGGGAAGTATACGTGGTTGTCGGATAAGCTCCGGATCTGAGGCTTCAAGATCCAAGGGTCAAAAACCTATCACTTTAGGATCCAAGGATTTGATTGGTCGAGGAGAGGGGCTCTAGATTGAGCTCAAGGAAAGAAAAGAGGGGAAAAATGGGAGAGCTCATATGGACCGCACACCTTGTAATGGGCCCTAAAAGGCCGGCCCAAAGATGTAAAATTGAGGATAAAAATATTAAAATTAGGTTTTAAAGGTCTTAATCTTCAATTAGACATAACTCCCTCATACAAGCTCTGATCTATACAAAACAAGGTGCATTGGAAATGTGGAAGAGAGATATTCAACATCAGAATAAGAACAAGTTACAAAAGCTTATAGTGATATCATCAAAATGCAAAAGGGAAAAGTGATGAGGTGTGATATGAGTGCAAACTTGATTTTTGTCAACTTGAGATCAACAAGGTGGTACATGCATACTAGGTGGACCAATTGTGCATAAAAACACATGAATTATGATATTGATGGTGAAAATAAGAGCGAGGTTAAAATCAGAAGTCATATTCAAAGTGTGAAGTTCTAGGTTATTACATATGACACTTGCCTCCCTTCTTTACTCCTCTTTTTACCTTAAGATATGAAGACCTGGAATTTTCAACAACCTTAGAGCTCTTCCTATATTTTCCTTTTCCCTTAGACTTTCCCTTTGTCTTTCCGATCATCATCACATGCCTGGGCTTGTCTTTCTTAGTTTTTGCTTTAGCTATTTTCAACATGCCTAGTAACTCTGTCAAAATCTTGTCAAAGTCATTCATGTTGTAGTTCATTACAAACTGACAGTAGGATTCTGGCAGAGATTGCAGAATCACATCAGTGTACAACTCTTGACCAAAGGGAATCCCAATATAGACAGGTTCTCCACATAGACAATGAGCTTGAGAACATGAGGACCTACTGGATCTCCTTCTGCCATGTTACATTTGAACAACGCCTTAGAGACATCATATCTCTCATGTCTTTCCTAATCTTGGAGCATGTTCTTAAGATGTGTGACCATCTCAATTGCATCCATGTTCTCATATTGTCTTTACAACTCATAGTTCATGGAGCACAACAGTAGACACTTAACATCAATGGAATCTTTAGTATGCTTCTTGTAAGCATCCTTGTCATCCTTAGGTGCATTAAGAAGAGGTTCATCAGGTTATACTGTCTTTAGGATATAGAGTTTTGGCTCCTGTGTGAGAATAATTCTCAGCATCCTGAACCAATCGAGGATTTTTCTCCCAATTAACTGGTCCTTATCAAGGATTGATTGCAGAGAAAAGGTGTTGTTGTGTGTTGCCACTTGATTCTATAAAAGAATTTATAATTTTATCAAAAACGCATTTTTTGATTTGATTTGATCTTTATAAAATTTGATGATGTTTATTAGGTCATTAATTAACTATCGCTCTCACTATTTTATTCGAATTGATAGCCCTCACATATTAATTCAAAAGATTGCAATGTACAGCCTTCTAGTGAGCGAAGATCTAAAATAATTCAACCATTACCAGGCCAACGCCAGCGTCCATACTCAATTATTAAGGTAGGTAATTGTTCCTAATTGCATCATATGCAATTCTTGGATAGATGATATGTGCAACACTTTTCCACAATTATCTACATGCCTCTAATACTTAACCTCATTAAGGATACACAATTAATCCTGACCCAAAAGCTAACACGATAATAACACACCCTTCTTGGAAGACCCACATTATTACAATCAAACTTCCACGAGATAGACAACGTACCACCCTTGGGGTGCCCATGCTTATTCGATCACTTATCATGTGTGTTTCTTATGGGAGAATATAAGACTTAATATATTATTTGAGAGAGTTTGTATTTATAAATACATATACTTTATCCAATCACAATATATATAATATGTATCTTATACATGCTATATCCCACAATGTAAACATACAATATAAAACATTAGCGATGATTATGGCCATACTACTGTAATTCCTTAAATCCATAAGGAATTACTACCACCTAGGTCAACATCACATGCATGAACCTATTGTTGGTGTAGAACTGTGCTTGCCAATTTGGGTTGATAGGTTCAACCTTTGAACTAGTCAACTCACCTCTTGGCCAGTAGGTTGGTCATTTGAAGCGGTCGTATCTCCTCTTGTACAATCGATGTTTTGACACCTCCAAATGGTTAGTTGGGTCCACCAGGAGGTCGATCTGCTCTCCTACATTCTAACCTCCTCAGTCCTCCAGCCGGCCGGCTCGTCATGTGAAATGGTCGGCTCGCCTGACATTTGACTGTCATCTTTGTCGTTACAAGAAAAGAAACTATTCTATTACTATGAAACTTATTACATGGTAATGAGAACTCAAGTTTCATTCAAGGGGAGAAAATGTAGGACAAAATAATAATTTTAAATCAGGAATAAGAAGGTAGAGGGTCAGTATGCAAATCAAGATAAAATAAGAACCAAAGAAACCATCCAAAAACACATAGATATTTGAATTATTGGCCATAACCATGCTACACATCCACCATCAAAGCTCAATTTTTAGGTGACATGGGTAAATTTCATATATATATATATCTGTTGGAGATAGTTTTCTTTTATTTTATCGATCTTAGCCTGTTGTTCCCTTGGGGAACTTTATCACCTCCTCACCCATACCGGAGTGTAACATGTCGATTCCGCATTCCCAACACTACTACCCTTGTCCCTGTGTTCGACCCCGTATATCTACTTCGACCCTGTAATAAAGTTGTGGGGGCCTAGAAGAGTTTAAATCCATAAGGAATTACTACCATAAGGAATTACTACCACCTATTAATTGTGTATCGCGCGACACACTTCAGTTGTCATGGTGAGTTCGGCTCCCTGTCGGGTAAATGGCGTATCACTCATCTGCTCCTTCTTGCGTGGCACCCTCGTGTCGTGCGGTAGTGTATGGTGCTGCCCTGTTTCGGGCAGCGATCATGTCGGCCGGCTGGTAAGAAGGCCGATGCAGGTGGAACACATTCGTGGGCCGGGATGGGCCTTTTTGCTGACAAATGAGTCAAAAAATGAGGAAAACTCTGCAAAAGATGATAAAATGGAGTTAAGAGCATAGCGTGGCCTGTTTATGCAAAAACATGACAAAAAGGAGAGGAAACAATTTAAAAGGGAAGATTTGATAACGAAAGACATGAGAGATATGATGTCTTCAATAATGGTGAGAGTGGAAGCCCTCAATACTCCTCTATTTATAGGAGGGTTAGGGTCAGGGTTCCCAGTCTGAGTGGGAGTGGAAGGAACCAAAATTTCATGAAAATTCACAAAATGTGATAGGAGAAATGGTCAGTTCACAACTGAACTGATAAGTTGGCATGCAAGCTGATTGGTTCACCCAGTGAACTGATCATTTTGTCATGTTTCCCAATCGCATATGAACTAGAAATTCTAATCCAAGTAATGCATGACATGACGTCAATACTAATCCTTGATGTAATCCAGTTACACCACGAACCAGTCTTCTCGCTTCATGAAACAATCATCTTGAGAACTCGAAGTGGTAGGTTTACTAAATGAACATGTCATTTTTTTCCCCTGGTTCATGATGAATTCAGCCAATGCAATTTCAAATCAACTAACACTCCAACCGGTTGGTTCAACACCTGAATCGGTCGGTTGAGAGTTTAGTCAATTGATTTGTTGCTTAAATTGAATACCTAAACAATTTAGCAATCAATTTAAGTATCATTCATGATTAAACTCCTCTTCTAGATCTATCCTGTGTGTGTTACAGTATAGGTTCCTATTTATATTAGTAGTGAATGTTCATAACCTATTTATGACATCACAAGTAAAGAGCAGTGCCTAGTCACACATCATTGGTACCCAAATAATTAGGAAAGTTGGAGAACAACTTCAACCTACAATCTGTCTCAAGTGTTATAGTGGTTGTCTAATTCATTTGTCTATGATATTCAAAATGAACTCGAGGCATGGAATCGTCATCCTCTCTATGTTCAATCCATGTTCCTTGATCCACAATAGACTGTCTGAGATATATGTGACCTCAATATTATATATTGATTCAGATGTGCATGCACAAGGTTTTCTCAATCTCTGTTATCAAGTGTACAAGATATCAAACTCTTGTAGGAGGGACAAATCCCATCTACATCACACACAATCATCCTCATGCGTCACAACACATATGATCATCACCTTAATGGCAACCCTTATTCAGGATCACGTTGGATGATGTCAAAACATACCAAATGACATATAATGAGTGTAATGACTTCAGATATAAGAACCACAATCACCACCTTCAGTGTGAGAGATGATTATGACCACCAATTATGGTTTCCATGTTTCACTCTCAAGGAAGGTCTATTTTATACATTGTTCTCCAACAAGTATCTACCTGCTTAGTCTGCTATCACATATATCATGACTAATGAGATTTTGTCATCAACCAACACACACTCTAGTCTTCAGTGTTACTATTGTCCATCTGACTTCCATAATAACATCTGAATAGGGACATAATAAGGATGTACATACTCTTAACATCTATATGATCACATCGTTCAAGTCACACACTTGAAGACATACGCCATTAAGTAATATGTTGCTCATTATCTCATAACTGAGTGAAATAAAATAATCAGAAGCTTGCCTTTATTATTTAATCAAATCATTCATATAATATGTTATCACGGTCATCATATGATTGGCCTCTGGGCAACATACCAACACATATGCCCATATTCTGATCCTTTATTTAGTCTCTTCATGAGGGGCATAGTCAACTTTTTGCATTTTATTTTGACTCGTACTCACTTAGTTGTATTCTTGGCCGGATGGAGGCCCATGCCAGATGGCCAACCATGATGGGGACACCTCAACAGTTTTTTTTGAAAGAATTAGATAATGTTGTACGTGGCTAATTGGAATTTTTGGATTGGTCACTATTTCTAAAATTCATAATAATTACCTATATATAAAAAATAATAAAATAAAATATGTTTTGGAATCATAGGATTTTTTTCCATCCAATGATGTAAGTTTAATAACCTTAATCCAATCTAGTAAATGTGTTTTCCAAGGACTTTCCTAACTGGTTAAAATCTATTTAATTTATATCTATGATCCAAATGTCAGAAAAAATGAAGGAAAATATTCTGTGAACTCAGGAAAATATAATATACAGAATGGTGTGATTTTGATAAGCTTATTCATTAATGATAATAAGGAAATCTATAGAATTTATGTAATTGATGTGAACATGACTCTAATTTCATATATGTATTTACTAGGTTCCTTGAAACCCTTATGTGGATTTAGAATTTTTCTTGGATCTTACTAGACTCTATCTGAGGTATGTTACATACCTTGTGTTGCTTTGTTGCTTGAGTTCATCAATGACGAGAAGGAATAGAACTAGCATGGATGTGGCAATGTGGAAAAACAAAGTCCAAGCAATTGAAGATCTTCTTCAGACTGTGGCCAGCCTTAATCCAAATAAAGAGTGCAAGGGGTAAAAAGGTCCACAAACCCAATTCCTTATGTGAGAACCCCATGCTCATCAAGAAAATAGAGCCCCAAGGCTCCTACTATTAAACTCCACTTTAGTGATGTAAAATAGAAGCAAATCATGGCATTAGCTTTGCCAAGATCTAATGAAGGAGGTCATAGGAAAACTTTGAAGAAAACATGATGGGATAGGACCAATATGCATCCCCATCTTTGTCGAGGTGGTGTAGTCCGTAGGTCCAGTGAGAAATAGCACTCAGAAACAACACGAAAAGGAAAATGCCATGGAAAGTAAACTTAATGTCCAAGTAATTGAACAAAGGTGGCTGGAATTGTTGTTCTAAGCTCGTCATCATCACAGAGGAAGCACGAGTTTGGGAGGCTTCCTAAGTGACAATGAGTCCAAAACTGGAGATTGAGGGGGATTGCTTGATATCTATCACAACTTTAGGGTTTGTCACTTTTCATTGTGAGGGCCAAAACACTGGTCTGTTGTAGGTTTTGGTGAAGGGGATGGTAGGAGTTTGAGTTTCTATCCTAAAAACACAAACTAGGTTCATGGTGGGGTTTAGAAGGATTATAATCTTGTATTGAGTCCACTGGAACTCGTTGTTTCTAAAACCATGGTCTTTATTAGAAAAAATCTGAGATAGATTGGAGAGGGGAAATATTCTAAGGAAGTCAGACGTTGAAGGTGACTGGGGAGCAGCTAGGATTTGGTCGGTTCATCGATAGCTTGAACTAAAGGCTACCAAAAAGTGATACAATAAAAGGGAACTTATATTTCTATTCCTAATAGGAATTAACCAGTATCTTATATAATTTATTATTAACAATATCTAAATAGGATCATAATTTTACCATATGCCTATTTCCTCGTCTCGATAATCATTGTGGCCTTAAATTTTCAAACCTTTAAATTAATTAATGTTCTTTTAAAATTTCATAAACTATAATAAAAACATAGGAATTCCATCTCTTTATCAAATTTGGGCAATATAGAAAATATTTCTATTATACACAACCCTTCAATCTTTGAAGTCAATAAAACCTTTATGATGTGAGATATAATCAAACTATCCCTATCAATATTTCTAATATCCCAAATTATCTTCCATTATATCTAAAAAAAACCTAAATCTTCTAAAAATTGAGGCATTGCCTCATCATATCATGACAAGTTTGATATACCGCATTATTTTATAAATGAAAGCGCTTGCTTTTGTATGTAAATTTTGCATGAAAGACCTTAAGTTTTTTAATTTTTCATTACAATTTATATATCAATAAAAGGTTAATCGATAACTTCTCTTAAAAACTTGGGATGTTAAAATACCACCCATCTTATAGGAATTTTTTTCCTCTTCAGCCAATCTACCCACCTTAGGGTTTCACATATCCTATGCAGACAAACTCTTAACAATATTCTTTGATAGTCATAGCACATTCAAGGTATCATCTTCTCGTGCCTTATGTGAAGGTTCTATCTTAATTGACTATAAAACTAAAAAAATGAATTTAGAATCTAAAATTATCTTATATAGAAACTCAATGTTGACAAAGGAAAAAGCAATCCAATCTTAATCTATATCCTATCTCAAGTCTTGATTTTTTTCACTTTATGACGTAAAAAAATTATGCTACCAGATAAATGATGTCTGATTCTAAAATCATAGAAAAAAATAAATAGAATAGAAGTTTACTAAATATCTAAAATTAACTTGAATTCCAAATTTATGAGAAATCCACATTTTTAAAACTATGAATGTCACATACATTGTGTGCTACTTCTCTAATACAATCTTTATGGCTATTAACACATCCAATGTGTGTCCTTTACATGTCTTAGTAACTATTCATAACATCATAATCCAAAACTAACATGTGCAAAAATTATGAATGAATATTAAATTCTAAATCATACCCTCTCATCTACCATGGCAATGACTCTATCTTGCCTCCTTTGGGGGTTTGAAATAGGGTTTTTGTTAAATTGAACTTCTTGCAAAGGATCTTAAGGTAGTTTCTCTTGAAGTTCCCCTCTTCATTACAAAAGTAGCAAGTAGTTCTACCCAACCTACAAAATTATGCATGGGTCTTGTAACATTGGGACACCTGACATGTTGAAGATCACCCTCCTCAAGAGCCTTCTTTTTTACACCTTGATTGTTGTCTTTGTCACCACCTTCCCTTAAGTATCATCCTAGGTGATCCTCTAACGCCAGGCCTCAAGTGCAATATGATATATAGTGATGTTGTGCCCCACTAAAGCTTAGTTAATGTCATGCTTCAAACAGTGCACGAACTTCTTGTCCATACATACCTTGCCTATGCCATTTTTGTATTTATAGAGCATACAAATATTTATCGCATACTGACAAATTGTATAGTGTCCATATTGTCTTAAGCGCAAACATTCTTCCCCCTTCTCGGTCATTTCCTTTAAGATATAGAGGTCCTGGAAGGTGGTGTTGAACTCTTCCCAGGTCTATAGCTCAACCTTATGTCCTTAGACGTTGGTGAAGTTCTCCTAATAGATGCAGGCCACACTCTTCAACAGATGCATCCTAAAACAAACATCAGAGTGCTCAGGGCATCCTAGGTCACAAAAGTAGTTCTTTACATTGAGAAACCATTCCGTAGAATGACTAAATACATCTATCTAAGTCTCACTAGAGAAGGTCTCTATCTTGATGTTCAAGAAATCCACCAGATTCAACTCTTAGTTTCTTAATTGTTGGTCTCTTCCATCCTATCCCATTTAGGCATCTGTTAGGGCTATAACAAATACGTTTAAGTGCTCATTGGTATTTCTATTAACCCCTCCAACACAAATGTACTTGCTCCCCATGTTATGGGATATTTCCTCTCCATCTATGTGCTCATTACCATTCTTAGAAATCTTCTTGGGAGACATCTAAAAGGGACAAAAAAGACTATATAAGAACTTGAGAATAATGGGCATCTAGTGGACAACTATAATGTTGCTCTGATAACATTTTGTTACACACTTCCTAAGCACACACATGCAAATTGAAGAATCAATATAAAGTTATCCATAACTCAAGCTTAAGGGAGAATTACATAAAACTAGCATTGATAGAAACAATATAATCATTCCATACAAGCTTAAGTTCAAACATTCTCATATTTCCTCTTATAAGGGAAGTAAAAATTCACATCTTTTGATGAAATGAAAACTAACTCTAACATCTTGAGACTAAGTCTCTATTCTAAAATTCCAAACATGAAAACATAAAGATGAATCTATAAAGCAGAGGATCCCCTTCAAGTTTGCAACCCACCAGATCTTATTATATTTTATCCTTATACTCATGCCTTTGCATTCTAAGTTTTCTCCTAGTTCTTCTCCTTATCTGGAAATATCTCCCACTTAGACATGTATTGGAAAAATATTCGTTAGAGTATGTAGAATGAACATTTTAATATTCCAATGTTGGACTAAAGTAGACTACAAATATTCTTAAACATTGTAAGCATGAAATTAACACTAAATTTGTAGAAAATCTAAAACAAAAACAACTCTTATTTCTTTAATTGAGTTATGTATCTTTTTTTATCTTTCTCTGGAGACTTGTACTCAGGTACACGGGTCTCATGACCTTCATTACTGTGCTTAGGTCATATATTTAAATTGACATGTACTCTGGTTCATGGTCCTTAATGACCCACACTAAGGGCATGGGTCATGTCTCTAGTATTGTCCTGCATTAAGGTGTCTGGGTCGCAGATTCTTATTATGAACTTAAATCTTAAATTTCAATACATGAATCTTATCTTGCAAACTTAATAAATGCTTAATGCATTCCAATATTATCATCTTGCCATGAACTTAATTCTTAGATGTTAATCACTCTAAGAAATATTAATAATGTATCTCTACTTAAAATCTTAAGTACATATGAGGATATAACCATGGAAGTATGAACATTTTACTTGCATAGTTTAATTTAAAACCTTAGAACATAGGAATATTACTTAGAAATAAGAAACATGTAATAATTCTAGGGATGATAATATTGAATATTCATGGGCATGGAACACTTACCTCAGATAGTAGGAACAATGCTACTGCAATGATCTCAACCTTTAACTAACATGTATTACAGACTCAAACCCTAGATTAGATCTTCAAACCTTAATTACTCTAGGTCTAGATACTCATGAAAACTATACCAAAATAGGTCCTAAAACCTAGACCATTAGCTAGATCTAAAAAAATTAGTCAAAATTCATATAAAGATTGACCCTATCTGAGTTGTGACTAAATTTATATGATTTATTAAAGATTGACCCATCATAATCAAGATAAAACCACTTTATAATTCTTGGGATTAGATAAATAAAAACTAAAAGACCAATATGCCCACTACCCCATTTTTTATCATAAGTGTGGTATGGGGTGACTTACTAAATAAACCCTTCTTACATTATTATGCCACTAATATCCAAATGAATTGAAAATCCGTAAGTCACCCTAATAAGTTTGACACATTCACCAAAATCATAGGCGAAATGGGGTCATTCTCTCCCCCAAAGTTTGTCCTCCTTCGAGCCATGATGCAAGAAGTCATTCTAGAGCTTCACACCTCCGCTCAAGACGTGCAAGTCTCCCATGTGGTGAGTTATTTATCTTGTGTTGCTTGATAACCATAATTAGACCTTACATTGCTTTGTGGCTTGATTTTATCCATGGAAGGAAGGCACATAACCAACAAGGAGTTGGATGTGCAAAAAAATGAAAGCCAAGCTTATCTAGATGATTTTCTTCTAACCGGGTGAACCATACAAGTCAAACACCAAGTGCATGGGGTTAGAAATATCATGAACCCACCATCTTGTACGAGAACCATGGGTTCTTTAGGGAAAAAAGAGCCACAGTGATTTAATTAGCAAACTCTACTTTGGTGATGCAAACTGGAAACAAATCATAGGATTAGACTTGCTGACCAAAGGAGGGCAAGTTGAAAACTGAGAAGAACACATTATGGAATAGGACCAATGGCTATACTCATCTCCATTGAGGTGGTGGAGTTCATTGGTACAACTCATGGCTAAGGAATGGGACTTAGAAACAACTAGAAACGGAAGATCCATGGCAAGGAAGCCAATTTCCCATGTAACTGAATAAAGGTGGGTGGAATTTTTGTGCCAAGCTCATACTTAAGAACAGAGAAGGAACAAGTTTGGGAGGCTTCCTAATTGACAACTAATCCAAAATTGAATACCAAGGGTGGTTGCTTGAGGTCTGTCAAAGCTTTAGGATCTTCTCTTCTCAATGTCAGGCCATAACTCTCATCTACATTAGGCATCAATGAAGGGGATGGATGGGATTTTAGGCATATATCCAAAAACCTCAATCTAGGTTTAATGTTTTTTTTAAAAACCCAACTCTTCATTACTATTTTTGAATTTTGAGCATACACAAGTGTATATGTAAAAGTATGGGAGACAAACCTTATCACAGAATTGTTTGTTACCCTAAGACCACACTCCTAATGGCTACATAGACAAAGGTGAGTGGACCTGGGCATCCATCCCTAGAATGGATCACAAGTATTTCACACAAGCAATATATATGTATAAGAAGTAACACAAGATAAAATAAGATACTAAAGTAGATAGAGTAACATGCGCCCATTTCTATTTCAAGTATACCCATTGGTGTTTCATTCGAGTCCAGTGGTCAGCGAATCTTTAGCAACTACAAAATAAATAAACAAAACATGTTAATGCTAGAGCATTAAGCATGCTATGAAAGGAATGTAAGCAATTTAAGAGTACTATAAAAGTTGCTTGGCTAGAAACATCATAAGAAAGAAGTAGAACAAGGCGAGAATACTTAATGCAAAGTTTTATACAAAGCATGTTTTAAGTGCATTTCCATTATACATAACTACATTCTTATGGCCATTGACCAACTTCCTCAAAGGAAGGTTTTGTAAGGGTTCTCAACATAAGCCAACCCTTTCATATACGTGAGGGACCTCAAGACCTAAGTCAATGAGCTAACCCTTTATCAACATGGTCTGCCTTATCAAGTAAGACACCCAACCTTGTGTCCTTGCCCCCAAAACTTTAGGTAGGTACACAAGGCTTGTATAATGGACAAGTTCAATTATGTTCAAGGTTTGTTCAACATATTTCAAGAAAAATGAACATACTAATCATAGGGAACAAGTAACTCAAACAAGTAATTATCTTGCCAAGCATTCATACGAGCATACTTACAAACAAGCCAATACTATAGTAGGGTCAATAGAGTAATATTACGCTACGAGTAGAAAGCAAGCTGTGATAAGATCTCTAGAGATGGTTCAACCTAAGTGGACCTAAAAAGTAAAAGATACTAGATAGAGTCTTAGATCACTAGGGTTTGATAAGATAAACATCATATGAGTCATGTGGATGTTCCCCTAGTCCTAGGTTTCAAATAGATCAAACACCATTTCAAAGGTTATCAAAATTAAGTCCTAGATCTAAGAGAACCATCCACATTAGATTAGATATAAATAAGAGATCATTTTTTATTTGAAGTTAGGGAAACATGATATAAATAAGAGATCATTTCTGATTTGAAGTTAGGGAAACATGATATTGGGATTTCCATTAAGGTTTAATCATATAATATTATGACTAGTCATACTAGATCAAATTAATTCAACATAGTCACATTTCCAAGTCATAGGAGCATTAAGTAGATCAAATAGGACCTCAGTGCTATCATAATGGTAAACCTACTAATCTTAACTAGATAGAGCAAGACATTTGCATAAAGGTCACATTTCATCAGTATAGAACAAACTAGGCCAACTAGATCATATTAAAGCACAAAGGCACTTGAGATTTAACATGGTAAGCATGGAAATTAGTACAATACATAGGTTAGAGAGGGAACAAGGCACAAACATACTTACTAATTTTGAAGTTCAAACATTTCTAATGATAAATTAGGCCAAAGTTTCATATATGAGCAAGTTGTATTATATAAGTCCATAAAAGGGCTATCTTCAAGTCATGATAGGTCAAAAGGACATTAGGGTACATATAATAGGTCCAAGACATTTATGTCATGTTCACAATTGAGTATAGCTACTGATTTGCACCATAGATCATTAATCATATATGTCAGGCATGGTAGATGGTGGTCACAAAGTAAAAAAGGGCACGTTTTAAAAAAAAACAAAAAATATCATGGAAAATCAACAAGAGATGATAGCAAAGGTGGTATTTTTATGATTGAAATTATATATAATATCATATCATTTGGTTAAGAGACTTACAAGATACAAGTATTTGAAGATTCAATCATTAAAAGAGGGTTTTGAGTGTTTTAATACCCTAGTGGTCTAAGATTGGGCCTATTTGGAGCTCCTTGGTCGTAGTTCTCCTACAGATCTATGGGGACACATGGTTGAGCTAGGTAGGCGGCAGTTGTGTGTCACAGGACGATGACTTGGTGTGGTGATGAGGCTTGTGCGAGAGGGGGTGTGATCGTGAGCAATCGACAATGTCCCAAGTGATGGTCTAGTCTCCTCTATTGTGCGAGCCGCCACACTATCAGGAAGGTTGGGCCCAGGGTGTTAATGTCAAACTATGATTTGTTAAACATCACCCGCATTAGCAGGGTGAGAAGGGGAGGCAAGAGGGTGAGAGAGAGAGACGAAGTGTGTTGAGGTGGCGACCCCCGATTTGCCTTCCCTATTGATCGATTGGGGAAGAGAGAGAGGTAAGGTGAGGGAGGAAAGAGAGAGAGGACAATCATGATCTTTGTTGGGATATCCAATGGTTGTTGCCTCGTCTCTCCGATCGGTTGGTGGAAGCGTAGTGGCTTCCATGTGCAACAACACTGGTTGCCAGAGTTTCCCGAATCGTGGGCAGGAGACCACTAGAGGGGCCAAAAAGGTGCCTCCCAACCCTGCCAAACCTCTGCAAGGCCAACCCAAGTCAGTAACGGGGTAGAGGATGATGGAGAACAAAATGCCCAAAAATGGACTAGTGGAGGCACCGGTCGGTGAGGAGAGAAGGAAGGAGGTGGTTGGGGTGGCTAGGGTTCATCAAACAAGGGGGAAAATGTGCCAAGGAGTTGGGGGAGAAGCTTTATAGGTGAGGGGAGTGGAAATTTTTGCCTGTAGAGGCAGGAAAAGGTGGCACCCAAAACCTCGGGGTAGGTGGTCTCCGATGAGGCTCAAGTTGGTGAACAGTACGGGTAAAGGAGAAGGATTGGTAGCTATCAGATCAGGGGTATGATCCACGGCTGCTGGATCCAAGGGTTCTCATCCTTTGTTAAAAGAACCAGACCTCATGAATGGTCCAAGAAGTGAGTTGTGGATCGTTAGAAGAGAAGAAGAGGGGAAGAGGGCTTAATGGGCCTCATGTCCAATTTTGACCCACTAAGGCTAAAGAGGCAACAAAGTCAAGGTTAAATGTGATAAAAATGAGAAATTTCAAAAGGCCATAACTTAGGATAGGATGAACTGATTGCGGTTTGTAATTGAATCATCTACAACACCTGAACTTTTCAAAGTAAGAAGAGCTCACTGAAGTGGTTCAATTTTCATCAGAAGTTAATGATATATAATAAGCATTAAAATTCAAATTAGAGTCATAAACACATACGAAGTGACACCTGAAACAAGGCTAACTTGTCAATTGAGCATAAAGTGACTCAAAGTCATCAAATTAGGGGTGATGGAGGTTATTGAGTAGATTAATCATCAAATGGGTCAAGAAGTACATAGATTGACTGAGAGAAGAATCAAGGTTATCACAAACCTCCACCATATGTACTATCTAGGGATAACAAAAAAGAATACGAGAAAAAGACATCAACACCCTTCAAGATCGACCAATCAAATATCATAAAGGAGCATACCAAAAACAAATCCCTTAGCTAAGAGACTATCCAAAGAACAAATTTATATCATTCATAATAACTGCCCATAGTTGATTTTCATCTCTTTAAGAGCCTCTATGAACTCTATCATTTTGTTCCTTCCATAACTAGTGCATGATGCTGGTACTCACCATCCGCTGCTTCCTTCTTTGAAAGTTCTACAAGTCCACAATAGATAAAGGAACTTGATTTTCAAAGAAAACACTACTTAGTCTCCAAATGTTTAAAGCATAAGTACAAAGAAAAAAAGACGTCACCTACTCCTCATTGCATTTTCAAAGAAAAATAAAGGAAGCTAGGCTAATAGAGAACCTCTTTATATAATTTGAGGTAAGAAGCATGTTATGTTCCACTTTCTAACCAAGAACTTAGGATATGCTATGAATTTAAACCTCCAAAGCCATTGAAAGTATGGAGAAGGACTATACTTAGATCTAATATAGTTCCAAACATCTCTCAACTTCAAATCAGATCTACCTTAAAAAAGGATATCATCATAACAACTTTTAGGTTTAGGTAACTCTTCCAACAGATCAATAAGACATCTATGTAACTTGGATTTCTCAAAAAACCACCACCCATATTTAATCAGTCTACTAACTTTTAAGTTGGAGTTCAAAACCAGTTGAATGATACCTTTTCTACCCACCACATCAACCAGAAACTTAGCACCAGGAATCCAAGGATCATTCCAGTTGGAAATTTTAGAACCATCCCCACTCACTTAAGCAATATTCATTCTCAAAGCATCTTTCATTGAGAACTCTGTTAAAGAACCAAGAATGAAATTCAATGACCGGAAGACCAGAAAGAATGTTTGACTAAGTACCTTAAATGAACCCATTTAATACAAATTTTGTCCTTCTTTTTTGCAATGTTCCATCCATTCAATAGAATAGAAGCTTTAACGACCTCTCTTATACTATTGATATCCAAACAACCTTCATACTTGGGCTTGGTGACATCACTTAATTTGATAAGATGGATAGAATTTTTATTTTCCAACCTTCCCCAGATGAAGTCACAAAAAAGCCTTTCAATCTCATCACATACAGAACAAGGCAAAGTGAAAATTGAAGACCAACATTGATGAATAGACATGAGAGTAGATTGATCGAGCTCCACTCTACTAGCCATAGATAACTAATTAGCTTTCCAACCATCCAATATCCTTTTAATCTTATCCAATAGAGGAATGTAATGACTGCAAGTGATCTCACCAATAAAGAGGGGAATATCAAGATATCTTTGTGGTAAAGAAATAGCACTAAGGCATAGAACTCCACTAATTCTTTCCTTATTGGCTCCACAACTATAAATCACCACTAATTTTCTTAGTGTTTATTTTCAACCCAATAGAAACAAAAAAATTATCAATCACCCTTCTAATAGCATAAGCACTCTGATCATCAGCTTCAGCAAAGACCATTAGATCGTCTGCAAAAATCAAAAGTGAAATAGAAAAATTGGAAGAATCTCTCAATAGAGTGAGTTTACAATCTTCAATCTCTTTGTCAAATAGAATATAAATGACCTACACAACCATGAAAAAAATGTATGGGGCCAAATGATCACCTTGGCGAACACCATTATTGGGTTTAAAAGCTTCAATGGCTTCCCCATTTATCAGAGTTCATAGGTCATAGTATTGAAGATTTCCTTGAGCCAAATGATCTTGCAATGAGGAAAATTCATAAGTTTGAGGATGCAGTAAATTTCCTTCCATGAATCAGAGTCATAAGCTTTAGGTATATCAATCTTAAGGCACACTTTTAGTTTACTATACTTCTTATTAAAATCATGTATCAGTTCATTAGAATATTTAATGCTTCAACCCTTCAAAAACGCACACTGGTTATTACTATTAAGGATGGAAGAACACCCTAAAGTCTATTAGTCAACAACTTGGAAATAAATTTATGGAAGATATTACACAAAGAAATAGGTCACATGTTCTTCAACTTATTAGAGTCCCTGACTTTAGGAATGAGAGTGAGAAAGGTGCAGTTATCTTCTCTTTAGGGCCTTCTAGAATTGAAAATTTGAAAATGGTCTCAACCACATCTGAAAAAATAATGCCCCAACACGTATTGAAAAATTTACCACTGAAACTGTCCGGACCATACACATATCAAAATTTAGATCATGAATAACCTCCAACACATCCTTCATAGAAAAATATCTATCTAAAGACCTTTTGTGTACATCATTTAACATAGGGAAGTTCGGATTGTTCAAGACATCTAAATTGAGAATACGACCGTTATTAAAGATATTAACAATAAGTTCCTTGATGCTACTAGAATCCGAGCACATGGAACCATCGATAGAAAGAGCCTTAATATGATTCAAAAAATGTCTCCCTTTAATTGAGGAGTAGATTTTTTTTGAATTAGAATCAACTTCCCTTAACTAATAGATTTTGGACTTCTACCTAAGAAGTGACTATTCATGTAACTTGGCATGAGTTGCATCTTTCCTCTTGATACTTGCCTCAACTTGAAAAACATGATTGGAAGGGTCAGAATATAACTTGACTTGAGCCTTCATTGCATTGAACTCCTTAATGCGAGCCTCATCAGAGAAATTACCAGCCACATCTTTATTCCAGATAGAGAGAGCCAATATCAAACTCTTAACTTTGGTTTAGACTTTGTACATAGGAACCCACTAGTTTCAATAGACCAACTTCTTCTTACAATATTAAGAAAATCACCCCTATCCGACCTAATGTTGATGATTCTAAAGGGAGACTTAAATTTCACTCTTTCCCCAATATCAAAAGTTAAAACTTTATGATCGTTGAAGAACACCTTTACACTCAGAGAAAGAATTCATAAACTTAACATTATAAAGAATTTTGTCAATATAGGAAGTAACAAAATTATCACCACACTGGTAATTATCTTAAGAGAAATAGAGACCATTGAGACTAAGCTCAAAAAGATCATATTTAAGCATGCAGTCATTGAAATCCTCCATAGATTTCTTTGAATGAGGGTCTTTACCTAATTTCTCCTCTCCTCTCGTAACAACATTGAAGGCACCCAAAATTACCCATGGGAGCTTCAAGTTTGAGTTAATAGAATCAATCTCATTCCACATATGAGCTCTGTCACTATCAGGATTATGGCCATAGACTGTTGCAAGACAAAAAAAAACTTTATTGTCACAAGAAACTTCAAGATCCACAGATTGATCAGATTCCTGAAATTTCCTTACTCTACAAACACCTTCCCTCCATAAAACTACCACTCAACCTAAAGCATGAGAATCATGGTTAGAAAGCCATTGGAACTCCAACAAACATCTACTAATGAATTTATACATCTTTCTCTCCCTTTCAGTTTCATTCAACAACACAATACGAGGCTTGTGCTCATTTACTTTGCCCTGAACTGTAGATGCCTTTAGATTAAGGCCTTTGACATTCCAAGAAAAGATATGAAAATTTTGTACTATCCATGTACACCATATTTACCCAATACTTTACTAGTTTGAGACAAATTAACTTTCATTCCATTGGACTCATCACATAAAACCTTAAGGTTATCAAACTTGTTGATTAGAGAATTTTGAGTTAAGTTTTCAGGCTCCTTGTCAGAAATAGGGAGCTTCCTACCCTTTCCCTTTTCTTTCTTCTTCTTGTTACCTTTTTTTACTTCAAACTTAGATTGATCAACCACATGATTCATAGAATTTGGTGGAGTAGACAAGTCCACAACCACATTATGACTAACAACTCCATCCTCCTTAGAAACTTCAGAGCTAATAAAAGTATTGTCATCAAAGGAATTTTTAGGGATATGAAACTCCTCATCATAATTATTGATATTTAGACTAACATCATATGCTTCACCTATAGAACCTAAGTTTGTGTCCTCAGAAACCACAGACACAACTTTTGAAACAGAGAGCTCTCTAGTAAATCTTTTGTAACCTTTGGTTTGTAAACAAAGATGACCTTCTTCATCCAAACTTTCTTCATAGAAGGACCAGTAGAAACCACCTTACAATCAAAATGACTGAACAAGTTACAAATAGAATAAGCCTTCGATTTCCACTCATATTCAAAATTGATTAGATGAGTAACTCCTTTATCACTCGAAATATCTATCTCCATAGGAAAAGTCATAGAGGCAGGCATAAGAATTTGTATTCTAGCAAACTCCACATCCCTCAATTCAAATGTAGCCCTCTCAATAAGAATAGGGTTGCCTAGGAAAGAACCAATCCTCACAAACATCTTCATATCCCACAATTGTAGTGGTAAATTATGATTTCAGAACCAGACATGCATATTAATTAATTAAAATCATTTCAAAATGTCACCATGTTTCCATTTTATCAACACCAAAGGTTTTCTTCTAAGGAAGTAAACTCCATTATCAAGAACATTATCCAAATCTGAGTCCTCTGAGAATTTGATGAGGAAGAACCCCTGGCCATGATTCATTACCTGAATGGATCCTTTTAGAATCCACACCCATGAGAGATATCTTTTAAGGGTTGGCAGATGAGGCTTGAACCTGATAATGTAGCCTATTAGACAATGCTTCCACCTATTGGCATTCTTCTATGCTTCCTCCCTAGGATAGATTAGCTTCTGGCCTTGCGTCTTGATCTCAACCTTCTCCACTAACGTATCATAAGGTTTAGTTTTCATCAAATCCTCCCATGAATTAGATGATTCCTTTGATAATAGAATAGTAGAACTTTGTATATATTTAGAACTAGGTTCCTAGGAGATGACTGTTGCACAACTCCATTAACAAAGAGTCGATCATTAGTGCCACTGGAAGAACCTTCACAATCACGTCGTTCATTTCCAGTCGCCATCATTAGGGAGAGTGAATTAGTGTTGCTTAGGGTTCATGTTTCATTTTAGAAGGACCGGAATCTTGTACCGAGTCTAATGGAACTCATGGTTTCCAAAACTAGGGTATTTTTCACAAGAAATGTGTGATAGGTTGGAGAGGGGAATTATTCCATGGAATTTAGTGGTTGAAGGTGACTGGGATGATTGGGTTTAGGTTGGTTCATCCCCAACCTGAACTGATGACTAACAAAAAGTGAGAGAGTAAAAAGGAAACTTATATTCCTATTTTTCTCAATGGAATTCACTATTATTGTCTATAGTTTATCTATATGATCAATTCCCAAAGTTTACCATATGCCTATTTTATTGTCTATATAATTATTGTGGTCTTAGATTCTCAATTTAAGCATTAAAAACCTTTAAAATAATAAATGTTCTTTAAACTTACATAAACTATAATAAATTGTATCTTTATCAAATTTGGCAATCTAGAAATCTTTCTATTATACATGACCCTTCTATGTGTCTTGATATGTAAATAAAGCTATCCTTAAATAAATATATCAAATATCCCAAGTTAACTTCCATTATATTCAAAGATAAAACAAGCCTAAATCTTCTAAAAATTGAGACATTGCCTCATCATATCATGACAAGTCCAATATACCTCATTATTTTATATTTTAATAATATTCTTGCTTCTATATGAAATTTTTTCATGAAAGATTGTAGGTTTTATAAGTTTTCATAACAATGTATATTCAAACTGAATCAAGAACTTTTCTTAAAATTTTGGGATGTTACATTGTGGGTCAGGGGTGCCCTAATAAAAGTAGAATTTCCTAGTATAATGGTTTTGGGGAGGGAAAACATGACTTATTGCAACAATCCATGGATTGTGAGAAGGTTTGGTTGAGCGATAAATTGCTGACATTACATGCCACATTGATAATAATCACTTGGGGTTGTATCATCATACTTACTTAAATCACTCAATGTTTGAGTGTATGACCTAACCATGAGTGGGGACAAACCCGTCTGTAGAGATACAACAACACTAATTAGATGGCAATGATGATTTTAATATTTCAATCACATTGATTGAGTCTGATGACTTTGGACATTTTTTGGTATAATGTAACTAACCCTTTCTTACTATTATGCAAAGCTTTCTATTTGTCAATACCCTTGTTTGACGTGATCCTAGTTTTACATATTACCTAAGGATAATTAGTGAATAATGAAAAAATATGATTAACCATATGATATATTATTGTAAATATACAATTCTTATATATGTTGATTTTGTAAATATGTTATAGTTGTATTAAGTGCTTAGTTTCAATCATATATGACTTCTCTTATAATACAAATATTATTGCTAATGTTAATCCATTAGAATTATTCATTCCGATTATATTGTTCAACTCATAAGAATATAATGAATTGTCCCTTTATAGGTGCATAATCATTCCCTATAACATTATGTACCATGTTAATTTGTTTAAAGGATTTTAGGTACTTAACTATTGCCTCTAATACTATGCTAGTGACAAATTACCCCCTCAATGAAGAAACAACATTGGTGATAAATCAACTTAGAGGTGGGAGTTTGTTGGTCTAGTAGCAAAGTTAGAGTCTTCCATGTACTCTTAGATCATGGATATAGTATCTTGATAAATGCTTGATGTGGGTTTATTTATGCGTGACATAGATTTTGTAATATATGATGTGTATGATGTAAGTTTAGAAAATATGTGTTCCTTTGTCTATATAAAATATGTTAATGGCCATTTGGATATGTATCAATTGCTATTGTTTGGTAGGTTAATTATACTATATGAGTTTGTGGTTATAGCATGCACCCCTTACTTGTAATCTTGAATAATAGGAAACATTGTTTGAGATTCTTGTTATAATATAAATAATCTGAATATGATATTATAGAGTCTTGGTTTTATAGATGGATTTATCAAATGTTGAATAATTATACATGTTTAGTCACAATCCTAGCATTCTATATCATTGATAAATTGCCAGTTTCAATATTTCATCATTTTTTTCTTCTCTAACATCCTTTACTAGTGCTCCAGTCACCTTTTAGAGTCTCGCAAAAATTGTTTGACCTATTTTGGACCTTCGTATGTATCCTTGGCTAGATTCACATAGGAACCTCCTATGGTAATTACGGGAGCACTTGATGGTTAAAAAACTTGCATATTTTCTATTTGATGAATCTACATGACCATCAATTATACTAATTCATTATATTTAGATTGCATGTTTAAATAGAGGGAAAATATGTCTCATTGTTATGTTTAACACAACTGTAAGTATTTCTTCTAGCTAGGTCTACGAGTTGATCCACCTAGTTGGATATTCGCCTAGATCCACACATTTCATTACCTGGGGTGATTTTATAATTTTTGAGAAACTCTAAAATCATTTATCTAGATTCGTGTTGGTTTATAATTGTTTTAGTCTTAACTCAATATACTGTAAGAAATAAATCCCCAGAATTTAGGACACTTGTACAATATATGATAAGCATAGGAAAAATAAATGAAATTGTTTTGACACATTAAGATATTGATTCAATAAGATAACTCTATGAAACCTCAAAATTATACATAGAAGTATGTAAATACATTTTTTGTCTAAAAAATGTACATGTAATATTCTTGAATCAAAATGCCTCACTGGTACAATATTGATTACCCCATACCTTATAGAATCATACTATCCTCTACTTTCATTTAGATATTTATATATGGGTAGTATGGAGTATGGGTATTTGTGTAGTGCTTACCATATGTAGTGGTGTTGTACCTGTATACCCTAACTTTCTAAATTCAAACTTATTCATCTTTATGGTTTAGGATGGCTACCTCTACATGGATGTATTACGCAAAGGGTTGAAATGTAACCTTATGCATTAAAACCTATAAGTATGAATTTAACAAAGACGAGCTGTAAGGAGTTTTAAATGAATAATCTATTAAAAACCCAACTAGACTTAATTTAAAGACCCACACAAGAAATGGAGTATGTCAAGTAAATCGTACTACCCTATGACCCTACCTGTAACCCTAATGTTTTGTACTTGATGGCTAAAATAATAGTGTTAGTGAGGTCTTTAGTAAAGTTTACTTGAGCATAGTATAGGCTAGGATTCTTGTGATTTTGGTGTGTTTCAAAAACCAAATAGTGGGAAGCTTGGAAATAGAGTTTCCATGACATTTATAGAAAAAATGAGAAAAATGTAAAGTTTCTTTAGAATGTGGGTGGATAAGGTATAATAGGTCAAAAAAAAAATTAGGGTAAGGCACTAGGTTATGTTTGTGGAAGGTGCTAGAACCCTACAATGACCAATCCATATATTTCTAATTTTATCAAGGTAAAAATGACAATTTTCATTGTAAGTTTAGGCTTAGACTAAAAAAACATAGAAAGAAAAATGCATTCATGATAGTTACCTAGAAAAGGAGAGTTACATAATCAATAATATATATGAGATCATCAATCTATTGTGCTCATTTACAGATACTATGGTGAGATTGGAAAGGGTATGGAAGGAGGTTTACATTAAGGCTAGACTCAATATACCTTACTTAATGTTGTAAGAAGTGAAAGACAGTCATTTTACTTCTTTGTTCACCAAAGGAAATGGATTGGGATAATTAAAGTTGTTGTTTTCTAGTGTTTTGGAGGTTGACATCAAGTGCTAAGGGATTTGGGCTTGAGGATATCTTATTTAGGGTTAATGAGTTATAGGCTAGCTTCATAGGTGATTTCATGTTGTAATCATTTCAAATGACAGTTAGGAGGATCTTTCTATTAAGGATAGCTAGTTGTTTAGGATTTGGGATTAGCCTAAACTAAAATTAAGAAAGGAAGGGTCTGGAAAAGGTAAGATGCACATGTTTTGGGCACCCATGTCCCAGAGACTTTTGAGATATTCATTTATCCATATCTGTCCAAAGAGCACATGGGATCAGGGGGAAGTGGGTTGCACACATGGAGGATGCCCTGCTTTCTGGGAACCTGAATGGTTTCGAGTGGGTGATCTTTTGGCTATTCTACAAAGGGGTATGACCATCCAAATTGGGACATGTGCTTTTTAGGTCTGCCACCTGGCCTCAGTTTATGCAACATCTGAATCATGTTGGGGTGGCGAATAATCCTTGATGTAATAAGGGATCAAAATAGGTGTATGCTTGTGCTGCACCAAAAGTATTGTGAGTGTTGTTGGTTTGAGATGGATAGCTTGGTTGAGTTATTGAAATTGGGTAATAGAAATGTCTTAGGTTTAGTTCCTAGTGACATGTTCAAGAAAAGTAGCCCATGATAGAACTGTGATTCATTGTATGTCCATTCTGGTTAGCAGTCTTCCTATTGCAAGTGTTTAGTGTCAAAACTGTGCAATTATGACTCTAACCATGAAAAATATTAAGATCTTTCCAATCTATTGAGTCAATGATTTTCAATCCTAGTGATTTTTCAGATCATATATTGATAATTCATCCTAGATCTCATAAACAATTTCGTGGAAAGTTGGATTTATTGGGCATTGCATTGAATCAAAATTATATATATCCTTACATCCTTTGGGATGTTAATTGCAGATATAGGATGTTCCTACAGATTTCTCTCACATTAATGTCACCTTTGGTGTTTCATTTCCAAACTACACTAACTAGGGTTACACCCATAGTTCATAACCAAATTTATTTTGATTTTGGATTTTTTTGCCATATGTTGATCTGATTCATTAATCACTTTAATTGACATTTGTCACAAGTTTTGATGCATTTGGAAATATGGATAGACTAACAATGGAGTGTTAATAGTTTACCCCTCTCAAGGCATGTTTCAGACCATGGCTGGTGATTCTACCCATGATGAGGGGTGAAGTCTTTCGATTGATCGTGAGTCCTGTTTAGTCAAATGTGTGTTAATTTTATGACACTATATATGGATCGATGATTAGATACAATTGTAATATTTAAGGCATACAATTGGTCTAAATAGTCATATGTCTAGTACATGAGTAAGTCCTTGAAATATGTGCTTATTGAATAAGAATTAGTTGATTGTGCTCGTTGCTATGAGACTTCGATGGAATGATGGGATTGATTACATGAGTAAGGCTTGAAATAAAAGCTTATGAGATAAGAATTCCAATTGAGATTCTCATATGAACATGAATTAATTGAGTCAAAATTTGTCCCATGTCACTAAATGGAATGTATCAAGGCTTTTTGGATCCAAATTGACATGAAATGCCTAAAACATGGACAATAATGCTGAAATTTAGTATTTTTGGCCTTAGAATATAGCCTGTCTGACTAGGATGTGTGCTAGACACATGTACAACATGATAATTTGACTAGGTAGGCAGATTGTGTGGGGTTATACTCATGCCATGCTCTTAGCGCAGAAGCATTAGGGTCAAGGAAGGGGGTGTGATGCTGCCACACACCATAGTAAATGTGGTGTATAGATGGTACCCTCCAAATATGTGAAAAACCTATAAAATTTGCCCCCCCCAACCCAAAGAAAAGACAACTTAGGCCACTTACCCCTTGAGAAAGTGTAGGATCTTGTGCAAATCGGGATAAGTCTATTGGACTCCCACGAGCTTCTGTGAGATTCTGAGTGTTTCAGAGCTCTAGGGGCAACATTGGTGAAGCAATTTTAATATTCTTTCAGGAAAAATATGTTCTGCAAGATGTATTTGATCCTTATTTTGGACAAGGAACTATGATATGGTCTCTTTTCTATCCTTCTCTTTAGTTCTTTTTTGCACATTATATCTGATAAAAAATTTTATAGAAGGTTTTAGTATGAACACTCATCAGTTTTGTCTGATTTTGGCTTTTCAAAGTGCTTCTAGTTATTCAGAACATGTACTTGTTCTCTTTTGTCAACCTTTCAATTTTTCATGTGATATAGAGAGTATGCCACTCAATATTTTTTTTTCTTAGCAATCCTAAAGAACACACTCCTATTCTTTTTTGAGTTTTCCTTGTAGTAGGTC
The DNA here is from genome assembly GCA_963693085.1 of Alisma plantago-aquatica. Taxonomy (NCBI): domain Eukaryota; kingdom Viridiplantae; phylum Streptophyta; class Magnoliopsida; order Alismatales; family Alismataceae; genus Alisma; species Alisma plantago-aquatica. Next base: position 862,608,146 of record OY856411.1, read on the forward strand.
CATAGAATGTATGCCCTCTCAGTCTTGTTTTGATTCTAAGCATAACTAAAGAATGCCCGCATGTTCTTGTTTGTGTAGGCATTTTAATGTATTTATGGAGTGTATCACTTCTATATCTTGTTTCTATTCATAATACGTCTAAAGAATGTCCAATTAGTTCTATTTTCTTTGTCTTTGTAGTTAGTATGTAAAATATTCATCTTCTATATCTTGTTTTATATATGTTCCATGCCTAAAGAATGTTTGTAATTCTTGTTTGTGTCACCCTTGTAGTCTTGACCGAAAATATTTTATTGTTCAGTTAGTCATGAATATCTTTGTTGAATGTTTTTCTATCATTTTTTAATTTATCTAAACATTTGCTTTTTCTCAAACTGTGTCATCTTGAAATGCCTAGCATGGTGATAGGACCCAGTAATCCATCCATACCATGGTGTTGTCAAAACGTGAATGGGAATCCTACAATCTTCACATACATGAACACAACAAGATAAAGGCTCCAACATAATCTCAACACTCAACATTTTTATTAATAACATTCTTTATTACAAGATGATACTTACAAATTAAGAGTATATTTGTAAAAGTCTTCTCATGTACACTAGCTAGGATCTGAGAACAAGTACACTTCACACAAATCTCCAATCCATAAAATCATGATATACCTCTAAACCTAAAACATACGTGAAATATGAAGGTAAACACACAAGGTATTGAGTATAGAGTAGAAAGATACATATATATAAGCTTTGCATATTTGAAAAGATTGTGTAAGTAAATGAACAAGAATAAATTAGTTAAGTACTTAGAAAAATGAGAGCTCACACTTTAAGTCATTTTACTCCAACTATACCAACAACATCATATATCCTAAGGCCTTGGAACAAGTTCCCGTCAGAAGAGTCCATGTGGGTGCTCAATATTAGTTAATTGTGTTCATCAACATGTTCTACCCTATCTTCACAACTCAAGTAGTATGTTCGACCATTGGTCAAACCCTGAGAATATTGGTAGATGCAAATGTTTTATAACATAGTTTAATATTTTGTGTTCAGGTCATAAAAACAACAAGACAAAGCATAGAGTTCAATGCCACAATACTGCATGGAAATATTTGTAAGTAAACAAGCATACATACATATCAAGTTGCAAGCACAAAGTCCTATAATTATTAAAGGACTTACCTAATTTAGAAGGCCATAAACTAACTTATCCTTGATCATCTAGCTACAAGAAACACTTAATTAAGAAGAAGATTACATACATGTATTATATTCTCATTATTAACCCTAACTAGCACTATTTTAATGTTTTGGTCAAGTTAGATTCAATATTTTTATTGTGCATTTGATGATCTTTTACTGATATAGGGTATATCATGGAGGGGTAGTTCAAGTTTCATGTCATTTTTATGTTCCATCTATTATATATGTTTTTTTAAGGTTTAAGTCAATTGCTTGCATTGTGGGTCAAAAGACTCATAACAGAGCAATAAGGTCATGTTTCATCAAGTCAACGGGTCTAAGCATAAAATATGATTTAGATGAATAATATTAGGACATAAGAAGAATAATCAAATTTGGGTGGATGTAACCTAGGCCTAGGCATCATTTTCCACACTTGGCATCAACACATCAACATACATTCTATATCCAACATGTAAGGCTCATATCGTTAGCATGCAACATTAGACATAAGTGAGACATCCATATCAAAGGGGTTCAAGAATAATAGAATCAAATCTGATTTGAGATGGGAGAGCATAATAATAAGATTCACATCAAGATTGGGGCACGAGGAAGGCAAACAAGCTGTGAGTGTAGAGTTTCAAACATCAAAATGGGGCAAGGGGTTGATCATTGGAATTAAGGTCACTAAACATCACATGATTACTGATTTTAAGGATTTAATAGTTTGAGGCATAAAAGGCCCTAAATTACATTATGTTTAAGTATCATCATGAATCATCAAGAAGGTGGTACATTCATGCATAATATGTGACATAAAGAAAAAGTATAGCAAAGGGGATTAGGGGATGATCCTTGGATTATGGTTGCATATTAGTAACAAATATTTCAAGGTTTATTAATAATTTGGTATATATCATTAGGAAGGAAGATTAACATTAATAGGGAAAAGTACATCATTAAGGTCCAAACAAGTTACATATGTACAATTAGAGTCTTTCATGAGAAATAGTGTGATTAGGACCTTCTTTAGGGTCAGAACAACACAAGAGCTACTAATTTGATGCTAAGGAGGGTACAATTGCATTAAAGATTCAAACAATCCTAATCATGCATTAAAAGTAGTCAAGTATAGTAAAAGAATGTATTATTAGTATAACATGAGATTGAGAAGAGATTAGGAGTTTCACATGTCCAAGTTGTAGATCATTTTGAGTTGATCAAAATGGTATACAATTTTTCTATATTTGGATCTAGCATAAAAATGATATGATTTTTGAAAGTATTGCATCAGAACTATCGGGTAAAGTGGTTAGGATGTTATATTTTATTTATCTCATGATACCAACCATTGGATATTAATCAGTGACTTGTCCTTGCCCTTGTATGCACGTCTGGGTGGGGATGAGGGCCGCCCTTCGTCTCCATGGTGCTAGGCCACTCGGGGTCTGTTCCAACTACCACCAACGGTCACTGGCCTCAGGTTATCTATGCATGTTTCTCCCAGCCACACGTGGGCTCTACGGGTCACCCGCTACCCTACATCCCTACCTTGCAGCTCCAGGTGGTGTAGGCAGTGAATATGGCCCTAATGCTTGGTAGAGCAGTGGGGAAGGAAGAGGAAACGACCCCCAAGGGCCTGAAAACATGCCTCCCCACCTGTGTGAGGTTGCACGAGGCTGTGAGTGGGTTGGTTTGGCCCAAGGGGGCAAGGCGAAGCTCCATGAAGGGGCATTAATGGTTGTGGTAGCTAGGGCATTTAAGGGTTTTAAAGGTTGAAGACTGAGCGAGGGAGAGGGTTAGAAGGCACGAAAGTGCAAGAAAAGAGAAGAAATGAGTTCATAAAAAGCTTTATAGGAAAAAGTAGGGTTAGATTTCGAATAGGGGGCTCAAGTGGGGGTATTGGTTGAGCTTGGGTGTGGTAGGCGGCGTGCAATGGTCATTGCATTGGTGGTGCATTCGGAGGAGAAAGAAGATCACTAGTCTCCAGATCAAAGGGCCCAATCCACCGACACAAATCAGATCACCAATAAATGTTGATCTAGAGGGGGATCCAAGTGACAAAGAGAGGGGATACAAATTGGCCATGCTCCCAAGTTAAGACTAGATAGGGTCAAAATTTAATTATATCAATTAAAATAGGGATAAATCAAGGCTATTTTGACTTTTCATAACTTATGCTACGGTGGTCTAATATAGGTTATTTTTGTGCCATTGGTGTATATCCTCAATTTTGGTAAAAATGAATTCTATATATGAATTGATTTGTAAAAAAATTCCAATGTTAATTATTCATAGAATAATAATGTTACCCAACTCGTGGCATGGGTGTAACCCATGGTCAAAATAAGGACCATGAGACTATTCACTTTGTATATAGGTCTTTGGAGCACAAGATAAATAAATAAGAGGCTTTGCACATAAATAAATAGAAATGGCTTTATGGATAAATAGATAAATGAAATATGATATAATATGCAAATTTATCAAAGAAAAATAAGATGCATCATGTGTTGAGATAATTAAAAGAGTAAATATCTATACAATTTGGCAACACATGTCTTGAAACATCAATTAGTATTATCTAACTTTGAGTATATTTGAAAATAATAAAAAAATGAAGAGAATCCTAGAAATTAGGAGAAAAGGGGACATTCCATGAGATAATGGTGATTGCTTTAAATAAATGCTTACAGAGCAAGTTTTTACATATAAAAGGTATACCCACAAATTACATAGAAGTTTGGAAAGGTATAAATTTATTAAAGGATATATCGGAGGGAGAAATAAAAAAATCCAGATTGCATGTCATGAAGAGTTTTCCTAAGAATTTAATGAGCAATAATATTATATGTGCCATATGAGTTATATACCTCCCCTAGTAGGTTTGGTTTGCCAACCAAGTGTTACCATAACAAGGGAGGAGGTTTTTCCAATTCAATATAGGAAAGAGTGCTTTATTCTCTAGGTAGCTTTTCTGATCTGGTACCGACTTAAAGGACAATGATTAAAGTGAGTAAACCCTTTCCATACTGGAAGATTTCAATCCTAACGTCTCTCACCCATGGTTACATGAGAACGAAAAGTCATATTTTCCTTGAGACCATCCTTGAACATTATGATAAAAGGGGAAGTAGACCCCATCTTACCGCCATCTCTGTCCCTCCTCACCATCCTTCTCAAAACCATAAAGAACTCTGTTTAGCGCCTATAAAGGGAAGTATAAAAGTTCTCGCCTCTAGGAAAGTTGGCCCGAGATCCTACATACTAGGGTAGAGGTTTGAGTGGAACCATTACCACCCGAAACCATCCTGACCCAGAGGAGATGACAAGTAGATAGAGCGTCGGTTACTAGAAGAAGACATGGATGATGGAGCTTTATGGAAATTGGGACGACAGATAAGGCATCATAATAAAAATTTTAAAGCATGATTCCCCTTAGTAACAAGATTGCGTCAAAAACAATGTATCTAGGAAGGTAGGTAACAAGAATTATACCTAGTCCTAAAGCAAGTCCAATGACAACTCTTGATGAAGTACCATGCTTCTTCTTTAGGAAGCAACAAGCTCCTTCTTTAGTAGCACTCAAACAATTGTCAACAACAACCTCTTGGTCTGGTCACCACAGATTGTGGTTCATGGAGTTCTCCTAGCGACAGAAGCCACCCACCTCTAGAGAAGTCCATGCAGACCACAAGGAACTCCACGTTGTGCTACCAGAGCCAACAAAAAGGTGTTGTCCCTTTCAAATGTTAACCTGTTAGAGTTGGTACACTCTCCCACAATTGTCTCACCCTTGCTATCCCTCCCTTTATTGGGTAGGAATTGCTCAGGCTCACTATTAGTTACCACAACCAGAGGACAACAATTTTTAGAGAAACTATTGTGTCTAAGAAGCCCCCGATACCCCTTTATTTATAGGGGAGGCCAGGGTCAGGGTTCCCAATTTGCACAGGAGTCAAAAGGGTCAGATTCACAAATTTCCAGGAACCTATGCATGGTGAACCGATCATTTCACATAGCCAACTGGTTGTTTCGCATAGTGAATTGGACATTTTGTGCAATTTCTTATTCTAAATCAAATTGTATGTAATGCATGATAAATGCAAAATATGACGTCAGCACTAATCCTTGATCCAATTGAATTGACCATTGAACCTGGCAGTTCATCTCATGAACCAGTCAGTTGGGACCAGTGAACTGGACGGTTCACTATGTAAACCGGTCATTTCACACCCTAGTTCAGCCATTGAGACTCCAACCGATCAGTTCAACATGTGAATCGGTCGATTCAGAGTCCAGTCGATCAACTTTGAACCTTAGTTGTTTAATTGAATACCTAAACACTTTTAGTAATCAAGTTAAACATCATTCATGAATATACTCCTATTCCAAGTGTATCCTATGTGTGTGACCCTATAGGTACAAAATTACATCGGTAGTGAATGTCTATAACCAACTTATAGCATCACAAGAAATGATTAGTATCTAGAAACACATCATTTACCCAAGTGAATCAAAAATTTGAAGAACAACTTCAACCTACAATTTGTGATTAGTTTTTCCCTAATTGTATAGTTCCTTTGTCTATGGTATCTAGATTAAACTCAAGACATGGAATTATCATCCTCTCAATGTTAAATCCCTATTCCTTGAACTAGAGTAGACTATATGAGACACACATGAGCTCACATATCACATATTGAGTCACATGAGTATGGCCATACATTTCTCAGTCTCACTTATCAAGAGACCCTTGATATCAATCTCCTATTGGAGGGATAAATCCCATTAACATCACTCACATTCTATCTCCATGTGTCACAGTGCACCCGAGCACCACCTTTATGGCAACCCTTATTCAGGATCACAGTGGATGATGTCAAAGTTCATGAACAACATGTGCTGAATGTAGTGACTTCAGGTATAAGAACCACAATCACCACTATCACTATGAGAGATGATTATGACTACCATTCCATGGTCTCCATGTATCACTCTCATGGTGGGTCTGTCTTATACACTGTTCTCTAACATGTACCTATGTGCTTGACTTGATATCACATATCATGACTAATGAGACTCTGTCATATGTCAACACACACTCTAGTCTTATGTATTATTGTTCCCTATTTTGTTTCCATAGTTTTATCTGACTAGGGACATAACAAGAATGTACATACTCTTAACATTCATATGATCTCATTGTTCAAGTCACGTACTTTAAGACATACATCATCAACTAACATCATTCTTTAGACATCTACAATGTTTGTGCCATCATCTCATACTGATACAAACATAATAGACAAAATTACCTTTGTTATTATCAAATCAGGTATTTAATGCCACATTCCAAACATGATATGATTGGCTCTCTGGGCATACATACCAAAAGACTCCCACTTGCACTTAGAGGCAATCACCCACAAATCTTATTCCAAGTTATATTAACATGTCCATCATGTTTCAGTTGCACAAGTGCTTTTATAACGGGTTTAACAACGTTTGCTTCAAGTCGGTATTTTGCAAGTTTCACATCTCTTTGTTGTGTGACTTTTTGCATGAGATGGAAGTGTCGTAGTAAGCTATCTAAGATTCCTTGCCTAACTAGTAGCTCCATTGTTGTCATCAGTATTTCTACTATGTCATCAATGATTGGAACCTCCCATAAGTTAATCTCTATGAACTTCTAGATACATATAATATCTTATACTATTCAAATAACACCAATATACTCAATTTCTATTGTAGATTTTAAAAATTATCTTTGGCTTGGAACTCTTCCAGCTTACAGTTCTATTCTATTCACATAACACCAATATACTTGATTTCTATTGTAGATTTAAACAATTATCTCTGGCTTGGAACTCTTCCACCAATAAATAAGACTTGCATGTCTCTATCGGTTTAATAACCAAAAGAGTCTAGATAACCATCATATGGATTGTAGAAAAACATTTCTCATTTATGTGCTCTAGATGACAATGCTATAGGTATTCATTGTTTGAGTCATCAAATCATTATGTATATGTGTCATACTCATATTTGTCTTTATAACTATCAAGTATAGTTTGTGAGACATAGGGCATTACCATGAAAAATAAATTCTTGTTCATACAAGATATATGATATTTTCATCAATGGTAGGAATATAATAGAAATTCACTAATTCTATTACATGCCCATTGTTACAACCCCAATTTTTGGATACATATGATTGGAAATGCAATTTCCCCAATAAATGTATGTTTATGGGAATTGTATTATTTATGTGTATGGAATGGATTTCCTTTGCAATATTTCCTTTATGCATGTGATTTCATGGATCATAATATGTTAATGAGTCCAATATGATTAAAAGAAAAAGATAAAATCAAATAATGCATAAATAAGAAAAGAAATTGAGAAAATAATGAAAGTATGAGAAATATGTTGAAAGATGTGTGATTGACTTATCATGGAGCAGATTTACAATACATAAGGTTTCTATGGGGAAAAGGAATCCAAATAAGGAATATAAAAGAATAAGAGAGAGAAAATATGCATAAAATATGCCTTAATAAGTGATAACTTGCATATGAATAAAAGTCTCTCATACTTTCGAATTTGAGTCCCAACTTGTCACACAAGTAGTTTAAGTCTTTATGGACTTTCCTTTAAATTTGGGATTAATTGGATAAGCAGTTTGAGAGTTATGATTTTTACAAAATTCCCTAAAGTGGAGGGATTTCCATTAAATGTCACGATTTTCCAATTTGATTAGAAAATATTTTTCTTGGCACGTGGAATCCGAGCCATTGGATACGAGATCTGAAGGTGGCTGCTCATCACCCACCCCAGACTAGAAAGGAAACTGGAGCTCATTTTTTAGTTTCCACTCAATTTTCTTGCAATTCAGTGGGTGTGCGAGTCTAGAGATCTCTCAAGTAGATTCGTATGAGGAAAATGCTTATATTCATACCAAGTTTTGTCGATTTTGGAAGGACTTGGAGGATTTCCCTAATTCTCATTGCTTCCAACAGCCAAGCTACCATATCCTAGAGCTATATATAAGATAGAACCCACTCTGCAGAGACGAGCACACCGTGAACATGCTCTACCCGACTCCAGGGTTTCCTCTATGCTATCAATTACTAGTCTAAGCATGGTCCTCTATCCCCTTTTCCACCCTACACTCGACGAGAGATGTTCTTCTCCATCCTCCTAGTATGTGTCGCCTCTAAAGGAATTGGGAGTTTGAGTGAGTTCGGTTAGGTCCGGTGAGGGGCTCCATACATTTAGATGTCTCTCTGATGCCATGTAGCCCCAACTGAACCGCGGGGTTGACCGCGGATGGGCGTTGTGTTCGTGAGCGGGGATGCGTTCAGAGGTAGAAGATGAGAAGAGTAAGATTACTGTCCTACCCCAAGGCGTGCGGGGTCCTAAGCCCAATGGAGTGGGGGCATCAATGTCTTCCCCCTTGGTCGGTGCCCTGTGGAAAAGAAAAGAGGGACCAGATTACTGAAGTGACAACCCTCCATTGCTCGAAGGTAATTTACCTTGTAAAATTCATAATTAATTATTGATGACTTAGATTATGATGAACTGTGTATGAAAATTGATCAGGAGAATGCAAGGAGTGCAATAAAAATATAATTGAGGCTTAAATACGCTTGCAATTTCAAAAGTGTATAAGGATGTCATCTTTAATGGTTTTATTAATGAAAACCCCTAAGATTTGATGATAGTTAGATCTAATAATGTTCTTTGGAACTATGAGCAAATATTAACTTGTTGTTAATAAAAGAGAGAATTAGGTCTAAAAATATGATCTTTATGCATACTTGGCTTAATTTAGGGTTCCATGTACATGAATATGCATTAATGGGCTTAGAAACCCTAATTTAGGTGATGATGACTTTTAATGGTTTTAATTGTTGAAATCCATGAATAAGACCAAGATATGTTGTTACAAATCCAATTTGAGAATAAAAGATCCTCAATGTGGATAATTTGAGTAATTAGGATTCTTATGAGTAGAAAAGCTATTTTAGAGTTTGTTGACCTAAAAAGGATAAAATCTGAGAAATTGATCTAAGAAACCCTAAGGAATCCTAATGAGACCTAGAAACCTTAGAAAGGCATCCCAAGTCAATAAAGAGTTGTTTGGATGTAATGGTAACAACTAGGTGTTTTACATGTTTTCAGGATCAATGTTTGCTTGATTGATTGATTGGCTTGCTTGATTGGACATCTAGTTGAATTTGTATATATTGCTTATTTGAGATCTACAAAATAGGTATGTGGTTAATTATGAGTACACACATTATGTTTCCCGACATTTCTCGAGGATTTATCGATTGCAATGAAATTAAACTATTTGGATGTTTCATTACTACAATCTTTAAAGTGACTATGTGTATAACAATTTAAGTATATGTGTGATTGTCTTGAACCTACATACCATCTCTGGATGTATAATGCAAGACCAAGCCCCAAAGGGAAGGTCTGAAGTGGTCAAGCCTCAGAGTAAAGACCACAGGGCACCCAGAGAGGTGACCCCAAGAACCAATCTCAGGATGGAGAAGGTGGACTTAAGTCCCTTGCAAGGACTAAACCCTAAGAGAGGGTATCCCAGATTATGTGTAAAAATGGTTGAGAAGTTACATTGAAAACGTAAATTTGGCATTGTTAACAACTACTTGATATGAATAGATTGTTAGAGCCTAATTGCAATGTTTTGTTTGTCACCACATACCAGTATATTCATTTATACTGATTGACATTTTTTTGTCAGCATTTTAGGTAATATCTTAAATTGGATAAATAGTAAAGTGACATCTGTGAAGATTAAAGCTAAAATAATAAAGGAGGATTACGTAGTTAGAATTCTTCTATGGGTAGAAGTCTTAGTTACCTTTTTTTGAAGGTGCGAGAAAGTAAAATTTTATTCCAGTTTTCAGTTTAGTCTTTCATAGAATTTATAAATTATTTTTTATTATTTGCAAAACCATTGATCCTATTTTTTGGGATAACGCCTCTAACTTCTTGGTCTTTCTTAATTGGGGGTTATCAGGAAGTGGGGTCATTACATTTGGTATTAGAGTGATGGTTTTCTGTTTAATCTCTAATAATTAGTAAATTTTACAAACTCTTTAGAGCCCAAGGGAGTTATTAGAGGATTTTCCAATGATGGAGGTGTCTAGAAAATAATCACAATCTGGGGGCTGGCAAGATTTTCCTCCACCCCACTAGTCAATCTATGAGGACTCTTGGATATTATGTGATTGTCTGGCCAAAATAAGAGGATCTGACTTGAAATAAGATACCTCTAGGTCTTCTCTCATTTGTCTTCGTCCCTTCTCTATCCCATTTATTAAATAACTTTAAGAGATTAGGATTTTTCTCTCTCCACCACCCTCTTGAGTTTTGGGGATTAAGAATGATAAGGATTTAGGAATCCTCCACCAAATAATAAAAAGCATGTAAACAAGATGTCATGGACATAAGTTTTAATAGTTTAAGCATAAACTAAAGATTAGTTACATGCTTAAGGTTGCATGGCGTGAGTTGTCGTGCGCTCAGGAGAGCTCTGAGGTTAGACCTTCTTATAGGAGGATGAGGAGAGTTAGCCTTGGAGGAAGAGGCCTCCAGGAAGAAGTAGAGACCTGATGCATCCTCTGAGGATGATGCTCAACCCAAACCCTAAGTGGAAGTTAGAGAAAGAGATGACAAGCTGAGTTGGATACCTTTTTCTTCTATACCATAAAGCACGTGGGTTAGACATACATGTTTGATGTAGAGGTTTTGATTACCCATGAGAAGCATGAGATATGTGTGGTTGTTTGACCCTTGTGCCTTTTGGTGACCCGATCTTGGGTGGTCATGCCTGTTGAGGGTGATGGATAACTCCCTCATTGAGAAGGTTAGTGGTGACCATATAGGAACCCTAACATATATATATGAGTAGGAAAAGGCATGTACCTACACAGAAGAGAGTGGAAGTAAGGCTGGCAACATGTTTTAGACCTAGGCCAGAAGGGTTATGACTAATGTTCATGAGATAAGCATGTAGAGCCTTGGATGATATTGGCTGGACATAGGTCTTGATAGTATGTTTCACCCAAGTAGGTGTAGACATGTATTCTTAAGAGCTTGACCCATCTTTTAAGAAAGAACCTCAAGTTGTAGGACCATTTTTAGGGTTAGCTCTAGAGAGAAAGAGCGAGAACCATTGAGGAAGGTTAGACACCTTGACTTTGAGATATGAGGAATCATGAGAAGTTGGGTATGATATGATCTGGTTCAGATGACCCTAAGTGCATAGATGTGGTTACCTCATGCATGATCCATGGAGGCTTGTTGTACCTTTGATGCTTTTGAGGAAAAATCCCTAGAAAGAGAAAGAGGCTTCCTGAACCAATGTATAGATGTTGTAGGTGCCTACCTTTTAGGTGTAGGAAGGAGAGTTCTGTCGACCATGATGAGGTATGGTAACAAGTTGTGGACCCTCGCACCTAGTTGCTTGTCCTTGTGTAGGGATTGAAGGGTTGTTCACATGTGAGAGTATTAGGATATATATATATATATATATATATATATATATATATATATGACCTATCTGTTATAGGTCCGGTTCATGGTGGAACAGTTGAGCATGTTGTTAGACAGCTGATGCATGTGAAGTGAACCTGGGGTTCCAGGACCTAAGAGGGGAAGTAGTAGTACCTGATACATATGATTGTCACAAGGATGTATGAGTTCATGGAACTCGAGCATGGTACCTCTCATGTTTATAGGAAAAGGAAACCCCCTTGGACTAAGTTATATGTTTGATGAACCCCTCACATATGTTGGTGGCATATGTATGAGATTGGATAACTTCGAGGAATAAGAAATAAGTATGACATACCAAGGAACTTAGAATGGCTTAGTAGGTTGTCTTTTTACTATCTACATGTATAAGTAGCATGATAGGGATATGAATACACATGATGATGTAAACCTTGGAAGTCATGATGTTTGTGACCTTTGTAACTATCAAGAGATGGTTTTCTCCCATCCTGGGAAGGGGTCCTTCTATAGGGTGAGTACCAACTCTTGTTTAGATTTGAGGTAACCTAAAGAGGTCACTTATAAGAGCTTGATGAGCTAAGGGTAAGAACACATCGTGTGAGCATGAATCCATAGACCCATGTGTGACCACCTCTCAGGGGAATGAGGATATGTTTCCATGGAGGTAGCTTGTATGGGGCCACATCAAGTTAGGTAGGTCACCATGATTCCTATGAGGGATGAAAAGCTAATCATGAATGCCCAGAGAGAGGATGGAGATTCAGGTGAGGATTCAAGGATGAGATGTGCTTGAGTATCAACACTAGAACCACGAGTTACAATAAAATCCTAAGTTAACACTAAGGTCAAGGAGGGATCAGACCGATGGGAGTAGGAGTTGTCTGTTCCCTAAATGCACAAGACCGTAGGGTTGGGAGGTAACAACTACCTTTTCCCAAGGCCCATGGGTTATGAGGTTGTCCACCTTCATGAGTTCATGTGTGCTGGTTTAGGGTGATACACGGGAGCAGTTCCTGCCCCTAGAAGAGTGAGCTTGTGATGATAGCCACCAGAGCCAGTATCGAGATGTAAGAAGCTCTATAAGGGAGGCTATGTAGGTAACCGCTTCATTAGGATGATGTCGGTCAGAGGACCTTGGGAAGGTCAGAGAGACCACAGTGTGTGCAGATGAAGTCACTTTGATCGTGCAATGATTGAGAAAGCCCAGGGGCGATAAGAGTCGTGAGCTAATGCGAAGCGGACTGACATGTAGTTCACTATGGGAGAACATGTGTTATGAAAACCCGACCCCTCTGAGCTATAGCTGAGAAAGTTGAGTCCCTGATACATGGGTCCATTTGATATGGATAGGTGGAGTTGCTTATGTTTAGTCTTACCCATCAGGATAATATGATGTATTATGTGTTCCATGTGTCTGAGTACCATGTGATGTACCCGAACCATGTGCTGAGCCATGAACCTATTGATCTTCAAGGGAGGTTGACATATCCCGAGTCACCTATGAGGGTACGAGATACCAAGGTGAGAGAGAACTCAGATGTAAGAATATAAGATGATAAAGGTTCTTTGGAAGCACCATGGAGAGGATGAAGCCAGATGGGAGCCAATGATGGACATGGAAAAGTCTTATCCTGAATTATTTGTATGTTTGGTGGAATTTTGAGGGCAAAATTCCTATAAGAGGGGAAGGATGTTACAACCCCAATTTTTGGGTACATACGGTTGGAAATGCAACTTCCCCAATAAATGTATGTTTATGGGAATTGTATGATTTATGTGTATGGAATGGATTTCTTTTGCAATATTTCCTTTATGTATGTGATTTCATGGATCATAATATGTTAATGAGTCCAATATGATTAAAAGAAAAAGATAAAATCAAATAAGGCATAAATAAGAAAAGAAATTGAGAAAATAATGCAAGTATGAGAAATATGTGGAAAGATGTGTGATTGACTTATCATGGATGATATTTCGAATACACAAGGTTTCTATCGGGAAAAATAAATCCAAATAAGGAATATAAAAGAATAAGAGAGAGAAAATATGTATAAAATATGCCTTAATAAGTGATAACTTTCATATGAATAAAAGGCTCTCATACTTTATAGTTTGAGTCCCAAACTTGGTATGCAAGTAGTTTAAGTCTTTATGGACTTTCATTTAAATTTTTGGATTAATTGGATAAGCGGTTTGAGAGTTATGATTTTTAACAATTTCCCTAAAGTGGAGGGATTTCCATTAAATGTCACGATTTTCCAATTTGATTAGAAATGATTTTTCTTAGCGCATGGAATCCGGGCCATCAGATATGAGATCCGACAGTGTCTGCTCGTCACCTACCTCAGCCCAGAAAGAAAACTAGAGCTCAGTTTTGTTAGTTTCCACTCAATTTTCTTGCAATTCAATGGGTGTGCGAGTCTGGAGATTTCTCCAGTAGATTCATATGAGGAAAACGCTTCTATTCATATCAAGTTTTGTCAGTTTTGGAAGGACTTGGAGGATTTCCCAAATTATCATTACTGCTAGTGACTAAGATACCATAGCCTAGAGCTATATATAGGATATAACCCACTCTACGGAGATGAGTACATCGTGAAGATGCTCTACCTGACTCCAGGGTTTCCTCTATGCTATCAATTACTAGTCTAAGCATGGTCCTCTATCCCCTTTTCCACCCTGCACCCAGTGGGAGATCTTCTTCTGCATCCTCCCAGTATGTGCTGCCTCCGAAGGAATTGGGAGTTTGAGTGAGTTCAGTTAGGTCCAACGAGGGCTCTACATGTTTAAATGTCTCTCCGGTGCCATGTAGCGCCTAGTCAACTGCGGCTGGGCGTTGTGTTCATGAGTAGGGATGTGTTTCGAGGTAAAAGATGAGAAGAGTAAGATTACCATCATACCCCCAGGCATGCGGGGCCCTAAGCCCAATGGAGCTGGGGCAGTGATGTCTTTCCCCCCTGGCCAATGCCCTGTGGAAAAGAAGAGAGGGACCGAATTGCTGATGTGGTAGCCCTCCATTGGCCGAAGGTAATTTACCTTATAAAATTCATAGTTAATTATTGATGACTCCGATTAAGATGAACTATACATGAAAGTTGATCAGGAGAATTCAAGGAGTGCAATAAAAATAAAATTGAGGCCTAAATATGCTTGAAATTTGAAAAGTGTATAAAGATGTCATCTTTAATGGTTTTATAAATGAAAAACCCTAAGATTTATTGATAGTTAGATCTAATAACGTTCTTTGGATATTTTGAGCAAATATTAACTTGTTGTTAATAAAAGAGAGAACTAGGTCTAAAAAGATGATCTCTATGCATAATTGGCTTAATGTAGGGTTCCATGTACATGAATATACATTAATGGGCTTAGAAACCCTAATTTAGGTGATTATGACTTTTAATGGTTTTAATTGTTCAAATCCATGAATAATACCAAGATATGTTGTTACAAATACAATTTGAGTATAAAAGATCCTTAATGTGGATAATTTGAGTAATTAGGATTCTTATGAGTAGAAAAGATATTTGTTACGACCCCACCTCCCGATAACCCCCAATTAAGGGAGACCAAGAGGTTGAGCCACACCCATTAATCCCGGATCAAAGGTTTGACATATCACCATAAACAATTATTAAATTCTAACAGACTATACTGAAAATGGTAATAAAATTTTTCTTTACATACCTTTTGAAAACTTGGATCTCTAAACTTCTATCTACACCGATACTAATCTATCTAATCCTCCTTTGTCCTTTAATTCTCTTTTAGTATCACATGTGCCACTTTACTGTTTGTTCTTTTCATTGTACCTAAAACGCCGAAAAACAAAACGTCGGTCAGCCGAAGCTGGTATGTGGGGGAAACAGATAATCATGCAACTATGATAACCATGTAATCATTCAATTAATTATTTAACAACCAAGATTACATTTTAAGCCAAAATACTCAATCCATACCTATCCACAACTCTGTGTTGTCCCTGTAAGGACTTATATGGTACCTCTATAAAGGTGACTTGATGGACCTACCCTCTAGGCAGCCATAGTCTTTCATGACCTTATGGACCTACCCTCTAGGTAGCCATGTACTAGGTCAGCCATTATGACACAGAGGGGATTAATGATTGAGATAGAAGGCATATACATTATATAATAGTCATAGTCACTTTATAATTGCAAGAAATAAATAAACATTCAACAGTTTAGTTGCATTCAATGTGATTAAACATCCGGGAATCCATTGGAAAACCTAAAGAGATTATTCATAATCGTAACCACATACCTGATCCATAGTAACTTGATGTCCATGCATTAACATTCAACACAATTAACAAGCAATCAACAATATCCTGAAAATAATGCATAACATCCAAGTGTCATTGTTTTATTCAAACATCCACAAGATCAACTTGGATTCCGGCTTATAATTTCTAGGCCAACCTTATGGTTTTATTAGGTTTTTAGCCTTCATTATGCATTTATCACTTTTAATGTTCTTTTAGTTCACAAACCCTAATTTCTACATCATAGGCACAATTGAATGTCAAATAAGTCTAATATGTTTCTTTTACACTAAAACTATTATCTTTATCCTTTTAGGTCATATCCAAAACATTAAGGCTAATTATCATCTTCGATTTCTTTCAAATTGACAAATCATATTTCATTATAGTTCAACTCACATATATGAACCTTATTTATCACTATTTCCACTTTTATACACTAGGAAACACTGATTATCCAAATAATTCACATTAAAGATCTTTGGTACTCAATTTATCTTCAAATCATCATATCTCTATTTTATTCGTCGATTTGTAAAATTAAAACCATTAGAATTCATATCAACATAAATTAGGGTTTCTAATCCCATTAAGGCATATTCATGTGCATAGAACCCTAAATTAAACCAACTATATAAAAAGATCATCTTTTTAAATCCTATTTTCACTTTTATTAACAACAGGTTAATATCAGCTTGAATTATCCATCTATCATCAAATGTAAGGGTTTTTCCTTAGTTAAATCATTAAAGATGATAACTTTATGTACTTTTCCAATTTTAAGCATATTTATGCATATCAACTCCAAATTAGACTAATCATGTGCAAAGTTCTTCCTTTTTTAACATAATGTAACTTTTTACATTTAACAGATTAATATCAACTCTAATGATCCATTAAACCCTATTAAACACATTAATTATCTCAAAATAGGGTTTCTTTAATCATCATTATGTTAAAGTTGATAAATTACACTACTTTTCAAATTTCAAGAGGAATTGTCTTATAAACATATTTTATTTAGATTCCTCACGTCTTTTTGATCAACTTTCATATATTACTTGTTTTAATCCGAGTTACGATTTATTAGATACAAATTTAACAAGGTTTACCTTTTTTGGACCAATCAGAGCGCGCCGCGTCGCTCTTTTCATGCAACGCTGCCCACGTTTTGGAAAACATAACGGAAAGACCATTATGCCCTGGTTAAGTCGCGATCGCCTTCAGCCCGCGGAGGGCATTTCCATCCAAGCTGCCTTCCGCTCACCTTCAACCTCGCGTCGGCGGCTACAGAAGCCCTAGCTGCAGCAGGGCACGATCCCGACTCTCACCCTGACCCCGATGACCACCAAGGAGGGCGGTGTTACCTCCGACCTGCCCAGGAGCACCCACAGGGCTTCCAAACAGCCGCTGCGGTGGTGTGAATCGGCTTGGGTAGGCCTGCAACACGGCTGCCCTATGCAGTCGTGCACCGGCTGCCACGGCCAACTCGGTTTAAGGTACGCTCTCCCACGCACCTCAGGCCTTGGTGGCAGTGGAAAGGTTCCGTCGCAACCCCCTAATGTAGCCTCGTGGCTCTGAAAACACCCAACTTCTCCTTAGCTAGGGTTTAAGGGATAAAACCATGGAAGAAGAGGAGAAGATATGTGGGGGATCAACTGGACTCGCACTGGAAGGTCTATCCTTATATAGGGATGAGTATGAAGCCCTAAGGCTTGTCTCCTTGAGGACTCGAGTCCGATTCTTGAAAGGAAACTTACTTTCCTTGGTTGTGAAGCAACCATCCCTCCCTATCTCTCTCTTCATTATCTTTTGATATTCTTTCTCCTTTTGATCTTAGAATTTCGAAGATTATTCCCATTATCTTACTTGTACTAGTGTCGGCACGAAATTTTATTTCCTTTTTAATCAAAATTACTTTCTTTTTAACAATACCTCATAATTCATTAATAATGCAACACATTATCCACTTATTTTTCCTTTTTAGTATTTTCTCTTTCTTTCCTCTTTATTGGGACTCCTTGGATCCCAAGACACTCCATTTTTTCGAAATTCCATTTATTGGATACTTATTATCCTTCTAGATGCATCTTTATGCATTATTTCACATTATTTTGTTTATTTATTATTAGAATATTTATTTTTTTTTAGGATTTCTCTTTATTTTTTTTTTCCTCATTGACATTCCTTTTATCATTAGGAATCCTTGGAACACGAAATTCCACAATGGATCACCTAATTATACCTTTTCCCACTTATTTCCAACATTTTCACATTATTTTCAATTTCTTTCTTTAATAAAGAAATACATAATTAATCTTTTCTTTTTTTTTTTACTTTTTCTTTGCAACTTTAGACTCCTTCGAACCCAAGGAATCCAGGAGGCACGAAATCCCTCTTTGGATTTTCCTTCTAGAGGTTTCTACATATTTCTTTTCTTCAGAATTCAATTATCCATTTACTAATTGAATTTTCTTGTTATTGGGCCCAATAGCCAATAAAGCCCACAACACAAACCTCAAGGCTATTGTAAATGAACACCATTTTCAAGAAAACTATATCATTATTTGTTCAAATATCTTTAATATGAGAAATTACATTTCTCACCAATTGAACCCAAAAATTGGGGTTATAACATCCTTCCCCTCTTATAGAAATTTTGTCCTCAAAATTTAAACAAGCAAACAAACAATCAATTCAGGATAAGACTTTCCATGTCCATCATTGGCCCCTATGTGGCTTTGTCGTACTCATGGCGTTTCCAAAGAACCTTTATCATCACATATTCTTTTCTCTGAGTTCTTTCATCCTGGTGTCTATAAACTACACAGGTGACTCAGGCCATTTCAGCCTCCCTTGGGGCTCACTAGGTTCATTGCTCAGCACATGGTCAGGGTACCTCACATAGTGCTCTACATTGGACACATGAAAAACATCCCATATTACTCTATCCTGAGGGGTAGGGCCAAACCTAACCTTCTCCACCCATCCATCTCTAATGGACCCATGTATCGGGGACTCAGCTCTCTTAGTTATAACTTAGAGGGGTCGGATTTTCATGTCACATTTTCTCCCACAGTAACTTGTATGTCAGTCTACTTTGCATCTGCTCATGACTCTCATCGTCTCTAGGCTCCTTTCATCCCTTGCACAATCAAAGTGACTTCATCTACGCGCATTGTGGTCCTTTTCTAACCATCATGTGGTCCTTTTCTAACCATCATGTGGTCCTTTTCACCAACATCACCTTACTGAAGTGGTGACCGACACAACCTCCCTTATAGAGCTTCTTATATAAAACCTGATACTGGCTACGGTGGTCATTGTCACATCTTTCATAGGACAAGAACTATCTCTAGATATCATCTTGAGAGAGCACACATGCCCTCATCAGACCCTTTAGCCTGGATCATAGTTAACCATAGTTAGGGGTGATAAACTATACTAACATTGAGTTCTTCATGTACCTACTTCCAATTTATGGAATTGAACCTTTAGGTCAAACTCAAGAACCTTTGAATTCACTTCATGGTGTAGTTGAACCATCTTTCTCATGGGTAGTTCAACTGGATTTGTCCCTTATCCAAACTCTTCCTTTCTCATATTATCTAGGTAAGGCGACCTACCATAACCCATATTATATCTCGACCTTCTTTGGCCCAGAGAAGACCTATCACAACATCCATAGTGTTGAGCTCACATTCCCTCTCAAGGACTCTTTTGTCCTCTATATCAATACAGTGGGAAACTGGGGTTCGTCCTTTACCTCCTGGCTTGCATGGTCATAAACCACATGCAACTTCATCTTAAGCATCTAAAGTGCTATTGCCATTTTCCACGGTGTATGTTGATCTTCCACCATGATTTCCTGTATGTCATGATTCTTTCAAGATCAAATCCTCTGAAACCCTAAAACACTCTAGTCGGGGTTTCATCACCTTATCTTCCAAAGAAGTACATCTAAGGTTTGACCACCATCCTTTCATTGCATCCAGGACTAGACTGGCTAACCAAACAACCATAACTTGTCAATGTATCTTGTTACATCTGAGTGTTATCCAAACACCTCTCCTTTTCGAACTTAAAGTTAGCCAAACAACCTCTTCTAGCTTCTAGTCAAACAAGTCAGATGTATCTCAACCAGAGCATCCATTACCGCCTCACATCCTTAGGTATTAGGTAACATTGAATACATACACTTCCATGTATTTCACTTATCATATTACCTCAAACTCCATGTATATCTCCATTAAGAACACTCTCTGATTTTATCATCATGGTGACCAAACTCAACCTGGTATAACTTGTAAGCTCCGCTTAGCTCATGCTAGAAACATCCTCATAAGGTGACTACATCATTCCTCTTAGGGTTTGCAAACCATCCATGTATCATTCACTTTACCAGCGTAGATATCTTCTCTATCCCATTTCTCATGGCAACGCTCCAACCTACATCATCTCTTATCCTTGGTGTATGACATCCATAATGTCCTATCTCTCACCCCCATAACAAGAGGAAATAAACATTTGGCTGCAGTCCAAATACATAGTTCTTCATGTTCCAAGAGTAGAGATGGTACATCCCACCTTGCCAGTACACCTTTAAATCTAAGTTGCAACGTGCCAAATATGTCTCTTCATCACAACCATCATGATATCAAACTAGTCTTGAACCTACTGAAGTTTATATCCTTGGTCATCTCCTCTAGGTCTATAGGGTACCGACTCTTTTGGAGTCATCCCTCCTCCCTCATGCATCAAGAGAGTGCCCTACTCATCTGCCCTTTGGGTCCCATGAGTTCATGAAGGTGATCAATCTCCTAACCCATGACCCTCAGACAATGATAGTTGTTACCTCCCGACCCTATGGTCATGTGAAACTGGGGAATTAGGCAACTCCTACTTTCATCGGTCTTATCCCTATCTGACCCTAGGATAGACTTAGGATTCTCCATAACAGTACATGTTCACTTAGAACCTTACCCAAGTCTTCATCATCTCTCTTTTTGCATTTAGGGGCTGGCTCTCATCTGTTCATAGGCATCATGGCAACCTGCCTACCTTGGTCAAGCGGTTACCTCTATGGTAACACATTCATATGCAATTAGAGATGGATATCTATGGGTCTACAGGTTCATTCTCCTACCATGTACCTTTCACATAGCTTCTCAAGATCCTATGAGACCTCTTTAGGTTACCTTGAACCAACAACAGTGATATACACCCTACAAAAGGGGTCCCTCTCCCAGGATGGGAGGAAAACTATCTCTTGACAACAAGGTCACACAAACTCTTAGGTCTAGGGTTTACATCCACATGAGCCTACTTAATCCTAGCAATCTATTAAGGCATAAGCAGATCACCTATTGTACTATACTAGGTCATACTTGTTCTCTTTGTTGGATCAAGATCATACTTTCTTTTATCATCTACCTAGTTATGAGGGGTTCATCAAACATACCTTTAATATTAAGGAGTTTCCTTTTTCCTTTATACATGAGGAGTACCGTGCTCGCTTCTATAGGAACTCAACTTCTCATCATGAGCATTAGGTACACCACTTCCCCTCTTAGGCCTAGGAACCCTAGGTTCACTTGTAGGTGTCCAATTGCATGCTCCATCTCTTAACTATGAACCAAGCATGAAAAGGCATGACATGCACTTCTGGTCATCCTTCAACTCGAGCAACACTTAGGGTTGGGTCCTCCTTAAGGACAACCAACAAGGTGCAGGGCCTCATAACCTGCTACTAAACCTTTCTAGGTCTAAGGAACTCTTCTTCCTACCTCATAAGGTAAACATCCCTACCATGGGCACGTAGGTACCAGAAGCTTCATCTTCTCTCAAGGGTTGGTCCCTCTAAAGACAACCAAGGTATCATCAACTTTCAGGGACCGATCATGAGGCAACCATTATCATCCATTGTTCAGGGTCTTAGGCTTCCGACTTTCTTGCTGGGTTTCCTGCTCTCCCTAGAGCTAACCCCACATCCAACCGCACCATTAGAGGTCCTTTCTTCACGAAGGATCAACCTCAAAAGCATGCTCTACGTGGGTGAAGCCTGGGTTCGAACTTATGGTTTCTCAAGATCATCCATAACCCTTTATGCTTCATCATAATTCCTTATCCAGAGTTTCATCCTACTGTCAGCACTATGACGTGCCCTAGGTGCTAGCTATGCCCTACTTGCACAAGCCCATAGGGTTTCTAAGGTCCTTCACTATCATCATCATCTAAGGAACTATCCTTTACCCTAACATACACGATCCTTCCTAGGGTTGGGTTGCCAAAGGTGCTAGGTCACCCATGGATCATATGGCATCCTAAAGGCATGTCCTTTCAAACACCTGGTCCAACACATCTCTCTCTATCCTTCACTCAGGGTTAGGGTTAGCATCATCCTCAGAGGATGTGTTGGGTCTCTACTTGCAATGGAGATCTCTATCTCCAAGACTAACATATCCTCCTGACAAGAAGGTCTAGCCTCAGGTTTCTTCTGAGGACATGACAACTTATGTCATACGACCTAAGCATGTATCTATTCTTTAATTTACACTTAATCTATTAAGCTTATGTCCATGACATCTTATTTTCATGCTTTTCATTAATTTCGTGGAGGATTCATTAAACCGTATTAACCTTACCCATACCTCAAGAGGGTGAGGAGAAGAAAGAAAACCCTAATCCTTTGTGTCCTTTTCAAAATTTTGTGATGAGAGGGGATGAATAAGATGAGAAGTCCTAAAGGTATCTTATTTCGATTCATACCCTAAGACTTTGGCCAGGCGGTCACATGGATCTGGGAGTCCTCGTATTCTGACTAGCGGTGCGGAGGAAAATCTTTCCAGCCCCCGGTCGTGATCCCTTTCTAGACACCTCTGTCTTTCGGATACTCCTCTAATAACTCCCTTGAGTTCTATGGAGTTTGTAAATTTTAATAATTATTAATGGTTAATTGAGGAACCCAAGCTCTGATACCAAATGTTACGACCCCACCTCCCGATAACCCCCAATTAAGGGAGACGAAGAGGTTGAGCCGCACTCATTAATCTCGGATCAAAGGTTCGACATATAACCATAAATAATTATTAAATTCTAACAGACTATACTGAAAATGGTAATAAAATTTGTCTTTACATAACTTTTGAAAACTTGGATCTCTAAACTTCTATCTACACCGATACTAATCTATCTAATCCTCCTTTGTCCTTTAATTCTCTTATAGTATCACATGTGCCACTTTACTGTTTGTTCTTTTCATTGTACCTAAAACGCCGACAAACAAAACGTCAGTCAGCCGAAGCTGGTATGTGGGGGAAACAGATAATCATGCAACTATGATAACCATGTAATCATTCAATTAATTATTTAACAACCAAGATTATGTTTTAAGCCAAACTACTCAATCCATACCTATCCACAACTCTGTGTTGTCCCTGTAAGGACTTATATGGTACCTCTATAAAGGTGACTTGATGGACCTACCCTCTAGGCAGCCAAAGTCTTTCATGACCTGATGGACCTACCCTCTAGGTAGCCATGTACTAGGTCAGCCATTACGACACAGAGGGGATTAATGATTGAGCTAGAAGGCATATACATTATATAATAGTCATAGTCACTTTATGATTGCAAGAAATAAATAAACATTCAACAGTTTAGTTGCATTCAATGCGATTAAACATCTGAGAATCCATCGGAAAACCTAAAGCGGTTATTCATAATCATAACCACATACCTGACCCATAGTAACTTGATGTCCATGCATTAACATTCAACACAATTAACAAGCAATCAACAATATCCTAAAAATAATGCATAACATCCAAGTGTCATTGTTTTATTCAAACATCCACAAGATCAACTTGGATTCCAACTTATAATTTCTAGGCCAACCTTATGGTTTTATTAGGTTTTTAGCCTTCATTATGCATTTATCACTTTTAATGTTCTTTTAGTTCGCAAACCCTAATTTCTGCATCATAGGCACAATTGAATGTCAAATAAGTCTAATATGTTTCTTTTACACTAAAACTATTATCTTTATCCTTTTAGGTCATATTCAAAACATTAAGGCTAATTATCATCTTCGGTTTCTTTCAAATTGACAAATCATATTTCATTATAGTTCAACTCACATATATGAACCTTATTTATCACTATTTCCACTTTTATACACTAGGAAACACTAATTATCCAAATAATTCACATTAAAGATCTTTGGTACTCAATTTATCTTCAAATCATCATATCTCTATTTTATTCGTCGATTTGTACAATTAAAACCATTAGAATTCATATCAACATAAATAAGGGTTTCTAATCCCATTTAAGGCATATTCATGTGCATAGAACCCTAAATTAAACCAACTATATAAAAAGATCATCTTTTTAAATCCTATTTTCACTTTTATTAACAACAGGTTAATATCAGCTTGAATTATCCGTCTATCATCAAATGTAAGGGTTTTTCCTTTGTTAAATCATTAAAGATGATAACTTTATGTACTTTTCCAATTTCAAGCATATTTATGCATATCAACTCCAAATTAGACTAATCATGTGCAAAGTTCTTCCTTTTTGAACATAATGTAACTTTTTACATTTAACAGGTTAATATCAACTCTAATGATCCATTAAACCCTATTAAAAACATTAATTATCTCAAAATAGGGTTTCTTTAATCATCATTATGTTAAAGTTGATAAATTACACTACTTTTCAAATTTCAAGAGGAACTGTCTTATAAACATATTTTATTTAGATTCCTCACGTCTTTCTGATCAACTTTCTCATATTACTTGTTTTAATCCGAGTTATGGTTTATTAGATACAAATTTAACAAGGTTTACCTTTTTTGGACCAATCAGAGCGCGCCACGTCGCTCTTTTCATGCAACGCTGCCCACGTTTTGGAAAACATAACGGAAAGACCGTTATGCCCTTGGTTAAGTCGCGCTCACCTTCAGCCCGCGAAGGGCATTTCCGTCCAAGCTGCCTTCCGCTCACCTTCAACCTCGAAGCCCTAGCAGCGGCAGGGCGCGATCCCGACTCTCACCCTGACCCCGATGACCACCAAGGAGGGCGGTGTTGCCTCCGACCTGCCCAGGCACACCCACAGGGCTTCCAAACAGCTGCTGCGGTGGTGTGAATCGGCTTGGGTAGGCCTTCAACACGGCCACCCTATGTAGTCGTGCTACGGCTGCCACGGCCAACTCGGTTTAAGGTACGCTCTCCCACGCACCTCAGGCATTGGTGGTAGTGGAAAGGTTCCGTCGCAACCCCCTCTTGTAGCCTCATGGCTCCGAAAACACCCAACTTCTCCTTAGCTAGGATTTAAGGGATAAAAGCATGGAAGAAGAGGAGAAGATACGTGGGGGGTCAACTGGACTCGCACTGGAAGGTCTATCCTTATATAGGGATGAGTATGAAGCCCTAAGGCTTGTCTCCTTGAGGACTCGAGTCTGATTCTTGAAAGGAAACTTACTTTCCTTGGTTGTGAAGCAACCATCCCTCCCTCTCTCTCTCTTCATTATCTTTTGATATTCTTTCTCCTTTTGATCTTAGAATTTCGAAGATTATTCCCATTATCTTACTTGTACTAGTGTCGGCACGAAATTCTATTTCCTTTTTAATCAAAATTACTTTCTTTTTAACAATACCTCATAATTCATTAATAATGCAACACATTATCCTCTTATTTTTCATTTTTAGTATTTTCTCTTTCTTTCCTCTTTATTGGGACTCATTGGATCCCAAGACACTCCATTATTTCGAAATTCCATTTATTGGATACTTATTATCCTTCTAGATGCATCTTTATGCATTATTTCACATTATTTTGTTTATTTATTATTAGAATATTTCTTTTTTTGAGGATTTCTCTTTATTTTTGTTTATTTTCCTCATTGACATTCCTTTTATCATTAGGAATCCTTGGAACACGAAATTCCACAATGGATCAGCTAATTATACCTTTTCCCACTTATTTCCAACATTTTCACATTATTTTCAATTTCTTTCTTTAATAAAGAAATATATAATTAATCTTTTCTTTTTCTTTTTACTTTTTCTTTGCAACTTTAGACTCCTTGGAACCCAAGGAATCCAGGAGGCACGAAATCCCTCTTTAGATTTGCCTTCTAGAGGTTTCTACATATTTCTTTTCTTCAGAATTCAATTATCCATTTACTAATTGAATTTCCTTGTTATTGGGCCCAATAGCCAATAAAGCCCACAACACAAACCTCAAGGATATTGTAAATGAAAAACATTTTGAAGCAAATTATATCATTATTTGTTCAAATATCTTTAATATGAGAAATTACATTTCTCACCAATTGAACCCAAAAATTGGGGTTATAACACTATTTTAAGGTTTGTTGACCTGAAAAGGATAAAATTTGAGAAATTGATCTAAGAAACCCTAAGGAATCCTAATGAGACCTAGAAACCTTAGAAAGGCATACCAAGTCAATAAAGAGTTGTTTGGATGTAATGGTAACAACTAGGTATTTTACATGTTTTCAGGATCAATGTTTGCTTGATTGATTGATTGGCTTGATTGATTGGACATCTAGTTGAATTTGTATATAGTGCTTCTTTGAGATATACAAAATAGGTATGTAGTTAATTATGAGTACACACATTATGTTTCCTGATGAATCTTGAGGATTTATTGATTGTAATGAAATTAAACTAATTACTGTAATCTTTAAAGTGACTATGTGTATAACAATTTTAGTATATGTGTGACTATCTCGAACCTACATACCATCTCTGGATGTATGATGCAAGACCAAGCCCTAGAGGGAAGGTTTGAAGTGGTCAAGCCCCGAAGGGAAGACCACTGGCACCCAGAGAGGTGACCTCAGGCACCAAGCTCTGGATAGAGAAGGTGGCCTTAAGTCCCTTGCAAGGACTAAGCCCTAAGAGAGGGTACCCTAGAGTATGTGTAAAAGCAGTTGAGAAGTTACATTGAAAATGTAAATTTGGCATTGTTAGCAACTACTTGATATGAATAGATTGTTAGAGCCTAATTGAAATGTTTTTTGTCACCACATATCAATATATTCATTTAAACTGACTGGCATTTTGTTCGTCGGCATTTTAGGTAATATATAAAATTGGAAAATAGTAAAGTGGCATCTGTGAAGATTAAAGCTAAAATAATAAAGGAGGATTACATAGATAGAATTCTTCTATGGGTAGAAGTCTCAATTACATAATTTTGAAGGTATGATAAAGTAAAATTTTATTCCAATTTTCTATTTAGTCTTTTGTAGAATTCATTAATTATTTCTTATTATTTGCAAAACCATTGATCCTATTTTTTTGGGATAACGCCTCTGACTTCTTGGTCTTCCTAAATTGGGTACACCCATGATGACAACTTCCAACTGTAGTGGCAAAAACTCTTGCTCTATATAGTTCTAGCTTATTTCTTATCGGGTCATGAACTAGAGATATCTATCTCTTTCTTCTTCTTTTGTTCCTTTAAGTGAAAAGGATATATTTCTTTTTCACTTACCTTTCTCCTTATCTTGAGTGCAGAAGACTCAGGCTCCAACTCAACCTCAAAACAATTATTCGCCTTACTTTCATCCTTGGACTCTCATCTATTGATCATCATCACATGTTTGTCCTTCTTCATTCATGCTTGAGCATTAATCACCATGCCAAGCAACTCATATGGAGGCTTAGCCATGTTATTCAAGTGATAGCACTCGATAATATGGATATATATGATTTAGACAACAAATGTAGAATCATATCTAAGGTCAACTCTTGACCTAACAGAAATCCCAGTCACTTTTGGTGTTCCATATGCCCAATCATTTTGAGCACATGGAGCTTTACTGGATTTCCCTCTATCAGTTTGCACTCAAATAATGCTTTGAAGACATTATACTTTTCTTTCTTTACATGATTCCTAAGATGTGTTACCATCTCAAGAATGTCAATGTTTTCATGTCATTCATGCAAGTCATACTTCATACAAATAGTATAAGGTACTCAATGTCTACGGTGTCATTGGCATGCTTCAAGTAAGCATCCATTTCAGCCTTAAGTGCATTTGGATCAGGTTCGTCTAGCTCTGGTCTTTCAAGGACATAGAGCTTTCATTCATTGGTGAGAATGCTTCTCAAAGTCCTAAACCATATGTGGAAGTTAATCCCATTTAGTTTTGTCCTTCTCAAGGACTAATCACAATAATAACATGTTTGTGTTTGCCAATAGATTCTACAAAGAAAAATTGTAACTTTTCAAAACATTTTTTATTTTTTTGATTTGATAAGTTAATGATATTAGTCAGGCCTTTAATTAATTATCAATCCCACTATTTTGTTCAAATTGATAACCCTCATATATTAATTTGAAAGATTCCAGTGTACAATCTTCTAGTGAGCCAAGATCCAAAATAATTCAACTATTACCCAGCCAATGCCAGTGTCCATAGTCAATTATTATGGTAGGCAACTTTTGCCAATTGCATCATATACAATTCATGGATATATGATATGCGCAACTCATTGACATAGTCATCTGCATGCCTCTGGTGCTTAATCCCATTAAGTACACTCAATTAAGCCTAACCCAAAAGCCAACACGATAGAATATGCACCATGCTTGGGCAGAACCTACATATCGACCATCACACTTTCACGAGATGGATGGCTCATCATGCTTGGGTGTAACCTAAGCTTGGTTGATCAAGCTTTTCATGTGTGTTGCTTATGGAAAACGTCTAAGACTTAATATTATATTGAGGGATTTTATATATAAATAGATATACATATCCAATCACCACATACTTAGTACGTATCATATTCATGCTATAAACACAAATGAGAACATGCAATATAAAACACACAATCGATGTTTATGGCCATTCTATTATATTTCCATAGAGTCACAAGAAATTACTACCACATAAGGTCCACATCATATGCAACTTGTTGTTGATGAAGATATTTTCTTAAACCAATATAGGTTGATCGGTTCAACTCTTGAATTGGTCGTCTCTCCTCTTAGTCACTCGGTTGGACTCTTAAAATGATTCTCTAGTCTTCAAGTTCAAGTAACGTCTGGACTCATTCAACCGGTTGCTTGGGACACCAGTCAATCGATTCATCCTCCTGCCGTATGGCCTCCTCGGTCCTCCAATTGATAAGTTTGTCTCATGAATCATTTGGTTGGTCAAGTGTAGAATTTTTTCTCAGATGAAATATAAATTAAAACTATCCTATTTGTTATTATATTGTATAAGGGAAAACCTCTAGTTATATTCAAGGGGAAATAGGAAGAAGAGCATTAATTTAGATTTGTAAAGAAGGGAGGGGCTTGATATGTAAACCAAGATATAAATAGGAATAAACAACCACAACCATGCACACACAGATCAAGGGTTCTTGGCCATAACCATGATTCACATCTACCACCAAAACTAACTTTTAGGATGACGTGTGTCAATTGCATATATATATATATATATATATATATATATATATATATATATATATATATATATATATATATTAGTTCGTGAATCGTATGTGGTAATTAACCCAATATGCACATTGATCAGTTTAATATTCACATTTTATGCAATAAAAATAAATCTGATCATATTGATTTAAATCCAGATACACTATAAATTGGTGTGGCTCTGATACCACTGTAGGGAAATCAGGGCGACAGATAAGGCGGCGGAAAAAAAATTAAAATCCAATTCCCCTTGATAGTAATATCGCATCAATAACAATATATATATGAAGGAAGGTAACAAGAATTATACTTGGTCCAGGAGCAAGTCCATTAACAACTCTTAATGCAGTACCATGCTTCTTCTGCAAGTAGTAGCGAGCTTCTTTTTTAGGCAGTAGCATGTACCTTCTTCAACAACACTCGAACAGTCGTCAGCAATGACCTCCTAGTATGGTCACCACAGATGGCGATTGATGGAGTTCTCCTAGAAGAAGAATCCTCCAACCTTTAGATAAGTCCACATGGACCAATGAGAACTCCACATTGTTCTACCAGAGCCAACAGGAAGGAGTTGTCCCTTTTAAATGTCAACTTGCTAGAGTATACACTCTCCCAC
This sequence comes from Alisma plantago-aquatica, assembly GCA_963693085.1. Taxonomy (NCBI): domain Eukaryota; kingdom Viridiplantae; phylum Streptophyta; class Magnoliopsida; order Alismatales; family Alismataceae; genus Alisma; species Alisma plantago-aquatica. The sequence continues at coordinate 862,638,278 of OY856411.1, forward strand.
ATTTGTCTCTCCCTTTCTATCCCTCCCTTTATCGGGTAGGACTTGCTCAGGCACTCTATTGGTTACCACAACCAGAGAGGACAACAATCGTCAAAGAAACTACTATGTCTGAGAAGTCCCAAGTAATCCTCTATTTATGGGAGTAGCTAGGGTCAGGGTTTCCAATATGTGTGGGAGTCAAAAGGGTCAGATTCACAAATTTTCCAGAACATGCATAGGGCGAACCGATCATTTTGCATAGCCAACCAGTTGTTTCATGAGCGAACTAGTCATTGTTTGCAGTATCCTATTCTGAATCACATTGGCTTTTAATGCATGATTCATGCAAAACATGACGTCAACACTAATCCTTGATCCAATCAAATTGACCATTGAATCAGGCAGTTAATCTCATGAACCAGTCGGTTGGGACCTATAAATTAGTTGATTCACTATGTGAACTGGTCATTTCACATCCTGGTTCATCCATTGATCAGCCAATGTAGATTCCAAATGACCTGACACTCCAACTGATCGATTCAACACTTGAGCTGGTCAGTTCAGATTCCAGTCAGTCAACTTTGAACCTTAGTTTTTTAATTGAATACCTAAACACTTTTAGTAATCAAGTTCAACATCATTCATGGATATACTCCCATTCCAAGTGTATCATATGTGTGTGACCCTATAGGTCCAAAATTACATTGGTAGTGAATGTCCATAACCAACTTATGGCATCACAAGTAATGAGCGGTATCTAGAAACACATCATTTCTACCCAAGTAATTTGGAAAGTTGGTGAACAACTTCAATCTACAATCTGTGATCAAGGTTATCGTGATCATATAGTTCCTTTGTCTTTGATATTCATATTGAATCAAGGCATGGAATCGTCACCGTTTCAACGATCAATCCATGTTCCTTAAACTAGAGCAGACTGTATGAGATGCACATGAGCTCACATATCACATATTGAGTCACAATCTCTTATAGGAGGGGCAAATCCCATCTACATCACTCACATTCTATCCCCATGTGTTGCGGTGCACCTGAGCACCATCTTTATGGAAACCCTTATTTAGGACCACGGTGGATGATGTCAAAGTACATGAATGATATGTAATGAATGTAGTGACTTCAGGTCTAAGTACCACAATCACCACGATCACTATGAGAAATGATTTTGACTACCATTCCATGGTCCCCATGTATCACTCTCATGGTGGGTCTGTCTGATACATTGTTCTCTAACATGTACCTATGTTCTTGAATTGATATCACATATCATGACTAATGAGACTTTGTCATGAGTCAACGCACACTCTAGTCTTATGTATTACTGTTGTTCGTTTTGCTTCCACAATAATACCTGACTAGGGACATAACAAGAACATACATACTCTGAACATTCATATGATGTCATTGTTCAAGTCACATACTTGATGGCATACGTCATCAAGTAACATCGTTCTTTAGACATCTACTATGTCTGTGCTATCATCCCATGCTGATACAAACATAATATACAACATTACCTTTGTTATCAAATCAGGTATTAAATGCCACATTCCAATCATCATATGAGTGGCTCTCTAGGAATACACACCAACTAAAGTTTCTCCTTCTACTGCCCGCTCATTAGACAAGGGCGTGTGGAGGAGAGTCTAGGATGGCCTGGGCGCCACCAGTGATATGAATGAATGGGATACGTCTAGCTAAGAACCCTAATCCCTTCTTCCATCATAAACCTACCGCTCACTTGATACCCCTTTCTCCGACCACCATCACCACCCCTAGTAGCTCTTCATGTCCAATAGTGTAGGGCGGAGGGCATAGAAGCCTTGCTGCGGTAGAAGTTGTTAGCTTAGAGTCTCTAGGGGTTACCCCACCCCCTATTTTCAGCCGTCCTACGTGCATCGTGAGGCATTATCAATAAATAAGATGACTCAAGGCAGTAAATTGACTAAAGTTCCCCAATTGTGTGATCCAACGTGATCACTACGTAAGGGGAAGTTGGGTAATTTTGCGTATATTAATAAGCATCATGGGTAAGAGTTGCATAATGTATTTTCCGTTGATGTCGCACAATGTTATTGGCATGTGTAAGAGTATTGTTGTAATAATTGTGGAAATTAAATGATTGATCAAAATATAATCATATTATATATCATGTAGATCTATAAAATGAGAGGAATGTAAAAAACAATATAATTGACACTTAGTTATGCTTCCTATTCCAAATGTAGTGCTCAAAGGTGTTGGTGTGGTGGGTAAAGAATAAAAACCCTAGTTTTTATGAATAGGTTGCTAATCATGATTCTTTGATATGTAATTTGATGATATGGAATATAATAATGATTTGACAGTATTATAATCATAATGGTGATAATTTGGGTTTCTAATGTAAATAACCATGCATATGAAGAATTAGGGTTTTGAGTTAAAGATTATAACTTGTGATAATCTTAATGAACTCAAACTAAACTAAATGTTCATAATGATAGGATATGATTGATCTAATCATTAAGGTTTCACCAAATGTTCAACATGCATTGGGAATACGGTTGTACCCTTATTCCTTACCAAAACCTAAACCCTAGATTAGGACTTAGTAGGGTTTAATCTGTTTAATGTGATGGTGAAACTTTAGGATTTACATACATGTAGATTATATGATTGCATTCCTCTTTTCTTACTTGATTGGATGATATACTTAAATTACGATGTGATAATCTACATGGTTCTACAAGAGGTACATGGTTTGATTATGACTACCCACAATATAGATTTCTGGTTTTTTTGAGGATTTCTTGAGGATTGAATGACTAAACTATTGGATATTTATTTACATTATGTTCAATTATAATGCCACTATAAGATTATGTGAAGAAATTGTCGGTTCTTATTTGCATAAAGAATGAGAATATGTGAAGAAATTTTTGGTTTTTATTTGCAATTATTTGATGGAATATATGTTGTTAGTTTACTTGCACACCTTTGCATGCACCCCATGTACATAGTATATTTAAATATATTGAGCCGCATTTTTGTTTCACGGCGTTTTATGTACATGCTAATATGAAGAGTTCACAAGATGATGAATCAGATGAAATTACCTAAAGGTACTAAAGATAAATAAATGAGGATTTGATAGTTACTTATTCTCATATGTGCAATTATGATGATAGAAATTCATGTAACTTCTTAGAGGAGCTTTTTGTAAACAACATTTGAATTAATGAAAATTATATGCTATTATTTGTTATTTTGTTAAATCGAGATCCTTGAGAAATTTTAGTTAATGGCTCTCAACTTTTTGGGTCTTTCCTTAATTGAGGGATGCTGAACAGTGACTTCGTTACATTTGGATTCACAATTGAAAGCTCTACCACATGAAATACATCAGGGAGAAAGGTGATCACATTGATAATGTTCAAAATTAGATGAAATAAGGTGATGTATTAAAGCATGATACGTAGTTTAAATCTAAAAAAGCCACATATTGGGAAGTTAATCATTGATATAATCAAATTGGGGTATCACAACACCCAAACTATGAAATTGACATCAAACTGAGTAAGAAATTCACTTAATGAGAGAGAAAGTGTATACTAGAGGAGAGAGAAAATTCAAGTTGTCACATCCTTCCCTCATTAAAAGAAATTTCATCCTAAAAAATCATGCAAGGTCACATTCAAAAGTTAAAGTTCATATTCATCGTGTTTAGGCAACAAATCTAGGTGTCTAGGCATCTACCATGATGGGGTGCACACTTAGGCTATCATCAGCTAGGGTGTTCCTGTTCTCATTATATACATAGTAGTGAGTGTTTCATCATGTTTTGACATCATCTTGACATTAGGGTTCCCTAACCCTTATCCCTACTACATTAGGGTTTTCTATTCATGTACTCATGCGAGCCAAAGGTGTGCTATCAAAATCTATGTTACCAATTTCTCAATTGAACGTATTCATTATCATGCCTTGAAAACAATATTATAATTGGACTTATATTTTCACCTTTACGCTAGATTTCATGCATGGTTTAGGTTTTCCCCAAAACTCTTCCTATTATTCCCAATTAGATACTTTATTTTGCATTTTGGGTAAGAAATTAAATGTATTCATTACTATTGAAGCTACAATCTCAAGGCATCCATATCAAGTTCATGATTCCAAATTTATATCTTTCATTTATGGTATGGTTTCATATTAGGTCTAGCTTATGTGAGTGAATTATCATACATATGTCAAATTTTAACTTAAATGAGATAATTCATGTATTAAGCATCATTTCAAGAACAAAATTATCTTCAATGTCAATGTTTTATAATTACTTCACTTGTATTTAAATGGAGATCCACATGTTCAAGCCACTCAAGCTAAGACCTATTTATGTCTAACAAGACATGCTAACGACAAACATCTACTCATAACACATTTTCTACTCAACATTCAAAAACAAGGGCAACCATTAGATTCCTTCACATAGAGACACTAACTCGAGTATGAGGCTCATCGTGGAGGTCACACATCATATACATTATCTTAGGGTTTTGGGACATCTCCCTCATCTAGATAGAAAACATACATATTCTCAAATGCCTCCATCTCTAGGGTTAGATCTTTTCATAGAAAATCTATGGTTCAAAATTATCAAAAGAGACACACACTAGGTGATTCAACTCATATACCTAGAAGTAGTTTATATAGGGACTCATCATCATGTATTTCATTCATATTTTTCAACATTTGACATATATTTGGAGGTTAATCACTATGACCTTCTCCTGTGTCAGGTTGACTCATACCAAGAGGTCACATGTATCGTATGTCCCATGGTAGATGTCCTTCTTTATAAATATATTAAGGTATGTGTTGGTCCCACCTCATAACTCACTATCCATACATCAACATGCACATCACTGGGTACAAAAAAAAATGCCAACCCACTACCTATGTTTAGTACATCAACCAATTCATATGTACCATACATGGTGCTAGGTTTAACTAGGATTGCATGGTCAAACTCATCTCATGTCATAAAACCTACTTGAATCATCCAACCTCAAATGTAAATCATCAAGAAGCAAGCTTATAATATCAACATCAACTTCAACATCAACATCAACATCGAGATTGACATTGACATCAACATTCATCATCAACTTAGATCATCTATGTGATGACCTGACATCAAATCAAGCCAAATCACCACTCGTAATTATGTGGAATGACCATAACCAGCGGATTAACAAAAATCACAAAAATTAAAACCATTTTGCAAAGAGATCCATTTCTAGGAAACTCTTAAAGAAAGAACCAACACTTTATATACATCATGGTTCGTATTGTACATCCATTGTACCATCTCATCGCGAGGATAACATATACATGTTGCTTTTCCCAAACATATACATAAGCAACATAAAACCTCAAGGCAATCAAGCCAAAATCTCAGATCATTCATAAAATCATTACGTACTAACTCCCAAGGACCTGAGAGTACATAGACGATAGATAGGACTTCTATCTACAAGACACGACAAATAATACACTCAACCTGAGCTGTTACTACTGTCTATGCTGATGTTGTTCTCCCTCTGTAGTATGGTCTCTCACTACTATAGAAACAGCATTCAACGTCGCTTTTAAAGGCGTCGGTTTTTTATTAATACCGACATTGTTAACATTAAACGTCGGTTAATAAGGACATCCGACGTCTATATTTGAAGACCATCCAGACACGGGTATCACTTTTCATTCAGTGTCGGTTGAAGAAAAGAAATCGACGCCTAAAGTAGCCCGCGAAATCCAATTTTTTTGAGAAAAAAAAATTGCGCCAAAGTATCAGATACAATGTCGGTGTTTTACCTAATAACCGACACTGAATGAAGATAAAATTTGTGCCAAAAGTTCCAATATGGGCATCGGTTGTCTTAGCATAACCGACATGATAAGGGTGTGTGTGTCGTCCCTTCCAAAAAAATTAGGGTAAAGGAATATCCAATTGGACGTCGGTTTGTTACTATTAACCGACACTTAATATTTTAGGTGTCAGTTTTTTAGATAACCGACACCTTTTACAAACTTAATAGACCCACAATCACCTGAGTCTTTCCCTTTCTTCTATTTCATCGTGAGAATTCTCCTCTCCTGCTGCTCGCCTAAAATCGCCCGACGACGCCCCCGCCCGCCCACATTCAACCTACTGCTCGCTGTCGTTGCTGCTGGTGCGTCTCTGCTCACCGCCACCGCCGCCACTGCGTCCTCCTTCTCCTGTTGCCATTCTGCTCACCGCAGTCAACCTCCATTTTCTCCGCCTTCTCTACTCACTGCAGTCAACCTCCACCGCCACCGCCTGCTCTGCACACCGCCTCCTTCTCTGCTCACCATTGTTGCTCTCACACCACCGCCGCCGCTCTTCTCCACACTTCTAGGTAGCCCTCTTCTTCTTCCTTCATGCCCCTCTTTTCTTCCTTCTCCCTTCAGGCCCCTCTTCTTCTTCCTCCTGCTCCCTCTCCATGACCGTGTGGGCTGGCCACAACCACAGCCGTGGCCAGCCCACATGGTCGTGGCCTTGCTTTTATCCATTTGGTAAGGAGGGAGCGGCAAGAAGAAGATACATTTGCAATTGAATACTAATGCTTGACCTAATTCTGTAAATTTTGATGCATGTTGAATTAAGATATTAAAACCCTAATACACATTTCACCATAATCTTGAATTAACTATATTTCTGAAATCTTGTGATCAATCTATGTAAGATATTAAAACCCTAATGTTAAATCTCTAATTTTGTAGTGATGTGTCACCCTAACATCTACATGAATCCCTATTGTATGATGTAGATTGATGATAATGCATGAGCTAGTTTGAAATTTTGAAATCAATTATGAATCTCTCCATCCCTAGGTCATACTAATTTATGTGTAATCTTTATCTTGATGATGAACATGCATGGACACTCAAAATGTTGAAATCAATGTTATAGAATGACAACACATGTATTTGTTGGCCTAGAAACCCGTCCAAGATTTACTCATTAGGAGTAAATCTTTGATAGTCCCCGGTTTGGGACTATTCTTGAACACCTAATCTCACTTAGGATGTTAGTGTATAATGTGTATTTGGTTTTCAAGAAAATTCCGGTAGAATTTCCCCATTTGTTCTCTAAGTACATCTGTACTTGAAGAACATCGGGGAAATGCTGCCAAAATTTTCTTGAAAACCCAATACACATTATACACTTACTAGTGAGATTAGGTGTTCAAGAATGGGATAGGTGGTACACATTTATTATATATAAGAATGAAAACACATGTATTTGTTGGCTTAGAAACATGTCCAAGATTTACTCATTAGGAGTACATCTTGGATAGTCCCCGGTTGGGACTGTTCTTGAACACCTAATCTCACTTAGGATGTAAGTGTATAATGTGTATTTGGTTTTCAAGAAAATTTTGGCATCATTTCCCCGTTTGTTCTCTAAGTACATATGTACTTAGAGAACAGTGGGGAAATGCTGCTGAAATTTTCTTGAAAACCCAATACACATTATACAGTTACTAGTGAGATTAGGTGTTCAAGAATGGGATAGGTGGTACACATTTATTATATATAAGTATGACAACACATGTATTTGTTGACCTAAAGTTTTAACCATGCAAAAACTCTAATCCTAGACCCTAATCTTGTTGTAATATATACTTGTTTTCTCTTTGATCATAGAATGGATAGATCATGGATGTCCATTCGCAATCGCTGCACCCCAGAGTTTATTTCTGGTCTTGATCAGTTTATTAGATTTGCTGAGGAACATAGGAAACAACCTGGAGATAGGTTCTACTGTCCATGTAGGCATTGCGGTAACAACTTGAAAGTCAGCACTGGTGATGAAATCAAAAGTCATGTCATGTGCAACGGAATTATACAAGGCTACACAGAATGGCACTAGAATGGAGAGATTTCAAACTCGAAACCAGTGGATGTCGATAGCAGTGCTTGTGTGGAAGAAGAAATTGCCTCCGATGACATAGATGTGAATGAACCAGTTCCAGTAGACATCGTTGATGCGATGCTGGATAGTTGTGGGGTAGAGCACACCGATCCACCTCCCATTTTTAGAAACATTGTGCATGATGCTGAGATATCATTATACACAGGTTGTACTAAGTTTACGAAGCTTAGCGCTATGTTGAGATTGTATAAGATGAAAGCTAACAATAGATGGTGTGACAAAAGCTTCACGTCATTGTTGTCTTTGTTGAAAGAAATGCTTCCTAAAGGAAACGAGCTGTCAATCTCAACATACCAGGTAAAGAAACTGTTGTGCCCAATGGGAATGGATGCCAAGAAGATACATGCATGCCCGAATGATTGTGTATTATTTCAAAAGGACTATGTGGATTTGAAAGATTGTCCAAAATGTGGTGCGTCACGGTATAAATTGACGACTTCGGGGGAGTCCAAAATTGGTTCTCCTGCCAAGGTGATGTGGTATCTACCTATAATATCACGGTTTCAATGCTTGTTTGCCAATCCGATAGATGCGAAGAATTTGAGGTGGCATGTAGATGTTAAGAAAAATAATGATGGGATACTACGCCATGCGTCTGATTCCCCACGGTGGAAGAAGATTGATCTATTGTACCATGAATTTGGTGAAGAAGTCGGGAATCTAAGACTTGGGCTTTATACAGATGGGATGAATCCGTACGGGACATTGAGCAGCTAACATAGCACTTGCCCAGTCATGCTTGTTATATACAATCTTCCTCCCTGGCTGTGTATGAAAAATAAGTATGTAATGTTGTCTTTGTTGATATCGGGCCCTAAACAACCTGGAAATGATATCGATGTTTATCTTGAACCTCTGATTGATGAATTAAAGAAACTCTGGGGTGAAGGTGTGATGACCTATGATGCTTCATGAAGAGAGACATTTCGTTTGCATGCTATGTTGTTTTGCATTGTTAATGACTTTCCAGCATATGGGAATTTGTCTAGATATAGTGTCAAAGGAGCTAAAGTGTGTCCTATATGTGAAGAGAACACTGATTCAACAAGACTAAACATGGCAGTAAGACTGTATATCTCAGTCATCGAAGGTTTCTTACGAAATTCCATCCGTATTGTAGGAAGCACAAAGCATTCAATGGATTGAATGAGGAACGGAGTGCACCTAAACCTATACCAGGGGAGGTTGTTTATGAAAGAGTAAAAGACTTTGTCAATGAATTTGGTAAGAGATCACAATGTACTATGGCCACACGGAGTGAAAAATCTTTATTCAAGAAGAAGATAATATTTTGGGATCTTCCTTATTGGAGTTCTTTGATAGTCAGGCATTGTTATCGATGTCATGCACGTTGAGAAAAATGTCTGTGATAGTGTCATTGGTACTTTGTTGAATATACCAGGTAAGACTAAAGATGGGATAAAATCCAGACTGGACCTACGTGAAATGGGAATAAGGTCAGAATTAACAGAATTATGTGAAATGGGAAATCGGAGAACATACTTACCTCCCGCTTGTTACACATTGTCTAGAAAGGAGTAGAAAGCTTTTTGTGAATGTTTGGTAAATCTTAAGGTGCCACATGGTTACTCATCCAACATCCGTAGATTGGTATCAATGAAAGATCTGAAGTTGATAGGTCTTAAATCTCATGATTGTCACACTCTAATGCAACAAATATTGCCTGTGGAAATTCGATCTATATTGTCGAAGCATGTAAGGTTTGCAATCACCAGACTTTGTTTCTTTTTCAACAGTCTGTGCAACAAAGTTATTGACCCTGATACTCTCGATAATTTGCAAAGAGAAGTGGTTGTTTTCCTATGTCATCTTGAGATGTATTTTCCTCCGTCGTTCTTTGATATCATGGTACATCTTGTTGTCCACTTGATTAGGGAAGTGAAAATGTTGGGACCAGTTTTCTTGCATTGGATGTATCCCTTTGAACGATACTTGAGCATTTTTAAAAGTGATGTTCGGAACCGTTATCGGCCTGAAGGGAGTATTATTGAGGGTTATGTGGTGAGAGAGGTTATGGATTTTTGCAATGACTTTCTCAGTGGTAATGACACTCCTGGTAATGACAAGAATATTGAGGAGCAATTTGGCAAAGGAATTTTGGGATCACGGGTGAAATTAATCAGCCGTGAGAAGTTGGAACAAAGTCTTACATCAACTATCTCAAACACCAGATGATATTACTAAAACTATCAAATGCCTCGCCTTTAAACCAAAATTAAATGTTATGTCTTATGAAGTGTATGACATTAATGGATTCACATATTACACAAAGCGCCAAGATGATAAGAGTGTCGTCCAAAATAGTGGGGTCACCCTTCAAGCATCGACTATCTTTTTTGCAAGTGCAAAGGATAACAGTCCACGTGAAGCTAAAATGTCATATTACGGTGTCATTGAAGACATATGGAAGTTTGACTACATAGATTTCAGAATTCCGCTCTTCAAATGTAATTGGGTTGATAACACCAAAGGAGTTATAGTGGATGAATTGGGTTTCACTTTAGTGAACTTTGAAAAGATTGGTGAGAAGGGTGAACCCTTCATATTGGCATCACAGGCAAAACAAGTATTTTATATCGATGATCCTGCAAATGATAAATGGTCGGTTGTTCTTCATGGTAAAAGATAGTTCATTGAAGATCCTATAGATGAAGAAGAGTACTATGATAAGTATGATGACTCCAATCCATTCTCAGTTGGGTTGCCAACACCAGCAAATATTGAAGCTAATGATGACTTGTATGTGCACGGAGATCACAATGAAGGATTGTTAATTGATAAAAAATCACAATATTAGAGGCATGTTTATATTTTTTTATATGTTTTGTTTTTCTGAATGTGAACTTTACAATGTGAATTACTTTACAATGTGAATGTGAACTTTATAATGTGAACTTTACAATGTGAATTACTTTACAATGTGAATGTGAACTTTACAATGGGAGCTTTACAATGTGAATTACTTTACAATGTGAATGTGAACTTTCAGATGGCTGAGCATTCTTCTGATGACCGTGCTAATGATTACCGTGAGGGTGAGGAAATCAATGTGCCTCCTCACAATGTAAGTTTTAAAAATATATCATAGATTTCTATTTATATGTCCATTTATAGTTATATCCTGTAAGTGTGCTTATTTTGTCAAATTTTAGGTTGATGATGCACATGTACTCTCTGAAGCACTTGAGGCACTTGATGAGAAGCACCAAAAAGTTGACAAGATAAGGGGAATCACTATGATGAAGAAGTTAATAGCGCAAAGGGGCAATGGACCCAAACTTGTTGTGGATTTTGATAATGCAAGAAATGCAATTGGAGTGAATCACAATTTGTTTGTTTCATATCTTGGGTATGTTACTCGTAGCCATTGCGGTTGTAAGATAGATTCTTGGCATAAAGTTCCTAAGGGGAAGAAAGACGCAATATGGAAGGATTTATGCATGAGTTATTATTAATTTGCAATTCTATTTTGTAGATTACTAATTTTTTGGATACTAATTAATAGCAATTCTATTTTGCTGAGTATATTTGAATTGGATGAAAAGTTGTATCATAAATGTGTGATGCAACGCTGTGGGAGAGTCCTAAGGAACTATAGGAAAAATCTCACCCGAGAATACATAAAACAAGGTGACAAGAGGAAGAAGACAACCACTGAATAGTGGAACTTCCTAGACCAAGAAGAATATGACGCGTTTTTTGCTTCAAGACAAACTGATGAATTCAACGTATTAGGCGTCACTCCCAATTTAATTAATATATGTTGTATTCACCTATTCAAGATTAACATTTAGTGTTACTAACCAAATCATTAATGTGCATACTAACTAGGCCCTCAGTGAGGCACAAAAAGTAAGACGTGCACTGAATGTGCATGACCACACAATGGGTCCAAAGGGGTATGCAGGCATTCGCCGAAGACTACAAACTGAGTCTACTGCTCAGTCTACTTCTACTCAGGAATCCTCTACTATAGGTACCATACCTCTACCTCACCATGATGTCTTGATGGCTGGGAGGCAAAATAAGAAGGGAGAAATAAGGAAGCCCGCAACTGCTGAGGCGGCTGCAAAAATGGTAAAATACAACTCTTAGAGCAATCGTTCGAATATTGATTATTTTTGGTGTTTACTTAATTACAAGTTTTTGTTTTGGCAATTAGCGGGAGTTGCACGAGCTGAGGAAACAAGGCAAGTTCATCCCTGAGGGCACACAAGATGAATTGACAGTTGCTCTGGGTAACCCAGAGCATCCTGAACGTGTTAGGGCTGCAGGCACTGGTGTGGGCATCAAAGCATTCTTTGGGCCATCCCAGAACAACCATGTCCCAAAAGCGGGACTTTCACAAGAAGTGGTAACCTATTCTTTCTTTATAATGTTGCTATAAAAGAGAATTCAATAATCAAAAGCTAACATTTCTTTTATCCATGTATAGGTAGATAAGATAGTTGATAGGAAACTCGAAGAAGCAATGAGCAAGTGGCAGGCATCTCTGACTGCCACTCAGCAGACAGTACCAATGGCGTCCCGCTCTACTCTAACTGCAGAGGTTGGGAGTAATCATGTAGACCCACCACCTAGCACATCCACTGTAAGTATTTTTATGACATAGTAACTAGTCTTTTCAAGATGATATGTTTTCAAGATGATATGTATATATGTATATAACATTCTTTACACAAACATTTGTAGGGGTTGAAGCCATGCCATTTAAAAACTAAAGAATTTGTCATTGCAGAGGCGTCGACTTACCCATCCCTACTAGGGGAAATGCTTCATGGGTCTCCATTACCATCTGGTTGGGTTCGTGTGAGCCTGGTACGTATATTCCCCAATTGGATGGATCTTCCATTGCCATATGCCCACCCAAATTGTGAAATGCTTGGTGAGGCAGAAGGCAGAGTGATATTGTGGCCAAAAGTGGATGTCCTATATACTGAAACTATATGGTAAATTTACATTTCGTTAAATTGTTAGTATGTGTATATGATGTCAATTGATTTGAAATTATATATATATATATATACAGGTTAAAAAGAAGACACCCAGAGCATCTAGGCCTCCACCTCCACCTCCTACATTACCAAGTTGGGTTCCACAGGACCTACCTATCCCGTTAGGTCCTAATTGTAGGGGTATGGCAATATGGTTAGGATAACATGATATAAATTGCCCTATAACTATATCTATAGATGCGGATGTTGTAGGTCAATCATACGAAAGCAAACTATTTATACAAGATATTTTGGAGTTGTTTTGATATGATTGGCTGAATACATCTATGATAGAGCTATGGATAAGGTGATATCTTCTTTATACATCCATATACCTTGTGTAGGATCTGGTGATCTGATTTCTTATTTATTAATGCATACGTAATACTTGTTTTGCAGCTACTTAGACAAGATATGTGCATATTTTTCATTCAAACATATAGGATTTTTTATTCCATCTTTGATTAGTCTAGTAGCTAAAGACCCTCCGTCAGTTCAACAATACTACTGTGATGTTTTTACAAATTTTGGTCAAAATAAGAAGATGGTGATAATAACTCCATTCAATGTGGAGTAAGTTTACTTTGCTTATAATTTGGACTTAAGAAAATTACATTTTTATTGTGGATTTTGAGTTATTAATTTTTAACTTTTTTACCTCTAGTGGTATGCATTGGGAGTTACTAGTTATTGTCCCTGAGATGTTCACTGTCTATTATCTAGATCCTAAGGGGACTAAATTGAATTCAAAATATGGATACAAAATGAAAATGACATTATTCTGGTGATAAATATTTCATTTTCATATCTGTTAACATATGTTATTACATTACTATTTAATTATGCAATGTACTGTGTTACATTAACATGTAGGGGTTTAGATGAGCTCAAAAAGGCTGGAGGAAAGGTCCCCATGAAAAAGAACTAGCCAATCATTTGGAAAGACGTGGAAGTAAGTTCCCGACTACAATGTATATATTATTTATGTGAACAATGCTTAATAAGTTGTATTTTTTAATATTTTGTATGTTTCAATTTATAGTGTTCTACACAAGATAACGGATGGGCATGTGCATACTATGTGATGTGATTTATGAACATGATTATTAAATATGCCGCAGTGGACATCGATACCATTCCTGAGGTATTATATATAGTCTCATTAGATAATATGAAATATATCAATCTTATTTATATATTATTAATTATATATATACATCATTCTCTTTGCAGGTGTTTAAAACTGACCACACTATAAGAAAGGCCTTACCAGATGTACATGCTCCCTATATGATGGAAGAATTAAATGATGTAAGAGAAGAATGGGCAACAACCATACAAGTAGTGGGGGTTTTAACATATAATTGGGATGTTGATAGAGAATAATGACTAAAGAATGATATTTTGTAAATGAATTTCTAAATTATAATATGTGTGAATGTTTCTACATGTCTGAATGTTTCTACATGTGTCTGAATGTTTATACATGTGTGAATGTGAAAATGAATGAAAATGTTGGCTGCTATATGAATGTTTCTACATGTGTGAATGTGAAAATGAATGGAACTGCAAATTGCTACATGAATGGTTCTACATGTGTGAAAATCAAATGGAACTGCAGGTTGATAAATGTGTTAAAATTAATGTTGTTAATTTTGCAAGTTTTTGGCCTGTTGTTGGCTGATATCAATGGATGTCGTAAAACCTGCAGTTCATAACTAAAATCAAGATTTCTCATCCTGCGACCAGCCACAGCAGGACTGCAGATTGATAAGAAAAAAAAACATGAAATAGGCGTCGGTTATTTGTTTAAAACTGACGACAAATGATTACAATGTCGGATAGAAAATTATAACTGACGCCTAATGCATGTGATGTGGCGTCGATTGTCAATAATAAACCAATACTGATGGTTCTGGCATCAATTTCCCTACTAGTAACTGACATCAATTTCCCTAATGAGGCCAGACACCACGGCCGTGCTAGCCACCTCAGTCATGGCAGCGGACCAAACACCACGACCGTGGCAGCGGGCCAGACACCACGGCCATGCTGGCCAGCACGGCCGTGGCAGCGGGCCAGACAACACGGTCGTGCTAGCCAGCACAGATGTGGCAGAAGATGAGATGGTGTCAGTTATCACTAATAAACTGACACTGATAATGCCCCAGATGGCGCCCTTTTTGTGGCGTGAAGGTTTATGGTGTCAGTTTCAAAACTAATAACTGATGCATATACCCCCATGCTGGCGCATTTTCGGTGGCACACAAAGGGTTGTGGCATCAGTTTGAGAACCGAGGCCTAATGTTTGTCCTTTTAGCTACACCCACATAGGCGTCACATTAAAACTGACACTAAAGGCCTTAAATAACTGACACTAAAGGCCAGTTATGTACTAGTGTCTACCTCCTCATCTGCATCCACCTAAAAATTTTGGAACCCACGGGGTGAGACACAAGTCCCAACGAGAGATATAACTCTCCACCAAGAATATTATTATCATAGGTAAATAGTATAAAACTGAGCAGATGATCTTTTATGTAAATAAGCATGTTTATTCATTATTTAATTGCAGTGCAAAACAATTGCAATGTTAAAGTAGTATAACTATCCATAACAGATCTATATGTCATCTATTTATTTTATAAGGAATATGAAGAACATGTATGACATCTATCAACTAAGATGTAAAAAAGCAATGAAGCATCAACCAATGTTTCTGTATTCATACCTTAGGTAAATATGCTACACGGCTTATTACATGTTCACAATCACACTTATGCCCAGAGGAGATGAGGTATACCGCTCATGCTCCAACTGACCACCGCTTGGTCGAAATCGGTACCATACAAGGTTGATGGAAGAGCCGGCTTCCAAGACCCTACCCATCTCGGTCAGTATGAGAATACTGGTAGGACATCTTGTGTCAACTGCAATTAGCTTACCAGGGCATATTGGTATCTTCGCTATAGAGCTACAGCCGTAGCATGCACTCTCTTTGAGGATATATCACATCAATCCCTGATACATTTTCATTAAGGAGATCACACGACAACACTGGCATTCATCGGGGAGATAACACATCAATCCCCGGTATATTTTCATCAAGGTGATCACACAGCAACCCTGGCATTCATCGGGGATATAACACATGAATCTCCATCTGGACGTAAGGATATGTTCATCCTTCACCCCCACATATTAAAAAATATGCACTCCAAGTTAAACTCATTTCACCATTCAGCAAATCCTGACACCGAATGGATCTATGGCATGGGAACTACATGATAAGGTTTCATTTGATTAATTAAGTGTATTACAATATCTTTTAGCATCAATCAAATTACAAACATGGATTATAACAGATGCTACAAAGAAAAAGGTGTAATACATTTACCAAGTACTTTCATAATCTTTGGGACACAGTGAATACATAACACTTAGGATCTCAGTCCCTTATCACATTTCTGGGAATTCTCATTCCTTAACATTTTCATCATCATGATTGCTAGATCTGGGTATTCAAACTCTTAGTCCATCACTGAACACTGTTACCACTTATCAGGTAACCATTACCTCTAGGTCATCAGACCAAGGTATACATTATACTTGTTACACAAGTATTTCACATAGCTCACAAGGACCATTTAAACATCTTGTCAGCTCTCAGTATGCAACAACTATCTTTTTAGGTCATTAGACCCTATAAGCATTATACTTGTTGTACAAGTATTTAACATGGCTTACAAGGCCTATTTAAATCAGTATTATATGAAACATCATAGCTCATACCTGGCTATGTTCATCATCTCATGATTCCTGCATGGTTAGCACTTCATGAGAAAAACAATAGCAAGTACATAATATCACCATGCGATACAAGAGAAATGCAATGCTCCCATTATTATAATTCGGGTTTCCCTTCCTTACTGATTAAGGTTTCAAGTGTATACCATCACCCATTTTTAGGGTTAGGGTTTTTTATTAGGGTTTCAGATTCATATCATCACTATGTGATACAAGAAAAATGCAACCTTCCCATTATTAGGGTTAGGGTTTCCAATTCTAACCAATTAGGGTTTCCAATTCATACCTTCACCCATTATCAGGGCTAGGGTTTCCCCTTTAAGCTAATTAGGGTTCGAAATACATATCATCAAGAATCAAACCCTAATTCATACTCCACCCATATTAGAAGTATCAATATATGCTCATTACATAAATATCACACATGTATGAGTTTCTCTCTCATCCTCACTAGGACATAGACTTCATCATACTTTATCAAGTTGACTCAATCCTTTTCTCAAGGTACATTGGCCTACAATTAACAAAATGCATTGAGCTCTATACATCGTAATGTATCTTTTGACATAACACACTTCGTGTGTCACTCAATCAAGTATACTGTATTGAGGTTCTTCCACCATATCGGGCATATAGGTGTGTACTTGACACCATATCGTGCTTCCATATCATGCTTGAGGTGTATCCTCATCACCATATCATGCTTTCATATCGGGTTACTTATCATTAGGGTTTGCATATCGGGTTAGACCCTTATGCTCATATCTCTTCAAACCTTCATGGTATTGTCCTACCCTTCATCATGTGATAAGTGATAGGCTAGATAACAGGTTATCCTAAACCAAACCAGGTGTACAAACCAATAGGGGTTTGGATTTCCAATGTATATCAGGTTTCACATTACCATGTTGGGTTTCAACACCATATCGGGTTAGAGGTAGATACTTGAATCCATGTCATGCATAAGGTGTGTTCTTGACCTCATACCATGCACAAGGTGTATGATCAACACCATATCATGCACAAGGTGTTTACTTCATCATCATATTGTGCATAAGATATATGCTTCATCATTGTATCGTATTAGTGGTGTGTTCACCTCACCATATTGGGTTAGAGGTGCTTCAACCCAATATCGGGTTGGACCATGATGATGTCATCATCATCAAGATCAAGACTCTTATTCTTACTATTCTAGTTTATGGACAGAAGTCCTAAACAACTTTTAAAACTCATAGGAACATCAATTATTCAAGAGAGTTTGAAATTGAAAGTAGATCAATAAGTATAACAGAATTGAAGGTGAATAATAACATAATTGGGTTCAAATTATATAACCCACCTCAAGAACAACTTCAAATCTCCAAGCTTCACGTTCCCAAGGTTGAAGATGAGCTTCACAACTCCTCTATAAGCAAAAAATCACCATGGATAAGTATTTGGTGAAGAAGAAATGAAAGGAAGATAACAACCCTAGATCCATGCTTTAATCCAAGGTTGAAGATGATCATGGCTTCACCTTAGGGTTAAGACTTGAGCTCCTTCTTGTTCCATAGCATCATGCACGATACCTCACTACTCATGCATGATATACCCCCACTTGTGGCTGATATCCCTTTACTATGGCCGATATCACCTTTCCATGGCCGATATCACTTCACTATGGCCGATATCACCTTGCTATGGCCGATATCACTTCACTATGGACGATATCACCTTGCTATGGCCGATATCACTTTGTTATGGCTGATACCAAGGCTCTATACATGATACCCCTTCACCATGCATGATATCTAAGATAAAGAGGGTGGTAAGATTTGAAAATGTTCACTAGTAGGTGAAAGGAATGGTATATATAGTTGTGGTTCATGAAAAAGAGTGTATATGAGGTGTCATCATTTTACACTACTAGGTGCCACGTGTCCATGCATGGTTGACACATGTCCCTACATGCATATTTAGCTTTACATGCAAAACTTTTGAGGATACTAGGGATAATATTTCGGCCCTTAGTTATCTTGTTGAGCAAGGTATTTCAACTCAACATCACTTTATTCACAAACCGATACACTTTTTCTAAGGAAAGTTGCAAACTGCTACACATCACCTCCTTGAGGTGCTTATCCCATCATGCCAAAGTACAATGAGTTGATAAACTGATATGAGACTCCCTCTATGGCTCCTTGGCTGATAGGCACTCTCATAACAAGTCTACAACTCGATACAACTCATATAAGGCTTCAACTATACATCATCTCTTGGTCTTTTCATCACCAAGAGTACCATCACTCAAAGGTGATTCAAACATGGTGTCTCCTTATTTATATCTCCTCTATATGATACTAGGAGGGAGTAGGGACACTCTAAAGGTGGTAATTTTCATATCAACCCTACATATTGGGTAAATTACAATTTGTACCAAAATTGGTGTATAAGGCACTAGCATTATTCAAACAAGCTCGAACTAGGAACTTAGGCTTTCCACAAGCCTCCCTTTAGCATCATTCTTTTTCTTATGATGCTAAAAAACCTGAGGTACATTCAACATGTGACATGTTGCAATATAACCCTCATCTTGGGTAAATTGCATTTTGGTCCAAAATAAGAGAACATTGCTCAAACACCATTCAAATAGGACCAAACTTGAAACATAAGTTTGTCACCTGATAACAAAACACTTTAGAGAATTAGATTAAAGTACTAAGCAACTTATTTAAGCCAAACAAATAGGGTTATCCCTAAACCCATGTCAGGGATGTTACAATCTAGGGTACCTGCTAGCCTAATCTTAATCATGGATCTAAAAAACTCTAGAGAATACAACTATCATCTAAAACTCTCATCTAGACTGATGCTACATATCTTTCTCTTGGGTTACATGGACACTGACTACCTTTTTGCATGTGGTAGCATTTTTCATATGTACGTATGTAATGATAGTAAAAATGATTTTCTCCAATGTTGAAACATATGATGGAAAACCACCATACTCATATCAAATAAGACCAAAAACAAAGCAAGTTATCACACTCATTAGAAAGTCTAGTACCATGACACCTAGAGAACTAGCAATAACATGGTTCACACTTGTATAGCTACTCTAAGAACATGTCATAAACATATTCTAGTGTTGAAACAAGATCTCCCTTTTCTCACCCTCCTGAACCTATAGCCCATACTACAAGACCATAAGTGGAGAAAAGAAAGGTTCTAGGGATAACACAGGTTGACAGCTAGTTCTAGAACATATCGACTCTAACCTAGAGGCTAATTCAATAGAGACCTTTAAGGACAAGATGTAAGGTTGAATTTAGTTTTTGTTTCATGTGAACAATGTTCGGTGTAGTGATTATTTGTACTGTTATACCATCTGTCATGGAACTATTTATTACCCAAATTCTAACTCCAAGTCACTATAAAGTTATTGGTGATAGGATCCATGTGTTCATACCTAGATGGTATTAACAAAACATGAATGTGGAAGCATAAAATATTAACATACATGTACAGATAACAACATAAAAGTATGAACTTAATATCAACATCCAACATGTGTATTAATAATAATGTTCTTTGTTACAGTACTCCAATTACAATTTTAGAGCATTTATACAAGTCTCCTCATGTACACTAGATAGGACCTTACAAAAACTACACCTGACATTGCTCACCAAGCCATCAACTCATAAGCTATCTCCACATCTAAAACATATTTGAAACTATCAAGTTAACACATAAGTTGTTGGCTAGAGGGTACAAAGATACATATACAAGCTTTGCATAATTTGAAAAGATTTCATAAGTAAATGAATAATAATAAATGAGTTAAGTACTTAGAAAAATGAGAAACCATGTCTTATGTCATTTTACTCCAATTATACCAACATCATCATATATCATAAGGCCTTTGAACAACTTCCCTTCATAAGGGTATGTGCAGGTGCTAAACATTAGCTAACCTTAACTTACATGGTTCACCCTATCTTGATGACTCAAGTAGGATGCCTACCCTTGTGTCCTTACCCTAAGAAATAGACAGGTTCACAAGTATGTGTTCAAGTTATAAAACCAATGAGACAAAGCATCAGGTACAATACTAAAATACTACATGGCAACATGTGCAACTAAACAATCATACATACATATCAAGTTGCTAGAAAGAAAGTCGTACTCACATAATTATTAAAGGCCTTACTGTATTTAGAGATTCATAACCTAACTTATCCTTCATCATCTAGCCACAAGAAACACCTGACTAAGAACGAGACTACATACATATTTTATATTCTCATCACTAACTATAACTACATATTTTTGGGGTTTGGTCAAGTTAGATTCAAAGTTGCTTATTAGTGCATTTGATGATCTTTTACTGATTTAGGTATATCATGAAGGTCTAGTTAAAGTTTCATGTCATTTTGATGTTACATCTATTTTCTATAATTATTTCAAGCTTTAAGTCACTTACTTGCATTATGGGTCAGAAAATTCATAGTCGAGAAACAAAGTAAATATTCATCAAGTCAAGGGGTCTAGGCATAAAATATGATATAGACTAGTACTATTATCACATAAGAAGCATACTAAAAGTTGGGTGTGTTTCCCCTAGGGTCTAGGCATCATTCTCAAAACTTGGTATCAACACATAAACATACATTTAATACCCAACATATAAGACTTATATCATTAGCGTCCAACATTCAACCTAACTGGGGCATCCATATCAAAGGGGGTCAAGAGTAATAGAATCAAATCTAAATTGAGAAGGGAGAGGATAATAAAAATATTCACATAAACATTGGGGAACGGGGAAGATAAACAGGCCACGAGTGTCACACTAGGTCATCACTAGTGGACCAACGGTTTCAAACATCAACCTAGGGAAAGGGGTGGAACATAAGCACTAAAGTCACTAAACATCACAAGATTACTAATTCAAAGGATTTAATATCTTGATGGATAAGAGGGAAACAATTACAATATGTTAAGTGTCATCATGAATCATTAAGAGGGTAGCACATTCATGCCTACTATGTGACATTAAGAACAAGTATATAAGAAGGGGATTAGGGCATGATACATGTATCATTGATAGATATTAGTTATTGATTTCAAGTTTGATTAAGCATTTAGCATCATTAGGAAGCAATATTAGCATAAATAGGGGAAAGTACATCATTAATGTTCACACAAGATATATATGTAAAATTAGAGTCATTCATGAGCAATTGGGAGATCGAGACCTTCTTTAGGGACACAAGAGCACAAGAGTTACTGATTTGATGCTTAGGAGGGTCGAATTGCTTAAAAGATTCAAGCTTCATCCTAATCATGCTTTAAAAGTATTCAAGTATAGTCAAACATTGTATTTTTAGTAATAATAGGAGATTGGGAAGAGATATAGGACATGTACATGTGTCCATGTTGTAGATCTTTTTGAGACGATCAAAATGGTATATTATTTTGATTATTTGGATCTAGCATAAAAATGCAATTTCTGAAAGCATTGCATAATAATTGTAGGGTAAATTAGTTATGATGTACATTTAATTTATGTCATGATATTAGTTATTGGATGATGATTGGCGGCTCATCCTCAACCCATAAATGTTTGCCCGCATAGGGTGTGGGGGCCTTCATCCCTGTAATGTTTAGTGACCTGGGCTCTGTTCCAACTACCAATGGCCTCATGCTATCTCTGCATTTTTCTCCCAGTGGCATGTGGGTACTATGGTTCACCCACTACCTACCATCCCAGTTCTACTACTCCAGAGCATCAACCATGGCCATGTTGCTTGTTGGAGCAGAGGGGAGGGAGGGGGAATGGCCCTAGAAGGGCCCAAAAACATGCCACCCCATCCATGCGAGGTTGCACAAGGTTGTGAGTGCATTTGGTTTGTCCCAACGGGGCGATGAAATGCTCCCTGAGGGGCATCCATGGTGGTGGTGGCTAGGGCATTTAAGGGTTTGAAGGTTGCATACATAGTGAGGGAGAGGGCTAGAGGGTATGACAGTGTGAGAAAAGAGAAGAAATGAGTTGGGAAAGAAGTTTTATAGGCAAAACTAAGGTTAGATGTCAAAAAGGGGAATCGAGTGGGGGTATTGGTTGAGCTTGGGTGTGGTAGGTGGCAGTAAACAATCATTGCACTGGTGGTGCATATGGAGGAGGAAGATTATATGTTGGTCGTTGGATCAAAGGGCCCAATCTGTGAACACAGATCACATGACTAAAAAAGATGATCCAAAGGGAGATTCATGTAATAAAGAGAGGAGGTACAAATGGGATGAACATCAAAATTAGTCCCAAATAGGGTTAAAATCAGATTAAATCGATTAAAACAAGGATAAATCAATGCTATTTCAACTTTTCATAACTTATGCTATAGTTGTCTGATTGAGGAAAATTTTTCTCCATTTGATTCACAATTGAAAGCACTACCACATAAATACATTAGGGGGCAAGGTGATCAAAGTGATGAGATTCAAAATTATATGCAAAAAGGTGATGTATTAAAGTGTGATACTTAGATCAAATCTCAAATTAAAGTCATGTAATGTGAATTAATTATTGATGTGATCAAATTGGGGTATCACAAAACCCAAAGTAGGAAATTGACATCAAATTGAGAATAAGGTCACTTTATGAGAGAGAAAGAGTATATTAGAGGAGATATGAAAGTCAAGTTGTCACACACAACTTATATTATTTGTTATATAGTATTTTTATAACCATTATCTATGCAGTTGATATGGATTAATAATCACCTTCAATTTTACAAATGGAGAGAGGAAGTAGTTCTCTTCCATAGGTGAGGAGGGAAGAGCTTCATTATTAGTGACATCAATGATAAGAGGTTCCATAAACCGATCTAGCAGTGAATGAGGATGAATCCCAAGGGCACGTGAAAGTTTATGAAAATTTGATATTTTCCAAAAATTTATATGTTTTTCATAGTATGATTATCACTATTGCAGTGAACATGGTCAAACTTTTTTCTTTGACCATGTTGAAGGTTTTTTATGGTTGGATAACCATCATAAACCAACATGGGTAGGAGATAACATGAGTTGTATAAGTATACTTTTGCTTTCATTTATCACTATATGATTCATTGATATGGATTCTTTTAGGGTATCACTTAGACTATTTACGTCAGGGAGAAATGGAAGGAAGTGCATCATTGTTTTGAACTTTTGGTTGATGTCAAACACATGCTATTGGAGGTAACATGCTTAAGATCATTGATCGATTTTTCTTTTTAGATGGGTGCAAGATGTTGGATGTTGTGGTGGAGTAAAGGCCTCATATTGAAACAAAATACCTTCCATTTCATCTTAGGCAAGATGACATTGATGCCTAGAGAGTTTGTCATATTAATTGGGATTCACTTTAGTAGAACCGCCTTGATGGCCTTGGGTCAAGGGACCATAAAGGATTCCTATCTCGCCTTTGAGGAAGTGCCACTCACATAATGGAAAAATATGAATTTCAACTACATGACAAAATTTTTCTTTCATAAAGATCTCAAACACTCAAGGGGGTCAATAGATTGGAATATTATAGAGTGACGACTCATCCCTTTTTTGGTTGTTCTGGTATCAAATGTCTTTTTTGCTACATTGATGTGTATTTGAGGACAAATTGCTTGGATACCTAGAAAATCAAGGATTGGCACTGATGTGTGCTTGGGGAAGTGCAACATAATGGATTGGTGATGCATAACCCCAAGCATCTAGTTGTAGGAGATCTAGTAAATGATTGAGTGATTGCATCCAAATCATAAAATTTCTTTCTTTCCATTGTGTAGGTAATCATCCATTGTTGATAACATATCATGTTGACCAACACATGACATTATTCTCTTGATTTTGTTGCACTATTGGGAATATGAAAACTTGTATTTTGGTTTTAATTCATACGACAGTTGATGCAAAGTTAGAGGCATTCCCCATGCCGACATGTCATGTTTACTGCTATGGTAACTTATATCCCAAAAATTGTGGTGTTGCTTTGACAAATGCAAATAGTTGGTGGTACATATTTTCAAACTTGGAGCAAATGCTATTAACATACTTGCTTGATCAATACATCTGATTTTGGTTTGTCAAATGTGCAATTTCATCCTTTTTAGAGATTACTGGAGTGAGGTGACCAGATGAACGAGTGAGTGATCTATGTAGGTACCCTATATCGAAAATGTTATACTTTCTCCTTTCTCAGTGGTATGCATATGCACATGGGGGGAGTGGTAAAACATATCTTAGTAGGTGAAGAGTCTTGGTGAATATAATTACAAACTTGTCATCCCTAGGTTTTGTATATCAGATCGGTATGGATATGTTTCAATAAGGCATCTTTAAGTCTTACTGGTATGCTACCATTGGAAAGAGGTAGTTATCTTTGGTTGTAGTGTTGGCATATTTCTAAGGCTAATACAATAAGTTTCTCTTGGAGTAGGTGCATAACTATGTATAATATAGCGATTTGAAAAAAAATATTTGCATAGAATTTCATTATAGAGTGGCAAAGATGAGGAGTTTAAGGATCCACATGCTCAAGAAGCTCCCATAGGTGTGATGTTAGAGTTTCTTGGAGAAGCTTTGCACTATGATCACCATGACATTTTTTGTATCAAGATGATTACAGTTGTGCATCATAAGAATGAGCATGGATCATGTTTCTACCAAAAGTAGTATCCTTTTGTTGTTTGAAGCAGTTAGGCATCTTCATGCGACATTGTAATTCCTCAGCAGGGGCTAGACAATCTTGCTTCAATTGGGTTGGACATCATGGCAGTAAGTATAGTGAGGATACATCTAGGGAGTATCACACTCCATCACCATAGTTCGGGAACATTAGACCAAGATACTTTTCCCATCCTAAGGTGAAGGATTAGATGGTGCATTGGTCAGTGTT
Organism: Alisma plantago-aquatica; assembly: GCA_963693085.1. NCBI lineage: Eukaryota > Viridiplantae > Streptophyta > Magnoliopsida > Alismatales > Alismataceae > Alisma > Alisma plantago-aquatica. The sequence goes on from OY856411.1 coordinate 862,664,016, forward strand.
ACAACCTGATTCTAGCTTAAATGATAATCCTAGGGTTAAGGAAACTCTAATTTCAATATACATTTTCCTTAGTACCCTGGATGATTTTTTATATTAACAAATTAGTTCTTTTATCTTAAAATTTTGCATGGCTAAGTCAAATATATTTTTTTGCATACATTGAAGTTTAGCAGTAAAAGGAGGCAAAGATGTAGCAAAAGCCTCCACATTCATAAGGGGAGAGCATCCCATACTTAGAGGGATCAAGAAATTAATTAATCAAGAAACTTTTATTAATAAATCCATTAAACTTTTAACGTATAATTGTAGAAAACCAAATCATGAATGCAATGAGAAAAGAATGAATGCAATCTAAAATAAAATAGGAAAGATATGGCATTTTCAGCAAAATGTATGCAACTGCTTGATGAATGCAATCGACCGAAGTGATCTATCCACCAATGGTGTAGTGTTTGATGCACTCAATCGAGCAATTCATCAGAATCACTCAATTGACATGCATACAGCTTGACATGAGCATCCCAATGTGCATGTTTATTATATGAACACTGCCTCCCAAAACAACCAATCAATGAAAACCTCACTACTTTTTATTTACTTAATAGAATTTGACAATTTTGTTTGTCTAGCTTTGTGGTTCAACTTGCTACCCAACCAAAATCTTAGAAATCACCTTTGTGATTCAACTTGCCACCCAACCAAAATTCTGGTAGTCATCAAACGAGAATGAGAGGATGATTTATGGGGAGATCTTGGGAAAGAACCCTAATTCCTAAAGTGAGGCATTTACTTTTGTATAATATTTCTTAAAATATTAAATCTCATATTTCATATATTTTTTATCCTAATCTGTATATGTGAAATGCTCTTTTGAATTTAGGTCATGAACCCATTTTCTACATTTGATTGAATACTCATACATCTTTGATTGTGATATTGACTGGATTATCTTTTTTGGCACTTTATTATGCATGTATGCTTACACTAGATTATCTAGATTAGTGACTCTCACATATAAAAATATATAGGAACATAATACATTTATCGATTGTGTGCTATTTCATACAATATTTATACATGGGTTCTCTCCCAAGGTGTGTAGTTTCCACCCGACCTTTGGCTCAAGATTTATGGTGTCTTGGCCCTACTATAGATAATTTAAGTCTACTTTATATTTGCATGAAACATATATTTGTTATATTTGTAAAAGGATTTATATGGAAAGATTTTTTATACACAATAATTAATCTCATGATATGCCTCATTATGTTGTAAGACTCCCTCTTGAACTTAAATCATTGCACATAACCCGTTTTGTATGAGAACACTCTTATTTTTGCATCTGAATCCTTATAATACCCAAATATTTTATTCATGCTCATATACTAGTGTTTCCTCACACATATTTGATCTTGTTTATTTTGGATATTTTCAAATTCCACCCAAAGGTTGAGAAGCTTGATGATTAGAGTTTGAGGAGCCGCTCAATAGTTATTGTTGAGAATCTTTTTGAGATGGTTGGTTTGCCCATTACACCCAATATCATTAGTTTACCTTCTTGGTTTTTTTTTCAATTTTACCCTTATGGATAGTGTTTTTGAACAACACTCCAAGCTTTTTAATAGCTTAGTGTTGTTTATTTTACTATAATATGTTATCCATGTCAATAGTTATTGAGAATTTAATATTCACCCATTTATTTTTAAATATATCATGGTGATTGTTTGGATGCAGTTGCATGTTTGTTTCCTCATAAGAGTTAGGAGTGGATCCCCTATAGAGACCCGCTCCATACAAATATGATATCAGAGAATTATTTTGTATGATTTCTTATATTTGACCCCTTTTTCTATAATAAATACTTTTTTGAGGGCATGGACAATGGATCTTTCCTGAATCCTAGTGGTTTTTTGGCTACACTAATCAATAGTACATGTGGTATGACATTCCATTGATGGACCTCCTCTGGTGACACCTTGACACCTAGATCATGGCCCCTTGCTATCGTGCCTCTCGATGTCAGGTAGTCCATACTACTCACATTCCTCTTGAGGAGTTGGCTCTACTTCTCCAACTTCTCAACATTGTGATGGGGGAAGACTTAATACCATTCCTACTATTGACAGGCCCAAGGAGTTCTCATTGATAAATTTCATCAAGATGTCACCATCATATTTTAAGGGTGAGAATGAGTTGTACATGGTGGGCAAGGTCAACGACCGGGTGTTGACCTTGACTATACCTTCAAGGGCATCGCATGCCCTTCTTATCAAAAGGTTTGCTTCATTTACTACGTTCAAGGATAGGATGACATGAGTTTGTTGGAATGATATCACACATTCACGTGACACCTCCACCATGACCTTAGAAAGGTTCCTTGTCATCTTTCACAAGAAGTACATCTACTCACCAACCTGAGAAAGAATGTAGTTGAGCTCTAAAATCTTAAGAAATGATCATTGAGTGCTTCATCTTATGATAGAGGTTTCTTATCTTGGAGCGCTACACCATCAACCTTTAAGAGGCTCCTTAAGCCACCCTTTTCTTACAATGTCTGATGTACCATTTTAGGTGTTCCCTGGTCTTGCATCTCCCACTCACCTTCCATCATATGATATACAAGGCACTCATATTGGATGCATATCTTGGCTTCCAAGCCCCCACATAGAACAACAATAAGAAGAAGAACTTTGGTGATGAAAATATGTGTGGGAAGTGCAACTGTTGTTTGCACCCCCCAAGGGAAAGTTCCCTCATGGAACCCTATGGATTCGAGAGAGGCTAGATAGGTGATCTACCACCAATGTGTACAACTCAGACACATCAAGCCTTAGTGCCCTCAGTTGTACCAACATACACTCCCAACTCAGCCATTTGTACAACATCGAAAATACTTGCAACAACATCAGCATCATCCTTTAAAAATAAAAAACAATAGTAATCAGTATGGACAATTTTCACCATCAACGTCATGGAGGTTGGAGAAGATAATGAAGTAATCGAAGGTATTATGCATTTTAAATGGTATCCCATAAAATCTCTATATAATTATGGATCGTCAAAAACCTTCATATCATCCAAGCTTGTAACAATGCAAATAACTAGAACTCACATACATGGATCATATTCTCGAGGTTTAAACCCCTAGTGGTAGGATGTACACTTCTTATCTGAAAGTCCCACATGTCGATATGTGTATATCTGGGAAGATGTTTAATGTCATTCTAGGAATGGAAAGAATAGAGTAACTGTAAGGAGTGGGACCTGAGAGGGGATCCACTCCCTACAAAAAATTAATTTTAAGAATAAAACATCCATTCCGAACACACTCAAAGGTATGCTGGAATAGGTGTGAAATTTTCAAATTTCAATAAATTGTATTCAAAACAACCAAAGTGTAGTAGCGGAATTTAACAAATGACTATATTCAATTTTCACAAAGATTACAAAAGTACATCGTAGTATCCCATAGGGTTTACAAGTATGATACAACAAAAGGATCTAAGTAGAGGGAAGTCTAAACTACTTCAAATCTATCTCCAAGCAACATATCTAAGAGATAGGTCCATGTGGGAAGCTATGTTCTCCTTGATCATGTTCAACACCTCAATCTAAACTTGTGTGGTTGGGAAATCACCCAGAAAGAGAGAAAAATAAGGTATGTGTCAAATAATGAATAAGAACAAAAGATAAGGAAATAACATGAAAGTAAAGGATAAGTTTCATTATAAGATGAAGAGAACAAGAGTATGAGGCACAATCAAAATAGATGATTGTCATAACATTAAAATAGTAAAGGAATTGCATGCATGATTAATATTGACTACCTTAACTAAGTAGAGTTGAGGCACCTACCGGACATCAACATATAGGTGAGGGGAGAATTAATACATTCCCAGTAACCTACACATATTTTTATGGGGGGAGAATAAGAGATTCCCCAGGGTGAATTAATACATGCCCTATCTATGGGTGGTTGTATATAAGTACCACTACTATAGCTAAATAGTCCATAAAATTAACAAGCTAGAAAAGAAATCATGGCAAGTAAAAGCATCATATCAATTAGAACATGCCAATGGGTACAAGACCCAAACAAAAGAGAGACAATACTGGTTTAGAGGCATATATAACAAAGGAGCCAAGAATAGAAGATTTAGGGTTCATTTAAGCATCATTAGGAAAATATAGGGTTATGGATGAAAATATCCCAACTTAGGGTGAAATATACACATACCTCTCTTACAGATATCAATTACTATCTTTCACCACTTTAATTGAGTTCAAGTTCCACTTTGCCTATGTTCAATGTATTAACATGTATTAGAGTACATAATGCACATTAATGTATAGAAACCCTAATTTTAGACCTTTTTATAAGAACTTATATTTAGACTCTAAAAACCTCACCAATGAACTTATTAGGTTCTCCTGATCAAGAAAACATATGTTTATGTTAATTTTGGAGTTATGATGATTAAGATGTATTTTTTTTGGATTTTATGCATTAAATTCATTTTACAAAAAATCAACCTTCATCAAACCTTGAATTCAGACCTAGAAAGAATTTCTATTAGATAGAGATTAATTTTTTGATTCCAAAACATGTTTATTTGTCGAATTTGGATAAGCAGATTAAAATATATGATTTTTTTAATTTGAACAAATTAGGATATGACAAGTCAGAAATCTTTGAGAGAGAGGAAGAGAGAGAGGGAGGGAGAAAACACCATGATCAGGGTTGGAGATGCATAGGTAACCAAACTTGATCTTATAGAGAAGGTAAAACAATAAGAAACCAAAACCCTAGAAAAACATGGTAAATAGAGATGAAGATAATCGATTTTAAACATAGAAGCATGAGTTTTAAGCATGTAGTAAGCAATATATGAGAATTAGGTTATTAAATTTTCCTCTAGGAAGGTGTACAGGTTCAATAAGTAAGGTTCCCAAGCTATAGAGGCTACTTTCTCCAACAAAGCTCCTATCTTGAGCAAGAAGCACCTTCTCCACTTTAGAGGTGAAAAATTCTAGCAAAAGAACATGGAGATGAGGTGTTTAAGGGCTCTAGGTGGGGTTTCACCATGGAAGGCCATGGTTCTGACTTGGAAGAAGGTGGGAGGAAGGCGAACAGCTTGAAAAAAGGGAAGGAAAGGTGGAAACTTACTAGTTTTGGTCAAAATCACCAAGAAGGAGCTTTAGAAACCCTAAATAGAGCAAATTTGGAATCCTAGGAGCCTTCTTCACCAAGGTAAGCACCCTCTTTTACCTTGGGACACACCTTCATAGCCAAATCGAGTAGGAACAATGCTCTAAGATGGAGTAAAGAGAAGTAGAGCAAGATTTTTTGAATTGGGATGTGGGAAGGGGTAGATATGCCTTTATAATGAAGGGGGCAAGCATGAGGTGTCTATGGGACTTTCGATGTGTCCTTAGCCTAGGGCTTCATGGCCATGCAAGAGGACAGCTCAAACAGGCTTCTTGAATATCAAATGTCAGTTCTAAAATTCCATGGAGACTTCTAGGACATCCCCACCATCCTCCAATCAAAGGAATAACCCCATTGGTTGATAGCTTTTAAAGATAAGCTCATTTATAAAGAGGGTAATCCCTAAAATACCCTTGGAGAGAAACACCTTCAAACCAAGGTGCAACTAGGTTCCCCATGGTTAAAAATCTCGATAATGGTAAGGGAATATTTAAGGATTATAATGCATGTGATAATTTGTGAAGAAAACCTCCCAATTGGGTAAATTGCATAAAAGTCCAGAATATTCCTAAAATTGCATCACTTGCACAAACAACATCCAAATTGATCCAAATTTGAAACTTAAGCTCATTTTATGATTTAAAAACACATAAAAAAGTTCGATTAAGGTTTATAACACCTAACTAAGGTCCTTAAATAGACTTTCACTGAAGTATTTGTGCATAAACCTTTCTATTGGTGCAAATAGTGAATAAATGTTCACCAAACCACTATAAATTCCATAATTTAAACATCAAGGACAAAAAGGATAGAAATGATAGGAAAAGCTCGAAAAAAGGCTAAAAATAGAATATGTCCAAGTTTTGGTATGTTACAACACTCCACCCCTTAGAGAATATTTCGTCCTCGAAATAATAAGCAAAGAGAGGAGGGTGAGTATGCAACATCTTATATTTAACTCCCAAGTTATTTCCTCCAAATCATAAAACTTCCACCAAAACTTTCACTAACTCAAACTCCTTTTTTTTTAACTTGGGAGTTCAGATTCTTCACAGGAAATTCTTCATAGGTCAGGTTGTCATGAATCACCAAGGGTTCCACTTTTACAATTTCTTTTTAAAAATTTTGTCATATTAGCATTATATTCATTATGATATTACTTCATCCTCATTATTCTTTTAATTGTGTCTCATTATATTCAAAAAAGTTATATTTCATTATTATGCTTGAAACCATATATATTTCTTTTCTACCTCATTATGAGTTTTAGCGCAATTAGAGTTTACTCAGTTATCTCAATATGCATTATTATATCTGATCAATATATTTAATAAAAAAAATTAGACTCCATTATCACCTTATTGAATTATATCAAATTATTTTGTATGAAATAAGACACTTTTTCCATTTTGCTACAATTAATCCAGATAATGTCACATTATTCACTTATATCTATATTAAACATTGTCACATTAACTTTCTTATTCTCATTAATGTCATCATTAATCATTTTCTCATATTTATTCAGTTCTTATGATTGATTATGCACTTATATGTGAATCCAATTACCTCCTATCCATATTGAAGTCATTATATCTATTTTAGTGAACAAAGTGGAACATACTATCTATTAATGAATTGATTCACCTTTCAAGTCATGATTACGTGATTAATTAGGTGTGTATTAGAGAACAAGGTGATATGCATTTTATATTGATGACCTAATTAATCTATGATTAGGTGATTATATATCATTTATGTGTATTAAAGTATGTTATCTGATTATGACACCTAATTTCACTAATGTATTAAGAATTCTATTAAGGATGTAAGGTTAAGGTTAAATGATTACAACTTAGGGTTTAGGTCAATACAATCATTATTCTTCACCTATACATTCTTAGTATGAATTACGTCCAATATTAAGTTACAATTATCATGCTCATCATATCATTTGGGTTTATTGGTCCAAGACATGGTTAGCATCATGTGTACCCACTATTAGTATTAATATGTGAGTTACTCATATTATGTGCATTACGTATTCATTAGGGTTCAAACTTATGAATTATTTATAAGATGACCATTATATGTTCTTTAGGATACCACCAAGCATGTGGGGTTACAACTTTAACTTGTTTGGTCAAACTAAGGATCCAAGCAAACTATCCTCCTAATCATGGAGTTAGGGTTTCTAGAGTCAGTATAGCTATATTTCGGTATGTTACAGGACTCCGTCCCCTTAAATAGGATTTTGTCCTTGAAATCTAACTACCCAAACATCATCAAACCAACTATCTGCACCCCTTAAAAGGTTTGACCTACCAAGCCAAACTAATATAGAGTTAAAATGGTACATCTAACTACACAATGTTCAAGATCCATCACGCTTACACTACACACTCTGATTGCTTACTAAATGCCAAACTTCAAAGTCTAGGTTATTAGGGATAGACTATCCAAACATGTGGTTCTATATGACATAAGGGAACTATATTGGGTATCCATCCTCAAACAAGTTATTACACATGAAAGACAAGGTCAACATATTAGGTTCTTAGGATTATCCAACTTAGGTGCCTAAGGCTACTATTGTCTAAAGGTATGTTATTTCAGACAATCAGTATTATCTCAGTCCAGGCAGGTATCATGTAGATCCAGGATTCCTCATAAACCAAGCTAGTGGTGCGGAGGAAAACCATTCCAGCCCCAAACCCAGATCCTTTCTAGGAACCTTTTCTTTCAACTTCATGTCCTAGTAGTTGCCTAAGGCCAAGCCATACAACCTCAAGTTACCATGGTCATTTATGCATCTTTTAGTTGTGAGTATTGTAGGGGTTTATTCATCATGATTATAATGTGAAACTTATAGGATCCTAAATCAACCTTTCATCATCTTAAGAGTAGCATAGATAGATTCTAGGGAAAACATGTCACTTAAAGGGAAACTATATAAGGCAATGGTTCTAATTAGGGAGACAAAAATAAAATAGTCATATTTGACTACTATGGGCTCTGATACCATGTTGTAAGGAGAGTGAGAGATGAGAGGGGATCCACTCCCTACTAAACATTAATTTGAAGAATAAAACATCCATTCTGAACACACTCAAAGGTATGATGGAATAGGTGTAAAATTTTCAATTTTCAATAAATGGTATTCAAAACAACCAAAGTGTAGTAGCAGAATTAAACAAATGACTATATTCAATTTTCACAAAGATTACAAAAGTACATCATAATATCCCATAGGGTTTACATGTATGATACAACATAAGGATCTAAGTAGGGGGAAATCTAAACTACTTCAAATATGTCTCCAAGAAACATCTCCAAGAGCTAGGTTCTCCTTGATCATGTTCAACACCTCCATCTAAACCTAGGTGGTTTGGAAATCATCTAGAAAGAGAGAGAAAAACAAGGTATGTATCAAATAACGAACAAGAATAAAATATAAGGAAATAACATGAAATTAAAGGCTAAGATTTCATCATAAGATGAAGAGAATAAGAGTATGAGGCATAATCAAAATAGATGCTTGCCATAACATTAAAATAGTAAAGGAATTGCATGCATGATTAATATTAACTACCTTAACTAAGTAGGGTTGAGGTCCTCTAACCTCAACCTATAGGTGAGGGGAGAATTAATACATTCCTGGACACCTAAACATATTTTTATGGGGGAGAATAAGACATTGCCCAGGAAAATTAATACATGCCCTATCTATGGGTGGTTGTACATAAGTACCACTACTATAGCTAAATATTCCATAAAATCAACATGTTGGAAAAGAAAACATGGCAAGTAAAAACATCATATCAATTAGAACATGGCAATGGGTACAAGACCCAAACAAAAGAGAAATAATACTGATTAGAGGCATATATAACAAAGGATTCAAGAATAGAAGATTTAGGGTTCATTTAAGCATCATTAGGAAAATATAGGGTTATGGATGAAAATATCCCAACTTAGGGTGAAATATTCACATACCTCTCTTACTGATATCAATTACTAACTTTCACCACTTTAATTGAGTCCAAGTTCCAATTTGCCTATTTTCAATGTATTAGCATGTATTAGAGTACATAATGTACATTAATGTATAGAAACCCTAATTTTAGACATTTTTAGAATAACTTATATTTAGACTCTAAAAACCTCACCAATGAACTGATTAGGTTCTCCTGATCAAGAAAACACATTTTTATGTTAATTTTGGAGTTATGATGATTCAGATGTAATTTTTATGGATTTTATGCATTAAACTCATTTTCCAAAAAATCACCCTTCATCAAACCTTGAAATCAAACCTAGAAAGCATTTCTATTAGATAGATATTAATTTTATGATTCGAAAACATGTTTATTTGTCAAATTTAGAAAAGCAGATTAAAATATATGAATTTTTCAATTTGAACCAATTAGGAAATGACAAGTCAGAAATCTTCAAGAGAGAGGGGCAGGGAGAGGGGGGGAGAAAACACCATTTGACCCAAGATCAGGGTTGGAGATTCATAGGTAACCAAACTAGATCTTCTACAGAAGGTAAAACAACAAGAAACCAAAACCCAAGATGAACATGGTAAATAGAGACAGAGATCATCAATTTTAAACATAGAAGCAAGAGTTTTAAGCATGTAGTAAGAAATATATGAGAAGAGGGTTATAAAACTCACCTCTAGGAAGGTGGACAGGTTCAAGGAGTAAGGTTCATGATCTAGAGAGGCTGGTTTCTCCAACAAAACTCCTATCTCAAGCAAGAAGCACCTTCTCCACTTTAGAGGTTAAAAACCCTAGCAAAAGAACATGGAGATGAGGTGTTTAAGGGATCTAGGTGGGGTTTCACCATGGAAGGCCATGGTTTTGACATGGAAGAAGGTGGGAGGAAGACTAAAAATATGAAAATAGGGAAGGAAAGGTGGAAACTTCCTAGTTTTTGTCAAAATCACCAAGAAGGAGCTTTAGAAACCCTAAATAGAGCAAATTTGGAACCCTAGGAGCCTTCTTCACCAAGGTAAGCACCCTCTTTTACCTTGGGATGCACCTTCATGGCAAATAGAGAAGGAATGATGCTTTAGGATGGAGGCAAGAGCAGGAGAGCAAGATTTTTTAAATTGGGAGGTGGGAATGGGTAGATATGTCTTTATAAAGAAGGCGGCAAGCATGAGGTGTCTATTGGACTTTCCATGTGTCCTTAGCCTAGGGCTTCATGACCATGCAAGAGGACATCTCATAGAGATTATTGAATATCAAATGTTGGTTCTAAAAGACCATGGATACTTCTAGGCCATCCCCACCGTCCTCTAATCAAAGAAATAACCCCGTTGGTTGATAGCTTTTAAAGATAAGCTCATTTATGAAGAGGGTAATCCCTAAAATACCCTTGGAGAGAAACACCTTCAAACCAAGGTGCAATCAGGTGCCCCATGGTTCAAAATCTTGATAATCGTAAGGGAATATATAAGGATTATAATTCATGTGATAATTTGCAAAGAAAACCTCCCAATTGGGTAAATTGCATAAAAGTCCAAAATGTTCCTAAAACTGCATAACTTGCACAAACAACATCCAAATTGAACCAAATTTGAAACTTAAGCTCATTTTATGATTTCAAAACACATAAAAAATTATATTAAGTTTAGAACACCTAAATAAGGTCCTTAAATAGACTTTCACTAAGGTATTTGTGCATAAACCCTTTTATTGGTACAAATAGTTAATAAATGTTCACCAAACCAATATAAATTCCATAATTTAAACATCAAGGCCAAAAATGATAGAAATGATAGGAAAATATCAGAAAAGGGCCAAAAAGAGAATATGTCCAAGTTTCGGTATGTTACTGTTAGCTAGTTGCACCCAAATGGTGAGTGATTCTGCATCAAGGGTAGAAAGTGGCATGAATGATAGTTCATCATATCAGAAAACAAGGCTGAGAAACTCATATTGCATGGTTGTAGATTACCTAGAATTTTTCCTTCTCAACCCCTCATCACTCAAGTTGGTTGATATAGATGTGGTACAGGACTTTTCTGATGTTTTTCTCAATGAGATGTTTGGACATCCTTCTTTGGCAAAGTGAAGTTCTTCATTAACCTTGTATCAGACACAATTACCATCTTGAAGACATCGCATTGCAAGGCACATGTGAAACTTGAACTCAAGAAGCAACTGTGTGAGCTCTGGGACATGAGGTTTGTACACCCTAGTCTCTCTCCCTAGGGAGCTCAAGTTCTTTTCGTAAATAATAAATATGGATCTTTGTGGATGTGTATGGATTCAACACATGTTGTCTTAGGTGATAGTGAAGGACCACTAACCCTTGACATGCATCACCAACTTATCCAATTAGCTAAAGTTTGTCACCATCTTTTTTAAGATGGATCTATATAGTGGGTACTTCCAGATGACACATGGAGAATGAAGACATATTGAACCTGGAATTTCACACATTTTATGGACATTGTGAGTTTCTATTCATGCCCTTCCTCTTGACTAATGCACATTCCACCTTCATGGATATGACGAATTAGGTTCTCTACCCCTACCTTGATATATAGCTTTGTGGTGGTATTCATTGACTATGTACTAATCAATTTCAAGTTGTTGGACCATGAGCACCTAAAGATTCTTTTTCAGTCTTTGCAATATCACTAGTTATATGTTAGAGTTTTCTAAGTGTGATTTTTGGCTCAAAATGTGGGTCATATAGTTTTTGACCCAACTAAGGTTTAAGTTGTGATGAATTGGTGATCCCTGAAGAGCCAATCTGACATACATTGTTTCCTAGGTGTTACAAAGTATTACATGAGGTTTGCTTAGAATTTCTTGGAGTTATCTCTATTCATGATGAACTTGACATAAATTAGGAGATGCCCATATGAACCTTAAAGGTGAGAAGATTTTCTTGATACTGAAGGTGTTTGAATTCTACCCTTATTCTTGCCCTATCCATCGAGGGTAAACCCTACATCATTTCCACTAACTCTTCTAATCAATGGTTGGGTTGTGTCCTTATGTAATGTGGAAGAGTGATCGACAATCCCACACACTAGTTGAAACTTCATTAGGATAACTGGGTTACTCACAACTTAGAGTTGATTGATATAGTTCAAACTTTGAAGAGTTCATGAAACTAAATATTTTATCATATCAAAAAATACTATGATATTTGATGGCATAGAAAGATCTAAATCTGTGAAAGAGGAGATGGATGGAGTATTTGAAATATTATGACTCTACCAACATGTACAATCCCAGTAAGGCAAATGTAGTCATCAAAACCCTAAGCCAGAAGCAATATTGTTTAATTGTGCTTCTATCTATTGTCTTATGTGGATAAGCTTGGAGCACATTTCGAGATGGAGGCCTGAGTTGTTGGACAATGTTGAAAATGTAGTTGTAGAAAGATGAGAGTGCACATGGCTAGTCTATCTATCACCCCCTTAAGGATTTCTAAAGTTGTTGATGCATAGTTAGACAATCCTAATCTTGAGGAGATAAAGTTGTTGACCAAGAAGTCACACTCTGAATTTTTAATAGAGTGGATGGTGCCATCTATTTTTGTAATAGGATTTAGATTTCCTTGATGTTGATGACATGACATATAAAGTTCTAATGAAGCCCATTGGTCTGAGTACATAATTCATCCTGGTATGACAAAGATGTACAAGGATCTACAATAGGATTCTGGGAGGAGAAACATAAAGAAAAATATTCCCATGTTCATCACAAAATGTTTGGCATGATAGCAAGTGAAGATAGAACATTAGCAACATGATGATTTTATCATTACAACTCACGATTCTAGAGTGGAAGTGAGGGCAAAATTAGTGGTTTTTGGGATATTTTTCTAGATATCAAAGAGTGATTATGTGAGGTACATGTTGTCATTGATCGCCCAAGTCAGTCCATTTTTTTCCCTTTAAGAGCATATATAAATTTTGGATGTGGCACATTTATACATGAACTGGATTGTTCTAGAATGCAAGTGAGGGGAAAATTAGTGGTTTTTAGGATATATTTCCAGAGATCAAAGAGTGATTATGTGAGGTACATGTTGTCATTGATCGCCTAACCAAGTCAGTCCAATTTTTGCCCTTTAACAACATATATAAGTTTTGGATGTGGCACATTTATACGTGAACTAGATTGTTCACCTACATAGAGTGCCTAGGGTGATAGTTTATAATCATGATATGAATTTTATGCCATGCTCATGGAAGTGGATATAGGATGAGATGGGTGGTGGTATGCAATTTAGCATAGCTTACCACTAGTAGATAGATGGGTAGTTAGAGAAAATAATGTAGATTTTGGAGGATTCTTTTTTGCATATGTGATGTATTAGGGAAATGTTTGTGATAAATATCACTCCTTGGCCAATTTTTCTTACAATTATAGTTACCGATCCAATATTGGTATGCCACCTTATGAAGTATTCTATGGTCAAACTTTTAATTCTGCACTATAGTGGGATGATGTGGGCCATACTCTGGTGAAGAATTATGACATGTAGACAATGATAGATAACAAATGTCTGATAAAGAAGCATATGAAGGTTTTCCAACACCAAAAAAGATGTATGATGATACAAAGAGATCGGATGTGAGTTTCTTAGTGTGTGTTTTTGTGATTCTAAAGATAATAATTCAATCTATTTCAAGGTCCAAAATCAAATGCAAGCTTATCCCTTCATATGTGGGACCATTTGAGATTTTGGATAAGGTTGGGGAGTGTGTATGTCCCTTGTCTATTCATCTAACATATGACAAGATTTATAATGTGTTCCATGTGTTAGTACTAAAGAAATAGGTAAAAGACCCCTCTCATGTGCTTTCCATGGAGCCTTTAGAGATACTAGAGGATTAGACCTAGAAAGAGTGTCATGTGAATATTTTGGAATCTAGAGTGAAGCATCTAAAGAGTACATAGATGGAACTAGTAAAGATTCTATGTAAGTACCATGGACTTGAAGAAACAACATGAGGGCTTGAAGATGAGAAGTTGCAGGCTCACCCTGCCTTTTCTTGAGATTTTAGGGGTGAAATTCTTATCTAGGGTTGGATTGTTGTAAAATACCCAAATAAAGGTACATGTATTAACCTTCTCTTTTCTTATGCCCTTCTCATTATGATAGTGTGGATCCATTTTTCTCTAGAATTAGGCTATGCTAGAAGTGAGCCTAGAACTAAAATCTCATAGTAACATCCTTTTATTGAGGCCTAAAGACAAATCAATTTGGTAGGTTTTACAATCGGGGTAGTCTTATAGTATCACCATCTAAAAATTGTTAACCTTAATTTGTCCTCTAGAATGCTCCTAAGTCTAGTTGATGAAAGAAAATATATAAATACAAGTTAATGTATCAAATTGATTAAAAAGGGAAATAAATATGTTAAATGTACACATATCACCCTACTATAGATATAAAAACCAAATGGTTTCAAAAGGAGAATTGACAGTAAAATTGGGTTCCTCATATCATAAATAGCCTAGCAATCAATTTTCATGTCATTTGCACATTGTTTGCTCAATAAATTAAGTTATAAAGGAAGGCACATATTAAGTTAGGTTTAATTGACCTAATCAATCGATCATACTCAATTAATAAGGTTTCATTTTGTTTTTGTATGTCAAGAAATCAAGTTGTTTTCATGCATGGGGTGTCATAGTCTAATGGCTCCTTTTTCATATCCATTTAATAGAATGAAGAAGACATCATCTTCTACCTCTCCCTCCTTCTCATGTTCCCTCTCCTATCCAGTGTTACTACCTCCCTTTATTCCCCCTCTCTAGTAGAATATTCCTCTATATATGCCCCTTCTTATCCCTCTTCTTTTCTCAAATCATATGAACCCTATAGATAAGGGTGCCACCACTTATTTGTAAAATTTACAAACACCTTTCAACCTCCTCTGTCGCCACAAATTTTAGAAGCCTTGCTTCCATCTATCCTAAATCCCACAATATATCACTACCCAAAAAGCTTGTCTTGCCCGTCTTTCATCACCTAACACCCTAAATTTCTGAATTGGTCCTCAATTGGTATGACTTTCTTGACCCCCTTCTCTGAGGACTAGAGGAACATCATGGATGATAACACCACCACAACCCAGTTACTCATGCAATGAGAACCAGTACCCGTTCCTCTTCCCTTCTTTGACTTATTTGACTGGGGTTTTTTCCTAGTTCCATTCTTGAGCTATACCCCCTGGATCCTTGTCCAGACTGAGACTCAAGGGTTTTCTAGACTCCACAAATGATGCTAAAACCTTCATGGGGTATTGGAGGATCTCCACGGTGTGTTGGTCATATAAAATCAAGTTTATATCACCATTTTCAATTTTTGAGCTTGTTCTTCTATAATTGATCAACTTCAATGTGTTTTGTCGCATCTAGCCATGTGTTGATGATGTTCTTCGGCAAATAGCTTCATCAAGGTTTTTTGAATCCTTTACCACCTTCACAAGATTCTCTCTTGTTGTTCTTTCCCCTCACTAGATCCTTCTTCCTCCATCTCTATTGGTGAAATAAATTCTCCTTGCTATAGAGGCCCTAAGTCTCCATCTAGTGCTTGTTGTATCTGTCGTGGTCCCATGAACACAGCAGGATAGGTGCAAAGACAAATGAGGTTCATGGAGCACCCATTGCCTAAAGCTCTAGGAACTCATTTGTGGTGATGAGCAGGGAGGAGCATTCCACCTTGTGGTTTTCCCTATGGGCGTTGTTGTCTCTCAGGGACATAATGGTCATCTATAATGTTTTTTGTTTTAATTACATGTGTTGGTGGTGAACAACAACCCGAATCCTTGTCACATCTGTCTAGTAGATAACCATGTGTAAGGCATATTGATCTTTTAACTAAATTTTTTCTTTTATAAAATAGTCTGAAATTGGTTGAATTTATTAAAATTGTAGTAAATCACTGGTTAATCATATATATATATATATATATATGAAATAAAAAAATGTGTGCCTAATTAATTCATGTAGATTTTTGAGCCTAAATCTGAGTTTTCTGGGAAGCCATCTTCTAGGGTTTTGTTCACTAAATGAACTATTATTAATTGCAATGCATACATTTTATAATTAGGTGACGAAAAGCCCTAATCATTGAATTTAGGATTGAAATCGGATATCTATGTTGCACTTTGTTGTATGTGAAGCCCTCTATTTTGTGTGTATTATTATGATAAAAAGATCCTAGTTCTTACAATGAGGCATTTACTTTTATGAGGTTTTTCCTTAGTATCTTGTTTGAAATGTGGTGATTCATAAATTTGTATCCTTATACCCCCCATGAATGTGAAATGTTCTTTGACTTGGGTTCATGACCCCACCTTCCATGGTTACTTGAATATTCTAAAATATATTTGAATGTAAAGTTGATTGAACTATCTTTCTTACCACTCTATTATGCATGTATGATATTTAGATTAAATAATCTAGTGTAGCGATGCTTTTGCATAACCATATATAGGGTGAGCTAGTTTTATCCAAGATGTTTTTATTTCCCCTCATATTTATACATGGGAATGCTATATTTTATCCCAAGGTATGCTATTTCCACCTAACATTTGGCCTAAGATCTTAGGGTGTCTTGTCCGTACTATAGATAATTTTGATGTACTTTGTATATTTATGCAACATATATATACATATATACATACATATACATACACATATATATATGTTATGATTTTGGAAATTTGTTATGATTTGGAAAATGGTTTATATGGCAAGATTCTTTACACTCAATAATTGATCTTGTCTTATTAATGCCTCATTATCTTGTAGAACTCCCTCTTGAACTTGCCTACTTGTGCATAGCCCTTTTTTATCGAAACACCCTTATTTTTAAACATAAATCCTTGTGATGCCTAAATATTTTATCCATTCACACATACAAATGTTTTGATGAAGTTTTATTTACCCTTTTACTTTCCAAGTGTTGTTCTCAATCCACCCAGAGGTTAAGAAACATGTTGATCAGGTGTTTGAGGAGTCTGATCAAGAGTAGTTGTTGAGGATCTTTTTGAGATGGCTAGATTTCCCATGGCAGCCAAATTGATTATTTTATCCTCCTAATCTTTCAATTTAACCTTTATAGATGGTGTTGTTGAAAAACAGTTCAAGTTTTGTAAAAGCTTATTGTTACAATATCATTTTCTCTATGTATGTACTTATCATAATTTAAATATGTAGCCCTTTTTCTTCTTAACATATATCATGGTGGTTGTTTGGATGGGGTTGCGTGTTTGTTTTCTCATAAAAAAATAGATCCCCTATCGAGTCTTACTTCTTACATCATCCTATTTTGATGATTATGTCTCTAGCGACAGACCAACTCATCATGACATATGCTTTCAATAGATAAATTTTGATTGACATGCGCAGGAAGCATTTGGTCTATGCCTGTAGTGGATGAGCTCTTGTGCAAGTATGAAATTGTCAGAGATCTACCTTGCAGGTACAAATTCTGACTAGTTAATTGATATCAAGTCAATCTATCATATTAATCCCTTAACAAGCACTTTGAAGATCTTCAGACACACATTGCTAGGTAAAGTTTGGGTGTAATTGGCTACATTTTTCTTAGTTTGTGATTTTTGTGAGTAGAACAATAAATGATTTGCATAGATTCATTAGGAGTGGATGTTCTATGAGAGCCACACACACAGTTGCACCAGACTAGCATCTACACCATCATGTCCTAGAGCCTTATGCGTCTTCGTCGCTTTCAGACACTAAAGTCGCTTTCACACACTGAAGTATCAAGATTGGGATGATAGAGATCTGATGTGTGAAAGTTGGTGTAGATATGGGCTCTTATTACATCATCGCATGGATTTAAGGCCTTCTACATTAAGCAGCCAGATTACATTAAAAGGCTAAGAGAAGTGTTTTTGTAAAAAATAAACTCGCATGTGAGTTGTCTCTCAACCATCCTCCCAACTCAACCCATATGGATATGATGAAATCCCTTGTTTGATTTATATACACGTGATAAAATTTAGAATTTTTGTTGCCAGTATGCATCCATCTTAGGTAGCCAATTTGGTTCCAATTAGTTTCTTTTACGCCAAGAGCTTCTCATACTCAATCTACAATTTGCATATTTCTCATGTTTGTACTTGGAACCCTCTGCATGTGTTTAATGGTGAGGATTTTATTCTTCTTTTCATTCTCTTTAGCAACAGGAGTTTTACACCAACCCCCTTTGGAGAAGTTTACATCATTGCTCCATAGGCATTTGAGCAGGTTTGGAAATTTCGTGGTGTGGTTCCAAGGTTTGATTTTGAGTCTTTTATAAGAAAAGGTTTATTATCTGAGCTCACCCATGGGAGGTGTAGAGCATTGAATTATGAGGAGATACCGATCCATTCTTGCAATATAACCTTTTTAAATATGGAATCGAGGCATTAGTAGCTAACGCAAGTTAGGTGTGCTTCAATGAGTATCTCGCTAATCCATTTTTCTTTTTCAAAGATAAAACTATTGTTGCCTTTGTTCTCGTATGGGTAAAGCATGGGGTTCAAATCACATGGATGCTGAACTTCCATTTACTAATCTGATGATGATGAATAAGCATTTCCACATGTAAAATACATCATAAGGATCAGACTAGCATAGATTATGGTTGAGAGCCAGGTTGGGTTGATTCGAAGGTGGCTAATCTTCTTGTGACTTTGAATGATTTCAATTTTACACTCATATCTTCATAGAATACATATACCTCATGAGAAACATTTGTCCTCCGCACAATGAGAGTGATGATAACCCAAATTATTAATGCTCAGTGCCTTATAACCAAACAAATTGGTAAAGTTATCCTAGTTGATGCTGATTTGCATATCCATGATGAGGTGTTCAACACCAAAGAACTTACTAAAGCGTGATATCACTTCCTTATGGAACATCCCTCTTTGGTTTTTCTCATAGTATATACAAGAAAAATTATATTTATATCTAAATAAAGCTACTTGGTCCTCGATATTGTTTATCTCTCCCTATCTATAATTCACTAGAATACTATTAATCTAAAATTCTCCCCTCTCACACTTCATGAGAGATTGTGATGGACAATATATGTATGCTCAAGTTATGTAGTTATGTTCTTCTTTGGTGTACATGATTGTAGGATCAAATATGGAGACAACATTATCCAACTTATGGGAAAGGAAAATCAAAATGTAAGACCACCAACCCCAACGCAGACTCACTTGTGTATGAAGTTGTCCTGAGTCAAAAAAAGGTATACAATGATGTCTAACCTAACCTTAGTCTAATTGCGAAGAAGCTATTGTATATTATATTATGCAATAATAGAAAAACTTCCTTAGAATGATTTAAACACATCTAAATAGAAGAGTGCTAGAAAAATTGTAACGACCCCGCCTCCCAGTAACCCCCACTTAAAGGAGACCAAGAGGTCAGAGCCGTTATTTCAATAAACCGGATCAAAGGTTCGAAAAATAATCAATAATAATTATGAAATTCTACTAACTAAACTGAAATATGGTGTAAAATAAAAGTTTGCATACCTTTTAAAAACTTTGGTAATCTACTTCTATCCATATCTTGGATCTATTCAATCTAATCCTCCTTGCACTTTATTTCTTATTTCCACAATGTGTCACTTTACTGTTTGTTCTTTTCAATTGTTGAATCTAAAATGCTGACAAACAAAATGTCTGTCAGCATATAGGAATATGATGGTATGTGGGGACAACCAAAATTTCACAAATATGGCTAACAATCTAATTATCACAATCAAGGTAATTAACAAGCCAATTTACATTTTCACTGTGTCATTCTCCACCGTTTTTGCCCTAATCCTGGAATACCCCTCTAGGGTTTTCTCTTATGCCATTGACTTAAGGCCACCTTCTCAATCTCGAGCTTGGTGTCTGGGGTCACCTCTCATGGTGCCCATTAGTCATGCAACATATACCACCTTATCATTCCCGAGCTTGGTGTCTGGGGTCACCTCTCATGGTGCCCATTGGTCTTCCCTCCTGGGCTTGACCTTTTTGCCTCATCCATCAGGGTGGCATGTAGGTGCGAGAATACACATTTATATTACAATTTTGATAATCATAGTGACTTTATAATTTGCAAGTATGAACATCCAAATTGATAGGTTGCATTCAATGCGTTAACCATCCAAAAAACCTTTGAGAAAACTAATGTGATTAACCATAATTAACCACATACCTATCAAGCTAAGTTGAGTGCAGAAATAATGTAACCAAGCAAGAAACCAAGCAAGCACACAAGTTGATCCTGAAATATGCACCCAATTTTCCTATCATTAAACATGCCATCATGGTCTATTAAACCTAGTTGTTTCCTACGGTTACTAGTCCTTTTTAGGGTTTTTATTACAATTAGGGTTTCACTTCATTTTTATTCTTTTAAACCCTAATTTTATAAAATTACTCACAAGCCCTAATTATCCCATCTTTCACAAAAGATCCTAAGATCATCTTTTGCAACATGAAACCCTAATTTTAGATCAACCACTCTTTTCTTCCCTTTTTTCCTTATTTAGGATTTCTAAGGATATTAACCACCATATTAGGTTTAAAACCCTAAATCTTGTAATTTCATCTTAAAAATAGGTTAACATCCATCTTTATCATTAAACAAGTTAACAATGCTCGAATTAACTTATTTGCAATATTAAATCTATCCTTTGTCATCAATTAGGGTTTCTAACCACAAATTATTACTTTTTCTATCAAAATTATACACTTTTGCAAAAAGATACTGATTAAGGTTTCCAAACTACTTTTATCTTATTCCTCATATTTTTCTGATCAATTTTCATGCATAAACTTTCCTCATCTGAGTTTTCTAGCAAAAGATATGATTTTTGCAAGGAAAATCCTTTTTAATGATTTATTCGATAACCCTAGAAAATCGAGGACTGTTTGATCCATGGTCCGCTAGACCACGCGGCATCCTACAGCTCAGGATTCACGCACCTATCTTGCGATTTGAAATATGTGAAAGATGGAAATAGCCTTACCCTGATAGAAGGAGATGGAAGGGCACACTGGTAATTTCCTGGGGTCTCTTCTTCAACCTCCTGACTCCTCTTGCTGCTGCGATGGTCAACCCCGTCGTTGACTTTGGGACTTCGACCACTACCGA
Organism: Alisma plantago-aquatica; assembly: GCA_963693085.1. Taxonomy (NCBI): domain Eukaryota; kingdom Viridiplantae; phylum Streptophyta; class Magnoliopsida; order Alismatales; family Alismataceae; genus Alisma; species Alisma plantago-aquatica. The sequence goes on from OY856411.1 coordinate 862,685,391, forward strand.
GCATGGAAAAAGTCCATGAAGCTTCACCTTCCTTCTCTGAACTTGTCTACAGGTTCAATTGCGCGCCAAGAACATGCCATGACCTCCTCCTACTCACCGGACTCCGGTGAGGCTTGCCGAGAAGATGAGGGTGCAAGTTGGGGTAGAAGAAGCAATTGGAGGCACGAGAGCACTCCTCGCTGTCTGCCGCAGTGTTTAGGGTAGAAAGTAGGCATGGTGGTACCCTCTCTCACCCTCCCCTACATATAGGGTTGAAGGTAGGTTCACAAGAATTGGGAACTTCCCCATTTGACAACCAAACCCCTACAAAATAGGGATGGTTCTCGTCAGACTCCTCTCCTGAATCCAAAGGAAACAAAATCTGGCTTGCAAATGCTCAATATCACGAGGAAATTAAGATGGAAAATCCCTCTGTATCTCGGTAGAGTCCCAGTCCTTGTGGGACTAGACGATGAGCGACAAGCGTTGGATCAAGATCCAACAACTCTCATTACACACGATCAACCAAAAAGGAAAAACTTATTCCTATTTGCAAGATAATTCTATATTTTGGAGATAATTTGAGAAAATCATATCTCCTAAACCATAGCTCCTTTTTATCTCAAATTTTAAGGGAAAACTTTTCTTAACATTATATAGCGGTTTATTATATTTGAGAAACAAATTCCAACGGATGATAAGGTTTCCTTCCCTCCCAAGTTATCCATTAATTAATCCAAAATTAATTACTATTTCCTTTCCCTTTTCCATTATCTTGTTATCTTGGGTCCCTTGGACATCAAAAATCCTAAAGGCATGAATTCCCCTATTGGGGAATATCTATTTTCTTTTATCCTATTATCTATGTCTATTTCACATATTCTTGTTTTATTAATTAAATCCTTTTACTTTTTATTTCTCTTTTCTTTTCAATTGGGCTCAATGGCCAATAAAGCCCATTATCAATCAATCAAGGCCATTTCACATGAAATCTGTCACAAATCAAAAATAGATTTCATTTATTCTTTAAAAGAGAATTACACCTCTCATTACATACTTAGGAAATTGAGATTATAACATCCTCCCCTCCTTATAGGAATTTTTCCCTCAAAATTACAAGAAATCAAACAAACAAATCAGGGTATGCTTTCTCCATGTCTGCCTTCATCTCCCATGTCGCCTCATCCTCTCCATGGTGCCTCCAAACAACCTTTACCATCTCTATATTCTTTCATCTGAGTTCTTTCACCTTGGTATCTAGAATCCACAAAGGTGTCTCGGGATAAGTCAGCTTCCCTTGAAGCTCAATAGGTTCAATGCTCAGCACATGGCTCGGATCTTGCACATATCGCTTCAAGTTGGACATGTGAAACACATCATGCATCATGCTATACTGAGGGGGTAATGCCAAATGATATGAAGCTTCACCAATCTGTTCTAACACCTCAAATGGACCCACGTATCGGGGACTCTGCTTTCTCTATTCTTAGCTATAGCTCGAAGCAGTCGGATTTTCAAAAACATGTGCTCTCCTATAGTGAAATGCACATCAGTTTTCTTTGCAACAGCATATGACTTCTATCGATCATGGGCTCTCTTCAACCTTTACTTGATCAAAGTAACTTTATCAGCATACACTTGGAGCTCATCTGACCTCAACAAGGTCCTTGATAACACCAAATTTTGTGATGTTTTTGGCCTTTATTTTGTTATAAATTCTGCCATTTTAAACTTTTTTCCTATCCTTTTTGTCATGTTTTTGAATAAACAGGCCACGATACTCTCTTAACTCAATTTTATCATCTTTTGCAGAGTTTTCCTCGCTTTTTGACTCATTTATCAGCAAAAAGGCCCGTCCCGGCCCATGAACGTGTTCTACCTGCATCGGCCCTCCCATTAGCTGGTCGACACACTCGCTGGCTGACATAGGGCAGCACGACATGCCTACCGAGTGACACGGGGGCGCCGCGCTAGGAGGATCTGACGGGCGATATGCCACTTACCCGATAGGGAGCTGTACTCGCCACGACAACTGAAGTGTGTCGCGTGATACAAGCCACCCACCGGCAGGCGCCCACTCGTCACGATGACCGACACGCTCACAGCCCAACATCCTTATATCAGGCGACACACATATCGGTCATCCCTGAATCCGTGATGATGGTGCTGATGGAAGACATGTGGTGCCCAGAGGACCACAACTTCTCCCATCCGCTGCCTATAAATAGCAGCTACAGGACTCCGATGGGACGGGTCAGAAAAAGGTCGGAATCTCTCGAAAGCCAACTTAGGAAAGCATCTGGAGCTAGCGTGTCATGCCTCAGAGGTGTGTCAGGCGAAACTAGGTGAGAACTTCCCCGACCCGAGAGGGAGGGAATGGTTCACTTAGGATCGACCCCGGGCACCGCAGCAGACCGATATCGTCCAACGAGGACACCTGATATGAGTACCCGATACTCTAAGCAAACTCTGGCCCGACACAATACCAAGCCCGATACGAATCACCAGTCACGACGTGTCGCCCGAAGGGTGCCGCCCGACATGACTGTATCGGGCATGGGCGCCCCGCACGATACGTCTGCCCGTCATGAGCGTGTCACCCAAGAGGGTGTGTCGCCCGACACGGGCGTATCGGGTAAGGCTCCCGCCTGGTATTGGGCTGGAGGGATCTTGGGGATCTGCTACTGCTTGTCGCCCTTCTAAATCAAGAAGGTGATATTTATCTTTACTTGTTTCAGTCATTTACTTTCTTTACTTATGCAATGTAACCAAACCCTTTTATATAATGCTTATGCTGATGGAATTAGAAGAGTTTTAATTATCTACTGCTTTATGTTTGGTCCCTTTCATTGGATGATTGCTTTGTTTAGCATCTGAACTCTAGCTTGTATGCTTGGATCATGTTTCAACTAGCTATCGAATCATGTTTCCCGTTGCATCAACCTCGAGAGACGTGTTGTGGCTCTAGTGTTTGGTCCGGTACGGGAGTACGAGAGTGCCCAGGATCGGAGTTGCTTTAGTGACCTTTCCACTCTAACTTAGGACCAGCAACCCCGAGAGAGGTGTTGATGCTTAGTTAGAGGTACCCGCTTTGAGAGAAGGGGTACTGGATGTTTCTGTTGCCGCTTGTTTTACCGAAGTTTTCTCCTTCGTTCCTTTCTAGAGCAGTAGTGTTATTCTCTCTGTTTCTGTTGTGTAAAAACCCTAAAAACTGATAAACCTTTAAAACATTAATTTTTCCTCATAGCTCCAGTTGGAGATAGTTTTCTTTTATCGATTTTTGCCTATTGTTCCCCTTGGGGAACTTTATCATCTCCTTACCCTTACTGGAGTGTAACATGTCGATTACGCTTTCTCAACACTACCACCCTTGTCCCTGTGTTCAACCCCGTATATCTACTTCGACCCCGTAATAAAGTTGTGGGGGCCTAGAAGGTTTCAGCTTATAAATTTAAAAGTCTGACTACTTCAAATCTGCTCCCTTTTTGGACGCGCGATTTAGGCCGGTCAACTTTTTGGCTCCGTTGTCGGGGTCAAGGCAAAATGGTACTGTTGACGAACCCAAATCCACTAACTACACTCCAGTGCCTTAAGCTTAGAAATGAGCTTGACAACACTCTCTTTTCCTTTTTTATATTTTAAAACCTAAAATGAGTAGTTCATATTATTAATGCAAGTTTTCTAACTTGATCTTACATACTATTCAGGTACTCAGAAGGAAGGCGTTCTGCTCAATTGAGAACTGACATCACCAGACATGTCACCTCATGTTGAACCACCTCTTTCAGATGGTGAGCGACACGAGAGGGCTAGACCTCACTCGCTTCTGCCTGAAGATCATGATCGTTATGATGGTAATCATCAACATGAAGATCCTGAAATAGAGCAATTCAAGGATGACCATCGTCGGGAGAGACGTCGTCATCACCAGAGACGCAGAAGAAATCAAAATAGTCACGATCAGAACTAGGGAAATAGTGACAATGATGATTCCAACGAAGAAGAAAAGACCCTCAGGGAGTTAGCTGCCAGGAAGGATAACAATTCAAGATGTCCTGTTGTCATCCCGAGGTTCAACGCAACAAACTTTGAGCTAAAACCATCTGTCATCTCTATGATCCATAACAAGAGCTTCAGAGGGAACTCAAAGAATGATAATCCCTATCACCATATAGATGCTTTTAAAAACATCTGTGACACCATCAAAATGCGGGGAGTCCCACAGGAAGTGATTTATTGCAAAGGTTTCATCTTTTCTTTAGAAGATAAGGCTCTATCCTGGTACCTCGGGCTACCACACCAAGATCTTAATGGATGGAATGCATTGGCAGATGCCATTGTAAAAAAGTTTTATCCTACAGAAAAAACTGTTCGGAATAGACAGAGGATTACGTCTTTCATGCAAAAGCCGAACGAGAATATACACGATGCCTGGGAATGGTATCAAAAGTATCAGAGGGACTTCCCTCATCACAACTATAAGAAGGGCTTCTTGATAACTACCTTCTACAACGGTCTAACCCCTGAGGAAAGGGTTTCGCTGAATGCAGCTGCAGGCAGTGACTTTCTGGGGAAGAAGCCTAGCAGATCCAAAAAGATCATTGAAAACATGACCGAGTTACAAGTCGGCACTAACTACGACAGATCTGATAGGGGATATGTTAAGAAGGCTAATGAAGGACCTTCAGTTGAATACAAAGCTCTAGAAACTATCACTTCTTAGATCCAGAAGATAGCCACTGATGTCAAACAACTGAAAGAATCAAGTGGAAAAGGGAAGAAATCGGTTGAAAAAGTCATGAAGTGTGTCACCTACGGAGAAGGTGGACACGGGGTAGATAATTGTGTCTACACCCAACCTGACGAGTCAACTGAAAGAGAATCCAAAGCTGAGGAAGTTGAGAATGTCTCTTTTGTTAATTTCAAGAGGCCAGATCATCTTGGTTTTAATTATGGCAACAAAGATGTTACCGAAAACTCACATCAGCTGCATAACCCCACCAAGCAACCCCAAGGTTTCGAGAAAATAGGGGGACAAAGTCAATTCACCAGAACTACTTCTTTCTAGTCGAACAAGGCAAATTTCCAAGGACAAGGAAAGTACCAGGGTCGCCAAGTGGCAAACACTAGTCAAGGCCAAGGCCAAGCCAAGGAGCAAGGTCAAGACAAGAAGTCGAACCAACCTGACTTGGTTGGCTATTTGTTCGATTTTGTAAAAAGAAAATATGCTATCAATATCCATCTGGCGTAAAGCGTGCTTTGAAATTCAGGAGTTCTGAACACAATGCAGGTCTAGATGGCGGACATGCAGACGCACCAATGCCATATTGATCAGCAGTTGGCCCAGATGGCCGAGTTGATAAAGAATCCCTTGGGTAAGATACCCTCCAACACTGAATCTGCAAAAATGGCAGTGCTGAGATCAGGAATGACGGTAGAACATCGTGAAGAAGCCAGATCAGAGGAACCTGAACTGAGGACTGCGGCTGATAATCCCATAGAAGAAAACAATCAACAAGCTCATGATAGAGAACCTGAACCAAGATCCTTTGAGGAGTTGTCTGGTAAGAGAAGCCCTTACTCTCCCAAGTTGCCTTTTCCTTATAAGATGATAAAGGCACACCTTAAGAAGCGTCACGAGAAGTTCATGGAATCAATAAAGAAACTTCATCTCGAAGTACCTTTTCTGGACGCTTTAGAAGAAATGTCGACTTATGCTAAGTTTTTCAAATATTTGATTACCAAGAAGAGAAGAGGAGGAAGAATCGAGACCATGCATCTAGAAAGTATGTCCTCTTCTTTTATAAAATCAGATTTTCCCAACAAAAAGAAAGATCCAGGAGCTTTCACCATTCCTTTCGCCATTGGAGATAATGTCGAACGAAAAGGTCTTACCGATTTAGGGGCTAGCATCAGCCTTATGCCCCTAAGCTTCATACAGCGATTAGGTTTGATTGATATGGTCAAGACCAATATGAGGATTGAATTAGCAGTTCATACCTTTAAAAGGCATGTTGGCGTTGTTGAAGGTGTACCTATCCGGGTAGGAAGTTTCTTCATTCCTTGTGATATCGTTGTGATTGATACTGTGGAGGACCCTGACTGTCCTATCATCTTTGGACGTCCTTTATTGGCTACAAGAAGGGCGTTGATTGATGTCACTGAGGGAATAATCACTCTAAGGGTCGGAAATGACCACTTAGATTTCAAAGTAAAGGATGCGATGAAAGGGCCATCCCTGTTAGAATCTGCTTGCTTTGCGGAAAGCTACAACCAGTTCTGTGAAGAGGTAGAAGAAGATATCTTAATGGTAGACCCTCTTGTAAGAGCGATAAGCAATCAAGATTCAGATTCTGAAAATCCAGAAGTTGTCGAGTTTCTCAACTATCTTAATCAGTCTGATGATGACCTAAGCGATGAAGAAGAGGTAGTGGAAATAGTTAATTTTGCCTCTCTTGAGGAGGCGCCAGAACAAAGGCACCAAAGGCTAAACCTGAGTTGAAGCAGTTACGTGAAGGGTTGAAGTATAAATTTCTAGATCGAGAGGAGAGGAATCCTGTCATTGTCAATGCCCATCTCACAAATGATCAATTGGACAAACTTCTTGAGGAGTTGAGACTCCACAGGCAGGCTATAGGATACTCGGTAGAGGATATCAAAGGCCTTAGCCCTGCATTGTGTATGCATCACATCAATTTGGAGGAATCTGCCAAACCTCTAGCTCAACCCCAGAGAAAATTAAACTAGATGCTAAAAGAAATTGTGAAGAAAGAAGTAATCAAACTGAGGGATGTTGGGATCATTTACCCGATCAGTGACAGTAACTGGGTGAGCCCGATCCACATAGTACCCAAGAAAGGTGTTATAATAGTAGTTAAAGGAGATAAAGGCGATGAAGTGGTGGTTCAGACCGTCACAGGATGGAGAATGTGTATTGACTACCGAACGCTGAACCAAGCCATGAAAAAGGATCATTATACACTTCCTTTCATTGATCAAGTTCTTGAAAGATTAGCACATCATGACTATTTCTATTTTCTGGATGGTTTTTCAGGGTTTTATCAAGTCCCCATCCTGCCAGATGACCAAGAGAAAACAACTTTTACCTGTCTCTATGGCACCTATGCCTTCAGGAGGATGCCTTTCGGCCTGCCCAATGCTCCCACAACGTTTTAGCATTGCATGATATCGATGTTCTCAGATTTTCTAGAGGATATCGTGGAAGTTTTCATGGACGACTTTGCTGTCTATGGAAGAGACTTCGATGCCTGCCTGAAAAACCTCTCTCTGGTCTTGCAACGATGCGAGGAAAAGAGTTTGGTTTTGAACTGGGAGAAGTGCCATTTTATGGTACGAGAAGGTATCGTACTAGGACGTAAAGTCTCGAGGCGTGGAATCGAGGTAGACGTCAGCAAGGTTGAAGCCATATCCAAACTTCCTTCGCTAAAGTCTATGACGGGAGTGAGGAGTTTCCTCGGGCACGCCAGCTACTACCGAAGATTAATAAAAGACTGCTCGAAGATCGCAAAACCATTATTGAATCTTCTGGTAAAAGATGTTGAATTCAATTTCTCTGACGATTGTCTAATCGCTTTTCAGGCCTTAAAGGATGCTCTTGTCTCACCGCCTATCCTCCAAGCTCCAGACTGGGAGTTACCTTTGGAGCTTATGTGTGACGCCAGCGACTATGTTGTGGGAGCAGTCCTGGGGCAGAAAAGGACAAAAAGCACCATGTAACCTGCTACGCCAGTCATACCCTAGATGAAGCTCAAGTAAATTATACAACTACAGAGAAAGATATGCTCGCGATAGTCTTCGCTTTTGATAAGTTCAGATCTTACCTCATTGGAGCCAAGGTTAAACTCTACACAGATCATGAGGCTATAAGATACCTCATGCAGAAGAAAGATACAAAGCCCAGGTTGTTGAGGTGGGCTTTGTTACTACAAGAGTTCGACCACGAGATAGTCGATAAGAAAGGTGCAGAGAATGTGGTTGCCGACCACTTATCCATGATCATTGTGGAAGGGCAGAAGGAACCACCTATTAATGACAATTATGCTGACAAAGCTTTGATGATGATTGAAACTAAGGAAGAAAGTTTACCTTGGTTTGCAGATATCTGTAATTATCTTGCCTATGGAGAACTGCCCCCTGACATAACTTATAACCAAAAGAAGAAGCTCTTCGTGGATGTAAAGAACTACTACTAGGACGATCCTCTCCTTTTTAGAAGATGTGTAGATAACCTGTATCGAAGATGTATTCCCGAAGAAGAGGTCACGAACATTCTGAAAGAGTGTCACACCTCTCTTTATGGAGGACACCTGGGTAGCGAAAGGACCGCCGCCAAAGTACTGCTATTAGGTTTTTACTAGCCCTCTTTGTTCAAGGATGCTGCAAAGTATGTAAGAGTCTGTAAAGAGTGCCAATTGACAGGAAACATTGGATGAAGAAATGAGATGCCTATGGCAAATTGGGTTGAAGTGGAGATCTTTGATGTATGGGGGATTGACTATATGGGATTGTTTCCCCCATCAAAAGGATATCAGTACATTCTAGTGGCAGTGGATTATGTATCCAAATGGGTAGAAGTTGTTGCAACTCAAACGTGCGACTCTAATGCAGTGATCAAGTTGTTCGAAAAGACTATTTTACCTCGTTTCGGAGTACCTCGTATTGTAATAAGTGAAGGTGGATTGCATTTCAGAGAAAGACAGTTTGAAGCGCTCCTGCAAAAGTATGGAGTTAAACACAAGGTCGCTACACCCTACCACCCACAAACTTCTGGGTAGGTAGAGGTCTCGAATAGACAAATCAAGCAGATTTTAGAGAAAATTGTCAACCGCACGAGGAAGGATTGGTCAATGAAGCTTGATGACGCACTTTGGGCCTACATGACAGCATATAAAGCACCCCTTGGAACTACTCCTTACAGATTAATCTATGGGAAATCCTATCATCTACCCTTATAGCTTGAACACAAGGCCCTTTGGGCGATTAAGTTCTTAAATATGGATCTGGAGAAAGTAGGAGAAAAGAGATATCTGCAGTTGAAAGAACTCAAAGAATTGAGAATGCATGCTTATGAGAACGCAAAGATCTATAAACAGAGGATGAAGGTGTGGCATGATGCCCACCTAAGGAGGAAGGATGTAAGTGAAGGTGACAAAGTTTTATTATTTAAATCTTCCATTCATCTTTTTCTAGGTAAGTTACAAACGAGGTGGTCCGGACCTTTCACCGTATCGAATATATACCCGTCCGAAATGATGGAGCTATGTGATAAAGATGATCCATCCATGGTTTTTCAAGTAAATGGGCATAGGGTAAAAAGGTTCTACGAAGATGAAGCATTTGTGAGAAGGACAGAGATCAATTTGCAAGATATGGAAACAGCTGAAGGTGAAAAGTGAAGGACTTGGAGCTGTCGAGCTAACGACGCTAACTACAACGCCCCTCGGGAGGCAGCCCGAGCTTTTACTTTTCCTAGAATAGGATGTTATTTACTTTCTTGCAAGAAAAACACTATGAACATTTGGACTGTAATAAGGCCCAAGTCAGTGCATGTGTCACATGCCTTGACTCTGATGTTTTATGGGCCATCGCTTTGTTTTATGAGCACTGATGAGTAATACTATCTGAGGCCGGGAACTTAACTTTAGGCCAAAGATGGTTTACCCATCAATTGCTTTTTCCTTCGCTTTATTTTGGTTTTTCATCAAGAATCTCATTCTGAAGCTCTGTATCGGGCAAAAATACCTTGTTCCTTGACTGTATCGGGCAAAAAGATAGCCAGCGCATGAAACGCGTGTTATCGGGTGAATCGTATTAGGCATCGCATTCTAGCCATGCACCGTGTCAGCCGACATGCCTAAGGTCGAGCACCTGTGTCGGGCAGCATGAGTAATTACCCTTGATTAGACGGATGGGACTGCTCATCTCGGGAATGATTTGTCTCAACGGCCGAAACACACCCCAGATTTACCCATTTTACCCCCGACTTGGATTGCTATAAATAGTACGGAGGTTTTACCATGTCGGGTTATTGCATTTACTTTTCACCTACTCCCGTGTCGGGCAGTAATTTCCTTCATTTGCTCCCATGTCGCGCAACCCTCTTCTACTCTTGTGTCATGCAAGATAAATTCAGATAGCATAAGGTATAGCCCTACAGCCCTATTGTCCTTGTTTGCCCGACACAACCTCATGTCACGCACCATCGTGTCGGGCTAACGACTTTAGTTAATTTTCTTGTATCGCCCGACATGTATCGCGCAATACATCTTTAACGCTCTTACCCGATACCCTGTATCGGGAATGACCATGTCGCCCAGCTTGGTGTCACCTCGCTTGTTTCTATTGTCAGGCGACACGTTTTTCTATCGGGAAGACCCTATCGGGCATTTCGTTTTACGTAACCATATCACCTGACACAGCGTATCGGGCAAGGGATATGACACGTGAATTTTCTCTGTATCGTCCAGTTTTGTATCGACTATCATGTTCTTTCGACGGATGACACCCGTATCTCGTTTCAGGCATGAGCCTATAGTGATTTCTTTGAAAGTTTCGTATCGGCCGACACAGGTGTATCGGGCAAGCTTCATATTGTTTAGTCTGAAGCTCGATACAGTTATGTCGGGTAGCTTTTGTATTGGGTCGATTCTTTCCCTATCGTGCAATCAGTTTTAACACCGATATCGACTTTAAGATTGTACCTACCTAATATCAGAACATTTAAATGATCAATGAATTTGTCTGATGATAACAGAGATGGCATGTAAAAAGCAAACCGTCGTTTGAGTTGACGAATATGGTAGGAGGATCGACACCGAGGCTGTAGCTGAAGCAACAATAGTCGGGCAGAAATGTCTGAATCCCGAGGCAATTGAGCCATCCACTGCTGAGAAGAGAGCAAGAATGGAAGGAGTAATGAATCCAATAGCAGCATTAGAGTCCTTAAATTATACACCAGGCAGGTTCATGCCCTGTGACAACAAGCACGGATTCCGGTACTTAGAACTGGCAACAAAACTCTACAGGACGAGTAGGTTCTGCCAGCAGTCATCCTTTCTTCGGTTAGGCATATTCGACAGACTCGAAGATGTCCTGGCTGTAGCAGGACTATGAAAGATCTGCCTCAGCCACTATGCCCCCTACACTAAACTCACCAGGGAGTTCATGTCATCTCTCTGCTGGGTGCAAAATAGACCCAATGAGATCGAAGAGTACGGCAGAGCAGACAGACTGTAGGGGTAGCTTTACAACTCAGAGCACGTCATCTCTGAAAAGCTGCTCAATGAGATCTTCTCCACAACGAGGAGGAGAAGGAACAGCTTAATAACGGTACGAGGATCATTGAAGGAGACTGGTTCGACCCCATGGAGCTCTGGAGGAGGCTGACCGGTGAGTCATCATACAAACCGGGAAGCAAGGTGGCGGCGGTGCACTCCTGCTTCTGGAGGATAGTGCACAAGTTGGTAGTGTGCTTGCTCTTCAGCAAGAATGAGTCCAGCAATATCTACACCAAAGAACTCCACATCATGTGGCACATGATGGTGGGCAGAGTGATCAACCTGGGGCACTTCTTGCTGAATAGGTTGCACCCAATAAAGGATGCCACCAAGGAATACTGCATGAGTGGCATCGTCAACCTGATCACGGCTGGGTTAGGGTACCCACGGGATCCGCGCAGTCTCTCGAGAACAAGGGGCAATGAGAAGATCGATCTCAAGTTCCTCGTGAGAGTCGGCATCATCAAGAAGGAGGGGTGGAGCTACTTCTACAAATTCATAAGGACAAGCACCCTCCTTCCACTTCCCAACTACGCCAGCTATGACACAGACAAACTGATCTTCACCAGCACTGAGATCGAGGTGGTAGCAGTCGAAGCCGCCTATTCCGCCACCACCAGTATTCAAGAGAGGGCAGCTACGAGAGGAGAATCAATTCCTCTCGACCCAAGGCAGGACAAAACTTCAACAACCCCTGTCGAGCCAGCCGCCACTCTGAAGCCACCGACGACAACAGTTGATAGAGTTGTCGTCGCTCCTATTATACCAACCACAATCACGATAACACCTGCCGTGACTGAAGAAGTATCGGTGATCGTTGAGGTCGCCGAGACAACTGGGGCAGAAACAACAGTACAAGCCCCGGAGGGAGCTATCACGAAAGAGACAGCCACAGCTCCCAAAGCTTCTGTGGTGCCTTTAGAGGCAGATGAAGAAGCACAGTCGGACGTCGATAATGGGGTGTTCACCGAGATCCTCGAGATGGAGCTCGAAGGTGCACAGCTTACGCCGACACCGCCGTCGGTGTCTCCTATAGTAGCTGCTGAAGAGATCGCCGATAATGTAGAGGTTGACCAACATCCACCCACACCACAGACTTCTCCACCACGACAAGAAGGCGAAGCAGAGACAGCCAAAAGAGCGTTGATGCCTCGCCCAGTAGCATCCACCTCGTGGACGATCAAGATAGGTTCTACCTTGTCGGGTAGACCCTCACGTGAGAGGAGAATCGCGAGGATGAGAGGGAGATCTGTAGGAGCCCCTTCGTCGCTCAGAAAGTTGTTGGGAAATGAAATCGAAAACTTGTGGGAGGTAACAGGAAGCCACTCTGCTACTTTTTCTTCGCTTACCCGCAAGTTTTCCATTTTCCAACAGAGGCTGAACAGCCAGGAGCAGCAACTGCTAACTCTAGTTGGTCTTCCTGGCCAACTAGAGGCACTCAATGCCACAGTTCAGCAGGCCCTCCAGCGCCTTGACGTGATCGAGGAGAAGCTGAACAGGGGAGACGACCATCCGTGCCCAAGGCAGCCGAGAAGGTCTACATCACCCCCTGGCTCAGGTTCTCAACCTTCCTCGTCAGCAGCCTCGTCAAGATCATCATCCTCTTCCTCCTCTAGCGGGCCATCCCCAACGCCCGAGGAAGGGACGTCACAAAGGTCAGCCAATGGAGCTCCAGCAAGGCAGGTGAGCTCCCACGGTCTGGATGAACCAGCTCCCCCAGTCCCCTAGATGAAGCTGAGGAAGACAATGAAGACATCAGCATCGAGGAGTACTCTTCTGATGAATCATAGGGAGAAGGGGGGACATATGTGCCGCCAACGAAAGACAAACCCCCACAGGAAGACACTCAACGGCAGATGAGTTCTCTGCACCGTTAGAGATACCTTCCTTTGAAATGGCTGACTTCGACAGAAGGGTCATCGACTACCTATCGATCAGGGACCAGAAGCTACTGAATAAGGTCCTGAGATCGCAAGCAGATGAAGAAGACGTCATCTGGAGCGACAGCTACTTCTCCGTACGACGGGGAGCACTCATAAGTATATTCCGCTCGCCATCCGTCGTCGGAAAGAAATTGTTCAGGGTCCTAGAAGGTGCAATAATAGAGAATATCGGCACCGGGACAGGTCGGAGAACAATATACAATGCCACCCCGACCTTGGCAAGAAGACTGATGATGCGAGTACCAAACTCCATCGCAGTGGCCAACATGTTGCGACACATCGAAGAGCACAACACGAACATCCTGTTGGCCCTGTACAAGCACCACAACGTGTGGTTCCTTTGTGTGGTAGACCTCTGGAACCACGACGTCCAGCTGCTCAGCTTTTGCAATAGGGAGGTGCCACACTCCGGGCTTATCTTCAGTCGCCTGGAGGACAAACATCTCAGGCTTCTACCACTGCGTCTTTTGCGATCCATCAAGCAAGGAGTCCAACGTCATAGCGGAATTTGGAACTTCTTCTCTATCAAAGACTTCCCCATCCAAGCAGAAGAGGGAAGCGGAAAAAGCGCCTTCATCGTCTTACGTGCCATGGAGTTGCTCAACATATTCAGATACATAAGGCATCTCCAGGGCCAAAACTTTTACCACCTCAGGAGCATATATGCGCTGCTGATCCAAGACGGGCACTATTTTCAAGACGCAAGGGTACCAGAGAGGCTGTTGGACAGTGACCTAGAAGGTGAATCTTCACAGCCCAGCAGCACTCCAGAGAAGGAAGCTAAGATAGAAACAAGCATCTACAGAGCAGGCAACCAGTTAGAGATCCTACAGGAAGTGCACGGATTCAAAGACCCTACTTCGCCTGAAACATTAGAAGAATTGATCAACAATTTTGACCGCTTCTCGTGCTCTACACTCATGCAGGAGCAGGTCAATGAAGTCCTTCTAAAGTTAGCTGATTCTACCCCGGCAGATGTTATCTATGAGGCAGGCAGTGTCATAGTCCTGGTTGATGACTTAAGGGACATGGTAAAAGATGGAGGATGTTTGGCGATATCTGTGGCAGCCGCCTACATCCAGACACTATAGAAGAAGTCTGAACATGCATACATAGCTCATCCAATGTTGTTCAATGACATCTGCCTCGCTGATGAGTCAGGAGCAAAGCAATCTTTTCTGGCAGAGTTGCAGCGCAGGGTTCCACGGACTATCTTCCTACCCATCCTGTACAACAACCACTGGATGCTCCTGACGATGTACACTCGCCAACGAGTAGGAATCTTCTACAACATCTCGGATAGAAACAAAGATCATCCAGTGCAGTGTACATCAACATCGTTGACACCCCTCGAATGCTTAGTATGAAAATACTATGAGGAGGTGGCGGTATTGACACAACCATTCCTGGAGACGGTAGCAAGCAAATGGCACGAGCTCTAGTTCTGCCACCGCAGTCCACAACAAATTCCTCTATCCAACGACTGTGGCATCTTCGTCTTGGAATGGATATCAAATAAAGAGACGCCTGACCAGCTCCACCACATCAACTACCACAGCAAACAAGGAGAATATGTGTGAGAGCTTCTATCCGGAAAAGGCACGCTCACCAGCTAACCCTCACTGAGTTAATATTACCTTACCTTATCTACTTTAAAACTCTGGGACAGAGTGCGGAGTAAGTTTGGGGGGGGGGGTACCATGTACCAGTGAGGGAGGTATAAAAAAATTTCTTCAAACTCCACCCCTTTTTGTTCTTTTTCTATAACATGTGTACATATACATATACATGCTCATATAAAAATTTTGCTAAAATTTTTGCTTATTTTGTCTCCACATATATGTACAAAGACACTATATAGTAAAAACCTGATATGACTTCTTGCCAGTTTGTTTTCTATGTGTCTAAGGAGATGCAGGTTTTGTTATGTCTTTCTGATAATGCAGCCTCAAACAACAAAAGACTACTACTTTCCACACCAAAAATTTCGAAAAATAATCTCGCAACAGCTAAGAGACGTGTATGCAGAAGGAAAAAGCTGCCCAAACAGCAAAAATTCCTCTTGTTTTCCCTTACCCAACAAAATCCTAAAAAGAGAGAATAGCCTTATGAGAGTGAATAAAAGCATGAGAGTTGTGCCAAATAAAAAGAAAGAAAGAAAATATATACACACTTGTTTTCCAAAAGTACCCATCTTTAGGCATGGTAGATCCGAGGTAGTGGTACGTAGGATGTGAAATCACTGCTCTAAAGCCAACTGGCTTGGACTTCAGGGACCACTCTCCCGCTAATGGACCCATACCTAGATGGACTGATGGGAAACAAGAAAAACCCAAAAAGCCTTAAGCCTACCCAAACACACAACTTCCTAACCCCAAAAGTTGTTTGGTGTGAAAGCTAACTTCGAAATCATGCACCCAAGCCTAGCCGAAGCTGTAGAGAAAACCTTTGCTTAATAAGGCAGGAAAGGCAAAGTCTGTTGTTCGTGGTCGGGCAGTATTCTCTTTAAAGACATCTCAATACTCATCTAAACTCATGGTCTGAAAACTATACCGGTTAAGAAGAAGCATCACAAACAAAGTTTTAAAGATTCATCGAGGACAATCAAAATGCTAAGTTTGGGGGAGTTGATAAGACCAAATTTTGTGATGTCTTTGGCCCTTATTTCGTTATCAATTCTGCCCTTTTAAACTATTTTCCTCTCCTTTTTGTCATGTTTTTGAATAAACAGGCCACGCTACGCTCTTAACTCAATTTTATCATCTTTTGCATAGTTTTCCTCGCTTTTCGACTCATTTATCAGCAAAAAGGCCCGTCCCGGCCCATGAACGTGTTCTACCTGCATCGGCCTTCCCATTAGATGGTCGACACACTCGCTTCCTGACATAGGGCAGAATGACACGCCTACCGAGTGACAAGGGGGCGCTCCGCTAGGAGGATCTGACGGGCGATACGCCACTTACCGGACAAGGATATGTACTTGCCACGACAACTGAAGCGTGTCGCGCGATACAAGCCACCCACCGGCAGGCGCCCACTCGTCACGATGACAGACACGCTCACAACCTGACATCCTTGTATCGGGTGACACACATATCGGTCGTCCCCGAATCCATGATGATGGTGTTGATGGAAGACACGTGGCGCCTGGAGGACCACAAATTCTATCATCCGCTGCCTATAAATAGTAGCTACAGGACTCCGATGGGACGGGTCGGAAAAAGGTCAGAATCTCTCGAAAGCCAACTTAGGAAAGCATCTGGATCTAGCATGTCGTGCCTCAGAGGTGTGTCGGGCGACACTAGGTGAGCACTTCCCCGACCCGAGAGGGAGGGAATGGTTCACTTAGGATCGGCCTTGGGCACCCCAGCAGACCGATATCAGACAACGAGGACACCCAATATGATTACTCGAAACTCTAAGCAAACTCTGGCCCAGCATGATACCAAGCCTGATACGCATCACCAGTCACGGCGTGTCGCCCGAGAGGGTGCCACCCGACACGACCGTATCGAGCATGACCGTCCCGCATGATACGTCTGCCCGTCATGAGCGTGTCGCTCAAGAGGGCGTGCCGCCCGACACAGGCATATCGGGCAAGGCTCCCACCTGGTATCAGGCTGGAGGGATCTTGGGGATCTGCTACTTCCTGTCGCCCTTCTAAATCAAGAAGACGATATTTATCTTTACTTGTTTCAGTCATTTACTTTCTTTACTTATGCAATGTAACCAAACCCTTTTATACAATGCTTATGTTGATGGAATTATATGCTACTTTATGTTTGGTCCCTTTCGTTGGATGATTGTTTTGTTTAGCATCCTAACTCTAGCTTGTACGCTTGGATCATGTTTTGACTAGCTACCGAATCGTGTTTCCCGTTGCATTAGCCTCGAGAGAGGTGTTGTGGCTCTAGTTTTTGGTCTGATACGGGAGTACGAGAGTGCCCAGGATCGGAGTTGCTTTAGTGACCTTTCCACTCTAACTTAGGACCAACAACCCCGAGAGAGGTGTTGATGCTTAGTTAGAGGTACCCACTTCGAGAGAAGGGGTACTGGATGTTTCTGCTGCTGCTTGTTTTACCGAAGTTTTCTCCTTCGTTCCTTACTAGAGCAGTAGTGTTATCCTCTCTGTTTCCGTTGTGCAAAAACCCTAAAAACTGATAAACCTTTAAAACATTAATTTTTCCTCGTAGCTCCAGTTGGAGATAGTTTTCTTTTATCGATCTTCACCTGATGTTCCCCTTGGGGAACCTTATCATCTTCTTACCCTTATCAGAGTGTAATGTGTCGATTACGCTTTCTCAACACTACCACCCTTGTCCCTGTGTTCGACCCTATATATCTACTTCGACCCCGTAATAAAGTTGTGGGGGCCTAGAAGGTTTCGGGTTATAAATTTAAAAGTCTGACTACTTCAAATCTACTCCCTTTTTGGACTTGTGATTTAGGTCAGTCAGTCCTCTCACCCACATCATCCCAGTGAAGTGGGGATTGATACGGTCTCCCATACAAAGCTTCATACGGAGGCATCCTGATACTGGATTGGTAGTTGTTATTGTAGGCAAACTTAGCTAAAGGTAAGTATTGCTCCCATGAACCACCCCAATCGAGCACACAAGATCTTTACAGATCTTATAAGGTCTAGATCGTCCTTTCTGACTGACCATCCATCTGGGGTGATAAGCTATTCTAAACTTCAACCTGGTACCAAGTTCTTCTTGAACTTGCTTCCACAACTTGGAAGTAAACTTTGGGTCTCTATTAGAGATGATCGACCCCGGTACGCCATGCAAACACACTATCTCTCTGATATATAGATCAGCTAGGTCTGATACCTTAGCAGTGGTCTTTAAGGCAAGGAATTGTGCTGACTTGGTAAGACAATCTACCACGACCCATATCGCATCATGACCTTTCCTGGTATGGGGTAGACCCACCTCAAAATCCATGGTGATCTGCTCCCATTTCCATTCTAGAATCTCTATCGACTGTTAAATCCCTCCAGGTCGTTGATGTTTATCCTTCACCATCTGGCATGTAAGACAGCTGGCCACCCATTCCGCAATGTCTTTCTTCATTCCAAGTCACCAAAAAAACAATTGCAGGTCGTTGAACATCTTAGTAGTTCCTAGGTGCACTGTGTATTTGGATCCATGAGCCTCTTACAGAATACACTCCTTTATTGATGAATCCACCGGAACCCATATGCGATTTTCAAACATGATTCCTCTATCTATTCCCACAGATAGATGAGTATGTGGCTTCATCATCAAACCTTTCATCTTGTCTAGCTCTTCATTGGTCAACTGTGTTGCTATGATCTCACTTAACAACTCAGATTGAATCTGGATATTAGCCGATTGAACTCAATCTTCTAATGGTTGTGGAGTCCACTCCACCAGCTCCTCCAAGATCTTCCACTGACTGGACAAAACAACTGCACACTTAAGCTAATTCTGACTCAAAGCATCAGCCACGACATTTACCTTACCAGGATGATAGGCGATGGTGAAGTCATAATCCTTCATATACTCCATCCATCGTTGTTGTCGTAGGTTCAGGTCTCTCTGTGTTAGTAGGTATTTTAAGATCTTATGGTCGGTGAAGATATCAAAGGTATCACCGTATAGGTAATGCTGCCATATTTTTAGGGCATGGATAATAGTAGCTAACTCCAGGTCATGTGTCGGGTAATTCACCTCATTGGGCTTGAGCTATCGGGAAGCATATGCAACCACATGCTGATTTTGTTCCAATACATAGCCAAGTCCCATCTTGGAAGCATCGGTGAAAATCATGAAACCCTCATTGCCAGAAGGTAGAGTCAACACAGGGGCAGTGGTCAACTTCTCCTTCAACTCCTGGAAGTAATCTTCACATAATTCATACCACACAAACTTCACATCCTTCCGAGTTAACATGGTCAGCAACACAACAGTCTTTGAGAAATCCTTGATGAAGCGACAGTAGTATCCGGCCAACCCCAAGAAGCTATGAATCTTAGAGGGGTTCCTTGGTGTCATCCAATCTTGAACTACTGATACTTTGGCTGGATCTACGAGGATTGTTCCTCTTGAGATGATGTGTCCAAGAAACATGACTTGGTCTAACCAAAACTCACATTTCGAGAACTTTTTGAAACACTTATGCTTTCTCAGAATATCAAGGACTCTACCCAGGTGGTCATGGTGTTGGGATAGGTCATCATAGTACACCAAGATGTCATCTATGAACACTATCACAAAAGAGTCAAGGAAAGGCTGTAACACACTATTCATGAGGTTCATAAAGACACTATGTGCATTGGATAATCCAAACAGCATGACCACAAACTCATAGTGGCCATATCGGGTTCGGAAAGCCATTTTGGCTATATCCTCACTCCTTACTCTCACTTGGTGGTATCCTGACCTCAAATTGATCTTGGAAATGACTCGAGCTGATTTGAGTTGGTCAAATAGGTCATCTATTCTAGGCAATGGATACTTGTTCTTAATGGTTCTTGGTTGATCATCCAATAGTCGATACACATCCAAAGTGACCCATCCTTATTCTTCACAAAGAGGACTGGTGCTCCCCAAGGTGATGTACTGGGTCAGATAAAGCCTTTATCCAACAACTCCTGCAATTGGGTTTTCAACTCAAGCAACTCTGCAGGGGCCATTCTATAGTGTGCCTTAGATATAGGGTTATTCCAGGAGCTAACTCGATGGAGAAATCTACCTCCCTCTTAGGGGGAATCCCTGGTAGATCATCTGGAAATACATCTGCATACTCCTGAACCACCTCTATCTCCTCTAAGGATCGACCCTTAACCTCAGGTACGGTAACTATGGCTAGGTAGACTCGACAACCCTTAGATAGCATCCGTTCAGCTTTCAAGGCGGACACATAAAGGTTGGTTGTCGCATCCTTCCTTACTCAAATGGTGAAGTGTGTATGGTCAGTTTTTCTAATAAGAATCTTCTTCTCTCTATAGTCAATCTAGGCTCTATAGGTGGAAATCCAGTCCATACCGGTGATTACATCAAAATCATTCATATCGAGAAGATGAAGTCAGTGGGAAGTTCATGGTTCAAGTACTTTACTGTCAAGATGGGGTTTTTCAAAAGAGATGTATAGATACAACCACTTGGGGTTGTGACATCCAAAACACACCCTAAATCCTTGATTTCCAAACAAAGCATAATTGCCATATTTCTCAAAATAAAAGTATTAGTAGAACCAGAATCAAAAAGTGCTTTTACATTTTGTCCCATGACTTCCAACAAGGCTACATAGTTCATACCATATCAAGAAACTATTACATGATCTACTGAACAAAAAGGATAACTCTAGGGGTTATTACCCTCGATCAACCTATTAGCATTCACCTGGGCTTCTTCATTGTCGATGGCAAACACTCTAGCTTGTCTCCTCTCTCCAGCTGGGGGTGCTCCGGATGGTGCTCCTGCTAGGGGTGCTGCAGCCACCGATTTTGCTGCCACTGGTTGTGACCCCAAAGGTCCTCTTGGGTCAGGCTGAGGGTAATTGGCGATGAAGTGTACCTCTTGCTGACATCTGAAACACACCTTCTTCTCAAAGTGGCACTTCCCAGGATGTGTCCGTCCGCAGGTGCGACACTATTGGAGGCGACCACGGGGCTTGCCTTTTGTCCATGCTTTCCTTTATTTTGGTTGCGCCCTTGCCCCTTCTTGTGTTCATTCTTCTGCCCCTGAGCTCCTTTAGTGAAACCCAGGTATCCCTTAGAGGGATTCTGTGCAGGCATCACCATCCTTTCCATGTCCAAGGCAGTGTTGTAGGCTTATGAGAAGGTCTTCAACTTACGAGCCATCATATGAGGCTTAATGGCAGGGTGCATACACTCTATGAAGTGGTCCACCTCCTCTCTTCATCCATCATGTGTCTGAAACATTCCAAGATGCGGAACTTGTGACCAAAGTCTGCAACTGATGATCTTCCTTGAGTCATGTTAGTGAACTCTCTTTCCTTCTCCTTATTGGCTGAGACGGGGATGAATCTGGCGGTGTAGATGTTCTTGAAATCGGTCCACACCATAGGTTCTTCGCTTAAGTCTCTTCCTGTGTTATATTTCTCCCACCATATCTTGGCCACACCTTCCAAGAGGTGAGCAGCAAAGAGAACCTTCTTGTTTGTCTGCACCTCAAGCATACATAATCCATTCTCAACTGCAAGCAGCCAAGCCTCCGCCTTGTCGACTACTTCAGACTTATCTTCTCCCCAGAACTACTCGATGTTCAGCTTGATGAAGTCCAAGATGGTGGCTTCCAATCGAGGACAAACTGGAAGTGGCTCGCCATTCTCTCCTCTAGCTGTGTCTCTGAGGGCCAGGGCATGAATCACCTCAGTTAGCTATTTCTGCTTCTCCATCCATACCACATATGTAGTGTGAACCACCATAGTTGGTTCTGGACCACCAGACTGGTCCTTCTCCATCTGGGCTACCTCCTCATACACATGTTGCTCCTCATATCCCAGTCCCTCCTCTTATTCAAGGTTGTTGAAAGGTATTGGTTCAGGGTTGGGGGCCTCATAAGCAGTTTCTTCAGGTCTCTTCCTCTTCTTTGAGGATTCACCACCATGGTTTTGTTTCCTCTTCTCGGAAGACCCCTTCTCCTTGCGAGGAGGCCCACTACTGTTGGCGGCAATCAGGATAGCAACGATCTTTTTACAAGCCATCTATAAAAGCATGCAAACTGACCTTTAGTCTATATTCAAACAATTATACTTATGTCAATGACATCTTAATTACGTATCTTTTATTAATTTGGTGGAGGATTCCTTAAACCTTATCAACCTTACCCATACCTCAAGAGGGTGAGGAAGAGAGAGAAAACCCTAATCCTTAACAGAATTTGAGTTGAGAAGGGACGAACAAGATGAGAAAGTCCTAAAGGTATCTTATTTCGAGTCAAATCATGAGATAATGTCCAGGCAGTCACACAAATCTGGGAGTCCTCATATTCCAACTAGCGGTGCGGAAGAAAATATTGCCAGCCCCTAGATGTGATCCTTTTTTAGACACCTCTGTCTTTCGAAAAATCCTCTAATAACTCCCTCGGTTCTATGGAATTTGTAAAATTTAAAAATTATTAAAGATTAAATGAGGAACCTATGATCTGATACCAAATGTAATGACCCCACCTCCCGGTAACCCCCACTTAAAGGAGACCAAGAGGTCAGAGTTGTTATCCCAATAAACCGGATCAAAGGTTCAACAAATAGTTAGTATTAATTATGAAATTCTACTAACTAAACTGAAATCTGGTGTAAAATAAAACTTTGCATACCTTTTAAAAACTTTAGTAATCTACTTCTATCCACATCTTGGATCTATTCTATCTAATCCTCCTTGCACTTTATTTCTTATTTCCACAATGTGTCACTTTACTATTTGTTCTTTTCAATTGTTGAACCTAAAATGTGACAAACAAAATGTCGGTCAGCATATAAGAATATGCTGGTATGTGGGGACAACCAAAATTTCACAAATATGGCTAACAATCTAATTATCACAATCAAGGTAATTAACAAGACAATTTACATTTTGAATGTGTCATTCTCCACTACTTTTTCCCTAATCTTGGAATACCCCTCTAGGGTTTTCTCTTATGCCATTGACTTAAGGCCACCTTCTCAATCCCGAGCTTGGTGCCTGGGGTCACCTCTCATGGTCCCCATTAGTCATGCAACATAGACCACCTTCTCATTCACGAGCTTGGTGTCTGGGGTCACCTTTCATGATGCCCATTGGTCTTCCCTCCTAGGATTGACCTTTTTGCCTCATCCATCAGGGTGGCATGTAGGTGTGAGAATACACATTTATATTACAATTGTGATAATCATAGTGACTTTATAATTTGCAAGTATGAACATCCAAATTGATAGGTTGCATTCAATACGATTAACCATCCGGAAAACCTTCACAAAAACTGATGTGATTAACCATAATTAACCACATACCTGTCAAGCTGACTTGAGTGCAGAAATAATTCAACCAACTAAGAAACCAAGCAAGCACACAAGTTGATCCTAAAATATGCACCCAATATTCCTATCATTAAACATGCCATCATGGTCTATTAAACCTAGTTGTTTCCTAGGGTTACTAGTCCTTTTTAGGGTTTTTATTACAATTAGGGTTTCACTTCATTTTTATTATTTTAAACCCTAATTTTATAAAATTACTCACAAGCCCTAATTATCCCATCTTTTTTTCACAAAATATCCTAAGATCATCTTTTGGCAACATGAAACCCTAATTTCAGATCAACCACTCTTTTCTTCCCCTTTTTTTCCTTATTTAGGATTTCTAAGCATATTAACCACTATATTAGGTTTAAAACCCTAAATCTTGCAATTTCATCTTCAAAATAGGTTAAGATCCATCTTTATCATTAAAAGTTAACAATGCTCGAATTAACTTATTTGCAATATTAAATCTATTTGTTGTCATCAATTAGGGTTTCTAACCACAAAATTATATACTTTTTCCATCAAAATTATATACTTTTTCCATCAAAATTATATACTTTTGCAAACATATACTGATTTAGGTTTCCAAACTATTTTTATCTTACTCCTCATATTTTTCTGATCAATTTGCATGTATAAACTTTCCTCATCCAAGTTTTCTAGCAGAAGATATGATTTTTGCAAGGAAAATCCATTTTACTGATTTATTCGATAACCCTAGAAAATCAAGGACCGTTTGATCCATGGTCTGCTGGACCATGTGGCATCCTATGGCTCATGATTCATGCACCTATCTTGCGATCTGAAATACACGAAATAATAAAATAGCCTTACCCTGATAGAAGGAGACGGAAGGGCACGTTGGTCATTTCGCGAGGTCTCTTCTTCAACCTTGCGACTCCTCTTGCTGTTGCGATGGTAAACCCCATTGTTTACTTTGGGACTCCGACCACCAATGAGTGTGGAAAAAGTCCAGGAAGCTCTTCCTTCCTTCGCCTAACTTGTCTATGGGTTCAATTGTGTGCCAAGAATATGCCACGACCTCCTACTCGCCGGACTTCGGTGAGGCTTGCCGAGAAAACGAGGGTGCAAGTCGGGGTAGAAGAAGCAATTGGAGGCACGAGAGCACTCCTCACATTCTTTCGTAGCATTTAGGGTAGCAAGTAGGCATGTTGGTACCCTCTCTCACCCTCCCCTATATATAGGGTTGAAGGTAGGTTCGCGAGAATTGGGAACTTCCCCAATCGACGACCAAACCCCTACAAAATAGGGATGGTTCTCGTCGAACTCCTCTCCTAAATTCAAAGGAAACAAAATCTAGCTTGCAAATGCTCAGGATCACGAGGAAATTGAGAGGGAAAATCTATTTGTAACTCGGAAGAGTCCCAGTCCTTGTGAGATTGGACGATGAGCGACAAGCGTTGGATTAAGATCCAACAACTCTCATTGCACACGATCAACCAAAAAGGAAAAAATTATTCCTATTTTCAAGATAATTCTATATTTTGGAGATAATTTGAGAAAATCATATCTCCTAAACCACAGCTCCTTATATCTCAAATTTTAAGGGAAAATTCATCTTGACATTATCTAGCTATTTATTAAATTTGGGAAACAAATTCTAAAAGATGAGAAGGTTTCCTTCCCTCCCAAGTTATCCATTAATTAATCCAAAATTAATTAGTATTTCTTTTCCCTTTGCCATTATCTCGTTATTTTGGGTCCCTTGGACCTCAAGATATCCTAAAGGCATGAATTCCCCTATTGGGGAATATCTATTTGCTTTTATCCTCTTATCTATGTTTATTTCACATATTCTCCTTTTATTAATTAAATCATTTTCCTTTTTATTTCTCTTTTCTTTTCAATTGGGCTCAATGGCCAACAAATCCCATTATCAATCAATCAAGGTCATTTCACACGAAATCCATCACAAATCAAAAATAGATTTCATTTATTCTTTAAAATAGAATTACACCTCTCATTACATACTTAGGAAATTGAGGTTATAACAAAAACCAAGATGCCAAACGACCACATTCCACAATCATACCACAAAGATGTATTGAATTTTAGAAAGTAGGCAAACATTATGCAAGTTGAACTTTCTTGGGTGACAATTATAATGTAATTCATCAGTAGTCATGTGACGACTCCAATTCCTATATACTTTTCAGGATGACATTCCCCAGATTTACGTGCACTCATATCTAACATAAATAAAGATGAGAAGCAGCAATCTAGCTAGCTATCCTCCATGAACATTTATTTAATATCTTCTAGTACTCTGAGATGCATTATTTTTTCCTTGCACCTAGAAAATACGAGAAACAAAATCATCAACACAAGGTTGCTACGTGGTTAAATAATACAATAATACTTGAAGAAATAAGAAAGAAAGTAAAACTATTTTTAAGGTAGAAAATTAGGTAAACACATCTTTTAGACATATCTTTAGATGCGGTTGTACTACTATTTACATCAGTACGTTATCATACATCCAACATGGGAAATTTATTATACATCCACACTGGGAAATTTACCATACACCCATAATGGGAAATTTATCATACATCCATACTGGGCCATTCGCCGCCTCTTAGGTTATGGGGTTGTGCTGACTTCAGTAGCCACAACTCATCAAAATTCTTTTATGTTCCTTTTAATTTTTGACGAAGCATACAATACGGGTAAGCATCCAATAAATTATTAACAAATAGATGCATCCAAGGTACATTATATCATATGCAACCATGCAAAACTAGTATTAAGCTTAATAAAAACCAATGTACCTTGAGTCTTAGATCTGGCTTCCAACAATTCTAGAGTAGATAGTAGATTACCCTAAAACAGAAATAAGATTCATTGTGTGTTCTCAACGCCTTATATTAGGGTTTCAGACTCACTAGGGTTTTCATTTAGGGTAATTGGCTCAGATCAAAGTATTTGGAGGGAGGATCCTCATTTTAGGGTTTTGAGAGTGGATCAGGTATGTTGGATAATTAGTTTTCCTTTAATCACCGTTAGTGAAAGAGGGGGGAAAAAGAGACCATTCATGTGGTATTAGGGAGTGTAAGTCAATTATTGATCAACAACCAAGTGTTTCGGGTCAGAGGACACAAGATTAGGTAGATGTCCCAGGGTTTTTCATAATAATTGATCCCTATTTTTATATTCATTTTCTATAAGTTAATTAATAAAAGAATATTAATTAAAGCCAAGAAAGGGTACATCGATTCTAATATTGGATTTAGGTATAGGTGATAATTTATATAGGTTCTACTCATTTTTTCAGAGAATGTGGGTACTTTATGGGTAGTTTTTGGGTATTGGAGCTATTTATAATGGGTTTTACAGAACTACCCAATTATTGATAGAAGAATAAATTAAAAATAAAAAGGGAGTTTCCAACTTGGCTTCATGGATCACGGGAAGGATCCAGATTAGCAAATCCTCCTTCCTAACCAGTGAGAAGACGTGAATGCCCATGGTAATAAAATTTCATGCATGACTAGGTATGGTTGTATTGGTAATAATGGACCCTTGAATGGGTTTTATTGGAGCCATGGAGCAGCGAGTAGGAGAGTTATGAATAGGGGTAAAGAAGGGGAAACCATGAACAATCTAAGGGTTCATGCGAGGAAAGAGTGAAAATGTCATCGACTTCGTTGTGACTGTTTGAATTCCATGAGCCATTATTGGTCAAAAATGAGCAACATGGCATGAGAGGGTAGATCCAATTGCATGTTTTAAGGAGGCAAATGAGAAATTGGAATCAAAAGATACACCATAGGAGTTTGGTGGAGGATTTGGGGGCTTCTGGAGAGAAATTGATGCAATGGTTTGGCTAAAGGGGGTTGGACGGAGTCGTTGGAGGTGTTAAGTAGTAGTTGTGTGGTCTAAGGTTGCTTGGACAAGATTCTCATTTGAGCCCAGCACACTGCCACTTTGGGCATTTCTTTGATACCGATCGTTAGTAGGTTATTTTGAGTTCGTTAGGAAGAGGAGATAAATCTGAATCTGAAGAACCAAGTTTGACAAAACAAGGGTAGGATATGAGAGAGAGATGATGACTTGAAAATCGGAGCCACTATGTAGTCCTTGTTCTACAAGAGGCAGGTGAGGAGGATGATTTAGTTGTCTCCTCTGCCAGATATGGATCTGGGGTTATGGTTTGGATCCATCTAGGTTAGGTAATTTAAGGCTTTAAATGTATTTCTAGTAAAATTCATAACTCTCAATTCCTTTATCTAAAAATTGAAATATTTTAACCAATGATTTACAAA
Organism: Alisma plantago-aquatica; assembly: GCA_963693085.1. Classification (NCBI taxonomy): domain Eukaryota; kingdom Viridiplantae; phylum Streptophyta; class Magnoliopsida; order Alismatales; family Alismataceae; genus Alisma; species Alisma plantago-aquatica. The sequence continues at coordinate 862,712,892 of OY856411.1, forward strand.
GGTTTCAAGTAGTCATATAAAAATTTTGGAGTTCAAAATATGTAGTTTAGTCCATGTATAAAACCAATTAATTAATAACAGTAACTTGGCTAAATAGAATGTCACAAGGTACAAAATTCTTGTGACAAAATTGTTCAATGATCATGATAGTGATGAAGTAAGGTCAATTGGGTAATTTTTTTTTCCCCCTCCTCTTCCTTTTTTTTAAAATCAATCAAAGATGATACATCTCCTGCTTACTAAGCAGGTATGGAAGCATAAGAAAAGATACAAAGAAGCCTCCGATCTCCCACAAAACGATCAAGATGATCAAAGATTAACACGACCGTGGTCGAAGACCACGATCGTGGTAAGGACACATCAGAAACGATCAAATGTCTTCCCAGCTGAAGAAAAGGTATGGAGTCTTGGATCTTTCAAGAGTATTCATACCACGAATCTGTAAAGGAATCAAATATTGATCAGTAGTAATGAAGCTCTCATCAATTGGGTAATAGTGGATAATCGAGGGGCATAATTTAGTTTGGACATTAAATGTAGAAAAATCCACTTCATCACATCCTTCCCTCCTTAACAAAATTGTCCTCAAAATTCAAGTAGCTTGAAATAGATGTGGATATTTCTGCTCAAACTCAAACGTGAGCTCCTAGGGGGAATCCGTCTGATCATGATGGCTCCAGAGAACTTTCACCATATCTATGTGCTGATTATTGGGAAGCTCCCTTATCTTGGAATGAAAAATTCTGATTGGGGATTCAACATAGTATAGATCATCTTCCATTTCTAGAGGCTCATGATTCAGAATGTGATACGGGCTTTGACATAAGGCTTCGGGTTAGATACATGAAAGACATTGTGCATGGAACTATACTGAGGTGGCAAATCAAGATGGTAAGCACACTCACCAACCCTTTCTAAGATCTCAAAGGGTCTAATATAGCGAGGACTAAGCTTTCCCTTATTCTTTGTCAAATCTTGGATGGTTTGATTGTAAGGACCCTGACCTTCGTTTAGGGTTTACCCTGTTTGCTTTGCTTAACCTTGATGGTTTGATGCTTGCTAATCACCTTTAGTGGTGATTAGGGTTTGGTTGAGATTTGTCGAGAGTTGGAGGGGCTACTTGCAAATAACCCAAGTCTAGGGTTTTGTGAGCAAGTTTGCCACCTTGTGAGGTGTTCCTCCCTCTCTTTGCTTCCTCTAAGTGTTGAGAGGAAGGCTTGGGCTTGTTGCTTGAGTTCTTTGGGCCTTGGTTGAGCTTGTTTGGGCCTTGAGGTGCCTTGTTTGGGCTTAGTTGAGCCTTGTGTCACCCAAGTGATGCTTGTGTCGCCCAAGATGGTGTTTGTGTCGGCCAAGTTGAGTGTGTCGCCCATGGAGCAACATGTGTGTCGCCCATGCTCTTTGACCTAGCCTTGACCTTGCTTAAGTGGACACTTGGTGCATATCTTGGCCATGTGGATGGAGCTTGCTAGAGTGGTGGCTTGTGCTCTAGGACAAGTTTCCCTAGGGAAGTGACACATTGTGTGGACCAGCCTTGTTTTCTCCTCCCTTTCCTTCTATATAGGCATGGTCTTTCCCTAGCTTAAGGTCTCTTTGGTTCCTCTCCATCTTGTGAATGACACAACCCTCCTTCCCTGCTAGTGGTGGCCGATACACCCTTGAAGAAGAGCAGCTTGGTGGCCGACACACCCTAGAGGAGCAAGTGGTGGTCGAAATCCCTTGAAGCTTGGAGTTCTTCTTCTTCCTTGGAGTTTGGAGCCTAAGGCGGGTTGCATAACTTCTAACCCTAACTCCTTTATCTCTTGATATGATCTTGTTCATGTGATAGTAGCTTAGTTTCTTGCTTAGTACCCTTGTTGGCCGATCACCATGTGGTCTAGTGTTCTTTGTGATCTAGGGTTTGTAGGGAGCAACACTCCTTTCTCCCCTTGGTCTAGAAGAGTGAGATTGAGCTTCTAGTGCCATGAGCAACACCCCTCCTTCTTAGTCGATTGAGGTGAGCTTGTGTCCTAATTGCTTGAGCAAGACCCTATTCTGACCATGGGCTAGAAGGTGAGCTCGGTTAGTGGTGACTCTTTCCTAGGGTTTCGAGTGCCTTTGTGCATGAGGAAGAAGATGGCTTTGTGAGTGATGTTTTTGGGTCGTTTTGTGAGTGGGAAGGTGCTGCCCGACAGCCCTCCTGACCTAGCTTGTTGGGCGATAGGCTAGTGTGTTGGGCATCACATGCCTGGTTCTTGCCTTGCTGGATGACATCCTTGCTCTTGTGTTGGGCGATAGCCTAAGTATGGTGAGTGTTGGCTGATAGGTTTGTGTTGGGCAAGATGGTTTGGTGGCGGGCGACACCCTCTTGGGTTTGTGTCGGATGATATGTTGGGCTTGTGACGGGCGTCACGCCCCTTTCTTTGGTGTGTGTCGGCCGTTAGGCCTTGACCTAGTGGTGACACGTTTAGTGGAATGAGTTATCTAGCTTTCTCTTTCTTGGTTGTTAGTTGTTGGTGGGCTGACCTGGCCGTTATGCTAGCAAGTGTATCGGGCGTTGCGTTTCCCTGGTGTGCCGGCTAATAACGCTGGGCGAGACGGGCATTTCCCAATCGAAAGTGCCCGACACACCCCCCCTTGACGTGTGTTACTCCTCCCTGTGACGTTGTGTCGCGTGCGCTGGTTGCCTTTGTGGCAATGCAGCGTTGCTGCTATGTACACCAGCCGCTATGCTTAAGTATGGGTGAGGGTAGGTGGTTGTTGTATCCATCTTCTAGTAAGGGTTGTGGTGAGTAATAGTGAGAGTCTTGTAATCCTTCAGTGACGGTTCCTTGTATTATGGAAATGATCATGCACAAACATATATCCTTGCTTCCAAACGATGGTGACCCTTTTGCTAGTAGAAACAATAATGTTAATAGTAGAAGTAATGCTAATGAGAAAGGTAGTGGTAATGATATGCATTAAGAGATCATCATGCTTATCTGTTAAGAAGAATAGTGGTAGTTACACTAATGGTTTGCTTAATGATAATAATAATGATAATAGTAATGATAGTTGTAAGTGGGTTACATAACGAATGGTGATAGTAATGATAGTGTTAATAATAGTGCTTGTTCTGTATACTCAACATGACTTCTTGTATGAAGTGAACACCTTGATTATTAGTATAAGTCTGAGATGAGGATAAGCATGGATATGGTTTGTTAATGATGTGCTTTATACACTTGATCACCAAATAGTGTAAGAATATTAAGTATAGAATCTCGAATATCATCTTGTGATAGTCAGTATAGTCCTTATGTTGAAACTATGATTATTGTATTCCCTAACCATGCAGGTGATGATTAGCCATGAAAAGGCTATGAGACATATGTGGTGAGTAACATCACTTTGATATTGATGTGAGCCTTGAAGAGGCATTGGCATTACATGATGAGGGATTGGGATCCCATGGTATGTGATGATCCTTGAGATGGATCTGGATGGTTGGCAAGAGGCCAAGTGATAGCATGTGATGTTGAATTCTTGAGATGGATCAGGTTGATGTGATTACAATAATAACACAATGTTGAGTTATATTGTTTACTTTCTGTTACATCTTGCATGTTATAAAACTTGGTTGAATCTTGCAATCCATCTAAAAGATACTAAATAATCATAGTGGAATTATATCATGTAGTTTGTCCTAGGCATAGATCCATCATCGTCAGGATTTGGTGATGGTGAAACGGGTTCTCTTGTGGGTTAACCCAGAGCGCATATTGTTGAATATGCGAGGTTTCTCCTAGCCTAAAGTGAGGAGGTAAGAGTGCAACTTCGGTTGTAGACTCGGATATGTGATGAGCATGGTGAACAGGCCCATGGCTCTAGATATGAGATATGACGAGCATGAATGTGTTCATGTCTTAGAGCACGGTGATCAGGCTCGTGGCTCAGATATACTAGCGTTGTGACATGTACCGAGGCGGGCTAGAGGAAGGGTAGCCTGAGGAGCTGACCCTATGGCTGAGGCCACTTGAGCATGAGACTGTGGTCATGCTTGTGTTATTCTCATACACTAACTACGAGGGGGAAGGTTGTGGAGTCTGGCTCTTCCATTAACCTTGTATGGCACAGGATTGGGCTTCGCAGCCGAAGGTTGGATTTGAACGGTACGGTTCACTTCCTCAGGGCATAATAATATGTAAATCAGCTAAATAGTATTTATTGCTTAGGACAAATACGAAACATTGGTTGAGGCCTTGTTTGTGTAGTTAAATCCATCATATCTTGCAGTTGTTTATATATTTCTCATATGTGGTGAGCTTTATATATCCTATCTTGTTAATCATATTTCATAAGGAATAGTTGGATAGATGACTGAGTACTTTTGGTAAGCTTGATAGTATGAACAGTCTTATCTTATAACTGCTCTGGTTATACTCTTAGCTACTTTATATATCTCTGAGGTTTTGGTAGTTTTGGCGGTGAGTGATGCCTCCCACTGGGACAATGTTCAATTGTCTCACTCCACTGGTTTTCAGGTGGTCGAGCTAGACGTGGTGATGGTCGTGGTGTTGCTGCCAAGAAGTTAGACGAGCAGTAGAAGGCAAGCGATGAATATGTTGCTGTTTTGGATGTTTTGTAGTAGAGTCTAGAGTCATCCATGTACTCTCAGGTCCTTGGCAATGTTTTGACGTTGTTTCACGATGTACGATCGTTGATGTTTTGTATATCCTACGGTTGGCCGGATGTGGGCCTTTATGTATATGAACAGGTGGTGAACCCATGTGATGGATAGACAGTGGTTCCTATAAGCTGTGGACACGTATCAGATCTGGTATATGTATATATATGACCTTTTTTCCTTGCAGGATGAGGACCGGAATGCAATAGCTTCATAGTTTATCAGTTTTCCGCAATCGGTTTTAATTAACCTGTGTTTTTGGTAATTTGTGGTTATGGTGATATCTGCACGTTTTCACGTAACACCTCGCTGTCTGTGTGATAGTGGGATGTGTTGCCACAAGTTTTGGTATCAGAGCTTTAGGTTCGCTGAGTCTACAGGGATCTAGGACTATGTTGTGTTTGTTCTTATGAGTGTTCCAGGTTTTCTTACAATATCTTCTGCCCTCAGCGGAAGAAAAGTCAAGATGTCTGGAAACCATGAAGAACACTCTGCTGAGTACAACGATGCTGCATCGGTTGATGGAGCAGCTGGACAGGTCCATGGATATCGGGTGCCTGAGGTCCCCCAACCTGACCCAGCTATTCTTGAACATCCTACTTACCAACAGCTTATGGGGCAGATAATGGCTACGATGAATCTCATGGTTGAGCGAATACCAATGCCTCCTCCGAGAGAACAGGTTCCCCATGGAGAAGTATCGGGTATTGGGAAGACCTTCGAGCGGCTTCGCCGAGTCGAAGCTTCAGATTATGTTGGAACGGCTGATCCAGCAGATGTAGATATGTGGCTGACAAGTCTTGAGAAGGCCTTCCGGATCCTCGACATCCCCAAAGCAGACAAGGTAAAGCATGCTGTCTACCTTCTGAAGGGTAGTGCTGGTCACTGGTGGACCATCGAAGAAGAGAAGCGGCCCGGTGAGGTGATCTGTTGGGAAGTGTTTCGACGTGAGTTTGTCACCAGATACTTTCCCAAGACGTACCTGGATGAGAAGATCAGTCAGTTTGAGAAGCTGCGACAAGGAACGATGAACATCATTGAGTACGAGGCCAAGTTTATGGATCTGTTGAGGTTTTGTCCTCACATGGCGGCAACAGATGAGGAACGGATCAGACGTTTTGAGAAGGGTTTGAGTGCTGAGTTGACAACCCATGTGTCTGCGTTGGAGAACCGAGAATGGTTTGCTATGTTCGTGGAATCTGTTCGAAGGATTGAAAGGTCAGTAAGGGAGAAAAGAGAATCCATGTCTCACAAAAGACCTGCTCAGTTTCAAGGACGGAGGTTTGGTGTCTTTAAGAAGCCTAGGTTTTCATCGTCGGCAGTGATAAGAAGTTCTGGTGTACCATCTCAGTGGTCTCCGAGTAAGGGGAAAGGTTATGTTTCTTCTCCGTCCAAGGCACATAGTACAGCTTCTGTGGCAGTGACAGGGCCATCCAGACCACGAGTTGATGTTAGGACATGCTATGCCTGCGGTCAGATAGGGCATGTCAAGTCGGGTTGTCCCTACAGAGATGATGAAGTGACACAGCAGCCGAGACAGAACCTTCAGGGGTCAGAGAGACCACAGCCTAGTGGTAGCATAGGACGTGGACGCGGTCAAGCATCTCATGCTGGATCGTCTGCTCAAGGAAGCAGAGGTCGTGGACAGCAAGCTTTCCAGAGTCTGAAAGAGAAGTTGACCAGTGCTCCAGTGTTGATCTTGCCAGAGCCTGGGAAAGGCTATGTTGTTTTCTGTGATGCTTCCAAGAAAGGCTTAGGTTGTGTGTTGATGCAGGAAGATCGTGTGGTTTCTTTTGCTTCATGACAACTCAAGAAGCATGAGGAGAACTATCCGACTCATGACTTGGAGTTGGCAGCAGTGATTCATGCGTTAAAGATTTGTAGACACTATCTGTATGGAGAAGTGTGCCAAGTCTTTACGGATCATAAGAATCTAAAGTACATCTTTACGCAGCAAGAGTTGAACATGCGACAACGACAATGGATAGAGTTGATTAATGATTACGACTGCACTATTGAGTATCATCCTGGTAAGGCAAATGTGGTAGTTGATGTGCTTAGCAGAAAGTCTTATTCTCTTTCTTCAAAGAAGGAACAGTTGAGTTCCCTGGTATGCCATCAGCGAGATATGTTTGTTTCTCTACGACAGATGAATGTGCAGATGGAGGTTTCTTTGTTGTCTGGTCTTCTAGCACAGATGCAAGTCAAGCCTACATTGAGATAGCATATCAAGGATGCACAGCAGATAGATGATGTGGTACAGTTGATCAGATCAGAGTACGACAGCAAAAAGCGTGATGGGTTTCATGAGTCCGAGGATGGACTAGTCTGCTATCGTAATAGGATGGTGGTTCCTAATGCTGATGAGCTGAGGAAGTTGGTGCTCGAGGAAGCACATACATCGATGTATGCTATGCATCCAGGTGTCACCAAGATGTATCATAGTCTGAAGGACTTATATTAGTGGCCCGGTTTGAAGAAAGATGTAGCTGCGTTTGTGGCTAGATGTGTGGTTTGTCAGCGAGTGAAGGCTGAACATCAGAAGCTGGCAGGTACGTTGCAACCTTTGTTGATACCGCAGTGGAAATGGGATCATATAACCATGGATTTCTTAGTTGGTCTACCCAAGACAACTAGGAATCATGATTCCATTTGGGTGATAGTGGACAGATTGACGAAGTCTGCCCATTTCCTACCTGTAAAGACGACGTATACGGCTGAGAAGCTCGCTAGAGTATATGTGGATGAGATAGTACGTTTGCATGGTGTACCAGTGATGATAGTTTATGACAGAGGTCCTCAGTTCACAAGTCGTTTTTGGAACAGTTTCACCGAGCGTTGGGAACGCAGTTGAGATTCAGTACCACTTTCCACCCGCAGACAGATGGACAGTCTGAGAGGACTATTCAGATTCTGGAGGTTCTCCTTCGAGCTTGTGTTTTGCAGTGCCTAGGCAGTTGGGATGTGCATCTGAGTTTGATAGAGTTTTCTTACAACAACAGTTATCAACGGAGCATTGACATGGCTCCTTATGAGGCTTTGTATGGAAGGAACTATAGATCTCCTTTTTGTTGGTACAAATCTGGTGAGTATCAGTTGTTGGGTCCTGAGCTAGTGCAGCAGACAACAGAAAAGATTAAGGTGATACAACAACAGTTGAAAGTAGCACAAGATAGGTAGAAGTCTTATGCAGACAATTGCCGACGACCTTTGGAGTTCTAGGTAGGAGACAAAGTGTATCTTAAAGTCTCACCGTGGAAGGGTGTGCTGAGGTTTGGCCGGAAGGGTAAATTAGCACCCAGGTATATGGGGCCTTACTCAGTCATAGCACGTGTTGGAAATGTAGCTTATGAGATAGAATTGCCTCCAGAGTTGCATAGGTCACATCCAGTGTTTAATGTCAGTATGATGAAGAACAGTCATCCGGATTCGGGTACAGTGATACAGCCAGTTGAGGTTGAGCTTGATGAAGATGTGACCTACAAGGAAGGTCCTATGGTGATCCTTGATAGAAGGGTCAAGAAGCTGAAGAGGAAGGATCTGGTTCTTGTGAAAGTTCTTTGGCAGCTTCGTGGTGTTGAGGAAGCCACGTGGGAGCTTGAGGAAGAGATGATGAGGAAGTATCCCTCGCTTTTCTCTTCAGATTTCGGGGACGAAATCCCTTAAAGGGGGTTAGCTTGTAAGGACCCCGACCTTCGTTTAGGGTTTACCCTGTTTGCTTTGCTTAACCTTGATGGTTTGATGCTTGCTAATCACCTTTAGTGGTGATTAGGGTTTGGTTGAGCTTTGTCGAGAGTTGGAGGGGCTACTTGCAAATAACCCAAGTCTAGGGTTTTGTGAGCAAGTTTGCCACCTTGTGAGGTGTTCCTCCCTCTCTTTGCTTCCTCTAAGTGTTGAGAGGAAGGCTTGGGCTTGTTGCTTGAGTTCTTTGGGCCTTGGTTGAGCTTGTTTGGGCCTTGAGGTGCCTTGTTTGGGCTTGGTTGAGCCTTGTGTCGCCCAAGTGATGCTTGTGTCACCCAAGATGGTGTTTGTGTTGGCTAAGTTGAGTTTGTCACCCATGGAGAAACATGTGTGTCGCCCATGCTCTTTGACCTAGCCTTGACCTTGCTTAAGTGGACACTTGGTGCATATCTTGGCCATGTGGATGGAGCTTGCTAGAGTGGTGGCTTGTGCTCTAGGACAAGTGTCCCTAGGCAAGTGATACCTTGTGTGGACCAGCCTTGTTTTCTCCTCCCTTTCCTTCTATATAGGTGTGGTCTTTCCCTAGCTTAAGGTCTCTTTGGTTCCTCTCCATCTTGTGCATGACACAACCCTCCTTCCCTGCTAGTGGTGGCTGATAAACCCTTGAAGAAGAGCAGCTTGGTTGTCGACACACCCTAGAGGAGCAAGTGGTGGTCGACATCCCTTGAAGCTTGGAGTTCTTCTTCTTCCTTGGAGCTTGGAGCCTAAGGCGGGTTGCATAACTTCTAACCCTAACTCCTTTATCTCTTGATATGATCTTGTTCATGTGATAGTAGCTTAGTTTCTTGCTTAGTACCCTTGTTGGCCGATCACCATGTGGTCTAGTGTTCTTTGTGATCTAGGGTTTGTAGGGAGCAACACTCCTTTCTCCCCTTAGTCTAGAAGAGTGAGCTCGAGCTTCTAGTGCCATGAGAAACACCCCTCCTTCTTAGTCGATTGAGGTGAGCTTGTTTCCTAATTGCTTGAGCAAGACCCTCTTCTCACCATGGGCTAGAAGGTGAGCTCGGTTAGTGGTGACTCTTTCCTAGGGTTTCGAGTGCCTTTGTGCGTGAGGAAGAAGATGGCTTTGTGAGTGATGTTTTTGGGTCACTTTGTGAGTGGGAAGGTGTTTCCCGACAGCCCTCCTGGCCTAACTTGTTGGGCGATAGGCTAGTGTGTTGGGCATCACATGCCTGGTTCTTGCCTTCCTAGACGATATCCTTGCTCTTGTGTTGGGCGATAGGCTAAGTATGGTGAGTGTTGGTCGATAGGTTTGTGTTGGGCAAGATGGTTTGGTGGCGGGCGACACCCTCTTGGGTTTGTGTCAGATGATATGTTGGGCTTGTGACGGGCGTCACACCCCTTTCTTTGGTGTGTGTCGGCCATTAGGCCTTGACCTAGTGGTGGCACATTTAGTGGAATGAGTTATCTAGCTTTCTCTTTCTTGGTTGTTAGTTGTTGGTGGGCTGACCTGGCCGTTATGCTAGCAAGTGTATCGGGCGTTGCGTTGCCCTGGTGTGCCGGCCGATAACGTTGGGCGAGACGGGCATTGCCTGATCGAAAGTGCCCGACACCCCCCCTCCTTGACGTGTGTTACTCCTCCCTGTGACGTTGTGTCGCGCGCGCTGGTTGCCTTTGTGGCAACGCAGCGTTGCTGCTATGTACACCAGCCGCTATGCTTAAGTTTGGGTGAGGGTAGGTGGCTGTTGTATCCATCTTCTAGTGAGGGTTGTGGTGAGTAATAGTGAGAGTCTTGTAATCCTTCAGTGACGGTTCCTTGTATTATGGAAATGATCATGCACAAACATATATCCTTGCTTCCAAACGATGGTGACCCTTTTGCTAGTAGAAACAATAATGTTAATAGTAGAAGTAATGATAATGAGAAAGGTAGTGGTAATGATATGCATTAAGAGATCATCATGCTTATCTGTTAAGAAGAATAGTGGTAGTTACACTAATGGTTTGCTTAATGATAATAATAATGATAATAGTAATGATAGTTGTAAGTGGGTTACATAACGAATGGTGACAGTAATGATAGTGGTAATAATAGTGCTTGTTCTGTATACTCAACATGACTTCTTGTATGAAGTGAACACCTTGATTATTAGTATAAGTCTGAGATGATGTGCTTGATTATTAGGATAAGCATGGATATGGTTTGTTAATGATGTGCTTTATACACTTGATCACCAAATAGTGTAATAATATTAATTATAGCATCTCGAATATCATCTTGTGATAGTCAGTATAGTCCTTATGTTGAAACTATGATTATTGTATTCCCTAACCATGCAGGTGATGATTAGCCATGAAAAGGCTATGAGACATATGTGGTGAGTAACATCACTTTGATATTGATGTGAGCCTTGAAGAGGCATTGGCAGTACATGATGAGGGATTGGGATCCCATGGTATGTGATGATCCTTGAGATGGATCTGGATGGTTGGCAAGAGGCCAAGTGATAGCATGTGATGTTGAATCCTTGAGATGGATCAGGTTGATGTGATTACAATAATAACACAATGTTGAGTTATATTGTTTACTTTCTGTTACATCTTGCATGTTATAAAACTTGGTTCAATCTTGCAATCCATCTAAAAGATACTAAATAATCACAGTGGAATTATATCATGTAGTTTGCCCTGGCCATAGATCCATCATCGTCAGGATTTGGTGATGGTGAAATGGGTTCTCCTGCGGGTTAACCCGGAGCGCATATTGTTGAATATGTGAGGTTTCTCCTAGCCTAAAGTGAGGAGGTAAGAGTGCAAATTCGGTTGTAGACTCAGATATGTGATGCGCATGGTGAATAGGCCCATGGCTCCGGATATGAGATATGACGAGCATGAATGCGTTCATGGCTCAGAGCATGGTGATCAGGCCCGTGGCTCAGATATACTAGCGTCGTGACCTGTACCGAGGCGGGCTAGAGGAAGGGTAGCTTGAGGAGCTGACCCTATGGCTGAGGCCACTTGAGCATGAGACTGCGGTCATGCTTGTGTTGTTCTCGTACACTGACTATGAGGGGGAAGGTTGTGGAGTCCGGCTCTTCCATTAACCTTGTATGGCACCGGCTTGGGCTTTGCAGCCGAAGGTTGGATTTGAACGGTACGGTTCACTTCCTCAGGGCATAATAATACGTAAATTAGCCGAATAGTTTTTATTGCTTAGGACAAATATGAAACATTGGTTGAGGCCTTGTTTGTGTAGTTAATTCCATCATATCTTGCAGTTGTTTATATATTTCTCATATGTGATGAGCTTTATACATCTTATATTGTTAATCATATTTCATAAGGACTAGTTGGATAGATGACTCAGTACTTTTGGTAAGCTTGATAGTATGAACAGTCTTATCTTATAACTACTCTGGTTATACTCTTAGTTGCTTTATATATCTATGAGGTTTTGGTAGTTTTGGCGGGGAGTGATGCCTCCCGCTGGGATAATGTTCAATTGTCTCACTCCGCTGGTTTTCAGGTGGTCGAGCTAGACGTGGTGATGGTCGTGGTGTTGCTGCCAAGCAGCTAGACGAGCAGTAGAAGGCAAGCGATGAATATGCTGCTATTTTGGATGTTTTGTAGTAGAGTCTAGAGTCATCCATGTACTCTCAGGTCCTTGGCAATGTTTTGACGTTGTTTCACGATGTACGATCGTTGATGTTTTGTATATCCTGCGGTTGGCCGGATGTGGGCCTTTATGTATATGAACAGGTGGTGAACCCATGTGATGGATAGACAGTGGTTCCTGTAAGCTGTGGACACGTATCAGATCTGGTATATGTATATATATGACATGTTTTCCTTGCATGATGAGGACCGGAATGCAATAGCTTCATAGTTTATCAGTTTTCCGCAATCGGTTTTAATTAACCTGTGTTTTTGGTAATCTGTGGTTATGGTGATCTCCGCATGTTTTCGCATAACACCTCGCTGTCTGTGTGATAGTGGGATGTGTTGCCACAAGTTTTGGTATCAGAGCTTTAGGTTTGCTGAGTCTACAGGGATCTAGGACTAGGTTGTGTTTGTTCTTATGAGTGTTCCAGGTTTTCTTACAATATCTTCTGCCCTCAGCGGAAGAAAAGTCAAGATGTCCGGAAACCATGAAGAACACTCTGTTGAGTACAGCGATGTTGCATCAGTTGATGGAGCAGCTGGATAGGCACGTGGAGATCGGGTGCCTGAGGTCCCCCAACCTGACCCAGCCATTCTTGAACATCCTGCTTACCAACAGCTTATGGGGCAGATAATGGCTACGATGAATCTCATGCTTGAGCGAATACCAGTGCCTCCTCCGAGAGCACAAGTTCCCCATGGAGAAGCATCGGGTATTGGGAAGACCTTCGAGCGGCTTCGCCAACTCGGAGTTTTGGATTATGCTGGAACGGTTGATCCAGTGGATGCAGATCTACAGCTAACAAGTCTTGAGAAGGCCTTCCGGATCCTCGACATCCCCAAAGCAGACAAGGTAAAGCATGTTGTCTACCTTCTGAAGGGTAGTACTGGTCACTGGTGGACCATCGAAGAAGAGAAGCAGCCCAGTGAGGTGATCTGTTGGGAAGTGTTTCGACGCGAGTTTGTCACCAGATACTTTCCCAAGACGTACCTGGATGAGAAGATCAGTCAATTTGAGAAGCTGCGACAAGTAACGATGAACATCACCGAGTACGAGGCCAAGTTTATGGATCTGTTGAGGTTTTGTCCTCACATGGCGGCAACAGATGAGGAACGGATCAGACGTTTTGAGAAGGGTTTGAGTGTTGAGTTGACAACCCCTGTGTCTACGTTGGAGAACCGAGAATGGTTTGCTATGTTTGTGGAATCTATTCGAAGGATTGAAAGGTCAGTAAGGGAGAAAAGAGAATCCATGTCTCACAAAAGACCTGCTCAGTTTCAGGGACGGAGGTTTGGTGGCTTTAAGAAGCCTAGGTTTTCATCGCCGGTAGTGATAAGAAGTTCTGGTGTACCATCTCAGTGGTCTCCGAGTAAGGGGAAAGGTTATGTTTCTTCTCCATCCAAGGCGCATAGTACAGCTTCTGTGGCAGTGACAGGGCCATCCAGACCACGAGTTGATGTTAGGACATGCTATGCCTGTGGTCAGATAGGGCATGTCAAGTCGGGTTGTCCCTACAGAGATGATGAAGTGACACAGCAGCCGAGACAAAACCTTCAGGGGTCATAGAGACCACAGCCTAGTGGTAGCATAGGACGTGGACGCGGTCAAGCGTCTCATTCTGGATCGTCTGCTCAAGGAAGCAGAGGTCGTGGACAGCAAGCTTTCCAGAGTCTGAAGGAGAAGCTGACCAGTGCTCCAGTGTTGATCTTGCCAGAGCCTGGGAAAGGCTATGTTGTTTTCTGTGATGCTTCCAAGAAAGGCTTAGGTTGTGTGTTGATGCAGGAAGATCATGTGGTTTCTTTCACTTCACGACAACTCAAGAAGCATGAGGAGAACTATCTGACTCATGACTTGGAGTTGGCAGCAGTGATTCATGTGTTAAAGATTTGGAGACACTATCTGTATAGAGAAGTGTGCCAAGTCTTTACGGATCATAAGAATCTGAAGTACATCTTTACGCAACAAGAGTTGAACATGCAACAACGATGATGGATAGAGTTGATTAATGATTACGACTGCACTATTGAGTATCATCCTGGTAAGGCAAATCTGGTAGCTGATGCGCTTAGCAGAAAGTCTACTTCTCTTTCTTCAAAGAAGGCGCAGTTGAGTTCCATGGTATGCCATCGGCGAGATATGTTTGTTTCTCTGCAACAGATGAATGTGCAGATGGAAGTTTCTTTGTTGTCTGGTCTTCTAGCATAGATGCAAGTCAAGCCTACGTTGAGATAGCAGATCAAGGATGCATAGCAGATAGATGATGCGGTACAGTTGATCAGATCAGAGTTCGGTAGCGAAAAGCATGATGGGTTTCATGAGTCTGAGGATGGACTAGTCTGCTTTCGTAATAGGATGGTGGTTCCTAATGCTGATGAGCTGAGGAAGTTGGTGCTCGAGGAAGCACATACATCAATGTATGTTATGCATCCAGGTGTCACCAAGATGTATCATAGTATGAAGGACTTATATTGGTGGCCCAGTTTGAAGAAAGATGTAGCTTAGTTTGTGGCAAGATGTCCGGTTTGTCAGTGAGTGAAGGCTGAACATCAGAAGCTGGCAGGTACGTTGCAACCTTTGTCGATACCGCAGTGGAAATGGGATCATATAACCATGGATTTCGTAGTTGGTCTACTCAAGACAACTAGGAATCATGATTCCATTTGGGTGATAGTGGACAGATTGACGGTCTGCCCATTTCCTACCTATAAAGATGGCGTATACGGCTGAGAAGATCACTAGAGAATATGTGGATGAGATAGTACGTTTGCATGGTGTGCTAGCGACGATAGTTTCTGATAGAGGTCCTCAGTTCACAAGTTGTTTTTGCGAACAGTTGTACCAAGCGTTGGGAACGCAGTTGAGATTCAGTACTGCTTTCCACCCACAGACAGATGGACAGTCTGAGAGGACTATTCAGATTCTGGAGGATCTCCTTCGAGCTTGTGTTTTGCAGTTCCTAGGCAGTTGGGATGTGCATCTGAGTTTGATAGAGTTTGCTTTCAACAACAGTTATCAGCGGAGCATTGACATGGCTCCTTATGAGGCTTTGTATGGAAGGAAGTGTAGATCTCCTTTGTGTTGGTACGAATCTGGTGAGTATCAGTTGTTAGGTCTTGAGCTAGTACAATAGAAAACAGAAAAGATTAAGGTGATACAACAACAGTTGAAAGTAGCACATGATAGGCAGAAGTCTTATGCAGACAATCGTCGATGACCTTTGTAGTTCCAGGTAGGAGACAAAGTGTATCTTAAAGTCTCACCGTGGAAGGGTGTGATGAGGTTTGGCCAGAAGGGTAAATTAGCACCCAGGTATATGGGGCCTTACTCAGTCATAGAACGTGTTGGCAATGTAGCGTATGAGATAGAATTGCCTCCAGAGTTGCACAGGTTACATCCAGTGTTTCATGTCAGTATGTTGAAGAAAAGTCATCCGGATTCAGGTACAGTGATACAGCCAGTTGAGGTTGAGCTTGATGAAGATGTGACCTATGAGGAAGGTCATGTGGCGATCCTTGACAGAAGGGTCAAGAAGCTGAAGAGGAAGGATCTGGTTCTTGTGAAAGTTCTTTGGCAGCGTCGTGGCATTGAGGAAGCCATGTGGGAGCTTGAGGAAGAGATGCGGAGGAAGTATCCCTCACTTTTCTCTTTGGATTTCGGGGACGAAATCCCTTAAAGGGGGTTAGCTTGTAAGGACCCTGACCTTCGTTTAGGGTTTACCCTGTTTGCTTTGCTTAACCTTGATGGTTTGATGCTTGCTAATCACCTTTAGTGGTGATTAGGGTTTGGTTGAGCTTTGTCGAGAGTTGGAGGGGGTACTTGCAAATAACCCAAGTCTAGGGTTTTGTGAGCAAGTTTGCCACCTTGTGAGGTGTTCCTCCCTCTCTTTTCTTCCTCTAAGTGTTGAGAGGAAGGCTTGGGCTTGTTACTTGAGTTCTTTGGGCCTTGGTTGAGCTTGTTTGGGCCTTGAGGTGCCTTGTTTGGGCTTGGTTGAGCCTTGTGTCACCCAAGTGATGCTTGTGTCGCCCAAGATGGTGTTTGTGTCGGCCAAGTTGAGTGTGTCACCCATGGAGAAACATGTGTGTCGCGCATGCTCTTTGACCTAGCCTTGACCTTGCTTAAGTGGACACTTGGTGCATATCTTGGCCATGTGGATGGAGCTTGCTAGAGTGGTGGCTTATGCTCTAGGACAAGTGTCCCTAGGCAAGTGACACCTTGCGTGGACCAGCCTTGTTTTCTCCTCCCTTTCCTTCTATATAGGTGTGGTCTTTCCCTAGCTTAAGGTCTCTTTGGTTCCTCTCCATCTTGTGCACGACACAACCCTCCTTCCCTACTAGTGGTGGCTGATACACCCTTGAAGAAGAGCAGCTTGGTTGGCCGACACACCCTAGAGGAGCAAGTGGTGGTCGACATCCCTTGAAGCTTGGAGTTCTTCTTCTTCCTTGGAGCTTGGAGCCTAAGGTGGGTTGCATAACTTCTAACCCTAACTCCTTTATCTCTTGATATGATCTTGTTCATGTGATAGTAGCTTAGTTTCTTGCTTAGTACCCTTGTTGTCCGATCACCATGTGGTCTAGTGTTCTTTGTGATCTAGGGTTTGTAGGGAGCAACACTCCTTTCTCCCCTTGGTCTAGAAGAGTGAGCTTGAGCTTCTAGTGCCATGAGAAACACCCCTCCTTCTTAGTCGATTGAGGTGAGCTTGTGTCCTAATTGCTTGAGCAAGACCCTCTTCTCACCATGGGTTAGAAGATGAGCTCGGTTAGTGGTGACTCTTTCCTAGGGTTTCGAGTGCCTTTGTGTGTGAGGAAGAAGATGGCTTTGTGAGTGATGTTTTTGGGTCATTTTGTGAGTGGGAAGGTGTTGCCCGATAGCCCTCCTGACCTAGCTTGTTGGGCGATAGGCTAGTGTGTTGGGCATCACATGCCTGGTTCTTGCCTTGCTGGACGACATCCTTACTCTTGTGTTGGGCGATAGGCTAAGTATGGTGAGTGTTGGCCGATAGGTTTGTGTTGGGCAAGATGGTTTGGTGGCAGGCGACACCCTCTTGGGTTTGTGTCGGACGATATGATGGGCTTGTGATGGGCGTCACGCCCTTTTCTTTGGTATGTGTCGACCATTAGGCCTTGACCTAGTGGTGGCACATTTAGTGGAATGAGTTATCTAGCTTTCTCTTTCTTGGTTGTTAGTTTTTGGTGGGCTGACCTGTCCGTTATGCTAGCAAGTGTATCGGGCATTGTGTTGCCCTGGTGTGCCGGCCGATAACGCTGGGCGAGATGGGTGTTGCCCGATCGAAAGTGCCCGACACCCCCCCTCCTTGACGTGTGTTACTCCTCGCTGTGACGTTGTGTCGCGCACGCTGGTTGCCTTTATGGCAACGCAGCGTTGCTGCTATGTACACCAGCCGCTATGCTTAAGTTTGGGTGAGGGTAGGTGGCTGTTGTATCCATCTTCTAGTGAGGGTTGTGGTGAGTAATAGTGAGAGTCTTGTAATCCTTCAGTGACGGTTCCTTGTATTATGGAAATGATCATGCACAAACATATATCCTTGCTTCCAAACGATGATGACCCTTTTGCTAGTAGAAACAATAATGTTAATAGTAGAAGTAATGATAATGAGAAAGGTAGTGGTAATGATATGCATTAAGAGATCATCATGCTTATCTGTTAAGAAGAATAGTGGTAGTTACACTAATGGTTTTCTTAATGATAATAATAATGATAATAGTAATGATAGTGGTAAGTGGGTTACATAACGAATGGTGACAGTAATGATAGTGGTAATAATAGTGCTTGTTCTGTATACTCAACATGACTTCTTGTATGAAGTGAACACCTTGATTATTAGTATAAGTCTGAGATGAGCATAAGCATGGATATGGTTTGTTAATGATGTGCTTTATACACTTGATCACCAAATAGTGTAAGAATATTAATTATAGCATCTCGAATATCATCTTGTGATAGTCAGTATAGTCCTTATGTTGAAACTATGATTATTGTATTCCCTAACCATGCAGGTGATGATTAGCCATGAAAAGGCTATGAGACATATGTGGTGAGTAACATCACTTTGATATTGATGTGAGCCTTGAAGAGGCATTGGCAGTACATGATGAGGGATTGGGATCCCATGGTATATGATGATCCTTGAGATGGATCTGGATGGTTGGCAAGAGGCCAAGTGATAGCATGTGATGTTGAATCCTTGAGATGGATCAGGTTGATGTGATTACAATAATAACACAATGTTGAGTTATATTGTTTACTTTCTGTTACATCTTGTATGTTATAAAACTTGGTTGAATCTTGCAATCCATCTAAAAGATACTAAATAATCACAGTGGAATTATATCATGTAGTTTTCCCTGGCCATAGATCGATCATCGTCAGGATTTGGTGATGGTGAAACGGGTTCTCCTGCGGGTTAACCCGGAGCGCATATTGTTGAATATGCGAGGTTTCTCCTAGCCTAAAGTGAGGAGGTAAGAGTGCAACTTCGGTTGTAGACTCGGATATGTGATGCACATGGTGAATAGGCCCATGGCTCCGGATATGAGATATGACAAGCATGAATGCGTTCATGTCTCAGAGCACGGTGATCAGGCCCATGGCTCAGATATACTAGCGTCGTGACCTGTACCGAGGCGGGCTAGAGGAAGGGTAGCCTGAGGAGCTGACCCTATGGCTGAGGCCACCTGAGTATGAGACTGTGGTCCTGCTTGTGTTGTTCTCGTACACTGACTATGAGGGGGAAGGTTGTGGAGTCCGGCTCTTCTATTGACCTTGTATGGCACCGGCTTGGGCTTCACAGCCGAAGGTTGGATTTGAACGGTACGGTTCACTTCATCAGGGCATAATAATACGTAAATCAGACGAATAGTATTTATTGCTTAGGACAAATACGAAACATTGGTTGAGGCCTTGTTTGTGTAGTTAATTCCATCATATCTTGCAGTTGTTTATATATTACTCATATGTGGTGAGCTTTATACATCCTATCTTGTTTATCATATTTCATAAGGAATAGTTGGATAGATGACTGAGTACTTTTGGTAAGCTTGATAGTATGAAAAGTCTTATCTTATAACTACTCTGGTTATACTCTTAGCTGCTTTATATATCTCTAGGGTTTTGGTAGTTTTGGCGGGGAGTGATGCCTCCCGTTGGGACAATGTTCAATTGTCTCACTCCGTTGGTTTTCAAGTGGTCGAGCTAGACGTTGTGACGGCCGTGGTGTTGCGGCCAAGAATCTAGACGAGCAGTAGAAGGCAAGCGATGAATATGCTACTGTTTTGGATGTTTTGTAGTAGAGTCTAGAGTCATCCCTATACTCTCAGGTCCTTGGCGATGTTTTGACATTGTTTCACAATGTACGATCGTTGATGTTTTGTATATCCTGTGGTTGGCCGGATGTGAGCCTTTATGTATATGAACAGGTGGTGAACCCATGTGATGGATAGACAGCAGTTCCTGTAAGCTTTGGACACGTATCAGATCTGGTATATGTATATATATGACCTGTTTTCGTTGCAGGATGAGGACCGGAATGCAATAGCTTCATAGTTTATCAGTTTTCCGCAATCGGTTTTAATTAACCCGTGTTTTTGGTAATCTGTGGTTATGGTGATCTCCGCACATTTTCGCGTAACACCTGGTTTTCTGTGTGATAGTGGGATGTGTTGCCAAATTGATCTTTATAAAAACATGATCACCTTCCTTGAACTGACGTTCCTATCGGTGAGCATCTGCATTAGATTTCTACCTATCATGTTCCTACTTAATCCTTTGCCTAATTAGTACAACTTTGTCTATATATAGCTGCATCTCCTCAGATTTCATCAAGGTGTGTTCCCTGATGTCATCCCAGTGTAGCAGAGATCTTCACAGTCAGTCATAGAGAGCTTCATATGGAGGCATCCCAATACTCGCCTAATAGCTATTATTATATGAAAACTCATCTAGAGGCAGATAATGGTCCCACGAGCCTTCCCAGTCAAGAACACAAGCTCCCAGAAGATCCTCTAAATTTTGTACTATGCACTCTGACTGCCCGTCTACCTGTGGATGGTATGTTGTACTGAAGTTCAACTTGGTGCCCAGTTCTTCTTGAACCTTCTTCTATAGATTTGAAGTGAACTTTGGGTCCCTATCCAAGACAATGGATGTTGAAACTCCATGCAGATGCACTATCTCCTATTTATATTGATCGTCTAGATCAAAAACTTTGGCAGTAATCTTCACAGAGAGAAAATGAGCTGACTTGGTAAGGTGATCCACTATCACCCATGCATCATCATATCCCTTTCTGATCTGGGGTAATCCCACCACAAAATCAATGGTGATGTGTTCTCATTTCCATTTCAAAATTTCAAGGGGATGTAGTAGACCGCCTCTCTAGTACTCGACCTTAATCTTATGGCTTGTCAGACACCTGGACACGAATTCAGCAATATAATGCTTCATGCCCCTCCATCAGAATTGGTGTTGCAGGTCTTCATACATCTTAGTTGTATCGGGATGAACTATGTACTTTGACCCATGTGCCTCACTGAGAATCTTCATCTTCACAGCTAACTATTCAGGAACCCACATACGGTTCTTGTATTGAATACCACCATCAAGACCCAAAGACTAATATTTTTGAGGCTTTGATAAGAGAGAGAAGATCTCATCAAGATCAGGACTAGCCTTCTATTCCTCAAGAAGTTTAGACTAAAGATCAAATACGATGGAGATGTTTTTGACCCTGAGACGATCAGAGAAAAATTGTGGCTTCTAGCCCACTAAATTATCCATGTTCCTCCACTTAGGAACAGATAAAGATGCACATATTACACTTTTTCTATTAAGAGCATCAACGACTACATTAGCTTTTCATGGATGGTAGCCAATCATGAAATCATAGTTTTTAGATACTCAATCCATCAGCATTGAAACAAGTTCAGGTCTTTCTAAGTCACGATGTACTTTAGGCTTTTGTGGTTGGTGAAGATATCAAACGTCGCCCCATACAGGTAGTGCCTCCAGATTTTGAGAGCATGGATGATCGTAGCTAATTCCAAATCATATGTGGGATAATTAAGTTCATTGGGATTTATCTATCTAGATGCAAAGGTCACCACCTTTTCATTCTATTGCAGGAAACATCATAACCCATTCCTTGAAGCATTAGTGAAAATCACAAATCCTTCATTGCCAGAAGGTAGAACTAGAACAGGGTTTGATGTCAACTTCTACTTTAACTCCTGTAAACTAGACTCGCAAGCAGCTGACCAGATGAAATGCTAGTCCTTTTGAGTAAGCTTAGTCAGAGGAAGTGCAACTTTGGAGAGATTGGGAATGAAGTGATGATAATATCTGGCTAGGCCCAAGAAGCTCTGACTTTTAGAAGGGTTTTGAGGAGGTTGTCAATCAAGAACAACAAATAGTATGGCAGGATCAACAGATATGTTATCCCCATAAATGACATGGCCAAGAAACATGACTTTATCAATCTAGAATTCATATTTAGAAAGATTTCCATAGAACTTCTAAGCTCAAAGGATTTCCAGGACTGCCTTCAAGTGCTCATGATGTTTCTCCATAGAGTCATAATATATTAGAATATCATCAATGAAGACGATCACAAATCATCTAGATAAGGTTGGAAGACTTTGTTCATCAGATTCATAAATACGTCAGGTGTGTTGGTCAACCCAAATGGCATCACTAGAAATTTGTAATGCCCATAACGAGTCTGAAAACCAATTTTAGAAATGTCATAGTCTTTGACTTTCAACTGATGGTAGCCAGAACGAAGATCAATCTTTGAAAATACTTTACCAGTATGAAGTTGATCAAAGAAGTCACCAATACGAGGGAGGGGATACTTGTTTTTAATAGTAGATTGGTTCAACATGCGGTAGTCAATACATATACACATAGAACTATCTTTCTTTTTGACAAAAAGAATAGGCGCACCCCAAGGGGAAACACTAGGATGGAGATATCCTTTGTTGAGAAGTTCTTGCAGCTGTTTCTTCAACTCCATAAGCTCAGCAGGAGCCATCCTATACAGTTCCCTAGAAATCGGAGTGGTTCTAGGAAGAAGATCTATGGAGAACTCAAGGTCTCTATTTGGAGGCAGTCTAGGAAGCTCCTCTGGAAATACATCAAGAAAGTCATGTACCACCTCCAGTCTTTCTACATGCCCGCTACCAGGACTGGTCTCTAAGACTAATGTGAGGAAGACTTTACAACCTTTAGAAATGAGGTTTTTAGCTTTAAGAGAAGACATTATAATATTATTACAAAATCTACTTTCCCTAAGGATCACCACAGGACAAGAATGAGGTTGAGAGAGGACTACCATCTTGTTTCTATAGTCAATCTGAGCATGATACTTGTATATCCAATCCATATCAAGTATAATATCAAAGTCTTCCATAGTTGAGAGGATGAATTCAAAGGGCATATCATGATTTTCAAATTTTAGAGGTAGGACATCGGTTTTCTATAATGTAGTGAGCATTTTGCCACTAGGATTTGACACATCAAGAATATATCCCAAGTCCCTTATATGCAAGTGTAACATAGATGCCAGATTTCAAGAAATGAATGTGTTTGTTGATCCAGAATTGATTAAAGCTTTAATTGGATGATCATTTAAGAATACAATGCCTACATAAGATAATTATTTCATAAATATTTGAAGACATTGAATAAAATATTAGATAAATGATAGGAATTAAGCTTGCATTCAACAAGCTGGTTGGGATTTACCTTAGCTTCCTATGCAGTCACTGTGAATACTATGGCATTGTAGTGTCTCTGAGGGGGTGGAGAACCTGCTGTAGGGTTGCCAAAGATGGCTGAGTCAGGCACTTGGCAATGAAATGGCCCTCCTTCTTGTAGTTGTAGCATATAGGCTTGGCATAGTGACAAGGTCCTTAAAGCCCTTATCCACGAGTCTTGTATATGTTGTGGTAGGTCTTCAGCTGATTCTAGTTGATTTTGTGTCCTCCCTTTCTTGAACCTCCTCCTTAACCTGATCCCTTGTTATGGATAGGGTGGAACTTCCTAGACTTATCCTCCTCAGTGGTGGTTAACCTTAGGTATCCCATGCTAGAAAGCTTCAGCAAACCATGTTCCCTTTCCTGCTTGAGGGCCATATATAGGGCTTCATCTATGCTCTTGAGATGGGAGGTGATGACTAGGGTTTTTATATAAGCATCTAGGCACTCAACATAGTGCTCCACTAGGTGATCTTCAATCTTAATAGGTTCATAACGCTCTAGAATCCTAAACTTTCGGGTGTAGCCAGCCATCGACAGACTACCTTGCTTAAGCTCAGCATACATCCTCTCCTTCCTCTTCCTCTCAGCTATAGGCATAAAATGGTCAATGAAGAGAGTTTTTAAGGCTTCCCATTCCATCCTATCCACTTCTTATCCCCTATTCCCACCATAGTTTTCCCGCCAGATTTTTGCCCCTACCTTAAGCAGGTGTGTGGAAAATTTGACCTTCTTTTCATTGGGTACTTCTAGGGTACAGAAGGTGTTTTCCACTGACAGGGTCCAGGCTTCAGCCTTATCCATCACCTTAGACTGTTCTTCCCCTCAAAAGGTGGTAGGGTTAAGTTTGATGAAATCTAATACAGTTACTTCCTTCTTCCTAGATGAGCTGGGTTCATGGGTTCGTTTTAGGGAAAGGGTCTCCATGAAGTCTAGGAGGACTTTCTTGTGTTCTTCCCACCTATCCCTAGCCATTTTCTCAGAATCACATTCTTTCTTATTCTTAGAGGATGACTCTTTATAGGCCTTGGAGTTTCGGGTTTCTGGAGGCATCCTAAAAATTAAGTGAAATACATTAAATATATCATTTTTTGTCATAATGTACTTCATTATCCTTCTTTATTATTTATTAATGATCTTAATAATAAGATTTTTGGAGGATACCCTAAAATCCTTATCTGTCAGTCCTTAGGACTTCTAAATAGAGTGACTCTTTTCCTAACCTTATATCATAGAGATGAGAGGGAAAGATATTTATAAAATAAAGATGGGGGGTATTTTTCTATAGAGGGGGTGAGAGGGAATATTTATAGATGAGAAGGGTCCTTAATTAAGGTATGCCCAAGAGGTAAGGGACACTTATGGTATTTTCTAGGTAGACTTATATTTCCATAAAGGTAGCCTCGTGATTGCCAAGCAAAGTGGCTCAGAGATTTTAGTTAGACCCATAGCAGATGCTATCCTAGAAACCTCCACCCTTCACATCCCTAACTCAAGGACTACCCTAGACTCACAATAGAGAGATTGAGGTTTCATGTGACTATGATTTGTGAACATTGGATCTGATACCAATTGTGATGAATCCAATTCCTGTATACTTTCCATGATTACATTCTCCAGATATGTGTGCACTCATATTGCAATGACCCTGACCTGGGTTATGAGGTAACCCCATTTGTTTTAGCTAATAAAGTTTCTTATAACTTTAAAATAATCCTCTAATGTGCTTTGTTATCATGTGACACACTCATGTTTCAATTTTGGTCCCGATTGAATGTTGTTTGAGCAATTTTCCTTTGTTTTGGACCAAAGTGCAATTTACCCAAATTGAGGGGCTATAGTGCAAAATGTCACATTTTGAACATGCCAAATGTGTTTTAGAATCATTATAGAGAGAATGATGCAATGTGGTGGCTTGTGGAAAGCCTAAATTCCAAGTTTGAACTTGTTTGAACAATGCTGGTGCAATGTGCACCAATTTTGGTACAAATTGTAATTTACCCAAAATGTAGGGTTGATATGCAAATTACCACCTCTAGAGTGTTCCTACTTCCTCTATGTATAATTTAGAGGAAATATAATGAATGAGACACCATGTTTGAATCAATTTTGAATGATGGTAATCTTGGTGATGAA
The DNA here is from genome assembly GCA_963693085.1 of Alisma plantago-aquatica. Lineage (NCBI taxonomy): Eukaryota > Viridiplantae > Streptophyta > Magnoliopsida > Alismatales > Alismataceae > Alisma > Alisma plantago-aquatica. Next base: position 862,737,784 of record OY856411.1, read on the forward strand.
ATGACCAAGAAAAGGGTTGAATATGAAAGCTTAACTTGAGTTGTATCAAGTTGAAAAGCTTATATATGAGTGCCTATCAAACAAGGATCCATAGGACAAGCCTCATATCATTTTTTTAACTCTTGTAAAAGTCTATATAGTGAAAATCACCTCAAGGAGGTGAGTTGTGTCAGGTTACAACTTCCTTAGTAAAATTGTGACGGGTTGAGAGTAAAGTGATGAATTAATTGATATATCTTATTCAAAAGGATAAGTAATGGAAAATTTTGCATCTATAGATGATCCTCAACCATTTTGCAAGACAAGATAAATTATGATGCATGCATTTACACGTGTCATCCATGCATGTACACGTGGCACCTACTAGCTCAAATTGTTGACACCTCATTTTTACCTTCCTTCATGAGCAACAAGTATATATACCCCTAGTTTCACCCCTTAGTGAAATTTTGTGACCCTTACCACCCTCCTACCCTAAGGTATCATGAATAGAGTTCATATTATTAATCCAAACCCTAATTTATTACTCCACACATCTAGGAGCATACATTGATATCATAAGTATTCAATCATACTTATTTATCCTCATCATTTATCATAAAATGGTTATCAACACAAGGTATGAGTTCCCCTCTCATCCTTACCAGAATATGATTATATCATACTTTATTAACTTGTCTTAACCTTTTCTCAAGGTATGTTAGCCTACACTTATCAAAGTGCATTACATCTCAATGTAACAATTGACATGACACACTTCATGTGTTACTCATCCAAGTATATTGGATTTAGAGTACATCAAGGTGTATCAACCTTGAGGTGTTGGATGTGATATCTATCATGTCTTGATGTATCACTTACCTCATCACTTTTAACTTACTTAAGTTCATCAACTTATCTTGTATTATGGTATTTCCCATCATAATACTTTATGCACTTACCCTATCACATTTATCATGGAGTGTATAGGCCATAAGTCACACATTTGAATTACCCAACTATCTTTAATGATATGGGCTCATCTCGGGTTAAGACATTGTTGATATAAGGTTTTCCATTATCAACCACTTTTGGTGTTTCACCTATCAAGGTATTAGCCACACTATTACTTGGTGTTACACTCATCACTTCTAAGAGTGTCTTACTCTCACCTTTACAAGGTGTCTTGGGTTAGAGGTGTGTATATGTTCAGCATATCGGGTTGTAGGTGCATAGACACCACCATATCGGGTTGGAGGTGTATGAGCACTCACCATATCAGCTAGAAGTATATGAACACCAATCATATCGGGCTAAAGGTGTTTGTATGTATTACTCATATCATGCATGAGGTACTAAGCCATCACCATGTCGGGCTAGAGATGCATTCAATCACCATATCGGGTGGCTCACCATCTAGGGTTGGCCGTGATGGGTTAGGGTTTGCCATATCGGGCTTAACCCAATATACAAGTCAATAGGAGTGTATGGAACCAAGGCATATCGGGATATATAATCAAACATTAGGTTACAACACCCATGTGGGGTTAGAGTTGGTTGTGATGGGAACATGGCACATATATGTGTCGCCCATGATGTTTAAGAGGTATCAACTCATCACCATGTCAGGCTACCATATCATCTAGGGTTGTGTATCATGCAACCCTATCGTGCAAGGTCATGTATTGTGCAACCATGTCGTGCAAGGTCATGTATCGTGCAACCATGTCATGCAAGGTTGTGTATGCTTCATGATACTAACTACCAATGATTATTAAATGATCATATCATGCAATAGAACTTGTTACTCTTCACTTATATCGGGTTACCCAAATTAGGGTTTCTTGTAAACTTACAAGTATACAATTAATCCTTGTATCATGCATGAAGTCCATACCAGACTCCCTATCGTGCAAGCATCTTGTGCAAGCATATCGTGCAACATCTTGTGTAAGACATATCGTGCAGCATCTTGTGCAAGACATATCGTGCAACATCTTGTTTATATATTTGAACCCGATATCACTTTTATAAAGTGACACCATCTTCTTCCAGCTCTAGACCTTTGTTCTAACTGATATAATTCATGGAAATAGGTCTAAGAAATTACTAGAACTCATAATTTCATCAACTATTTCAGAAAATTTCGGAATTAAAAGTATTTCACTAAGTATAGCAATTTAGGTGAAGAATAATAACATGGTTGAGTTCAAGTTATATAACTCGCCTTAAGAACAACTTCAAAGCTCCAAGCTCCAAAGCTCCACATTCCTAAGGTTGAGGATGAATTTATCAAAATTCCAAGGCTTGTTCACAATTCCTTCATATACAAGGAATCACCATGGATAAGCAATAGGTGAAGAAGAAAAGAAAGGTAGATCATAACCCTAGTTTCATGCTTCAATTCAAGCTTGAAGACGACTATGGCTCACCTTAGAGTTAAGATTTGAGCTCCTGAGTGCCTTGGTCGACACCCTACCACTCTTGGGCGATATGGACTTCCTCTTGGCCGATACAACTTTGCTTTTGACTGATATCTCACTCTCATGGCCGATATTACCCTTCCTGGCCGATATCACTCTACTTGGGCGATATGGTCTTGCCATGTGTGATACCTCAAGGCCCATGCATGATACCACAACATCCCTTCAGGATATATGTATGCATTAACATATAAGAAAACATATCAACATATATTTTCACATATACAGAATGATGTATTTATCCATAAGATCTCACCATATTCGAAGTTCTATCATAATTATATTCAACCAATCATAAGTAAATAGCTCTATAATATCTAGTAAGAGTACACTAGCATCATGAGCTTGACCTACAACGTCCTCCTTAATATGGACCATCATGGTAGATCCATCTTATAAGTCGCTTATCCATAGTGCCAATCCCCTGCACTTAGGACCTAGCGAGTCAAATATGTCCTTTGGTATCCAAGCATCTAATTGAATATCTAGGGAGGAAGTGGAGAGGAAACTATATGATATTCCTTAGATACTTTGATCTGCATATATATTCTCATTTCAATTGTCAATTATATACACAACTAGAAAAGGATCACAAATATAAAAGCAATAAAAATTTAGTATATATCTAAATAGATAACTCCCGCTTTGGGCCAAGAAACCACACCACCTTCTGCATCACCTATCGTCTCGTGCTCGAGGTTGCTAAATGGCAGTGTTGTATGTTTCCAAGCGTTGTAGACAAGTCTAATAGACACACAAACCACATCGGCGGTCTTTGGAGAACCATCAATCATGTCACCTGAAAGGGTTGGGTAAGCATCTTCCAGTATAATGACATAGAAGCCATGTTTTAGTAATGTAAGACGGCGTGGCCTTAACCCTTACAAAATTGTATATAGTGTTATATGTACATAATCAAAATAATTATAAGTCACCTGAAGACTGTTATATCATAAAAAATCTTATAACGGGCATGCCAGTTGGCTGGTCCATGGGATTACTACCAACCACCTCTATTGTAGGGGGGGGTCCGCCTCGTAAGAAGAGTGGGGCAACACATGTACTGTCTGAGGAGGTTGAGATTGAGAAGCCTAAAATTGTATCATTACTTACTTTGTTCCCTTTACAATCATGTCTTCTACCTGCTCTTGTGACAATCCTCATTTTTGGATAGGTTTGTTCATATGCTCTGATGGCCCAAAAAAGGATCTTATACTGACACCAGCCTCAATGATCCTAAAGAGGTTAGGATTCTCTACAGTACACAGAGAAACTATAAATTCATCCCTTTGGCCCTCAGAGATGAACTTGCCTTTTTTTTACTTGTAGAGCTCCAGCTAATCATCATGAATAGTAATTTGTCAGTAAAACATAACAATCAAGGTAAAAAAATGAACATGCACTCTGAGAGTTGAATTATATCAATTTTACAACCATATCAATGGCCGCAGGGTAGGATATTGTTCTAGATCGGTTTGTCCTCACAACTTTGCACTTCTCCTGATGAAGTAAAGGTACAATGGTAGTAGAAGACTCAAACAAACCCAAGAGTCAGCTACTCAGAAGAAGACGCTTCCAGTCTCTATTGGTGACACATTGTGTAACAATTTGGACCCCAAGTCGTGGTCATGCACATTCTTTGCACACCTTTTTTAGCATCATGTAAATCTTGATTAATCCAAAATATATGTTAATTATGTAATGCATTGAATTCATACAAATGTATTTTAAATGAAAAAGTATTGATACTTTGAATTCTTTAGTTTTTCTTGAAGTAACAAACACTTCCTCACACCTTCAGGTTCAAGATTGGGCCATTGCTCAGTGTTAGACTTCTTCTTCTTATCGGCCATTATGCATTATCTTGTAAGATTTTTGTCTTATGATTCCTTAATATCCCCCACAACATTGCAACACCTTTTTATGATGTAGTCTTTCATCAAGATTAAAGATGTTCTAAAAAAGTTCATATACTCGATGATACATTTTTAAAAATAGAATTGTGAATTATCTTTAAAAATAAGAGTATCTCACAGTATGTCCTTCCATATGTAGTGTTTTGTGAAATTATTAACCTTATGTCAAGCTTTTATTGTATATCCACTTTGCTATGAGTAATAACTCATTGATATTGCATGAAAATACTGTGATTCTTCCCAATAAGATTTCCTACATCATCAAAGTTAATGACCAACTTTGGTCCTTTACTCCTTTGTGCTACTAACTTGTTCATCAAGGTGATTCCTCTTTTACATACATGATCATGCTACTTCTCAATAGGCCTCCTTAGGGTGCACATCCTCATGATGCTCATCCTAAAATTGTTAATAAATACATGTATGTGATAAAAGTGTAACTTATATAACTCTAATAGAGAATGTAAAATACACATTGATGTAATGAAACAATACAACTTACACCAAACTCATCCTCATGGTGCACATCGTCATGGTGCTCATCGTCACAGTTAGATGGCATCTAAAAATGTCATATTAAAAATAGTCAAAGAATGAAATATAAGTGATCAAGAATGTTAAATGTACATGTAACATATGAAAAATATATAACTATAATAAAAAATGTAAAATTCACATCTAGCATTTAAAAAATAAAATAGATGCCTCTATGATCAACAATGAACTATCTTTTTTTGTGAAGAATGACAGATCCTTTTTCATTTGTAGGATCATCGATGTAGAAGACTTGCTTCGCCTATAATTCCAATATGAATGGTTCACCCTTCTTGACAATCATTTTCAAATTCACTGATGTGAAACTCATTTCAACCACTAAAACTCCTTTATTGTTATCAACCCAATCATATCTAGAGATGGGGTCTCTAAACCAGTGTAGTCAAACTTCTATACGTCTTCAATGACACCTTAATAGGGTACCTAAACTTCACATGGGCTCTTATCATTCACACTAGAACAATACAATAAAGAAACTTGAAAGGTGACCCCGCTATTTTACACGACACTCTTATCATCTTTACGTTTTGTGTAATATAAAAATATATTTATGTCAAACCCTTCACAAGACATAAGATTCATTTTTGGTATTTTTGATATTTTCAGCAACATTATTTGGTGTTTGATATAGTTTACAAAATTATCTTCAAACCACCTAATAAATTTCCTATTATGCTCTCTAGCAAGCCACATTACGCTCGCTTGAGGACATTGTCTTGATAAAATTGGTATGTTCTGTGATATAAATACCCACTTCATTGATGTTGTGTAAAACATACAAGTGTGCTTGTTCCCACAATTCAAGACTAATTACTTTAACTCGTATTCCTAAAGTTCCTTTTTAAGAGTAGGGATTATTATTCTATTTGTTGGTAGGAGCTTCATTATAACTCAGAAAGTCATTGTAAAAGTTCCCTTATTATCCTAGAAAAACTTAACAAATCATATATGCAAGACTTTATTGGTGAAGCTAGTGTCACATACATGTATGATTATGAATTTGGATGATGCTAGTAAAGAGGTGACATGAGATTAAGTATTTGAATACCAAACCTTATAGGTATCATGTGAGGATACAAAGGTTTGTAGATATTTTTTTTGTGTGTACCTAGATTTTAAATGAGCACGGATGCACACATGTGATACTTGGTTTAGTTTCCCCTACCTACCGACTTTTGATGTTTACAAAGACATGATGGTTCATAGCCTTCCTTGACACTTTGTATTTGGGAGATCCACTATGATGTATTTTGTAATTTTCTCCATGATGGTTTGTTTGAACGCAACAAGCCATCTAACAAAACATGGGTATTTCTTGGGTTAGTTTTTCCTAGCCCACATGGCTTGCTTCTAATACCAAAATGAAATTATGACTTATTTTATAATGTGGTCTTGTTTACCCCTTGATCACCCAAGAGAAATGGAAGAGACATAGAGAAAATTACTCCCTTCCCTCATGGATAGGAGTAAAGATATAGCTGAGTGACTTGGTGTGCTCCCAAAAATGAAATAAAATGGTTTCCTATTACACAGATAATGGAATCTACATCGGGTGGTTATACCTATATCTGTGGGTAGTATAGACCACAACACACCTCAGTTTGTTGTGTGAACGTTTCCTAAAATCCATTTCTCTTTGACTTGCTTCTTCAAAGAAAAGGAAAGAACCACTGAGAGGTAGAGGAGAAACATACATATTTTGTTATAGGTAAGGACTAGAAAAATAAAAGCAATATACAAATCATGAGTTAAGGACACTTGACCTTACTATTTGATTGCTAGGTAGATTTTATAAGCTTGATCCAAGGCCACGACTAGCACTTGGATTCAAGGGGATCACATCACTCCATACATGATATGTATAGTTGATAGATGAGCAAGAGAACACATACGATCTCTCTTTCCTCTTCCCAATCTCATAAATGTGGATTACTCTAGGAGAGGAAAATCTTAGAGAATTATGAAATTTTATGAAGAATAAAGTAATGCTCCACCTTTTAAAGATGATCCAAGTTGACTCCTTTTTCTTTTCAAAAAATCAATGGAAGGGAATCTACTAATATTAGTATAAGATACGTAGCATATTGGGATGAATCAAACTAAGGAAATCAAATAATCAATGAGTTAGATAAGCCTAAGGATAGGATTCTGATTCCCCTACACTATATAAGAACCCTAGGGGTTCTCTACCACTTGTCCACTTCCTTCAGAAATTATCCATTCACAATCATTTTTGACAGATGGGATGTTTGATCTTTGACATTATATCATAGAGACAAAATAGAAAGAGCCACTTTAATCATCTTGAGTAAAAGTATACAAATAAGGACTTGAATCTTGATTTCAATACCACTATTGAAGCTACTTTGCAAGAAAGAAAATCCCAATGGGGGCCCTCCTTTAATAAAACATAGTGAACTATTTCCCCCCTACAAGTGATTGATAGATATTTTCTTGATTTTTCTTTATGGGTTGGGGGAATTTGTTAATAAATTAGAAGTTTTAAGAGAATCCATTGAGAATGAATGGGTAAAAAAACTATAGAACAACTCTCATAAATCTTTTTCCCCTTTGGAAGATGTAGGTAAGAAACAATCAACCTAGATGTGAAAAGTATGCCAATATGATTCCAATCATGTGTAAATCTCTAGCCTGAAGTGCATTAGGATTCCCTCTACAAGAGCTAGCATCCTAACTTTCTATGTAATAAACCCTCTCTATCAAAGATTTTTTAGAGGTGATCTCATAAAAGTTCTATAGAAAGGTAAGGATCATGTAAGCACTGAACCATGAGAAAACCTTATACTATTCATCCCTCACTGATGTAGTCCATTTGACTTGCAAACTTATAAGTTGATGAATACATTCTTTGTCCTCCACTTGGAGGGGGGAGACTCACCTACATGGAGACATGTGACAACTACAAGAATGTTGATAAGTGAACACTATATAAAGATATTTGGGATTAAATGTAAATTCATCGGTTAGGGATGATCAATCTACTTGATTCAATTAGACCTCCCTTTGTTACTTTTTTTAGCTTCCTCCCAGTCCACAAAGTGATATAAGAACACTTAAGCTTGGATACTCACCTCTAAGTAATGTCCATAATATCGTACCACAATATATCAATCCTATTAAAGACCCAATTCTATGATATATGTCCATCTTGGTCCATAACTTGTTTTAAGACATTGATATCTTAATGCACAATTCTACTTGGATCCTTGTCCCCTATCCTTATCTTACATTGAGTTAGAATGTTGATGACTTGTGATGAAGTGGATTTTTCTACATTTAATGATCGAACTACAATTATGCCCCTTGATTATCCACTATTACCCAATTGACCTCACTTCATCACTATCATGATCATTGAACAATTTTGTCACAAAAGTTTCATTTATGATGCCTAATATGTACCTTGTGACATTCTATTTAGACAAGTTATTGTTATTGATTAATTGGCTTTATACATGAACCAAACCACATCTTTTGAATTCCAAACTTTTTATATGACTACATGAAACCTTTGTAAATCACAGGTTAAAATATTGCATTTTTGGATAAAGGAATTGAGAGTTATGAATTTTACTAGAAATAAATTTAAAACATTAAATTACCTAATCTAGATGGATCTTGACCTTAACCCAGATTTGGATCCAGAAGAGGAGATGACTGAGTCATCCTCCTCACACACCTCTCATGGAACATGGACTACACATTAGTGATGGTTTTCAAGTCATCATTTCTCTCTCATATCCTACCCTATTTTGTCAAATATAGTTCTTCAGATTCAGATGTATCTCCTGTTCCTAATGAACCCAAAATATCCTACTAACGATCGGTATCAAAGAAATGTCCAAAGTGGCAGCGTGCTGGACTCAGATATGAATCTCATCCAAGGAACCCTAGACCACGAAACTACTATGTAACACCTCCAACGGATCCGCCCAACCCCCTTTAGCCAAACCAATGCATCCATTTCACTCTAGCAGCCCCCAAATCCTCCACCAAACTCCATCTTCATCGGCCTGAACCCGAGCATTGTGCTCACACCACTGACCATGCCCTTCCAATTCCTTGCACCTATACAATCAATGAGGTTGCACATAGCTCCCACAACCCTTGCCATGAGCCATGAAGGACCAGGAAGTCCCATTGACTAAGCTGCCCCACACCAGCCAGGATCCTCATCGGGAGGCATGTCCAAGCCACACCAAAGGGAGTTGAAGTAGCAAATGACACAATGGAGACTCGTGAAGCCATCCAGAACCTCAACTCCCCCTAGCATGAAATATATCTCTTTATTATACTTTCTCATGTACCTCCTTAAAACCTACAACTGGATCTGCCCTGTCATGCCTTGTTGCTCAGATTTAGGCCACTCTTGGATCATTGAATTTGCACAGTCACAACAAAGTCAACGACATTTTCACTCTTTCCTTGAATGAACCCTTAGACTATTTGTGGTTTCCCCTTCTTTACCCATGTTCACATCTCTTCTAATCACTGCTCCATAGCTCCAGTAAGGTCCTTGCTTTGATTAAACATTCAAGGGTCAATTATTACCAATACACCTATACCTAGTCATGCATGAAATTTTAGTACCATGGGCATTCATGTCTTCTCACACCTTTCATAGACCCTTGAGCTAAGCCTGACTCGTAGGTTAGGTAGGAGGATCCGCTAATCCGTGAATCCAAGCTGGAAACTCTCTTTTTATTTTCAATTTATTCTTCTATCAATTGCCTGATTGGTCAGTTTTGTAAAACCCATTATAAATAGCCCGAAAATTACCCATAAAGTACCCACGTTCTCAGAAAAATGAGTAGAACCTATATAAATTATCACATGTACCTAAATCCAACCCTAGAAATGATGTACCCTTTCTTGGATTTAATTAATGTTCTTTTATTAATTAACTTATAGAAAATGAATGTAAAAATAGGGATCAATAATTATGAAAAACCCTAAGACATCAACCTTAGCATGTGTCCTCTGACCCAAAACCCTTGGTTTTTGATCAATAATGGACTTACACTCCCTAATACCACATGAATGGTCTATTTTTTTCTCCCTCTTTCACAAATGGTGATTAAAGGAAAACCAATTATCCAACATACATGATCAACTCTCAAAACCCTAAAATGAGGATCCTCCCTCCAAATACTTTGATCTGAGTCAATGACCCTAAATGAAAACCCTAGTGAATCTGAAACCCTAATATAAGGTGTTGAGAACACATAATGCCTGAGATCTTATTTCTCTTTTAGGGTAATCTACTCTGTACTCTAGAATTGTTGGAATCCAGATCTAAGACTTAAGGTATGTTGGTTTTTATTAAGTATAATACTAGTTTTCCACGGTTGCATAATGTTATAATGTTCCTTGGATGAATCTATTTTTTTATAAATTATTAGATGCTTATCGTTATTGTATGCTTCGCTAAAACTTAAAGGAACATAAAAGAATTTTGATGAGTTGTGGCTACTGAAGTCAGCACAACCCCATAGCCTAAGAGGTGGGGAATGGCCCAGTATGGACATATGATGAATTCCCATTATATGTGTATGGTAAATTGCCCAATATGGATTTATGATAAATTGTCCATGTTGGATGTATGATAAAGTGCTGATATAAATAGTAGTACAAGTGCATCTAAAGATATGCCTAAAAGATGTGTTTACCTAATTTTCTGCCTTAAGTAATGGTTTTCCTTTCTTTCTTTCTTTTTTTCTTCAAGTATTTTGAATTATGCCAATATAATATTATATTCTTTAACCACATACCAACCTTGTGTTGATGATTTTATTTCTCATATTTTCTAGGTGTAAGGAACAAATAATACATCTTAGAGTACCAGAAGCTATTAAACAAATGTTCATAGAGGATAGCTAGCTAGATTGCAACTTCTCATCTTTAATTATATTACATAGAGATTTCCTTTTCTCTAGATGATGCATATGATGATTTATTTTCCTATATATTTTCTTGCCATAGAAATAGTCATTCCTTCTGTTGAATAATGTACTATGACTTGGATCTTAATGAACGATGGTTTGTGTGGCTAATCAATGATGTTGTGAACAACGTTATGGCTCCTTATTATAAGTTAGATGACTATCGCAATCCCTTATATTTTCCCTTTTGACATCTTATAGATATGTGTGACGACTGTCACCAAATCGACAAAAAAATCGTCATTAATTATGCGGAATAAACATAAACAGTGAATTAACAAAAATCACTAAAAATTAAAACCATTTTGAAAAGAGATCCATTTCTAGGAAAACTCTTTAAGGCAGAACCAAAACTTTATATACATCATTGTTCACATTGTACATACACTATACCATCTCTTCTCAAGGATAACATGTAACAGTTTCTCTATCAAAACACATACTGGAGCAACATAAAACCTCGAGGCATTCAAGCCAAAATCTCATATTATTCATGAAACCAGTACGAACCAACTCCAAGGACCTGAGAGTACAGAGACGACACATAGGACTTCTATCTATAAGACATGATAGACAGTACACTCAACCTGAGTTGTCACTGCTGCCTCAGCTATTGTTCATCCTCTGCAGAAAGATTCTTCGCCACCTTGTGCATGTCCACCTAAAAAATGTGGATCCCACGAGGTGAGACAATTGTCCCAGTGAGAGATATAACTCTCCACCGACCATATTATTATCACAGATTAAGCATTTATAAACTGAGTAGAGGTTCTTTTTATATTAACAGGCAGGCTAAATCACTATATGAACATAATGAAGTAATCTCCTTTCTTAAGGAGAACATTGCATCTACCCATGGTAGATTATAAATCATCTATCTATTTTGCAAGGAATGTACATAAACATAAATAACATCTATCCACTAAGGATGCATAAAAGAAATGTAACATCATCCAATGATTTCCGTATTCAATCCTTAAGAAAACATGCTATACGGCTAATTACATTTTACAATCACACTTATGCCCTGAGGAGATGAGGTATACCACTCATCTCCAACTGACCACTGTGAAGTCAAAATCGGTACCATACAAGGTCAATGGTAGAGTCGTCTACCAAGACCTCCCTTGTCTCAGCCAGTCTGAGACCACATGCAGGACATCTCGTGCCACTGCTAAATAGCTTTCCAGGGTATACTGGCAACTTCGTTATATAAAGTTACAACGTCAACTGCACTCTCTTCGGGAGAGAAAGATCTCATGTTTATCTAACATCCATCCCGACCTCCATCATCGGGAGATTTGTAATACATCCACCCTGACATATATAATGAAGGATTGAGAGATATCATGTTTATCTCATGTCAATCCCACATTAGGGTGTACGGATATTTTCGCCCATCACCCCCGCATATTCAAAAATATGAAGTCCCGGGTTATGCCGCGGAGCAACCCATTTCACCATTCAGGAAGGGACCTGACGCTGAATGGATCTATGGTTAGGGCACTACATGATAAGATTCCACTTGATTAATTAAGTGCTTACTCGTATTCTTTTAGCATCAGTCAAGTTTTCAAACATGAATTATTATGACAAATGCTACAAAGAAAGGTGTAATACATCTATCAAGTACTTTTTAAATCTTCAAAACACATGATACCTGGGATCTCAATCCCTTATCACATTACTAGAAATTCTCATCCCTTCACATCATTATCATGATTATTGGATCTAGGTATTCAAACCCTTAGATCATCACTGAACACTGTTACCACTTATCAAGTAACTATTACCTCTAGGTCATCAGACCAAGGTATACATGATACTTGTTACACAAGCATCTCACATGGCTCATAAGGCCCATTAAGTATCTTGTCACCTCTCACTAGGCAACATATTATCACATGGCTCACAAGGCCATTACACATCTTGTCACCTCTCACTAGGAAACAACTTATTCACATGGCTCATAAGGCCATTTTACATATTGTCACCTCTCACTAGGCAACAACTTATTCACATGGCTCACAAGGCCATTGATCTCTATACTTTTTATACAAGTATTTAACATGCCTTACAAGGCTTATGCAATAAGAGAATTACAACCTTCCCATCATTAGGGTTAGGGTTTCCCTTTATAACCAATTAGGGTTTCATGTTCATATTATTAATACAAACCCTAATTTATTACTCCACACATATAGGAGCATACAATGATATCATAAGTATTCAATCATACTTATTTATCCTCATCATTTATCATTAAATGATTATCAACACAAGGTATGAGTTCCCTCTCATCCTTACCAGAATATGATTACATCATACTTTATTAACTTGGCTTAACATTTTCTCAAGGTATGTTAGCCTACACTTATCAAAGTACATTACATCTCAATGTAACAATTGACATGACACACGTCATGTGTTACTCATCTAAGTATATTGGATTTAGGGTACATCAAGGTGTATCAAACTTGAGATGCTGGATGTGATATCTATCATGTCTTGATGTATCACTTCCCTCATCCCTTTTAACTTAAGTTCATCAACTTATCTTATATTAGGGTATTTCCCATCCTAATACTTTATGCACTTAACCTATCACATTTATCATGGAGTGTATAGGTTATAAGTCACACATTTGAATTACCCAACTATCTTTAATGATATGGGCTCATCTCGGGTTAAGGCATTGTTGATATAAGGTTGTCCATTATCAACCACTTTCGGTGTTTCACCTATCAAGGTATTAGCCACACTATTACTTGGTGTTACACTCATCACTTCTAAGAGTGTCTTACTCTCACCTTTACAAGGTGTCTTGTGTTAGAGGTGTGCATATGTTCATCATATCGGGTTGTAGGTTCATAGACACCACCTTATCGGATAGAAGTATATGAACACCAATCATATCGAGCTAAATGTGTTTGTATGTATTTCTCATATCATGCATGAGGTACTAAGCCATCACCATGTCGAGCTAGAGATGCATTCAATCACCATATCGGGTGTCTCACCATCTAGGGTTGGCCATGATGGGTTAGGGTTTGCCATATCGGGCTTAACCCAATATACAAGTCAATAGAAGTGTAGGGCACCAAGCCATATCGGGCTATACAATCAAACATTAGGTTACAACACCCATGTGGGGTTAGAGTTGGTTGTGACGGGCACATGACACATATATGTGTCACCCATGATGTTTAAGAGGTATCAACGCATCACCATGTCGGACTACCATATCATCTAGGGTTGTGTATCATGCAACCCTATCGTGCAAGGTCATGTATCGTGCAACCATGTCATGAAAGGTCATGTATCGTGCAACCATGTCATGCAAGGTTGTGTATGCTTCATGATACTAAGTACCAATGATGTATTAAATGATCATATCGTGCAATGGAACTTGTTACTCTTCACTTATATCGGGTTACCCAAATTAGGGTTTCTTGTCAACTTACTAGTATACAATTAATCCTTGTATCGTGCATGAAGTTCATACTAGACTCCCTATCATGAAAGCATCTTGTGCAAGCATATCGTGCAACATCTTGTGCAAGACATATCGTGCAACATCTTGTGCAAGACATATCATGCAACATCTTGTTTATATATTTGAACCTGATATCACTTTTACAAAGTGACACCATCTTCTTCCAGCTCTAGACCTTTATTCTAACTGATATAATTCATGGAAACAGGTCTAAGCAATTACTAGAACTCATAATTTCATCAACTATTTCAGGAAATTTCAGAATTAAAAGTATTTCACTAAGTATAGCAATTTAGGTGAAGAATAATAACATGGTTGAGTTCAAGTTATATAACCCGCATTAAGAACAACTTCAAAGATCCAAGATCCAGAGGTCCACGTTCCTAAGGTGGAGGATGACTTTATCAAAAGTCCAAGTCTCGTTCACGATTCCTTCATATACAAGGAATCACCATGGATAAGCAATTGGTGAAGAAGAAAAGAAAGGTAGATCATAACCCTAGTTCCATGCTTCAATTCAAGCTTGAAGACCACTATGGCTCACCTTAGAGTTAAGATTTGAGCCCTGAGGACCTTGGCCGACACCCTACCACTCTTGGGCGATATGTACTTCCTCTTGGTCAATACAACTTTTCTTTTGGCCGATATCTCACTCTCATGGCCGATATCTCACTCTCATGGCCGATATTACCCTTCCTGACCGATATCACCCTACTTGGAAGATATGGTCTTGCCATGGGCGATACCTCAAGGCCCTTGCATGATATCACAGCATCCCTTCACGATATGGGACCTCTATGCATGATACCTTAGGGTAGGAGGGTGGTAAGGGTCACAAAATTGCACTAAGGGGTGAAACTAGGGGTATATATACTTGTTGCTCATGAAGGAAGGTAAAAATGAGGTGTCAACAATTTGAGCTAATAGGTGCCACGTGTCCATGCATGGATGACACGTGTAAAAGCATGCATAATCATTTATATTGTCTTGCAAAACGGTTGAGGATCATCTAGAAATGCAAATTCGTCCATTACTTATCCTTTTGAATAAGATATATCAATTAATTCATCATTTTACTCTCAACCCGTCACAATTTTACTAAGGAAGTTGTAACCCGACACAACTCACCTCCTTGAGGTGCTTTGCACGATATGGCCTTTTCCAAGAGTTCACAAAATGATATGAGGCTTTTCCTATGTCTCCTTAGCTGATAGGCACTCATATATAAGCTTTTCAACTTGATACAACTCAAGTTAAGCTTTCATATTCAACCCTTTTCTTGGTCATTTCATCACCAAGATTACCATCATTAAAAGTTGATTCAAACATGGTGTATAATTCATTATATATCCTCTAAATGATACATATAGGAATTAGGAACACTCTAGAGGTGTAAATTTGCATATCAACCCTACATTTTGGGTAAATTACAATTTGTACCAAAATTGGTGCAGAATGCACCAACATTGTTCAAACAAGTTCAAACTTGGAATTTAGGTTTTCCACAAGCCACCACCTTGCATAATTATCTCTATAATGATGCTAACACATGAGGCATGTTCAAAATGTGACATTTTGCATTATAGCCCCTCAATTTTGGTAAATTGCACTTTGATCCAAAACAACAAAGGAAAATTGCTCAAACAACATTCAATCGGGACCAAACTTGAAACATGAGTGTGTCACATGATAAAAACGCACCTTAGAGGATTTTATTAAATTTATAAGCAACTTTATTAGCCAAAACAAATAGGGTTACCTCATAACCCAGGTTAAGGTCGTTACAAGTTATAAACCCCTAACAAGGATTTCGTCCCCAAAATCCCAGGTAAAGGGAGACATGTATTATTCATTCATCATATCATTAAGTCTCCAAATAACATATTAATGTCATGGAGACACCATAGAACTTTTATCAACATAAAGTTCTTCCACACAGGGTTATCATAGAATCGGTCACACAGGACACATACTCCACTATCTTTTTCATTCTTGACTGTAGAGTCAACTCTGTGTCAGGTAATACTTTTCTTAGTTAGAGAAGTACTATTCTAATTTTGAATAAATTAGGTGTCAACCCTCATTGACTCACATCTTTTATGTGATAAAATTCTTGATTCTAGGGAGTCTTCCATACTCCTCATTTTGTTTAGCATTTCACTTTCAAGAAAAGACCAGAGTTACATTTTGCCACCCACTTGTGACTACAAGTCTTATCATATATCTGTTGTGTCATCCAATTTGTTAACACAGCACCAAACTTTCTTACGACTTGTACCAACTATCTCATTAGTTGTACATTCTCTTTTCATAAGTGGAGGTTACTTATCTTAGGGGTATCTTTAGATGTTATGTATAAGTTGCCTTAACAGATCTAGGTAGGGGTATTCTATGGAATTATTTTTAGCTTGATAAGATTTTCCCACAATGATTTTACAATTGTTCCTTCAATTAGTTCATCCTTATCGATGTTATGTTTATGTGGAGCATAAACCCCTAACATGAGATGTCCATACTATTTTATGTAACTAGACTGATTTCACAGTTGGCCATTCCAGGTAACCAACATTAATCATCTAATTAGGAGTTATATTTTTACTTTCCATACCACATGATGTTTCCTAGATACCAGAATTTCTTACCTTGGTATCCATCACATGTGTCAAAAAAACATCACATCCTCATCTTTCTTTCATTTTGGGACATTACTTGTTACACATATCTTTATCTTGGAACCAAAGTCCAAGACAAACTGATACTTTTCTAAGTATCCATCAATTGAACATTTTTAACTTATGCACATCAAGTGCCATGTCCCTGAAGGGAAAGAACACAAAGGAACATATTCCTTTTATCACCCCCATCATCACTCAGGGTTGCTTATCAAAGAGAAGGGATTATCATCTCCTCTAATTATTGCATGAAGTTTCAACTATTCATGAGTCATTTACTCTTGTCTCATCCTAGGTTCCTTGCCATCAACATAGGAATTATAAGGATGATTACATGTCAGTATTCCTTTCTTTTTTATTGTCTAACATGTTCATGAGCATTTTGTGATTTCATCACAGTTCCCATTTCCACATCATGGGAAAAGATCTTTACTATTCACATAGGCTTTATCAGACAGGGATCATCTCCGTTGTTCTCATTCTCTTATCATGAGGATTATACTTTTTACTTCCTCATACTCACAAATTGATCTGAGATCATCTCAGATTCCACTTTATTGCACTTAGGATGTGATACAAATGTCCATACCATATTTATAGTTTCATTATCCTCACTAGATTGTCTCAGAATGAATACTTGATCAAAGTAATCAGAAAGATAAAAATCTAAGAGTTCCATACTCACCTTATCATCAATAGTTGAATACCTGGCCAGGGTATACAAGTACTGAGATTAGGTAGTATGCACTTTATTTACTATCATGTTCCTTACTTTTCATATCATTATAAACACAGGATTTAACATTCCTGGATTTCTTTTTCTCGACATCACTTCTATATCTCATCCTCTTTCACACAGATAAGAGCAATTATAGAGCATTTAAAAGAATACTAAACAGAATATAAATTCTAGTTCTCATCATTTATTCCCTATGTCCCCATAGGACAATCAATAGGGAAGTCCATAATAGAAATCCTTTTATGATTATCAGATAACATCAAAATAAAGCATATCAAAATGGAAAAGCTCTATCTGACTATTACCCCTCACAGTCATCTACCGCTTTAGGTTGACTCAACACATAGAGTCTAGTTGTTTCATGTTGTTGCTTTTGCCTTTTTACACTATTGGGCTGTAACTTACATAAGCCCTACCGAGTCTTCCTCTGTTGTTGAGTCATTTCTATGGAAACACATCCCACTATCACACAGACAGTGAGGTGTTACGCAAAAATGTGCGGAGATCACCATAACCACAGATTACCAAAAACACGGATTAATTAAAACTGATTGCGGAAAACTGATAAACTATGAAGCTATTGCATTCCGGTCCTAATCCTGCAAGGAAAATAGGTCATATATATACATATACCAGATCTGATATGTGTCCACATCTTACAGGAACCGCTTTCTATCCATCACATGGGTTCACCACCTGTTCATATACATAAAGGCCCACATCCGTCCAACCATAGGATATACAAAACATAAACGATCGTACATCGTGAAACAACGTCAAAACATTGCCAAGGACCTGAGAGTACAGGGATGACTCTAGACTCTACTACAAAACATCCAAAACAGTAGCATATTCATCACTTGCCTTCTACTACTCGTCTAGATGCTTGGCCGCAACACCACGACCATTACCACGTCTATCTCAACCACCTGAAAACTAGCGGAGTGAGACAATTGAACATTGTCCCAGCGGGAGGCATCACTCCCTGCCAAAACTACCAAAACCTCAGAGATATATAAAGTAGCTAAGAGTATAACCAGAGCAGTTATAAGATAAGATTGTTCATACTATCAAGCTTACCAAAAGTACTCAGTCATCTATCCAACTATTCCTTATGAAATATGATTAACAAGATAGGATGTATAAAGCTCACCACATATGAGAAATATATAAACAACTGCAAGATATGATGGAATTAACTACACAAACAAGGCCTCAACCAATGTTTTGTATTTGTCCTAAGCAATAAATACTATTCGGCTGATTTACGTATTATTATGCCCTGAGGAAGTGAACCGTACCATTCAAATCCAACCTTCGGCTGCGAAGCCAAACCGGTGCCATACAAGGTCAATGGAAGAGTCAGACTCCATAACCTTCCCCCTCGTAGTCAGTGTATGAGAACAACACAAGCAGGACCGCAGTCTCATGCTCAAGTGGCCTCAGCCATAGGGTCAGCTCCTCATGCTACCCTTCCTCTAGCCCGCCTCGGTACAGGTCACGATGCTAGTATATCTGAGCCACGGGCCTGATCACCGTGCTATGAGCCATGAATGCATTCATGCTCATCATATCTCATATCCAGAGCCATGGGCCTGTTCACCATGCTCATCACATATCCGAGTCTACAACCGAAGTTGCACTCTTACCTCCTCACTTTAGGCTAGGAGAAACCTCGCATATTCAACAATATGCGCTCCGGGTTAACCCGCAGGAGAACCCGTTTCACCATCACCAAATCCTGACGATGATGGATCTATGGCTAGGGCAAACTACATGATATAATTCCACTGTGATTATTTAGTATCTTTTAGATGGATTGCAAGATTCAACCAAGTTTTATAACATGCAAGATGTAACAGAAAGTAAACAATATAACTCAACATTGTGTTATTATTGTAATCACATCAACCTGATCCATCTCAAGGATTCAACATCACATGTTATCACTTGGCCTCTTGCCAACCATCCAGATCCATCTCAAGGATCATCACATACCATGGGATCCAAATCCCTCATCGTGTACTGCCAATGCCTCTTCGAGGCTCACATCAATATCAAAGTGATGTTACTCACCACATATGTCTCATAGCCTTTTCATGTCTAATCATCACCTGCATGGTTAGGGAATACAATAATAATAGTTTCAACATAAGGACTATACTGACTATCACAAGATGATATTCGAGATGCTATACTTAATATTCTTACACTATTTGGTGATCAAGTGTATAAAGCACATCAATATCCATGCTTATCCTCATCTCAGACTTATACTAATAATCAAGGTGTTCACTTCATACAAGAAGTCATGTTGAGTATACAGAACAAGCACTATTATTACCACTATCATTACTGTCACCATTCGTTATGTAACCCACTTACCACTATCATTACTATTATCATTATTATTATCATTAAGCAAACCATTAGTGTAACTACCACTATTCTTCTTAACAGATAAGCATGATGATCTCTTAATGCATATCATTACCACTACCTTTCTCATTATCATTACTTCTACTATTAACATTATTGTTTCTACTAGAAAAAGGGTCACCATCGTTTGGAAGCAAGGATATATGTTTGTGCATGATCATTTCCATAATACAAGGAATCATCACTGAAGGATTACAAGACTCTCACTATTACTCACCACAACCCTCACTAGAAGATGGATACAACAGCCACCTACCCTCACCCATACTTAAGCATAGCGGCTGGTGTACATAGCAGCAACGCTGCGTTGACACAAAGGCAACCAGCGCGCGCGACACAGCGTCACAGGGAGGAGTAACGCACGTCAAGGGGGGGGTGTCAGGCACTTTCGATCGGGCAAAGCCCGTCTCGCCCAGCGTTATTGGCCAGCACACCAGGGCAACGTAACACCCGATACACTTGCTAGCATAACAGCCAGGTCAGCCCACCAACAACTAACAACCAAGAAAGAGAAAGCTAGATAACTCATTCCACTAAACGTGCCACCACTAGGTCAAGGCCTAACGGCTGACACACACCAAAGAAAGGGGCATGACACCCGTCACAAGCCCAGCATATCGTCCGACACAAACCCAAGAGGGTGTCGCCCGCCACCAAACCATCTTGCCCAACACAAACCTATCGGCCAACACTCACCATACTTAGCCTATCGCCCAACACAAGAGAAAGGATGTCATCCAGCAAGGTAAGAACCAGGCATGTGATGCCCAACACACTAGCCTATCGCCCAACAAGCTAGGTCAGGAGGGTTGTCGGGCAGCACCTTCCCACTCACAAAATGACCCAAAAACATCACTCACAAAGCCATCTTCTTCCTCACGCACAAAGGCACTCAAAACCCTAGGAAAGAGTCACCACTAACCGAGCTCACCTTCTAGCCCATGGTGAGAAGAGGGTCTTGCTCAAGCAATTAGGACACAAGCTCACCTCAATCGACTAACAAGGAGGGGTGTTGCTCATGGCACTAGAAGCTCAAGCTCACTCTTCTAGACCAAGGGGAGAAAGGAGTGTTGCTCCCTACAAACCCTAGATCACAAAGAACACTAGACCACATGGTGATCGGCCAACAAGGGTACTAAGCAAGAAACTAAGCTACTATCACATGAACAAGATCATATCAAGAGATAAAGGAGTTAGGGTTAGAAGTTATGCAACCCGCCTTAGGCTCCAAGCTATAAGGAAGAAGAAGAACTCCAAGCTTCAAGGGATGTCGACCACCACTTGCTCCTCTAGGGTGTGTCGGCCACCAAGCTGCTCTTCTTCAAGGGTGTATCGGCCACCACTAGCAGGGAAGGAGGGTTGTGTCGTGCACAAGATGGAGAGGAACCAAAGAGACCTTAAGCTAGGGAAAGACCACGCCTATATAGAAGGAAAGGGAGGATAAAACAAGGCTGGTCCACGCAAGGTGTCACTTGCCTAGGGACACTTGTCCTAGAGAACAAGCCACCACTCTAGCAAGCTCCATCCACATGGCCAAGATATGCACCAAGTGTCCACTTAAGCAAGGTCAAGGCCAGGTCAAAGAGCATGGGCGACACACATGTTGCTCCATGGGCGACACACTCAACTTGGCTGACACAAACACCATCTTGGGCGACACAAGGCTCAACCAAGCCCAAACAAGGCACCTCAAGGCCAAAACAAGCTCAACCAAGGCCCAAAGAACTCAAGCAACAAGCCCAAGCCTTCCTCTCAACACTTAGAGGAAGCAAAGAGAGGGAGGAACACCTCACAAGGTGGCAAACTTTCTCACAAAACCCTAGACTTGGGTTATTTGCAAGTAGCCCCTCCAACTCTCGACAAAGCTCAACCAAACCCTAATCACCACTAAAGGTGATTAGCAAGCATCAAACCATCAAGGTTAAGCAAAGCAAATAGGGTAAACCCTAAACGAAGGTCAGGGTCCTTACAAGCTAACCCCCTTTAAGGGATTTTGTCCCCGAAATCTGAAGAGAAAAGCGAGGGATATTTCCTCCTCATCTCTTCCTCAAGCTCCCACGTGGCTTCCTCAATGCCACGACGCTGCCAAAGAACTTTCACAAGAACCATATCCTTCCTCTTCAACTTCTTGACCCTTCTGTCAAGGATCGCCACAGGACCTTCCTCGTAGGTCACATCTTCATCAAGCTCAACCTCAACTGGCTGTATTACAGTACCCGAATCTGGATGACTTTTCTTTAGCATACTGACATGAAACACTGGATGTAACCTGTGCAACTCTGGAGGCAATTCTATCTCATAAGATACATTGCCAACACGTGCTATGACTGAGTAAGGCCCCATATACTTGGGTGCTAATTTACCCTTCCGGCCAAACCTCAGCACACCCTTCCATGGTGAGACTTTAAGATACACTTTGTCTCCTACCTGGAACTCCAAAGATCGTCGGCGATTGTTTGCATAAGACTTCTGCCTATCCTGTGCTACTTTCAACTGTTGTTGTATCACCTTAATCTTTTTGGTTTTTTGATGTACTAGCTCAGGACCCAACAACTGATACTCACCAGATTCATACCAACACAAAGGAGATATACACTTCCTTCCATACAAAGCCTCATAAGGAGCCATGTCAATGCTCCGCTAATAACTGTTGTTGTAAGCAAACTCTATCAAACTCAGATGCACATCCCAACTGCCTAGGAACTGCAAAACACAAGCTCGAAGGAGATTCTCCAAAATCTGAATAGTCCTCTCAGACTATCCATCTGTCTGTGGGTGGAAAGCGGTACTGAATGTCAACTGCGTTCCCAACGCTCGGTGCAACTGTTCCCAAAAACGAATTGTGAACTGAGGACCTCTGTCAGAAACTATCTTCGCTGGCACACCATTCAAATGTACTATCTCATCCACATATACTCTAGCGAGCTTCTCAGCCATATACGTCGTCTTTACAGGTAGGAAATGGGCAGACTTCGTCAATCTGTCCACTATCACCCAAATGGAATCATGATTCCTAGTTGTCTTGGGTAGACCAACTACGAAATCCATGGTTATATGATCCCATTTCCACTGCGGTATCGGAAAAGGTTGCAACGTACCTACCGGCTTCTGATGTTCAGCCTTCACTCGCTGACAAACCGCACATCTAGCCACGAACTCAGCTACATCTTTCTTCAAACTGGGCCGCCAATATAAGTCCTTCAGACTATGATACATCTTGGTGACACCTGGATGCATAGCATACATTGATGTATGTGCTTCCTCGAGCACCAACTTCCTCAGCTCATCAGCATTAGGAACCACCATCCTATTACGATAGCAGACTAGTCCATCCTCAGACTCATGAAACCCATCATGCTTTTCGTTGCCGAACTCTGATCTGATCAACTGTACCGCATCATCTATCTATTTTGCATCCTTGATCTGCTGTCTCAACGTAGGCTTGACTTGCATCTGTGCTAGAAGACCAGACAACAAAGAAACTTCCATCTACACATTCATCTTTCACAGAGAAACAAACATATCTCGTCGATGGCATACCAGGGAACTCAATTGTGCCTTCTTTGAAGAAAGAGAAGAAGACTTTTTGCTAAGCGCATCAGCTACCACATTTGCCTTACCAGGATGATACTCAATAGTGCAGTCATAATCATTAATCAACTCTATCCATCGTCGTTGTCTCATGTTCAACTCTTGCTGCATAAAGATGTACTTCAGATTCTTATGATCCGTAAAGCCTTGGCACACTTCTCCATACAGATAGTGTCTCCAAATCTTTAACACATGAATCACTGCTACCAACTCCAAGTCATGAGTCGGATAGTTCTCCTCATGCTTCTTGAGTTGTCGCGAAGCGAAAGAAACCACATGATCTTCTTGCATCAACACACAACCTAAGCCTTTCTTGGAAGCGTCACAGAAAACAACATAGCCTTTCCCATGCTTTGGCAAGATCAACACTGGAGCACTGGTCAGCTTCTCCTTCAGACTCTAGAAATCTTGCTGACATAGATCATCCCAAACAAAAGGTATATCCTTTCTGGTCAACTTCGGCATTGGCAATGTGATCGCACTGAATTCCTTGATAAACCTCCGGTAGTATCCTGCTAGACCCAGAAAACTGCAAACTTCTGTCGGCGTCTTCGGTTGTTCCCAATCCGTAATGGATTCCACCTTCTTCAGATCTACTTTGACTCCTTCCGCGGATATCACATGACCCAAGAAAGTCACTTCCTCCAACCAAAACTCACACTTACTGAACTTGGCATACAACTGATGTTGGCGAAGAAGAGTCAACGCTCGTCGAAGATGTTGCTCATGCTCTTGCCTGTCCCGACTATAGATCAAGATGTCATCTATAAAGACTACAACAAACTGATCTAAGAACAGACGGAACACTCCGTTCATCAGATCCATGAAAGAGGTAGGTGCATTGGTTAACCCGAACGGCATAACCATGAACTCGAAGTGACCATACCTCGTCCTGAAAGTTGACTTTGGTATGTCATCCACCTTTATCCTCAACTAATGATATCCAGACCACAGATCGATCTTTGAAAACACTATAGCACTACCCAACTGATCAAATAGATCATCAATCCTCGGCAACGGGTACTTATTCTTGATCGTGACCTTATTCAACTGCCGGTAATGAAAACCTAGGCTTCTTAAAGCCACCAAACCTCCGTCCCTAAAACTGAGCAGGTCTTTTGTGAGACATGGATTCTCTTTTCTCCTTTACTGACCTTTCAATCCTTCAAACAGATTCCACGAACGTAGCAAACCATTCTCGATTCTCCAATGCAAACACAGGGGTTGTCAACTCAGCACTCAAACCCTTCTCAAAACATCTGATCCGTTCCTCATCTGTTGCCGCCATGTGAGGACAAAACCTCAATAGATCCATAAACTTGTCCTCGTACTCGATGATGTTCATCGTTCCTTGTCGCAGCTTCTCAAACTGGCTGATCTTCTCATCCAGGTACGTCTTGGGAAAGTATCTGGTGACAAACTCGCGTCGAAACACTTCCCAACAGATCACCTCACCAGGCCGCTTCTCTTCTTCGATGGTCCACCAGTGACCAGCACTACCCTTCAG
This sequence comes from Alisma plantago-aquatica, assembly GCA_963693085.1. NCBI lineage: Eukaryota > Viridiplantae > Streptophyta > Magnoliopsida > Alismatales > Alismataceae > Alisma > Alisma plantago-aquatica. The sequence continues at coordinate 862,763,124 of OY856411.1, forward strand.
AAGGTAGACAGCATGCTTTACCTTGTCAGCTTCGGGGATGTCAAGGATCCGGAAGGCCTTCTCAAGACTTGTCAGCCACAGATCTGCATCCGCTGGATCAGCCGTTCCAGCATAATCCGAAGCTCTGACTCGGCGAAGCTGCTCGAAGGTCTTCCCAATATCCGATGCTTCTCCATGGGGAACCTGTGCTCTCGGAGGAGGCACTGGTATTCGCTCAACCATGAGATTCATTGTAGCCATTATCTGCCCCATAAGCTATTGGTAAGTAGGATGTTCAAGAATGGCTGGGTCAGTTTGGGGGACCTCAGGCACCCGATCTCCATGTGCCTGTCCAGTTGCTCCATAAACCGATGCAGCATCGCTGTACTCAGCAGAGTGTTCTTCATGGTTTCCAAACATCTTGACTTTTCTTCCGCTGAGGGCAGAAGATATTGTAAGAAAACCTGGAACACTCATAAGAACAAACACAACCTAGTCCTAGATCCCTGTAGACTCAGCGAACCTAAAGCTCTGATACCAAAACTTGTGGCAACACATCCCACTATCACACAGACAGTGAGGTGTTACGTGAAAACATGCGGAGATCACCATAACCACAGATTACCAAAAACACGGGTTAATTAAAACTGATTGCGGAAAACTGATAAATTATGAAGATATTACATTCTGGTCCTCATCCTGCAAGGAAAACATGTCATATATATACATATACCAGATCTGATACGTGTCCACAGCTTACAGGAACCGTTGTCTATCCATCACATGGGTTCACCACCTGTTCATATACATAAAGGCCCACATCCGACCAACCACAGGATATACAAAACATCAATGATCGTACATCGTGAAACAACGTCAAAACATTTCCAAGGACCAGAGAGTACAGGGATGACTCTAGACTCTACTACAAAACATCCAAAATAGCAGCATATTCATCACTTGTCTTCTATTGCTCGTCTAGCTGCTTGGCCGCAACACCACGACCATCACCACGTCTAGCTTGACCACCTGAAAACCAGTGGAGTGAGACAATTGAACATTGTCCCAGCGGGAGGCATCACTCCCCGCCAAAGCTACCAAAACCTCAGAGATATATAAAGCAGCTAAGAGTATAACCAGAGCAGTTATAAGATAAGACTATTCATACTATCAAGCTTACCAAAAGTACTCAGTCATCTATCCAACTATTCCTTATGAAATATGATTAACAAGATAGGATGTATAAATCTCACCACATATGAGAAATATATAAACAACTGCAAGATATGATGGAATTAACTACACAAACAAGGCCTCAACCAATGTTTCGTATTTGTCCTAAGCAATAAAGACTATTCGGCTGATTTACGTATTATTATGCCCTGAGGAAGTGAACCGTACCGTTCAAATCCAACCTTCGGCTGTGAAGCCCAAGCCGGTGCCATACAAGGTCAATGGAAGAGCCATACTCCACAACCTTCCCCCTCGTAGTCAGTGTACAAGAACAACACAAGCAGGACTGTAGTCTCATGCTCAAGTGGCCTCAGCCATAGGGTCAGCTCCTCAGGCTACCCTTCCTCTAGCCCGCCTTGGTACAGGTCACGACGCTAGTATATCTGAGCCACGGGCCTGATCACCATGCTCTGAGCCATGAACGCATTCATGCTCGTCATATCTCATATCCAGAGCCATGGGCCTGTTCACCATGCCCATCCATATCCGAGTCTACAACTGAAGTTGCACTCTTACCTCCTCACTTTAGGCTAGGAGAAACCTCACATATTCAACAATATGTGCTCTGGGTTAACCCGCAGGAGAACCCGTTTCACCATCACCAAATCCTGACGATGATGGATCTATGGCCAGGGCAAACTACATGATATAATTCCACTGTGATTATTTAGTATCTTTTAGATGGATTGCAAGATTCAACCAAGTTTTATAACATGCAGGATGTAATAGAAAGTAAACAATATAACTCAACATTGTGTTATTATTGTAATCACATCAACCTGATCCATCTCAAGGATTCAACATCACATGCTATCACTTGGCCTCTTGCCAACCATCCAGATCCATCTCAAGGATCATCACATACCATGGGATCCCAATCCCTCATCATGTACTGCCAATGCCTCTTCAAGGCTCACATCAATATCAAAGTGATGTTACTCACCACATATGTCTCATAGCCTTTTCATGGCTAATCATCACCTGCATGGTTAGGGAGTACAATAATCATAGTTTCAACATAAGGACTATACTGACTATCACAAGATGATATTCGAGATGCTATACTTAATATTCTTACACTATTTGGTGATCAAGTGATTAAAGCACATCATTAACAAACCATATCCATGCTTATCCTCATCTCAAACTTATACTAATAATCAAGGTATTCACTTCATACAAGAAGTCATGTTGAGTATACAGAACAAGCACTATTATTACCACTATCATTACTATCACCATTCGTTATGTAACCCAGTTACCACTATCATTACTATTATCATTATTATTATCATTAAGCAAACCATTAGTGTAACTACCACTATTCTTCTTAACAGATAAGCATGATGATCTCTTAATGCATATCATTAACACTACCTTTCTCATTATCATTACTTCTACTATTAACATTATTGTTTCTACTAGCAAAAGGGTCACCATCATTTGGAAGCAAGGATATATGCTTGTGCACGATCATTTCCATAATACAAGGAACCGTCACTGAAGGATTACAAGACGCTCACTATTACTCACCACAACCCTCCCTAGAAGATGGATACAACAGTCACCTACCCTCACCCATACTTAAGCATAGCGGCTGGTGTACATAGCAGCAACGCTGCGTTGCCACAAAGGCAACCAGCGCGCGTGACACAGCGTCACATGGAGGAGTAACGCACGTCAAGGGGGGGGGGTGTCAGGCACTTTCGATCGGGCAACGCCCGTCTCGCCCAGCGTTATTGGCCAGCACACCAGGGCAACGTAACACCCGATACACTTGCTAGCATAACAGCCAGGTCAGCCCACCAACAACTAACAACCAAGAAAGAGAAAGCTAGATAACTCATTCCACTAAACGTGCCACCACTAGGTCAAGGCCTAACGGCTGACACACACCAAAGAAAGGGGCATGACACCCGTCACAAGCCCAGCATATCGTCCGACACAAACCCAAGAGGGTGTCGCCCGCCACCAAACCATCTTGCCCAACACAAACCTATCGGCCAACACTCACCATACTTAGCCTATCACCCAACACAAGAGCAAGGATGTCATCCAGCAAGGCAAGAACCAGGCATGTGATGCCCAACACACTAGCCTATCGCCCAGCAAGCTAGGTCAGGAGGGCTGTCGGGCAGCACCTTCCCACTCACAAAATGACCCAAAAACATCACTCACAAAGCCATCTTCTTCCTCACGCACAAAGGCACTCGAAACCCTAGGAAAGAGTTACCACTAACCGAGCTCACCTTCTAGCCCATGGTGAGAAGAGGGTCTTTCTCAAGCAATTAGGACACAAGCTCACCTCAATTGACTAAGAAGGAGGGGTGTTGCTCATGGCACTAGAAGCTCAAGCTCACTCTTCTAGACCAAGGGGAGAAAGGAGTGTTTCTCCCTACAAACCCTAGATCACAAAGAACACTAGACCACATGGTGATCGGCCAACAAGGGTACTAAGCAATAAACTAAGCTACTATCACATGAACAAGATCATATCAAGAGATAAAGGGGTTAGGGTTAGAAGTTATGCAACCCGCCTTAGGCTCCAAGCTCCAAGGAGGAAGAAGAACTCCAAGCTTCAAGGGATGTCGACCACCACTTGCTCCTCTAGGGTGTGTCGGCCACCAAGCTGCTCTTCTTCAAGGGTGTATCGGCCACCACTAGCAAGGAAGGAGGGTTGTGTCGTGCATAAGATGGAGAGGAACCAAAGAGACCTTAAGCTAAGGAAAGACCATGCCTATATAGAAGGAAAGGGAGGAGAAAACAAGGCTGGTCCACGCAAGGTGTCACTTGCCTAGGGACACTTTTCCTAGAGCACAAGCCACCACTCTAGCAAGGTCCATCCACATGGCCAAGATATGCACCAAGTGTCCACTTAAGCAAGGTCAAGGCTAGGTCAAAGAGCATGGGCCAAACACATGTTGCTCCATGGGCGACACACTCAACTTGGCCGACACAAACACCATCTTGGGCGACACAAGCATCACTTGGGCAACACAAGGCTCAACCAAGCCCAAACAAGGCACCTCAAGGCCCAAACAAGCTCAACCAAGGCCCAAAGAACTCAAGCAACAAGCCCAAGCCTTCCTCTCAACACTTAGAGGAAGCAAAGAGAGGGAGGAACACCTCACAAGGTGGCAAACTTGCTCACAAAACCCTAGACTTGGGTTATTTGCAAGTAGCCCCTCTAACTCTCGACAAAGCTCAACCAAACCCTAATCACCACTAAAGGTGATTAGCAAGCATCAAACCATCAAGGTTAAGCAAAGAAAACAGGGTAAACCCTAAACGAAGGTCAGGGTCCTTACAATTTCCTTCCTTCTTTTTAAACAAAAGGGTTTAGTATGCTCAACATGTACACATCTATATCATGTCTTGTCCTCGTACCATGGTCTTATCAGTCTTATCACCGATATAGAGACTAAGCCATGGGTTCTTACAGGTAGAAAGTTAGGACCTTTGCCTTTACTTAGTGGCTACCGCCCTGGTACCCTAGGCATTTATTGCACTTGTGGCACCAAAAACTTTGGCTTTTTAGAACAACTAGGCAAATGTCTCTAGAATTGTAGTGACATTTCCTTAATTCTCAGCTTATTTCCCCTTCTTGGGCACTGCCATCATAAACATACTATTTGTCTAAACTTATGGCAGAGTCTACTTTCTTGCCATATGTTAATCTTTCCTACATTTTCCATTTTTCCAATATGACTATGTCATTCAGGAACCCTTTCAAAACCCAAAGTTTCTGCATGAAGGAATGGTAACCTAGGTTGTATTGCTAGTATCTAGTCTACTATATGTATCACTGTTGTCCTAGCCTTCCCAACAAGAGCATAAACATAGGATTCTCTATCATAATCGGGTCATGATGGAAATTCTCAAGCACTCATTCTTTTCTCGCTTGATCCCTTGCACCTCTTCTTGATGCAACAACATTGCCCTCAGCAATGTGTCCCTCAGGTTCTCCAGTCATTTTTAAACTTCACCCTTTCTTCTGCACAAGCAGAAGTCACTATAGGGTATACTGGAGGACACTAACATAGACTCAACACCTTAGTCCTACGTCTCTGTAGACTCAGCGAACCTTAAGCTCTGATACCAAAACATGCGATGACTGTTGCCAAACTGACAAACAAATCATCATTAATTATGCGGAATGAACATAAACAGTAGATTAACAAAAATCACTAAAAATTAAAACCATTTTGCAAAGAGATCCATTTCTAGGAAAACTCTTTAAGGCAGAACCAAAACTTTATATACATCATTGTTCACATTGTACATACACTGTACCATCTCTTCTTGAGGATAACATATAATAGTTGCTCTATCAAAACACATACTGGAGCAACATAAAACCTAAGGCATTCAAGCCAAAATCTCAAATTATTCATGAAACCAGTACGAACCAACTCCAAGGACCTGAGAGTACAGAGACAACACATAGGACTTCTATCTATAAGACACGACAGACAGTACACTCAACCTGAGCTGTCACTGCTGCCTTAGCTATTGTTCATCCTCTGCAGAAAGATTCTTCGCCACCTCGTGCATGTCCACCTAAAAAATGTGGATCCCATGGGGTGAGACAATTCTCCCAGCGAGAGATATAACACTCCACCGACCATATTATTATCACAGATTAAGCATTTATAAACTGAGTAGAGGTTCTTTTTATATTAACAGGCATGTTAAATCACTGTATGAACAGAATGAAGTAATCTCCTTTCTTAACGAGAACATTGCATCTACCCATGGTAGATTATAAATAATCTATCTATTTTACAAGGAATGTACAGAAACATAAATAACATCTATCCACTAAGATTGCATAAAAGAAATGTAATATCATCCAGTGATTTCCTTATTCAATCCTTAAGAAAACATGCTATATGGCTGATTACATTTTACAATCACACTTATGCCCTGAGGAGATGAGGTATACCACTCATCTTCAACTGACCACTATGAAGTCAAAATCGGTACCATACAAGGTCAATGGCAGAGCCGGCTGCCAAGACCTCTCTTGTCTCAGCCAATCCGAGACCACAGGCAGGACATCTCGTGTCACTGCTAAATAGCTTTCCAGGGTATACTAGCAACTTCACTATATAGAGCTACAATGTCAACTGCACTCTCTTCGGGAAAGAAAGATCTCATGTTTATCTAACATCCATCCCGGCCTTCATCATCGGGAGATTTTTGATACATCCAACCCGACACATATAATGAAGGCTTGAGAGATCTCGTGTTTATCTCACGTCAATCCCACATTAGGGCGTCAGATTTTTTCATCCATCACCCCCGCATATTCAAAAATATGTGGTCTCCAGGATATGTCGCGAGGAAACCCGTTTCACCATTCAGGAAGGGACCTGACGCTGAATGGATCTATGGTCAGGGTACTACATGATAAGATTCCACTTGATTAATTGAGTGCTTTCCCATATTCTTTTAGCATCAGTCAAGTTTTCAAACATGAATTATTATGACAAATGCTACAAAGAAAGGTGTAATACATCTATCAAGTACTTTTCAAATCTTTAAAACACATGATACATGGGATATCAATCCCTTATCACATTACTGGAAATTCTCATCCCTTCACATGATTATCATGATTAATGAATCTAGGTATTCAAACTGTTAGATCATCACTGAACACTGTTACCACTGATCAGGTAACTATTACCTCTAGGTCATCAGGCCAAGGTATGCATGATACTTGTTACACAAGAATATCACATGGCTCACAAGGCCCATTAAGTATCTTGTCACCTCTCACTAGGCAACATATTATCACATGGCTCACAAGGCCATTACACATCTTATCACCTCTCACTAGGCAACAACTTATTCACATGGCTCATAAGGCCATGTCACATCTTGTCACCTCTCACTAGGCAACAACTTATTCACATGGCTCACAAGGCCATTGATCGCTATACTTTTTATACAAGTATTTAGCATGCCTTACAAGGCTTATGCAATAAGAAAATTACAACCTTCCTATCATTAGGGTTAGGGTTTCTCTTTATAACCGATTAGGGTTTCGTTTTGCAACTACTTATATAGAGTGTGTGGACAGTTAGCATTAATCAATGTGGCATTTTTAGTTCTAGCATTGATTAGACATGTAGATAAAGACTCAAAATTTATTAATGATTAATTCTCTACATTACTTAAATATTTTGGTAATGTGAGAAAGAGTGTTATTATAGCTCCTTTCAATGATGTGTAAGTTTTAGAAACATTGCTTATAATTTTGATATGAATTATATTTCATTGTGAATTTTGAGTTTTCTTTTGTTTGTCTTCTTTTCACTTAATAATAAGCATTGGGAGTTGTTGTTAATTGTCTCCATGATGCTAATTGTGTATTATCTAGATCCTTCAGGTGATAAAGTATGGAGTTGGGCACACGCCATGAAAATAACATTATTTTCCTTAGTAAATTTATATATTCGTAGACATATATTAATGTCTACATCATTATATGACTGTTTACAAATTGTAATTAAATATATACTTTAACCTGTAGGGGTATAAAAGAATTCAAATAGGATAGAGAAAAGGTAGATAAAAAAGAAATTATCAAGTGAAGAATGTCGAGGTAGTTCATTGACTCCAATTTATATGTATATGACAACTATGCTTACTTTTATTTATTGACTTTTTGCATGACTATAAATTTATAGTATCATATACAAAATAATAACTAGGCATGCAATACTATGTGATGCGATATATGGACCTGATTATCAGACAGGCAGCACTAGACATCTTTTGTATGCAAAACATAAACTATATAGTCTTAATCATCATAAGTAAATAGTTTCATTTTATAATATTAAAAAATCAAATCGAACTCTTGAATAATGTCATTCCCTTCATAGTTTTTTGACACAATAGAACTCTGTACAAATGAAGAGCTAGATGAGATACGAGAGGAGTGGGCACACTCCTTTGTTAAGGAATTCAAATTTGAATTTGGTTAGGATAAAATATGAGTTTTTGAAATCATGATGTCGTTATTTCTATATAAGTGTGATGATTATGACTTTTTGCAACTTTAAATTTGATGTAAGTGAATTTTTTATGCATCGTGAATGATGTGTGTATATATGCATATGTGTGAATGAATGTGAAGAGGAATAAATAGTATGAGAATTGCAATTCTACAAGTCATGAGAATGAAACTAAAGAATGAAATTGTATGTCTATTTTTTAAATTGTATGTGTGTCAGAATGGAATTAAGTGTTGAAGAGAATACAATTAGAGAATTGAAATGTATGTGGGTGGATGAATTATGTATATGTGTTTGTTACTGTAGGTTTTGCATGTATGTTGGCATGTTGTAAGCTGAACACAAGATGGAACCTATAGTTCTAATGAACTCCAAGTTCTTCATTCTATTGAACAGCCAAATAGGAGGTATGCATACTTGTTATAAAAAAAACCTACATGTGGCATCAGTTGTTATAAAAAAAAACTAACGTTGTAGATCTATGGCGACAGTTTTCTTATAAAATTGATGACACAACTATTCTAAAATGGTCGTACCTATGAGAACCCGTTACACTAAACAAGATTACTCAAAACATAAAACCCAATCAATCACTAATGAATCACATATCCAAAAGTATGGGTAAATTAAAACTGATTTCAACATCAACACTCGCTCAAAAACATTTGCATAAGAGCCCAACATCTTTCTATTATCCATACTATGCCAAGAATTTGATTCAAATTGTTCTATCGCCTTATCCACAACATATATACACAGGAGAACAATATTCATATATGCCACACAAACAAGCATTAATATGCTAACAAAAGTCCGATTTGTTTGAAACACCATATAAAAACTTGTCCTGTCCGGACCTGGGAGTATAGGGATGATTCTAAGACATACTAGACATCTAATCAACTTTCTCAAAGATTCATTACTATAGTTCCTCTTTACTTCCACGGTTCTATTGTCGTCACTGATGATTACCTAAAAAGATGTGGCAAACCACAAGGGTGAGACCCATGTCCCAGTAAGAGATATAACCTCCAACAACACTTATTGATTGTAACATTTTAAATAGTAGATAACTAAGCAGTTTGAGTATTTAATAATCAATTGAATAGATTGAACAATAAAAGTATACTAAACAGATTAAGCAAATCCTCTTAGCAACAAGTATGATCATCAATGCATATATACATAACAAATAAATCCATTTCTCTAGATAAATATCTACTCAAATATCATCAAATTGCATCTAATAACCATCATTATTATTAATCTGACTATCATCATATTCCTTGTTAAAAGTACAAGCAATCTAGTAGAATAATCATCCCTAACATCATGAATATATCTAGTAACATAACATGGATATCAATATTGGAATCTCAAATAAAGTGAACAGATCTATATCATAAGTAGAACTAACATCATAGCACAATTAACTGCATAGGCATGATTAGCATTTTAAGCATTTATAATTACATAGGCAAGGCTAGCAATATTACATAGCTAGTAGCTTCATCTTAACCATTAGTGTCAGTATATTTGACAACCAGAGCATGTTTACAACATGAAAATAACTACAACATAAGCATATCTATTATCTCTTATTGTACTATACATGATCTCAGTGAAAAGAAAGCAAACAAGGGTTATCATCTAATATGAAGCGTTGTGTATCACCCTAAAAAAATATGCTACATGGCCATCTTACATCTTTTATTATGCCCTGAGGAATTTGAGGATACCACTCAAAATCCAACTGACCACTGCTAAGTTGAAATCAGTTCCATACAAGATATAGGAAGAGCCAGTCTCCTAAGATCTTCTCTGCCCCCAGTCAGTACAGGTCTGCCACAGTGACACATAAGGTCAAGTTGCTAACAGCCTAGTCCGTCCTTGGTATAGGTCATGACACTAGTGAAAGGAGGTGGGTATGCATACCCTACCATCCGAGTTACAACCACAGTTGTCCTCCAATCTTATCATATATATATAATCACTGAGACACGACCGTAGTCATTCTCAATCACATCAGATGTATGAGGCATGACCATAGCCAACCTCCACAATCTTCATTGTGGATGATAAGGATATATCCTCAACTTGCCACCCCCACATACTCAACAATATACGCTCTGTGTTTCCCTTAGGAATACTCGTTTCCCCATCTGGAAAATTCTGACACTCAGATGGATCTATGGCATAGGGCACTACATGATTAGAGTTTCACTTGATTAGTTATGCCAAGTGGGTGAATTAAGGTTGCATCAAACAAGTGGACATACAAACCCTAATTCACTTATAACAAGCACATAAATATCATAACTTCAAAAGATATAAAATGTGTGAAACATAATTTCTCATCTCATCATCACAAGGTACTATTCACTTTCCATTCATGAGACCACACTAGTCATCATACTATCACAAGATATAAATTCTTTTCACAATATCACAAGGTATCAACCCTTATCAACACAAGAGGATTACACCTCATTTAGGGCTCAACCATGCCCAAAGGTCATTAAGACCATCATACTATCACAGGATATAAATCCTTTTCACAATATCACAGGGTATCAACCCTTATCAACACAAGAGGATTACACCTCATTCAGGGCTCAACCATGCCCAAAGGACATTAAGACCATCATATTATTCCCTGTAAGATCATCATTATCTTTGCATGCCTTATAACAAGGCTCAACAACATCACTTACATATAATACACTAGATCAACACAATATTGCATTAATGAGCTAGGAGATATTCATAAACAATCATAGCAGGGTTATATTAACGTTAAGAACATTCCTTTATTACATTGACATGCAAGGAATCTAGATATGATTAACCCTCATCATATTCATAATGCACATGTTTAGCATAAGAAAGTATCAATCATGTGGCTATGATAACCACCAATCAACACATTAAGGTTATGATCATATTACGGAGGTTATTTCACCATCATGCCATCATATAAGAAGGTTAAACATGAATACTCATCTTTATCTATTTGCATTAGAGTTAGGTTCAACATGATAAAATATATCAATGTTACTAATCAACACTTATACCCAAATCCTAACTCACAACATCCCCATTGGATCATGGATTCATAAGGTGAAGAATAACCATAACATTTCATACTATTATCAAGTATGAACCCACACATAAATCAAGATGTAACCATCGAGTTATAGCATACTAAGGTTTCAACAACAATAAGAGAGTACTCCATGATTGTATTAGTCATTCAAGGACTATTCATACCCAATTACCATCATTTAGTTATATTAAAGCTAGGTATAACAAGCTATACCTCATTAGGGTTACTTATCAACACAATATGGTTATCATCCCCTCTATCCATATGAGTGAATAGGTAAGACTCCCTTATTAAGGGTAACCCTCCATTTGTTCCATCATCATTCAACCCATATCACCATACCACAATGTCATCAAGAACCATTGGATGTTTAAAAGGTAAGACCATTGGTTGTTTACATAAGTAAACACCTTAGATAAACCACCTATGAAGTCCTTGATTTGTGCTCTAGAAAGAGTCACCATTTAACCCTAGACATCCCTTGATTAACAACACAAAAAGTTCCATTGGGAGTAGGGTAAAACCCATAATAGACTGTTCATTTAAAACAAGCCATCCATTGTCAACAAGTAAGCTCCTTCAATTGATCATATAAAGGAAACCATCTAAATCACATTATTAGGACCAACATATTACATTATCCATCATTCCACTTTATTGGAGGAATAAACATTAGATCTTGACCATTGGCTCAAGTTCATATATTAAAAACATCAATTACAGTATAGGTCCAACCATTACATAAAATGACCCAAGAAACCCTTGGTTTAAGGATTAATTGATGCTAAAACTACATGCTTAACTCACCATAGGTTTTGGAGACCTGATCCCCCATCACTCGTGACCATTAAGTCACCATAGGTTGTTAGATCAGCACTATATTCATTAATCACCATCGAATATCAAGCTAATGTCACCATTGATTGATAGCATCATTAGGGTACTTAGTTGTTGATCATTAAGATTCTAATTAAGCCAAAACCTGACCTAAGGGGTGAACGTAAATTGACACCCTTGGTCACCATAATCAGTTGTCATGAAGACAACACCATAATTTGTTGCAATGGTACCACCAATGGGTCATGTGTTTATAGAAGAAATCAGCTTAAAACCCTAAAATTGACCATTGGTTGATAGGTGCTTAGCACCATAGGTTGTCAAACAAACCTGATTCAAGTCATATAAGACCTTAGGAATAATATACACATGATCAAAAGTTCATCTATAAATGAAATCAGAATAGGGGACATTATAAAAATCAAAATCCAAATCAAGCATAGCTTTTCAGTGCATGGATCATCATTTTCAAGCAAGAACATGAGCTAAAAAGTGTATGGTAAGCAATAAACGTGGAGAAAGTTATAAAACTTGCCTATAATGAGAAGATTAAATACCAAATAGAAGAAAACTTGAGTAGTTAGGGTAGGAAATCCAATCATAAGTTGTAAACTCGTCCATCTAGCACCTTTCTTCATCAAATGAACAAACCCTAAGCATAAGGAGCAAGAAAGGTAAGGTTTTAGAGCTTTAGAGCAATTTCTACCATCGAACAGCAAGGTTCTAACCTGGAGAAAGGTAGGAGGAAGGATAAAAAAGAAATAAACAGAGGAAAGAAGGGGATTCTTACTCTTTTAGGTCAAGATCACTAGAAGGAAGCTTTTTAAACCCTAAAACAAAGTCAATTGCAACCCTAGATCCTTTTTCCAAGAAGGTCCCCACTTTCTTCTTCCTTGGACAGGAAAATTCGCAGAAGCATAGAGGAAGAACGAGGTTGGGATAAGGAGGGAAGTGGTGGAGATAAAATGGCTCGTTTTGGTGCTTAGGGATAAGTATATGAAACTTTAAGATAAAGAAAAAGAAAAAGTTGAAGTTCTAGTATCTTTCCAAGTGTCCATGGTCTTAAACTATTAAGAATATGCAAGCACACACACAAGAAGCTCCCCTACCATCCATATAGTCATGTTTATCCCTCGTTTCTTGAATTTCCAAGAAAAACAAATATCTCATTAGTTGATAGCTACTAAAGGTAGCTCGTCCATGAAGGGCTAAACCCTAAAATACCCTTGGAGAAAATACCTTCAAACCAAGGTTTAAATAGGTGCCCCATGTCTCAAAAAGCTCAAGAATGATGATAGAATATCCAAGGAACATAATACAAGTGATAAATTGTAAAAAAACCTCTCAATTGGGTAAATTACAGAAAAGTCCAAAATGTGCATAAAATTTCATAACTTGCTCAACTAGTGTCCAAATTGGACCAAATTTGAAACTTAAGATTGTATTATGATTTCAAAGCATATCACAAGGTTATATTAGGGTTATAAGCATTCAATTATGATAATTAAGCCTATTCAACTTATTAAGCAAGTTTAGGGGCCTTACAGTACCACCCAGCACAACCGTTCTAACCAGCATGCAACATGGTAATGTTGTCTAGCATGGATGTGCTTCCAAGTCATGGTATCTCTTTGGGTCATTGGTTCATCAATAAAAACCTGATGACACAGTTGTCATATATCGTCAGTCTTTTGTATGGAAACAATGACACAGAGTGATACCACGACATTGATATTGCTCTAAGTCGTCACTTGAGTCGTTGGTTTCTATTTTCATAACAACTGACACTGACTATCTGTCGTGGGTTTTTCCTTTCCCTCAAAATCGACGCAAAAGGCCCTTAGCTGTAGTGTCGCCCACATAGTTGTCCGTACAAAATCGACATAATAGGTATTATTTGAACTGGTGTTATAGGTAGTATATGTACTAGTGTGGCTACTTCTTCCTCTATATTCCTTGCAAGTATCCAACAACAACGAGAAATGGTCAGATTTGATTCTTGGAAGGTGTCTGACCCACAACTCAAGGAAGAGGTCGCACCATCCAGCAGTCGCAAGTGCCCTATCCTAGCATTCTCAATAGTCGTATCCATGCATTTGCCATTCTTGCAGGTGAAAGGGTCTCCAAAATAACCAAGGTCCATGAGGATACAAGTGTCAAAAGCCTCTCTAAATTCATCAACGTGCCTCACATTTTTTCTTGCCCCACCTACTTTCTAGGAGGTCCATATGATCTTATTGAAATCCCCAATGAACATGATGGGGTATCTACTTTCATTGTAGAGTTGTGGCATAAGCTCAAGGTCATGTATTTATGATGATTGACAGGACAGTCATACATCCCAGTGCACCACCATTTTCCTTTTTGGTTGCCTTCATCAATCTTGATGAAGAAGTGGTGTTTATAGAGTACAAGGTTTTTGTGACATTGATGTCAGCCCACCAGAAACATATGCCTCAAGATCTCCCTTGGATACTCAGACACACACCATTGTTGTAGCCTCATTTCACCATGTCTAGGGTTCCTTCCAGTAGAGACTGTGAAGGTGTTGGACCTTTCCATGGCTACCCATTCCATGGCAATTCCAACTTAAGAATCTTCCTTGTTGGTCATTTCCAAGCACCGCTACTTGGGAGTAGGCCTCCTGCACCTGTTGGCACCTCCTTCCTCCCCAGCTTCATAGCTTGGTCCCCTTTTTCAAGTTCTTCTACTTCAGCATCCTCCGCAACAGCCCTCATTTTGCTTCTTTTGTGTTGTTCAGGTTGCATCTGGTTATGTTCTAATGTTATGCCTATCTGTAGACTCCTACTCATCCTTTGGCATGAGGCCTTGCTTTTTTTCTTCTTCACAGTATCATTTATGGTACCTCTATTAGAAGCTCCCCCTCTACTTGTTTTGCTTTTATTTTCGTTCAATTTGATGCCTACTCTCGCTTCATGTAGCGTGGGTTGTGGGTAGGTGGTTGGGACTGTATGTCCCCGATGGCTTTGTCTCTATTGTGGGTGAGGGATGTGATTTCAGAAGGATTCCCCTCCTCTTCACTTAATTCCTTTGGTTCTCCATGTGGTGTCATACCTCCTATCCTCCTTCCTCCTTGGTATCTCTGGAATTCCATTTTTATCTTTGCTAGCATATTTGATTATACCATGTGTGATCAGCTTTGAACAACTACCTTGTGCTTGATGTGTGTTCACTGTGTTTACTATGCTCATGACTAGTTATGGGATTTCCTCAAATGATATAGTAGTATCTTTTTGTTCTTTTTCTTTGCCCTTCTTTTTCCTAGATCCTTGTGTGGGTTGTATACTATTTTCCTTTTTTTTCCTCTTCATGTCGAAAGAGTCTTCTCTTTGTCCCTTTATAGGAGAGGTCCACCTTTTACCTTAGTCTTTGGGGTGAGGCTCTGATCTAGCTCCCCCATCTATCTTCACTCTCCTCATCTAGTCTGCAGTCTTTTTTCCAGTGTCCCAACATGTTGCAGGCGAAGCAAAAGTGTGATAGCCTCTAATATTTGAGATCCACCTCAATTGTTTGACTCTCCTTCTATATTTTGCATATTTTGTGTTGGCTTCAAGGGTTTGTTTAGTTTCATCGTAAACCTTGCTCGGTGTGCCTTATTCCATATTGTAGCTTCCTTCTCAATCTCCACAACTCTTCCAACTTCTGTTGCTATTTTTGTCAAAGCCTTGTCAGATCTATAACTCGTCGGTATGTTGTCGAAATGGACTCAAAAGGCATCACTGACAGATGATCCCCTCTCATCACATCCTTTTGGATCAAGAGACAACCATCGAAATTCCAAGGTTCTTTTTGGAGTATTTTGTATGTATCCTTCTGATTCTCAAATTGTACCATGATCACATTGTCCTCCATTTATTTGAGCATTCATCTTTCTCGTTAAGCCTCAGGCCTATAGCATTTTCCTTTGAAAAGCTTGGGAGTTGAAATGTCTCTCAGTGAGGAGTTTGGCCGCTAGGGTTGGTTGTAGTTGGACGTCCTGCACGATCCTTGTCCATCAGCAAAGTCAATTATTTCAAGGTTGCAAAACCTGGTGACAATGAACGTCCTCAATAGCGCCTTCTCTGGTGCACTTCACGATCACAGGCTTCTAGTCAGAAACTTCACCTAAACCCATCTCTTTGACTCTTGTATCACTGGCCTCACTTTAGGGCAATCAGGCTCTAGTTCTGTGGCAACAACATGTGGGCTTGAAGCTGACCATGACGATCCTTGTCGCTACAGGTTTTGGTTGTCTTGGTGATCACGGGTGTGTAGCACGCTTGCACCAAAGCAACCGGTGTGGATGACAAGGACGTTGATGAGGTGTTGGAGTTTGGAATGAAGAGATTTGCGGAAGCTCAAGCCCAAGAAAAACCCCAAACGAGATACAACCCAAGCATACATAATAAAAGTCACAGACACCCACGTCAACAAAGCCAATAACTAACAAATAAATAATCAAGCAGAGAACATGGTTGGCGAAGAAGATCGTAGAATTTTATCAAGCAACCTCAAGAAAATTACAAGGATTGCCGCTCCCTCACAATCCCATGCCCACAATAGAATCTAGTAACCCACTCTCGTTCTCTCTCCTCTTTGGCTATCCTTTGTGGCTTCTCCATTTTGGCACACGATGTTGTCCTACGTTGGCACACCCAAAGTTATCACACGTTGGAACCCCACACATTGGTGCATCGAATTCCAACAGTGTTTATCCCTATTTATATAGATAGGGACTCCCGGTTAGAAAGTGAAAGAGGATATGGCTATTCTATAGGGATTAGGAAATGACAATATAAAAGGATAAGGAAATAATATCTTGGACTCCAAGTCTAACATTAATTTGTGCTTTCCTAATATTATTAGATATTATTTCTTATCCAATTAGGATAAGAGACAAAATCCTAACAATGTCCACCTTGTATCTTATTCGCTGAAGTTGCTCCTCCAAGAAGTCTGGTTCCGTTCTTCTTCTATGCTTCCGCACTCAAAAGCTACTTCTGTTACCAGAACCGTATCACCATGCACGCCTGTATGGAGTGTGTGTCTAGACATGGTTGTCCAGACCCTTCACGTGAGCGCTCCTCAAGATATACAGTTTGAGAAACTACACCGCCTCCACCTGTAGTTGGAAGAACCGCATCCTTTCCACCTTTGGCCCCCATGCCATAGGGTTGTGCCTTCTTTTAGTCACACCCACTCGAAGCACTGCATGGCCGGTCCAACCATGACTTCCTCTTTCCAACAGTTAACATCTTCACCTCTGCACCTGTTGAAGTTTGCAGCTGAATTTACAGTCTCGCACTAAACTGCCTGTGAGAGTTGAAAATATGTAGCAACCTTCGGGTTCATGACGCCCGCCACCCATGCTACAGCTTCATCTATACCTTCTATGTCAGTAGACCTCTCGTCAGCCGCTCCTCTTTTGCTTAGAAAAAATCCAACCAGTCGGTGGAACCAGGTAGCCTCTATTGTCGCTTGCCCCTTGCAAGTGAATTGTACAACTCCATCACGCGTTGATAGTTCACAACACGTGGATTTACTCCCACCTGGTTGCATAAAGATGTTGTCATCAATATTTACTACCGGGTGGTTCCCAACGGTAGTTATCGACGTCGTCATGCTTTTCTGTGCTTCCAATGCTTTCTGATTGTCTCGCATGAATCCTGCTCCGATACCACTTGAAGAGATTTACAGAAGTTTCAAGTCCAAGAAAAATCCCAAACGAGATACTATCCAAGCATACACAATATAAGTCACGGCCGCCCACGTCGACAAAGCCAATAATCACTAAATAAATAACCAAGTAGAGAACATGATTGGCGAAGAAGACCGTAGAATTCTATGAAGCAACCTCAAGAAGATTATAAGGATTGTCGCTCTCATAATCCCGTGCCCACAATAGAATCCTGTAATCCACTCTCATTCTCTCCCCTCTTTGGTTATCCTTTGTGGCTTCTCCGTTTTGACACACGATGTTGTCCTACATTGGCACACCCAAAGTTACCACACGTTGGAACCCCACACATCGGCGCACCGAATTTCTATGGTATATACCATATTTATATAGATAGGGACTCCCGGTTAGAAAATAAAAGAGAATACATCTATTTTGTAGGGATTAGGAAATGACAATACAAAAAGATAAAGAAATAACGTCTTAGACTCCAAGTCTAACATTAATTTATACTTTCCTAATATTGTTAGATATTATTTCTTATGTAATTACGATAAGAGGCAAAATCCTAACATGGAAGACGAGAGGGAGTCCTGCTGGCTGAGACCGTAAAAAGAAAATAATTAGAAGTTGTTAGGCGATAGATACCGCAATTTGGATTTTCGGCACACTCGTACCATTAGGTGGTTTTTATTTGTTATCCAAATCAAATGCGACCAGAGGAAATGGCTTTACCAGAAAATGGGGTGGGTGGGAATGGTTCGGGTCAGGTGTTGGGTGTTCAGATTATATTGCCATGGTTAGCCACACATGCCTTATTAGGTGTAAGATATGAAATTGTTAAACACTAATTTTATGTTATCGCATGTGTTAATTGTGCAAAACAAAAAAAAAGATAAAACAAACTTAAAAACAATATATTGGCTTAATTTGGATTGTGATGTGATTCAAACGAACTTGGTTAAGTAGTTAATAGTACATCGTGTGTTATACTAAGATATTACTAATAACAATAGTTCCTCAACATAATTTTGTATTATAGATCAATGTGGATAAATATCGTTTTTTTTTAATCTATTAACAATTAGTTTTGTGGGTGTATACTATTAAAAGCACATAATGTGTAATTGTTAGATATTACAATTAAGCAGCATCTTGTATTTAGAGATAGGATATCATATGAAACGTCTATCGAAGATAAGAAATTGGTTTATGTTGTTACCCACTTCACCGACTATCATGCCCATTTATACACAGGTGTGAATAAAGGTATAATAAAAGTATTAGAGGAGCGAGCAATTACCTTACGTCGACCCTCACATGATTGAGGTTATGGGTAAACCTATGCCCTACCCTACATGTTTACTGCCCTACTAATAAAGAAAGTAAATGGTACAAGAAAAGGGCCCTTGGTTAGATTTTTGCCCAGGTGAGCTGGAAATTGCGATGTCACAATTATGATTCAAAAAGAATCTCTAGGCAGAAGCGCATGTCGGCAGAAGCTTGCTCTACCGGGCAAGAAATCATGTAGGCTAATGCACAGTTATGCAGGGACAGTTCGCGGGTTTCTCAGACAGTGGACAGTGCACTATTGTCGTTATAAACAGCAACAGGGGAGGTAAATTTTCTAACCTCTTCACCGCAGCGAATATTATTGTGGATGATAGAGCAATTTGGCGGCAACAATAGCTTCAATTGGGTTCCCAGATAGAGCGTTGGTAGTGCCCATAAGGATGCTCTGAGGATGTTACTAATCCGAAAAATCTGGAAATGTTGACATGCCGCATTCACTCCAACCCTTGCATCTAAGCATCCTAGGTCCGAAGACGCCCTTAACCAATGCGGTGAAAGAGGAAGCAGACTCACGCTAGGAAATTAAATTTCAAATGCAATAATCAGATCAAGTGAAAATTCGATGGTGACTAGCCTTCCTATAATTATATTAATCTTACTTTGGTAAGATTACAATTGGAGAAGATTACAATGCAATAATCAGATCAAGTGAAAATTCGATGGTGACTAGCCTTCCTATAATTATATTCATCTTACTTTGGTAAGATTACAATTATATTCATCTTATAATGAGAAGATGAAATCCCATACAGAAGAAAACTTGAGTAGGTAGGGTAGAAAATCTAAGAATAAGCTATGAATTCGTCCATCTAGTACATTTCTTCATCAAATGAGAAAACCCTAAGCATAAGGAGCAAGAAAGGTAGGGTTTTAGTTCTTTAGAGAAATTTCTATCATGGAACAGCAAGGTTCCGACCTGGAGAATAAAGGAAGAAAACAACTTCCCTTGGTCGAAATCCCTAGAAGATGACCTTGGAAACCCTAGGTAGGGCTAGATGGAGCTCTAGGAGACCTTCTTCTCCAAAAAGGGGTTATCTTCTACCTTAGAGAACTTGGTTCCACAAAAAAATAGAGTGGAGTCGTTTATACAGGTTATAGGAAAGATAAATCAAGCAATGTTTCATACTTGGGCAAGGAAGAGGTAAATATAGCCCATGGATAAGGATGGAAGTAAGCATGAGGTGTAAAAGTAGCTTCCCCATGTGTCTATGGCCTTAAACTATTAAGAATATACAAGAACACACACAAGAAGCTCCCCAACCATCCATATAGACCTACTTATCTTTTGTTTGTCGAATTTACAAGCCAATCAAATAATTCATTAGTTGATATCTACTAAAGGTAGCTCATCCGTGAAAGGGTAAACCCTAAAATACCCTTGAGCAAAACACCTTCAAACCAAGGTTTAAATAGGCACCCCATGGATAAACACGATCAAGAATTATGATATAATATCCAAGGAACATATTGCAAGTGATAAGTTGCAAAGAAAACCTCTCAATTGGGTAAATTGCAGAAAAGTCCAAAATGTGCATAAAATTGCATAACTTGCTCAAATAGTGTCCAAATTGGACCAAATTTGAAACTTAATCTTGTATTATAATTTCAAAGCATATAACAAGGTTAAATTAGGTTTATAAGAATTTAATTATGATAATTAAGATTATTAAACCCATTAAGCAAGTTTAGGGGCATTACAACTATAAAACCCTAACAGGGATTTTGCCCCCAAAATCCTAGGTAAATAAAGATGGGTACTTCCTTTGCACCTCATACTATTACCTTCACATGGTTACTTGCATATCATGGTGATGTCACATCATTCATACATATCTCATCTTAGGTCAGCACAAAAACTCCCAACTCACTCTTGCTAGAATTGTCACACATAAGTATAGTTGTTTCAACATTCTTATGGTTTAGCAAAGATGTTAACCATGCCATTAACCATTTATGAAATACTTTGAGATGTCATCATTCAAAGCTTACTACAATTTGTATGACATGACTGGAGCACTTTGTTCCTCCTATTCATAAATTCTATTTGTACATTTGGTTAGCCTAAAGGACACAACTCTAAACTCATCATGGTGATGTGAATTATGTCATCCTTCTAACTCTTATGTCTAAAGGATATTTGATCATAGGTTTATCTTAAAGGAACACGGTATCACATATATATCCTTGATAGTGTTCTTGCCCAACTATCACTAAATCATACACAATATTATAGAATCACTTTTGTTTTTCCTTCCAAACAACATTTAGAGGGTCATCATCAACTCTCTCTCTCTCTAAGGGAGAGGAATACTTGGAATGTTCATTTAATAAACATCTCCAACCTTACCATACTTCCCATACTATTGATACATCTTGGATACTAGGATTCATTACCTTGGCATCCACCTCATGTGCTATAAGGAACTCACATAATTATCTCATCCACTTTTACCAACATAACAAATATCAAGAAATATAAGAGGAGTCTTCCTAATTATTGTAAGGCTCAAAAGCAAACTCATCACAAACTTTATGATCTTAGAACCATAGTCCAAGAAACCTTATGCTATAATAAGTTATCCACCCTCATGTTTACAACGAATCCATGCATACAAAGTGGAAATGATCCACTTAAAAGTTGTGCCCTATAAAGGAAAGACACAAAGGGAAACACACTTCCCACATCATCATCGCATTGTTCAAGGGTCACTAGTAAAAAGGTAACCAATTCTATTTTCATTATGCAAGTTACATCTTCTTATGTATCATTTTACCCTTTTCATTTTGGGTTCCTTGCCATTATCATAGGAATCATCATGATTAACATATCTCATTACTCCTTCCTTGATGACTATTTATCACACTTGGGTATGTTCTCTTATTTTATTATATTGTTCAACCACTTATTAACAGGTAAATCATCATATTCCACAATTTCTTCATTAAACATGGATCTCTTGCCTTACTTTCTTTCAAATGCCATGCTTATTTTATAATAAAACTTTCTTACACACTTATAGGTTGGTCTGAGATTAACTCAGGTTCCACCTTATTCCTTTGTCATTGTTCTCATTTATCTTCTCATTTTATACTTATCATTGGAGTTCTCTCCATCCTATGTGGATTTCATACCTTGAATCACTTTATAATCATAGACGTATCTGTCTTTTACTTTATTATCTTCTTGAATCACATCTTTAGGAACTCCTCTTTTCCTTGTTTGTATTTAGATTTAGATTTCATGGTGTTGTGTCTTTCTCTTTAGCTACCAAACATTCAAGTTTTGATAGATAATGATGCAATTCTCATCTTCTTTAAGGTAGGATTGATATATTCATACCATGATTTCTTATTTGTTATGCTCTTTAGATTGTCTCAAAATGACTACCTGATCAGAGTAATCACAAAGATAACAATCTAAGAGTTACATCCTTACCTTTTCTTCAATAATTGAATACCTCGCCAGGGCACCCAAGTACTGAGATTAGGCAGTATGCACCATATTTTTATGTCATATTCCTAACTTAGACATCATCCTAGTCCTAAGTCCTAGTGTACCTATAGACTCAATGAACTTAAAGATCTGATACCAACTTGTGAGAACCCATTACACGAAATGAGATTACTCAAAACATAAAACACAATCAATCCCTAATTAATCACATACCCAAAAATATGGGTAAATTAAAACTAATTTCAACGTTAGCACCCACTCATAAACATTTGCATAAGAGCCCAAAATCTTTCTTATATCCATACTATACCAAGAATTTGATACAAATTGTTCTATCATCTTAGCCACCACATATATACACATGAGAATAATATTCATATATGCCACACAAACAAGCATTAATATGCTAACAAAATTCTGATTCGTTTGAAATACCATATACAAACTTTTTCTCACCCAGACCTGAGAGTATAGAGACGAATCTAGGACACACTAGACATCTAATCAACTTTCTCATAGATTCATTACTATAGCTCCTCTTTGCTACCATAGGTTTGTTTTCGTCACTTCAGATTACCTAAACAGGTGTGGCGAACCACAAGGGTGAGACCCATGTCCCAGCAAGAGATATAACCTCCAACAACAATTATTGATTACAACATTGTTAAGTAATTAAACAATTAAGTAGTTTAATTAGATATAACAAATAAGCTCAGCAACACTGATGATTAACAAAATACATAAAGGAGCAGATAAAAACTATTATCATTAGCCAGACTATCATCCTTTATCTTGTTGACAATATAAGCAATTTAGTAGCATATGCATATCTAGCATCATGATCAAGTCTAGTAACATAGAATCTCTATCATTATGAATAAGTCTATCCACATAAGCATAGCTAACAACATTAGCATGTCTAATAGGTTAGACATATCAACATCATAAAAAGAGCTAACAACATAAGCACAATTATCTAGATAAGCATGATTAGCATTATATGAATCTCCAATTACAAAGGCATGGCTAGCATGCTAAACATAACTAACAACATGAGATAGCTAGCATCATGATTATAATCAGCAGTAGCAGTATAGTTATCAACATAATTGTAACATCCCTGGCCTGGGTTATGCCTTAACCCCAGATGTTTTGTTTAAGTAAGTCATTTAGACTTTTCTCTTTATCCTTTTAAAAGTAATTAAGGCTCAAAAGGAACTTATGTTTCAATTTTAGTCCTTTTTGAATAATGTTAAAACAATGTTTTACTTGTTTTGGACTAAAGTGCAATTTACCCAACTTGAGGGGTTACTTTGCAAATGTTACATGATAAATGTTCCTCAAGTTTTGAAGCATCATGAGAATGAAAATGATGTAGAGGTATGGCTTCCCCAAGCCTGAGCACCAAGAAAGAGCTTATTAAGCAATGTTTGTGCATTAAAACCTAGTTTTGGTGTAATATGCAATTTACCCAAAACCTAGGGTTCAATATGCAAAATACCACTTCTTGAGGGTCCCTAATGTTTCTTGGTATAAATTATAGACAAGAAAATCAGATGTTTGTCTCATTTGAATCTCTTTAGGGGAGAGAGAATCTTGATATTAAAATAATCAAGATTTAAGCATTATTGAAACCCTAATTCAATTTAATGCAAAAATAAATATATTAATGGAACTGCCCTTCAACCAAAAATGTGATGGTTGAATTTATATAAGTATTGACGTCCTTTTGCCTTGCAATGGCACCGAAATATCTAAAGTGAGTGGAGAGCCCACTCACATTAGTTAAAGGAAAAGTAATATCCACTAATTTTTGGATATTATTATTATATTGATTAAGGTGCTTAATTTGTTTTCTTTTAATTCATGGATAAAGAAGAGGATTTCTAAGGGGAGGATGATGGCTTCATATGGAAGTAAGTAAGGGGGATAAGTGGCACAAATGTATGGAATTGAAAGATTTTTATAACACTTTCTCTCTCTTGAAATTCCCTTACATATACCTCATTTTCCACCCACATGAAAGACTCTTTTTCGACTCTTCTTTCTTTCCTTGCCTTGGCCGAGAACAAGGGAGCTTAGGAGAAATAGGAGGACGTGTCCCAATGTTACGACCCCATCTGAGCTTAATTGGTAAACTAAGGTTTACCTAGACAATTGCAAAGATTAATTGGAATAATCATTCTTGAAATCTAATTAATGACGATAACACAATTAGGATGTTTTAACTATGATAAGAAGTCTAAATGTTCTTTTGTCTTGAGAATTAGGGTTTGAGAAGCATAGACCCTAATCGGCCCAAAATAGGGTTTTAATGACATATGAATACAGAATTTGATAAGTAGAATGTCTCACTAAATAATTTTTAGTATTTTATGTGTAACTCTGATTTACTTTAAATTTGGATATGATTTGTATATATAAAATTTGAACAACACTGAAAAATATCAGAATTTATGAAGAATGTTCAGACCTGTTTGTCGGTCGAGTTTGCAACTCGACCGAATCTGCTGCAGACTGCATATAGCAGTGCACTGTTTGATTTTTTATTATTTATTGGTAACTAGAAATGATCTCAAATTTTTAATGGAGGTTTGAAACTTCATTAGGTATAACATATAAAATTTCCAGAATTTTTGGAGCTTCTGTTAGCTATTCAGTAGGCGAATTACAGAAACTATTGTGAAACTGAATATTCAGCCAATATAATTAAAGTTGAGTGTTGGGTCAATATGCAATTGACCCAAGCAGCTCAAATTGACTTATATGAGCAACCACACACACAAGTAGCTCTCATTATTCTTCATTCACTCCAGAGAAACGAAAATCTAGAGAGAGAGGGAGAGTTAGGGCTTGAGTGGAGAAAGAGGTGGAATTGCTGAATTAGGGTTTTGCGGTCCGAGGAATGGTGAAATCAAGTAAGTTTGGATTCTTTGCATAGACTTTTCTGGTGAATCTTCTCTCTCATGTCAAGATTCCGTCCATGCTCTGATTGGATCCAAGATGATGTCGAAATTCCCTCTTTTCTCACCCTTTCTTCATAATCCCTCATTTTCAAGGTTTCCGAGTTGAATGGAAGAAGAATTGGGAGATTTGCTAGGGATTTGATATGAGTTCGAGATTCCCTGAGTTGAGCTGCAGTTTTGAGGTGTTTTCACACCTTAGGGTGAGTGGGTTCTTCCTTCAAACAGTGTAATGCACGAAATTTGATTATAGAATCCAAATCCCTAAATGCTTAGTATGCGATTCTAAACCCTGAAATGTCCGTTTGATTTAAGTTGTTGCAAATTGATATGATATGGATTCCTTCTCTGTTTGAATGACTCTTTGATGGTAGATTCACATCAGAAACGTATACAACACATCCTAGTAAGAATGCTTTTCAGATTTATACCATATGATGTAATTAGGGTTTAACCTAATTGAGATATCACTAGAGTTTTGACCTTATTGAAAAGGACTAGTAATCTTATAAGTATTTAGGATGTACCTCATGGGTTATCTTAATTCAATTTTATTCTTGATACATGATATCTCAGTGAATGGTACGGAAAACCTAAATTTAGTTAAATTTCCATGGTTTCATATCTATATTTATTGTATATGATTTGTTGAAAACAATCTTTAATTAGTGAATGCTTATATCCTATGAAATCCTTATGAGATCCATGTGACAAGTGAATGAGGCAAATGAAAAGGTGAATGAGGCGAATGAAACCCTAAGAGTAGGGTGTTGGCATATGATGAATGAATAAGTAAAATGAAACCCTAAGGATAGGGTGTTCAATGAATCATGTTATGGTGATATGAAAGGTCTCGATATGAGATGTGGTGATGCTTAATTATTGAATTGTATGTTTCTAGTGCATTTGACTTTATATGCTTGTTCTCTCTAAGTTGATATCTACATACTGTAGGGCTTCTTATTTTCAATACATATCTTGTAAATTGCAGGTGATGAGATATGACATGCCCTAGAAAGGGATGTTACTAAGTCATGTTTAAAGATGACAAATGATGTATATGTGTTTTCTAGTAATGTTCAGAATGTGAAATAAGTATGAAATGTGATATTCCTGTTTAAGTGTTTATATGTAAATCAGTTAATAGACTCAGGTGCCCCAACACCGTAGAACCCCATTGCGCGGTCTGTACCTTTGGGGTGAAACGGTCAGCCCTGGGGATACGCCCAGGCATCGGAGACTCGTGTCTAACAAATACCGAATGTCTCGGTGACACGAAGTCTGAGAGGTAGAATTCCGGTCAGCCCTGGGGATACGCCCAGGCATCGGAGAAAGTCCCGGTCAGCCCTGGGGATACGCCCAGGCATCGGAGACTTAAAGACCCTCCGACTGTGCACTACAGGTTGCGGAGGAGTCCAGAGCACTCAGAGTTAGTGCAGTGAGGCCTTGTGAGCCTGAGAGTCCTGTGCAGACCAGGACGAGAAGTCAGACTTAGCATTTCCCGGGTGTGTCGCTAAGTCTTGTACGGTGGGCTCGTAGTGCACTGCGAGTTTCATATGCAGAGTGCACTACATATGTTTGGGGCATAATCTAAAATATGATCATATAGGTTCACAGAGTTCCTTATAAATGAAAGAGTTAAGGAAGACTAGAGCAAAGTCTTCTAGTAGTTATTCTTTGGATGCAATATTTACATTCTTTGTTATTTCAATTATATTGTTTAGAACTGCTCAGTGTAGTATTTATTATTGTTAAATTTTATATCGTTTACTTAAAATTATATCTGTAATCACATTAGTGCATTAGTCTGTTTCCTTGAAGTACTCATTCACTGAGCGAGTAGGCTCACCCCTCTACTCAAACATTTTAGGGTTATCCGTGTGGACTTGAAGATGGTCGGAGCATCAATGTAGATCTGCTACAAGAGTTAAGTACAAGATTAGTTGAGTCAGTCGGTCCTTGTCACTCTAGGTCCTCAG
This sequence comes from Alisma plantago-aquatica, assembly GCA_963693085.1. Taxonomy (NCBI): domain Eukaryota; kingdom Viridiplantae; phylum Streptophyta; class Magnoliopsida; order Alismatales; family Alismataceae; genus Alisma; species Alisma plantago-aquatica. The sequence goes on from OY856411.1 coordinate 862,790,733, forward strand.
TTAGAGATAAGAGAGAGAGTTGTAATTACGATGTGTAATATTGTTCCTCTTTTGATATATATGCTAATTAGCAAGTTTTATGTATATAAAGTGTGAGAGACATCATGAATGTTTATACATGTATCTTTACTATTGAAGTCTGATTAGTAAAAGAAATGTTCAGATTCCCTTGTTAAGATGATTTATGTGGTTCAATGCGGGGAAACAAGAGTTTTAAAGAAAAGAAAAAAAAATTAAGGGTGTTCTTTGTGTTACATATAAATCCTATCTTATGCCCTAATCTCATGATTTGAGGAAATTGTGAGATCGGGGTGTAACACCCAACCTGTAGGTGATCTCATTAATTATCTTCAACCTTGAATTCATGGTGGAAATCGAAATTCAATGCTTATTTTCTTCTTTTCTCCATTAAGCCTTCAACATTAGCCATTATTTTCACTCAAAGACTTGAGGACAGACCTTGGGAAGTTGAGGAAGCTTCATTCACCATTAGAGATGTGAAGCTTAAAGCTTGGATTCAACTTTGAAGGTGGGTTATATAACTTGAACCCTTAAATGTTATTATTGATTTCATTTCTTCATCATATGTTGGTTCCTTTTTCTTTCCCGAATTTCCTTTTGATTAATTATTGAAATCACCACAAAGATCATAGAAAAATTCGAAAGTTTGTATATTGAAGATGATGATGTCATCTTAGCACACACCTCAACAAAAATCATGAGCAAACGCTTTAATTTTTATGACCAAACGGTCTCAAGACCATTTGGTGATCAAACAGTCTCAAGACTGTTTGAGGGCAAACAGTCTCAAGACTGTTTGAGGTTAAACGGTCTCAAGAGCATTTGGTGTCAATTGCTGATGTGGTTGAATGAAGATCCAATGGTTCAAATTTGTATAATTACAATGGTTTCAAGAATGGATGATCCATTGATTACAAACCCTAATCGGATTGAATGGTTGAAACCCTAATTTGATGGAGTCGATTTCTATGTTGAATGGTCCAAACGGTCTCAAGACCGTTTGGAGGTCAAGGGATGTGATGGATGGTTGGAGATCCAAGGGTTGTAATTTGATGTACACTTAATGGTCCAATTGATGAATGAATCAATGAAGCAAACCCTAATTGATTGGTTGAAGGAAACCCTAGATGATCCTTTTGGTTTCAAGGAAGTTTGAACCAAATGGTCTTGAGACCGTTTGAGTCCAAATGGTCTTGAGACCGTTTAGGATCAAACGGTCTTCAAGACCGTTTAGAGGGAAAACGGTCTCAAACCGTTTGATGTTCAATCCGTTTCAATGATGGATTGTTCATTCGGTTTCAAAGTTAATGTGATCAAACGGTCTCAAGACCATTTGGAGGGAAAATGGTCTCAACCATAGATGCCCAAACGGTCTCAAGACCATTTGGAGGGCAAACGGTCTCAAAATCGTTTGGAGGTTGAGGGGTCAAAACCGGTTAGAGATTCAATGTAACCAAAATCATTTGAAGACCTAATGTGATGAAAGATCAATTAACCCTATGATTGTTAATGATGTATCTTAAAGTTAATTATAATGGTTGTACCTCTCAAGTACTTAGGTGATTAGTACCTTTTGAGTGGTTAACCTTTGATGCTTATGAAAGTAGTAACTCAATACACTATGATAACCATAGATGTATGTACTTGAATAATGGGTTGATCCAAGTTGATAAGTATGGAGTAATCAACATCCTAGAGAGGATGAGATATAGAGGAATTCATACATGTATAATGATCAAGTAGTGGTTAAGCCTCAACACTTTCAACATGAATAAAGTATGTAATTAGGGTATGATCCTTGATAAAGAGATCATGAAACCCTAATCGAGAAGGTTGATGAGCCCTAACCCTAATTTAGGGCAATGCTAGGTGAAACCCTAATCTAGGGTAATGGTGTAACCCTAATCCAGGGTGATGATATGAGAAATCCCAATTCAGGGTAATATAATGAAAAACCCTAATTTAAGAGGAAGCTTCTTGAAACCCTAATTTTGGGTAAAGTTACATGAAACCCTAATTTGGGGAAAGTTATAAGGAACCTTAATTCAAGATAATGATGTGATGTGAAACTCTAATCCATGGTGATACCATGTGAAACCCTAATGTAGTGATATGATGTGAAACTCGAATCCATGGTGATACTATGTGATGCCATGTGAAACCCTAATGTAGTGATATGATGTGAAACTCTAATCCATGGTGATACTATGTGATACCATGTGAAACCCTAATGCACTGATGTAATGTGAAACTCTAATCCATGGTGATACTATGTGATGCCATGTAAAACCCTAATGCAGTGATGTAATGTGAAACTCTAATACAGGCTGATGCTATGTAATGTTATATGAAACCCTAACCCGAATAAAGGGTGAAGGTATAGTAAACTCTAATTTTGGGTTATAGTGCATGAAATCCTAATCTTGGGCAATATGATGATAAACCATAACCCTAATTTTGGGCTATGGGTTGAGAAACCCTAATTTCAGGTAATGTTATATAAAACCCTAATATAGGATGATGATATGTGAAATCCTAATGTAGGGTGATGTTATGTGAAACCCTAATATGGGGTGATGTTATGTAAACATTAATTGATAAAGATGGGAAACTCTATTCCTAATAATGGAATAGTGACTAATATATTGATAAGTGAAACACCTAAAGTGGTTGATAATGGATAACCTTATATCATTAATGCCTTAACTCAATATGAGTCCATATCATTGATGATGGTTGAATATTTCAAATATCTGACTTATGACCAATACATTACATAATAAATGTTATGAATTGGTGAATAAGCATTAGAATGGGGAATACCCTAATACAAGATAATTTGAGGAACTTGAGTAAGATAAAAGTGATGAGGAAAGTGATACATCAAGACATGATAGATATCACATTCAGCACCTCAAGGTTGATATACCTTAATGTACCTTAAATCCAATATACTTGGATAAGTAACACATGAAGTGTGTCATGTCAATTGTTGCATTGAGATGCAATGCACTTGATGAGTGTAGGCTAACATACCTTAAGAAAAGATTAAGCCAAGTTAATAAATTATGATGTAATCATATTCTGGTAAAGTTGAGAAAGGAACTCATATCCTGTGTTGATAATTCATTTAATGATAAATGATGGAAATAAATAAGCATGATTGAATACTTATGTTATCAATGTTGGATCCTAGCTATTTGGAGCAATGAATTAGGGCTTGATCATTAATAATATGATCTTGAGAACCTAAAAGGTTAATAATGGAAAGCCCTAACCCTAATGAAAGGTGATGATATGTAAAGAGAAACCCTAATCAATAAGGAAGGAAAACCCTAACCTTAATGATGGGAAGGTTGTAATTCTTTTGTTGTATAAGACTTGTTAGGTATGTTAAATACTTGAATAAAAGTATAATGATCAATGGCTTTGTGAGCCATGTGAATTGGTTATTACCTAGTGAGAGGTGACAAGATGTAATGGCCTTGTGAGCCATGTGAATAAGTTGTTACCTAGTGAGAGGTGACAAGATGTAATGGCCATGTGATAATTTGTTGCCTAGTGAGAGGTGACAAAGTACTTAATAGGCCTTGTGAGCCATGTGAGATGCTTGTGCAACAAGTATCCTGAATACCTTGGTTAGAAGACCTGGAGGTAATTGTTACCTAATAAGTGGTAAACATGTTCAGTGATGAACTAAGGGTTTGAATACCCAGACCCAGTAAACATGATGATGATGTTGTCGAGGGATGTGAATTCCCAGTAATGAGATAAGGGATTGAGATCCCAATGTTATATAAAGCTTTAAAAAGTACTTGATAGATGTATTATACTTTTCTTTGTAGCAATTGTCACAATAATTATGTTTGAAAACTTGAATGATGCTAAAATAATACAGTAATGCACTTAATTAATCAAGTGGAATTTTATCATGTAGTGCCCTGGCCATATAACCATCAGCGTCAGAATTTGCTGGATGGTGAAACGGGTTGCTCCGCGGCATAACTCGGAAGGCATATTTTTGAATATGCAGGGGTGATGGGCGAAAATATCCTTACGCCCTAATGGAGTAATTGATGTGAGATAAACATTAAATCTCTCAATCCTTCATTATATATGTCGAGGTGGATGTATCGCTAATCCCCCAATGTCGGGATGGATGTATCATGAATCTCCCAATAATTTTAATGCCGGATTGATGTGAGATAAACATGAAATCTCTCGATTGCAAAGAGAGTACAGCCGCCACTGTAAATCTATAGCGAAGTTGCCAGTATACCTTGGAAAGCTATTTAGTAGAGATACAAGATGTCCTGCATGGAATCTCGTACTGACCGAGATAAGGGAGGTCATGGAAGTCGGCTCTTCCATTGACCTTGTATGGCACTGATTTCGACTTCACAATGGTCAGTTGGAGTATGAGCGGTATACCTCATCTCCTCAGGGCATAAGTGTGATTGTAAAATGTAATCAGTTGTATAGCATGTTTGCTTAAGGATTGAATATGAAAATCATTGGCTAATGTTACATTTATTTATGCATCTTTAGTTCATAAATGATATATTTATGTTTCCTTACATTCCTTGCAAAGTAGATAGATGATGTATAATTCTACCATGGGTAGATGCAATGTTCTCCATAAGAAAGGAGATTATCTCATTCTGTTCATATAATGATTAATACTACTGTTATATAAAAGAACTCCTGCTCAGTTTATTACTGTTTATTTGCAATAATAATGTTTCTGGTGGAGAGTTATATCTCTCGCTGGGACAATTTCAATTTTCTCACCCCCGTGGGATCCAACTTTTTTAGGTAAACGCAGAAGAAGAGGTAGAAACCCTATAGCAGGGAAAGAGCAACAGCAGCAGCAACACAGACAATAGTGATATTCTAGGTGGAGGCACTGTCTGTCATATTTTGTATAGAGAGTTCTATGTGTCATCTTTGTACTCTCAGGTCCTCGGAGTTAATAGATAGTGTTTTTAATGAATCGATCTGAGATTTTGGCTTGATGCCTCGAGGTTATTATGCTGCCAGTGTATAGTTATAACAGAGCAGATGATGCTTGTAATCCTCGAGAAGGAATGGTACAGGATATGTACTTATGAACCAGGATGTAAATAAATTACATTGGTTCTTGATAAAAGAGTTTCCCTGTGTTTGGATATCTTTGTAAATGGTTTTAATTTTTAGTGAGTTTTCAGTAATCCGCTGTTAATGATCGCTTCCGCTTAGTTAATGACGTTTTGTTCGGACAGTGTGTTACAATTTGTGGTATCAGATCTCTAGGTTCGCTGAGTCTACAGAGACATAGGACTAAGGTGTTGAGTCTATTTTAGTGTCCTCTAGTGTATCTTATAGTGACTTCTGCTCATGCAGAAGATAGAATAAAGCTTAAAGATGTTTGGACTACTGAAGGAGCACATTACTGAAAGCAATGTTGCTGCACCAACAGAAGGTGCAAGGGACCAGGCGAGAGAAGAACGACTGCCTGAGAACCCCCAAGATGATCCAACTATGATAAGGAACCCTTCTTTTGATATCATTGTTGGGCAAGTTAGGACTGAAATGATGTGTATAGTGGACCATATATTAGCAATACAACCTAGATTACTAGCCCCCAATGATGAAGTTTTGGACTCCAACAGGATTTTTGCTCAACATCAGCATGTTGGAGCAATGAATAATGATGAAAGAAATAGGTTACAACCTGAAATCAGGATTTTCCACATGTGTAGGCAGCCTGGACATATCAGAAAAGATTGTCCAAAAAAGTATAATGATGAGAGAATTAAGAAAAGACCTATCCAAACTCGGGGTCAGAGGCCTAGTAGTTCCAAAAAGGGGAAGTTTTTGGTACCCTCAATACAACCAGGGTCTAGTGCACTAGGGAAAGGGCTACCCAAAATGGGTAAAGGACCTTTTAGATCATATCAAGAGATTAGAACATGTTATCGGTGTAGACAGGTGGGACATCTAGCGAGGGATTGTCTAGTTGGAAACACAATGGTAACCCAACCACCGAGGTAGAGATATCAAGGTCATTAGAGGAAATAGTTTTCTAGTGGCACTTGAGGATGTGGACAGACGTCCCAGGCAGGATCAACTGCATTAAATAACAAAGCACAAAGTCAACATCAGGCAATGGTAAGATTCTATGAAAAGAATCAGCCTGAGGCAGTAAATAAACTATGAGGTGAGACAGGTCAGATAAAATAGTTTTGTTTTGATATATCATTTCATGATTTCATGTGTTAAATATAAGAAAGTAATTGTTTTTTAGCTTCCTTTGACTAGTCATATGAGGATACAAGGAAGACGAGGACTTATATTTTTACTCAGTATTCCTTTAAATGCTTTATAATTTCTTTTATCTGTGTGAAAAAGGATGAGATATAGAAGTGATTCCTGAAGAAAATCTAGGAATGTTAAATCCTATGTTTATAATGATGTGAAAAATAAGGAACATGATAGTAAATAAAGTGCATACTACCTAATCTCAGTACTTGTATACCCTGGCCAGGTATATAATTATTGGAGAAGGGCAAGTATGGAACTCTTAGATTGTTATCTTTCTGATTACTCTGATCAAGTAGTCATTCTGAAACAATCTAGTAAGCATAAAGAAACTAGAAATATGGCATGGATATTTGTATCACATCCTAAGTACAATAAAATGGAATCTGAAATGATCTCAAAACAATCTATGTGTGTGAGGAAGTAAAAGTATAATCCTCATGATAAATAAAATGATACAAGGGAGATAATCCATATCTAATAAATCCTATGTGTATAGTAAAGATCTTTTCCCATGATGTGGAAATGGGAAATGTGATAAAATCACAAAATGTTCATAAACATGATAGACAATAACAAAGAAACAAGCAATGACATGTAATCATCCTTATAATTCCTATGTTGATAGTAAGGAACCTAGGATGAAACAAGAGTAAATGACTCATGAACGGTTGAAGTTCATGCTATAATTAGAGGAGATGATAATCCCTTCTCTTTGACAAACAACCTTGGGTGATGAAGGGGTGATAAGAGGAATATGTTTCTTTGTTTTCTCTTCTTTTAGGGATATGGCAATCAAGTGAGCACTATGACACTTTATGTGCATGGATTAGAAATAATATAAGGATGGATACTTAGAAAAGTATTAGTTCGTTTTGGACTTTGGTTCCATAATAAAAATATGTGTAATAAATAATGTTCCAAAGATGAAAGAAAGATCCTTTTATATTTGTGGCTTTGGTAATAACAACAGAGAGATGGAAATGATGAGGATGTGATGTGTTTTTGACACATGGGGTGGATATCAAGGTAAGAAATTTTGGTATCTAAGAAATATCAGGTGGTATGGAAAAGTAAAAGCATAACTCCTAATTAGATGACTTATGTTGGTTATCTGGACTGGCCAACTGTGAAATCAGTCTAGTTATGTAAAATAGTATTAACATCGCTTGTTAGGGTTTTATTCTCCACATAAACATAACATCAATAAGGGTGTAACAATTGAAGGAACAATTGTAAAATCATTGTGGGGAAAAGCTTATCAAGCTAAAAATAATTCCTTAAGATACCTCTATCTAGATCGGTTAAGGAAACTTATACATAAAATCTAGAGATATCTCTATGATAAGTTCTTAATTGATAGGTAACCTTCCCTTATGAAAAGAATATGTACAACTAATAAGATAGTTGGTACAAGTAGTAAGAAAGTTTAGTGTTATATCAGCAAATTGGATGGCACAACAGATGCATGATAATACTTGTAGTCCCAAGTGGGTGACAAAATGTAACTCTGGTCTTTCCTTGGAAAGCGAAATATTAATCTGAATAAGGTATGTATAATGTCTCTCTGACTAAGAAAAATACTACCTGACACAGAGTTGACTCTACAGTCAATAATGGAAAGAAACATTAGAGTATGTGTCCTGTGTGACAAATTCTATGATAACCCTGTATGGAAGGACTTTGTGTTGATCAAAGTTCTATGTCATCCCAATGACATTAAGATGTTATGTGGAGACCTGATGATATAATGAATGAATAATATTTGTCTCCCTTTTACCTGGGATTTCGGGGATGAAATCCTTGTTAGGGGTTTATAATTGTAACATCCCTGACCTGGGTTATGCCTTAACCCCAGAAGTTTTGCTTAAGTAAGTCATTTAGACTCTTGTCTTTATCATTTGAAAAGTAATTAAGGCTCAAGAGGAACTTATGTTTCAATTTTAGTCCTTTTTGAATAATGTTGAAATAATGTTTTACTTGTTTTGGACTAAAGTGCAATTTACCCAACTTGAGGGGTTACTTTGCAAATATTACATGATAAATGTTACTCAATTGTTGAAGCATCATAAGAATGGAAATAATGCAGAGGTATGGCTTATACAAGCCTGAGCACCAAGAAAGAGCTTATTAAGCAATGTTTGTGCATTAAAACCTAGCTTTGGTGTAATATGCAATTTACCCAAAACCTAGGGTTCAATATGCAAAATACCACTTCTTGAGGGTCCCTAATGTTTCTTGGTATCAAATAGAGACAATAAAATCAGAGGGGTGTCTCATTTGAATCTCTTTGGGGGAGAGAGAATCTTGATATTAAAATAATCAAGATTTAAGCATAATTGAAACCCTAATTCAATTTAATGCAAAAATAAATATATTAATGGAAGTGCCCTTCAAACAAAAATGTGATGGTTGAATTTATATAAGTATGTACGTCCTTGTTCCTTGAAATGACACCGAAATATCTAAAGTGAGTGGAGATCCCACTCACATTAGTTAAAGGTAAAGTAATATCCACTAATTTTTTGATATTATTATTATATTGATTAAGGTGCTTAATTTGTTTTCTTTAAATTCATGGATAAAGAAAATGATTTCGAAGGGGAGGATGATGGATTCGTATGCAAGGAAGTAAGGGGGATAATTGGCACAAATTTATGGAATTGAAAGATTTTTATAACACTTTCTCTCTCTTGAAATTCCCTTACATATACCCCATTTTCCACCCACATGAAAGACTCTTTTTCGACTCTTATTTCTTTCCTTGCCTTGACCGAGCACAAGGGATCTTAGGAGAAATAGGAGGACGTGCCCCAACCTGTAGGTGAGCTCCTTAATTATCTTCAACCTTGAATTCATGGTGGAAATTGAAATTCAATGCTTATTTTCTTCTTTTCTCCATTAAACCTTCAACATTAGTCATTCTTTTCACTCAAAGACTTGAGGACGAACCTTGGGAAGTTGAGGAAGCTTCATTCACCATTAGATACGTGAATCTTGAATCTTGGATTCAACTTTGAAGGTGGGTTATATAACTTGAACCCTTAAGTGTTATTATTGATTTCATTTCTTCATCATATGTTGGTTCCTTTTTCTTTCCCGAATTTCCTTTTGATTAATTATTAAAATCACCACAAAGATCATAGAAAAATTTAAAGGTTTGTAGATTGAAGATGATGATGTCATCTTAGCACACACCTCACCAAAAATCATGAGCAACTGGTCTTTAATTTTGATGACCAAACGGTCTCAAGACCGTTTGGTGATCAAACGGTCTCAAGACCGTTTGCGGTTAAACGGTCTCAAGAAAGTTTGGGGTCAATTGCTGATGTGGTTGAATGAAGATCCAATGGTTCAAATTGATATAATTACAATGGTTTCAAGAATGGATGATCCATTGATTACAAACCCTAATCGGATTGAATGGTTGAAACCCTAATTTGATGGAGTCAATTTCTATGTTGAATGGTCCAAACGGTCTCAAGACCATTTGGAGGCAAACGGTCTCAAGATCGTTTGGAGGTCAAGGGCTGTGATGGATGGTTGGAGATCCAAGGGTTGTAATTTGATGTACACTTAATGGTCCAATTGATAAATGAATCAATGAAGCAAACCCTAATTTATTGGTTGAAGGAAACCCTAGATTATCCTTTTGGTTTCAAGGAAGTTTGGACCAAACGGTCTTCAAGACCGTTTAGAGGGCAAACAGTCTCAAACCGTTTGATGTTCAATCGGTTTCAATGATAGATTGTCCATTTGGTTCAAAGTTAATGTGATCAAATGGTCCCAAAGGTTGAGTGCCCAAACGGTCTCAAGACCGTTTGGAGGGCAAACGGTCTCAACCATAGATGCCCAAACGGTCTCAAGACCGTTTGGAGGGCAAACGGCCTCAAAATCATTTGGAGGTTGAGGGGTCAAAACCGTTTAGAGATTCAATGTAACCAAAACCGTTTGAAGACCTAATGTGATGAAAGATCAATTAACCCTATGATTGTTAATGATGTATCTTAAAGTTAATTACAATGGTTGTACCTATCAATTACTTAGGTGATTAGTACCTTTTGAGTGGTTAACCTTTGATGCTTATGAAAGTAGTAACTCAATACACTATGATAACCATAGATGTATGTACTTGAATAATGGGTTGATCCAAGTTGATAAGTATGGAGTAATCAACATCCTAGAGAGGATTAGAGAGAGAGAGGAATCCATACATGTATAATGATCACGTAGTGGTTAAGCCTCAACACTTTCAACATGAATAAAGTATGTAATTAGGGTATCATCCTTGATAAAGAGATCATGAAACCCTAATCCAGAAGGTTGATGAGCCCTAACCCTAATTTAGGGCAATGCTAGGTGAAACCCTAATATAGGGTAATGGTGTAACCCTAATCCAGGGTGATGATATGAGAAATCCCAATTCAGGGTAATATAATGAAAAACCCTAATTTAAGAGGATGCTTCTTGAAACCCTAATTTCAGGTAAAGTTACATGAAACCCTAATTTGGGGAAAAGTTATAAGGAACCTTAATTCAAGATAATGATGTGATGTGAAACTCTAATCCATGGTGATACTATGTGATGCCATGTGAAACCCTAATGCAGTGATATGATGTGAAACTCTAATCCATGGTGATACTATGTGATGCCATGTGAAACCCTAATGTAGTGATATGATGTGAAACTCTAATCCATGGTGATACTATGTGATGCCATGTGAAACCCTAATGCAGTGATGTAATGTGAAACTCTAATCCATGGTGATACTATGTGATGCCATGTGAAACCCTAATGCAGTGATGTAATGTGAAACTCTAATACAGGGTGATGCTATGTAATGTTATATGAAACCCCAACCCTAATAAAGGGTGAAGGTATAGTAAACTCTAATTTTGGGTTATAATGCATGAAACTCTAATATTGGGCAATATGATGATAAACCATAACCCTATCTTTGGGATATGGGTTGAGAAACCCTAATTTTAGGTAATGCTATGTAAAACCCTAATATAGGATGATGATATGTGAAATCTTAATGTAGGGTGATGTTATGTGAAACCCTGATATGGGTTGATGTTATGTAAACCCTAATTGGTAAAGATGGGAAACTCTATTCCTAATAATGGAATAGTGACTAATATATTGATAAGTGAAACACATAAAGTGATTGATAATGGATAACCTTGTATCATTAATGCCTTAACTCAAGATGAGTCCATATCATTGATGATGGTTGAATATTTCAAATTTGAGACTTATGACCAATACATTACATGATAAATGTGATGAACTGGTGCATAAAGCATTGGAATGGGGAATACCCTAATACAAGATAAGTTGAGGAACTTAAGTAAGATAAAAGTGATGAGAAAAGTGATACATCAAGACAGGATAGATATTACATTCAGCACCTCAAGGTTGATATACCTTAATGTACCTTAAATCCAATATACTTGGATAAGTAACACATGAAGTGTGTCATGTCAATTGTTGCATTGAGATGCAATGCACTTGATGAGTGTAGGCTAACATACCTTAAGAAAAGGTTAATCCAAGTTAATAAAGTATGATGTAATCATATTCTGGTAAAGTTGAGAAAGGAACTCATATCCTGTGTTGATAATTCATTTAATGATAAATGATGGGAATAAATAAGCATGATTGAATACTTATGTTATAAATGTTGGCTTCTAGCTGTGTGGAGCAATGAATTAGGGCTTGATCAATAATAATATGATCTTGATAACCTAAAAGGTTAATAATGGAAAGCCCTAACCCTAATGAAGGGTGATGATATGTAAAGAGAAACCCTAATCAATAAGGAAGGAAAACCCTAACCCTAATGATGGGAAGGTTGTAATTCTTTTGTTGTATAAGCCTTGTTAGGTATGTTAAATACTTGAATAAAAGTATAATGATCAATGGCTTTGTGAGCCATGTGAATGGGTTATTACCTAGTGAGAGGTGACAAGATGTAATGGCCTTGTGAGCCATGTGAATAAGTTGTTACCTAGTGAGAGGTGACAAGATGTAATGGTCTTGTGAGCCATGTGATAATTTGTTGCCTGGTGAGAGGTGACAAGATATTTAATATGCCTTGTGAGCCATGTGAGATGCTTGTGTAACAAGTATCATGAATACCTTGGTCAGAAGACCTGGAGGTAATTATTACCTGATAAGTGGTAACCATGTTCAGTGATGAACTAAGGGTTTGAATACCCAGACCCAGTAAATATAATGATGATGTTGTTGAGGGATGTGAATTCCCAGTAATTACATAAGGGATTGAGATCCCAATGTTATATAAAGCTTTGAAAAGTACTTGATAGATGTATTATACTTTTCTTTGTAGCAATTGTCATAATAATTATGTTTGAAAACTTGACTGATGCTAAAAGAATACAGTAATGCACTTAATTAATCAAGTGGAATTTTATCATGTAGTGCCCTGGCCATATAACCATCATTGTCAGAATTTGCTGGATGGTGAAATAGGTTGCTCTACGGCATAACCCGGAAGGCATATTTTTGAATATGCAGGGGTGATGGGTGAAAATGTCCTTACACCCTAATGGAGGAGTTGATGTGAGATAAATAGTAAATCTCTCAATCCTTCATTATATATGTCGGGGTGGATGTATCACTAATCCCCCGATGTCGGGATGGATGTATCAAGAATCTCCTAATAATTTTAATGTCGGGTTGATGTGAGATAAACATGAAATCTATCGATTGCGAAGAGAGTACAGCCGCCACTGTAACTCTATAACGAAGTTGCCAGTATACCATGGAAAGCTATTTAGCAGAGACACAAGATGTCTTGCATGGAATCTCGTACTGACCGAGATAAGGGAGGTCATGGCAGATGGCTCTTCCATTGACCTTGTATGGCACCGATTTTGACTTCACAATGGTCAGTTGGAGTATGAGCGGTATACTTCATCTCCTCAGGGCATAAGTGTGATTGTAAAATGTAATCAGGTGTATAGCATGTTTGCTTAAGGATTGAATATGAAAATCATTAGCTAATGTTACATTTCTTTATGCATCTTTAGTTCATAAATGATACATTTATGTTTCCTTGCATTCCTTGCAAAGTAGATAGATGATGTATAATTCTACCATGGGTAGATGCAATGTTCTCCATAGAAAGGAGATTATCTCATTATGTTCATATAATGATTAATACTATTGTTATATAAAAGAACTCCTGCTCAGTTTATTATTGTTTATCTACAATAATAATGTTTCTGGCAGAGAGTTATATCTCTCGTTGGGACAATTTTAATTGTCTCACCCCCGTGGGATCCAACCTTTTTAGGTAAACGCAGAAGAAGAGGCAGAAACCCTATAGCAGGGAAAGAGCAGCAGCAACAGAGACAGCAGTGATATTCCAGGTGGAGGCACTGGTTGTCACATTTTGTATAGAGAGTTCTATGTGACATCTTTGTACACTCAGGTCCTCAGAGTTAATATATAGTGTTTTTAATGAACGATCTGAGATTTTGGCTTGATGCCTCGAGGTTCTTATGTTGCCAGTGTATAGTTATAACAGAGTTGATGATGCTTGTAATCCTCAAGAAGGAATGGTACAGGATATGTACTTATGAACCAGGATGTAAATAAATTACATTGGTTCTTGATAAAAGAGTTTTCCTATGTTTGGATCTCTTTGTAAATGGTTTTAATTTTTAGTGATTTTTCAGTAATCCGCTATTAATGATCGCTTCCGCTTAATTAATGATGTTTTGTTCGTACAGTGCATTACAATAATCATGGCTATTGTATGTGTGCATCTACAATCTTAAGCATATCCACAACATAAGTATATCTACTATCTCTTAATTGCACTAAGCATCATCTTTATGTAAAGAGAACAAACAACGGTTATCATCCAATGTGAAGCATCGTGTATAACCCTAAATAGATATGCTATACGGTTGTATTAAATCTTTTATTATGCCCTGAGGAATTTGAGGATATCACTCAAACTCCAACTGACCACTGCTAAGTCAAAATCAGTGCCATATAAGATCTAGGAAGAGTCAGACTCCTAAGATCTTCTCTGCCCCCGGTCAGTGTGGGTCCGCCACAACGACACATAAGATCAAGCTACTAACATCCTAGTTCGCCCTTGGTACAGGTCATGGCACTAGTGAAAGGAGGTGGGTACGCATACCCTACCATCTCAGGTACAACTACAGTTTTCCTCCAATCTTATCACATATATAATCACTGAGATATGACCGCAGCCATTTTCAATCACATCAGATGTATGAGGCATGACCATATCCAACATCCACAATCTGCATTGTGGATGACAAGGATATATCCGCAACTTGCCACCTCCACATACTCAATAGTATGCGCTCTGAGTTTCCCTTAGGAATACTCGTTTCACCATCTGGCAAATTCTGACACTCCAATGGATCTATGGCACAGGGAATTTCATGATTAGAGTTTCACTTGATTAGTTTTTCCAATTGGGTGAATTAAGGCTGCATCAAACAAGTGGACATACAAACCCTAATTCACTTCTAACAAGCACATAAATAGCACAACTTCAAAAGATATAAAATGTGTGAAACATAATTTCTCATCTCATCATCACATGGTAGTATTCACTTTCCATTCATGAGACCACACTAGTCGTCATACTATCACAAGACATAAATCATTTTCACAATATCACATGGTATCAACCCTTATCAACATAAGAGGATGACACCTCATTCAGGGCTCAACCATGCCCAAAGGTCATTAAGACCATCATACTATCACAGGATATAAATCCTTTTCACAATATCATAGGGTATCAACTCTTATCAACACAAGAGGATTACACCACATTCAGGGCTTAACCATGCCCAAAGGACATTAAGACCATCATACTATTCCCTACAAGATCATCATTATCTTTCCATGCCTTATAACAAGGCTCGACAACATCACTTACATATAATACACCAGATCGGCACAATATTGCATTAATGAGCTAGGAGATATTCATAAACAATCATAGCAGGGATATATTAACATTAAGAACATTCCTTTATTACATCAACATGCAAGGAATCTAGATATTATTAACACTCATCATATTCATAATGCACATGTTTAGCATAAGAAAGTATCAACCATGTGGCTATGATAACCACCAATTAACACCTTAAGGTTATGATCATGTTAAGGAGGTTATCCCACCATCATTCCATAATATAAGAATGTTAAACAGGAATATTCATCTTTATCTATTTGCATTAGAGTTAGGTTCAACATGATAAATTATATCAATATACTAATCAACACTTATACCCAAACCCTAACTCATGGCATCCTGACACATTTTTTTCGTGTGTCTAAACGCAAGTGTATGTGTCACGTAATATAGGCCAATTGAGCCCCGAGTCGAACTCAGGGAGACTTTTGTTCAGAGACTACTACTAACTACTGGAAATCAGCTAGATCGATTAAATTTGAGAGAGTTGGTTTTTTAAAAGAAAATTAAAGTGAAAATGGTTTGATTAAATCGAATGATGATGGAATTCCTTAGAAACACTAGTTTCACCATGGATCTCCATTGTATTTTATTTTTACCGATTTTAGTATAAATTAACATCTATCTTGGATAGGAAGCCTGTAGCGAGAACTGCCCGCTCCCACAGTACAATTCACTACCTAAATCTAATCCATCTCCACGTCTATAGTAGTTTAAATCTTAGATTAGGTGCTTTACGATCAATCTCTAGGTTTCTTCCCACTAACCGCATGTCACCTTTACCAAAGGACGCATAGGATGGTATTTATGCGTGGGTTTCAAGCGTTTAATTCTCCTTTCAGATTAATTATTCGCCTATGATTTCTAATGAAGGTGATCAATCAACACAAGAGCAAGCATTCACACGCATAGATATCCAAGATTATGAGGAAAATTATACTAAATCATGTAAAAGTCGATACAATGGTTCACCGGGCTACTCCCAGGTCCTAAGGAATTAAGGGGTTTAGCCCTGCATGGTTTTCAGTTGAAAATATATGGATGGAGAGAAGAAAAACGTGAGAAACATGAAAGAGATTCATGTAACCCCTGGAAAGATGGTGCTCTGGGTGATCCTTCTCAAGAAATGTGCATTCTGCAGTCTTCTGACAGTAGAAATGTCTGTCGGAGGTGCTCGAATCGTCTGGTTATCTTCCTTTGGCTCCGTGCTCCTCTCCTCTTCTATGGTTGTTTTGCAGTGCAAAAACTCATCCCTTTTAGGTCTGGCCCTCCTCCCTTTTTGTCCTAGGTCACTTACGGTACCACACAACGTGGACCATTGGATCTGGGCATCCAGTTTAGATTGTTGAATTCCGACAGAGTCAGTGGCACCGACAGTATCGGGCTCTAGTCGGTCCCTGGCTGGGTCGGTACCATCGATTGGACTGTCGGTGGCACCGAGATGCTGTGAGATTTTTCCCTTCCTCTCTGATGTTATCTCGGTGGCACCGACCAGGGTGGTCGGTGGCACTGACTCTTTTGGTCGACTGCGGCCTTGTCTATGATGTCATCTCAGTGGCACTGGCCTATGTGGTCGGTGGCACCGACTCCTCAAATATATGGACTTTCCTAAAATTTGACAAAGACCGTGTATTAAGTTGAGAAATATATAAAATAATATAATTATGATGAAATAAGCATAGTTTGATGCATAAAGAGTATACAAGCCATTTATCAAGATTTATACACATATAATCAACAAATTGACTAATAAATGCACAAAACGAATGTAAACTAGGCTTGTAATAAGCGACTCAAAACATGTACATCAAACTCCCTTAAGTTGAATCTTGCTCATCCTCGAGCAACAATACCTTTGGATCTGATTGAGATAAGTCAGCTAGAGGAAAAAATGCATAAGGTACGTCTAAAAAGTCTCCACCTTCTGGTCCTCCTTCCGGCCTTTACTGACCACGAAACACTAACTGCCCTATAGATGACCAAAAATCTCTATCCAAGATGTCCACCCCTCAATCAATGAGACACTATCAGTTAAAGCAGTTAATATGATACAATTGTTCGGTTCATAGTTGATGCATCGTGTGATCTCCTATCTACGTTGCCCTTTCTCTACCTACCATCTACATGGAAGCAGTTCTCCTGATAGAATAATGAATGAGGAGACAATCATTTGAGTGGTCTACCAATAAGAGCAACGGGTGGTTGAAATAGGTGGTTGTGGAAGACTCATGAGCACATAAAATCATTCATGCAATAAAAAATCATGATGAACCTATGATGATGCAATTTTTAGAATGCTCCTAATGCCTAATCATTGTGGTGGAATGATGCATGCAACTATTATTTCATCTTGAGATAAGACAAAATATCTATAAAACTAAATCATGTGCTAACTTTTCTTTATAATTGAGTAGAATTGTGCCCTTGAACTTTCAGAAATATATAAGTACTTTTTTTTCATTTAAGCCCCCTCTTTCATGATGAACTTGTTTTGGGCTTCTAATTGCACTACACCTTTAAATTTTTTTTAAGTGCTTTCTCTTCTTTTTTTTCAAAGAATGGCCACAATCACTACCTTTTTAATAAGAGAGAAGAAGTTAGAAAAGATTTTTCATGCAAGAAGAAATGTAATGCTTATGTAACTATATGACATGCACCATGATTTCGTTGTGCATGTGTGATTTTTCTATTTTTTTATGTGCTAATGCAAGAAAAAATAAACAACTACTATGCAAAGTCTATTATGCAATGTGTATGCAATCAAGAGAGAAGATGACAGCATGTGCTCAATCCTCTTATGGTGGAGTGTGAGACAAAGGTATGCGGTGGGTGAGATCACACGACTAAGAGACAGAACCTACAGAAAAAATCATATGTCCCTCTCTAATGACCTGTGTATAGGGTAATCGAGGGGTTTCTTTCTTGAATTTTAATTTAAGGTCACATTAGTGTTTGATCAGTTTAGGCTTAACAATCCTTGTCAATCACTTTCATAGACAAATTAGATGGTCATTTATGCTCTAATGTCCTAAAGTTGACTTACTCAAGCACTTCCTCAGTTATGCGACTCGATTACTTGCAAGATAAGCTCATACATAAAATTTATTATTATTATTATTATTATTATTATTATTATTATTATTATTATTATTATTATTATTATAAAGCACCCAACCCAAAGATTGATATTCTCAACTGAAATAATGCATTTAATTCTCCACATATTACACTAGATAGATTGTGAATCCTACATAGTAGAAAAACTAACAAGAAAAACTACTCAAAATAAAATAGACAAAAAGCTAAATTAAAAGAAAATAAAAACTAAGATAGAAATTGTCCCAGCAGCCCCCCCCAAGCTTGAATATGACTATGGTCTCATAGTCAATATCCCAACTTAAGAAGTGGAAGAGTGATACTCGACTCAAAATGGTGGTGGCGGTGGCTGTGTGGGGTCTTGGGGAGGAAACATCCCCTGAAAGGTAGGATTAGATGGGGGCATGTCCAGCGGCATCGGGTAACCTCCAAAATACCCCTGGCTCCAGTAATGGTCAAAGAAAGGTTGTTGATAATTCTCCATCTGTTTCAGACGTTGATGCATATTCTCTTGGTTGGCTAAGAGAAGGTGTTCATTTTCATAGATTGCCTACTGGTTGCTATACAGCCGACCTTACACATCCTGAATGCCAGCTAGGGATTGGGTTTGTTGTTGTTGATGTGTTTAGATGTCCTACATCATAGTATACATACCTGCCATAGAGTAAGCATCCTCTCCTTCATGAGAGAGTGGCGGGGTAGAAGATGATGAGGCAGCATAATGGCGAGGACACTTCCATGGACCCACTCTATGTCTCACATGAATAGTGGGCTCCACTCTTTCCACGTCATTGCTTCCCACTTCTTCCTCCTCAACCTAAGCTTCTTGTTGTCCATCATTGTCATCATCACCTAGAGTTGGCCATTTATAGTGTCAGACTCCCCTGATGTTGAAGATGGGATTAGGAAGTCGACGCTTGTAGAAGGTATCATCGACCGAGCATGTGGTGAAGATGACATCGTTGTCCACAGTGATGAGGCCAGACTGCTTGAAATGAAGGTAGTTGATGTGTAGCCTGGAGTTGAGTGGCTCTAGAGTAGAGAGATCAAGGCCCAAGTGAAGAGCAATGGGGGTGATAAGTCCCCCAAAGAGAATGGACGTAGCTCGCCTGACATTGCGCCTCACCGCAAGAATATGTTGAGAAAGAATGATCCCTAATTAACCGGATCTCCCTCCATAAGTTGATATAGAAAATACAAGTCTAATACTTGTACCTTTGCTTGCTATTGGTTTGACTTTGAAAATAGTGTGTTGGTCAGCATTTGATGGAGCACCCGAACAAAGGGATGCTCGAAGTCTGCCAACAAACTATGGTGGAAGTTAAGTCTTTTACCCTCTGGCGCCGTCACAAAATCCTTCCAGATGGCGTCCAAGTCGACGTTCTCAGGCTGACGGTAGGGAACGTGCGGCTACCCGTAAATATCATTGAAGGTGCAGAGAGTAAGGGAGTAGTTGGTGTTGTAAAGGTGAAAATCCACATTTCCTTCTCTCCATTTGCCACTTGACGGGCATGCTTGATCGGGGGTGACCAATATATCCAAGGATGCCATGAACTCGATGACGATTTCTTTGTATGTTGGCCACCCGCCAAAGATTGGATTCACATATATTCGATCAAAATATTTTCGCTCGAGGACATATGCCATGTTGTCAGAGAAGCCTATATCCTCCAGTAGTTGAAGATCACTGTATTGCGTAGGTGCCAACAGATGCTTTGCAAGCTCTTCATAGACCTTCCTCACCTCCGTCGAGGGGTGGCTGAGGTGTGGTCTTAGCGTAAGAGCGCCAGGGGGTCCTCCTCGTATGGCTAAGATGATGGAGTGAACGGGGACGAAGAGTAAGAGAGAAAGAGCTCGATAAAGCCTCGGGATGCTCAGTGTAGCCGCTCATGCTCGTGGGAGTCGTTGTTCTTCAAGTTGTGAGAAAGAAAACAAACTATACCCTCCCTTTTATAGTATCGGCGCTGACCTGCTGCGACAGAGTCGGTGGCACCGACTTCTGGGGCCGAATCCACTCCTTCAGTGCATCGACGGCTATCGGTGCGTGATCTTCTTTTTTTGAATTGCTAGCGTGTCGGTGGCACCGACTTTTGGGTGGGATCGAAACTTCAGATAATGCACATGGACGCATTTGGGATATAGATCAGAGTTGCCCATGGATCGGTGTTTTCTTTGGTCGGTGGCACTGACATCGAGGTTGATGGTACCGACATGATGATCAACCTTTTTTTATCCATCAGTGCATCGATTCACTCACTGAGCCTGGGACCTCATGCCGAGTCAGTGCCACTGACTTGTGTGTCAGTGGTATCGACTCAGCTCATCAGTTAATCACATCTGAGTTCTACACTTTCTTCAGAGATGTCGGTGGCACCAACGTAGATGTTGATGGCACCGACTTTTATCAGATGCAATGTCCATCTCTCTGACCTTGTCTCGGTGCCACTGACATTCCAGTCAATGGAATCGACTCATCCACAGACTGCACACTCAACAAATGAATCAGGGTATCATATTTACACAACATTTTCAAAAATTAAGTACTAATAAAACAACTTAATGGAAATGAAAGAAACAAACATCCTAATGGTTGGGTTGCCTCCCAACAAGCACCCTTATTTAACGTCCTAGGCTAGACAACTCCCTTGTTGAGATTAATTAATAGCAATGAGTTTAACATCATGCTCCTTACTCACAAAATCTTCTCCAAAATAATGTTTCAATCTTTGACCATTGACCAAGAAGGATCTCTCTCCCTCTTTTATCCTAACCGCTCCATGTGTAAACACCTCTTCTATGATGAACGGTCCACTCCACCTAGATCTCAATTTCCCGGAGTGCAATTTCAATCTTGAGTTAAAGAGCAACACACTCTCTCCCGATAAAAAGACTCTCCTAGCTATATGGCACTCATGAATTTGCTTAGTTATTTCCTTGTACAATCTTGAGTTCTCATAAGCATTCATCCAAATTTCATCAAGCTCATTCAACTCTAACATCCTTGTCTTTCCTGCTTCATCAAGATCAAAATTTAGCCTTCTCAACGCCCAATGAGCCTTATGTTCTAATGCCATAGGAAGATGACACGCTCGACCATAGACTAACCTAAAGGGTGTGGTTCCTATGGGTGTCTTGTAGGTTGTCTTATAGTCCCATAGCGCATCAACTAACAAATCACTTCAATTCTTTCTACTAGACGACACCGTCTTTTCAAGGATCTTTTTAATCTCACAATTGGAAACCTCTACTTGTCCTTGTGTTTTTGGAAAATATGGTGTACCCACACGGTGTGTCACTCCATACTTGGTTAAGAGTGCCCCAAATTTCCAATTTGTGAAATGTGTTCCTCCACTGCTTATGATCATCCTTGGCACTCCAAATCTATAGAAAATGTGCTCTTTGACAAATTTGCATACAACTGCGACATCATTGGTGCGGGTTGGAATTGCTTCCACCCACTTCGACACATAGTCAATGGCCAACAAGATATAAAGATTGGAATTAGAGGACACAAAGTGTCCCATAAAATCTATTCCCCACAAATCAATAACCTCTACCTCTTGGAACACATTCAAGGGCATCTCCTACCGCTTGGATATGGTACCAGACCGTTGGCACACGTTGCACCTCCGCACATAGTCATATGTGTCTTTAAACAACGTTGGCCAATACAAACCACTTTCTAGAACCTTTGCAGTTGTCCTAGAACTAGCATGGTGCCCTCCTGTAGGTAGAGTGTGATAGTGTTTCAACACACTCTCATACTCGCTCTCTAGCACATATCTTCTCAAAATACCATCCCAAAATTGTCGCAACAAGATAGGATCATCCCAAAAATAATAACATAGAGAATGGAAAATTTTCTTCTTTTCTTGATACCCCCAATCATTATGCAACTCCTTGCAAGCAAGATAATTCACAATATGAGCAAACCAAGGGTCCTTATGGTTAAGAGCAAATAATTGTTCAACAACAAAGGTTTCTAGGATGGGTATGTCAATGTCTTTCTCATCTACCCTCTCTAGCCTAGATAGGTGGTCAGCCACCACATTCTCAACCCTGGCCTTGTCTTTCACCTCAATATCAAACTCCTGCAATAAAAGGATCCATTGGATAAGTCTAGGTTTAGCATCCTTTTTCTACAGCAAGTACTTGATGGTTGCATGATCCGTCCACACCATCACTTTAGGTCCTACAAGGTATTGCCTAAACTTTTCAAAAGAAAAAACCACAGCCAAGAGTTCTTTTTCTGTGGTGGTGTAATTCAATTGTGCGTCGATAAGAGTTGTAGATGTGTAATAAATGATTATATGGACCTTGTTGAGACGATGTCCAAACATATCCCCTACCGCGTAATCTGATGCATCACACATAAACTCAAACGGTTGGCTCCAATCCGGATCCTGCACAACCGGTGCGGATATTAGCTTCTCTTTCAAAATCTCAAATGCTCTAAAACATCTTTCATCAAACTTAAATTCCACATTCTTTTCAAGAAGCTCAGATAATGGTTTAGCAATCTTTGAAAAATCCTTGATAAACTGACGGTAAAACCCAACGTGGCCTAGAAAACTCCAAACTGCCTTCACCGAAGATGGTGGAGGAAGTTTAGAAATCACTTCTATCTTAATCGGATCTACCTCCAGTCCTTTGCTAGACACCTTGTGTCCTAGCACAATCCCCTCACTAACCATCATGTGACATTTTTCCCAATTAAGCACTAGGTGTGTGTCCTCAAACCTTTGTAAAACCTTGTCTAAATTTTGCAAGCACTCGTCAAAAGATGCCCCATAGATCGAAAAATCATCCATGAAAACCTCGAGGCACCTCTCCACCATATCTGAGAAAATCGCCAACATACACCGTTGAAAAGTCACGGGCGCATTGCACAACTCGAACGACATGCGACGGTAGGCAAACGTGCCATAAGGGCAGGTGAAGGTAGACTTCTCATGATCCTTAGGCTCGATAGAAATCTAATTATATCCCAAATATCCATCTAAAAATCAAAAGTGGGAGCAACCAGCGAGTCACTCCAAAATCTAATCGATAAACGGTAGTGGAAAGTGATCTTCTAGTGTGGCGATGTTCAATCTCCGATAATCAATGCAAACATGCCATCTTGTCACTAATCTAGTTGTGATTTGTTCATTAGATGAATTAGTAGTGACAGTGATTCCCCCCTCTTAGGCACTACCTATGTCAAACTTACCCACATAGAGTCAGAAATAGCATAAATGATACATGCCGACATTAGCTTGATGACTTCCTTCTTCACTACCTATGGCATGATGGGGTTGAGGAGATGTTGAGGCTGTATGACCGGCTTTTCTCCTTCCTCTAGCCAGATTTTGTGATGGCATAGCGTAGGTGAGATTCCTTTGATGTCGGCTACCGTCCACCCGAATGCACCACGGTGGCACTTAAGCATGGCAATCAATTGCTCTTCCTCAGACTCACTCAATGATGAAGAAATGATGACTGGTATCTTTTCTTCAGCCACTAGAAACATGTACTTGAGGTGAGGGGGCAGAAGCTTGAGATCTAGCTCCTGCGGGCTCATAAGTGAAGAGACCAACAGTGGTGACAATGGTCCCAAGTCCTTAAAATGTCTAGAATAGTAGCACAACAAGACCTTCAGTAGCCTTGCACACTCTTCCAAGGAACGACTCCTCATGTAGTCATCCATGATGTTCATGAGGTATGCCTCTAGAGGTAGTTGTGAATGTATCTGGACTAGATAATCCTCCATGTCATCCTATGTAGTAGAAGAAATCATCTCCTCTTGCTCATCATCTGGGTATCCCACCGCCTTGACAAGTGAGACCAGCTTGGTGTTCTCCATGATGTCCACGGCTAGCGTACCCCTATCCACCTTTGTCATCACATGTGCCATATTCAAGAATGGTTGTCCCAAACCTAGGAAATGTTGTTGTCCCTGTGTGTCATCACATTGCATTGCTCATGATCATCCGATGAATTTGAGTTATCCGGCATGTTTATCTCAAACCCTATCATCCTTGATCCCCATGGTTAAGTGACCTATGCCCATCTCCAAGATCATATTAGTTGTGGCTTGGAAAGGTCTTCCCAGTAGAAGCTCATTTCCATGGTCGTCTTGCATTGCCATCACCACAAAATCTGCGGGAAATACAAATCTATCCACCTTTACAAGCACATCCTCACAGATACCAAAAGGCCTTACCACAGAATTGTCTGCCAATTGGATAGTCATGCTTCTCTTCCTAGATGTCTTTAGGCCAAGCTTTTTAAAAGTGGTTAAAGGCATCAAATTGATACTCGCCCCTGAATCACATAGTGCATCACCAAACTTAGTCTTCCCGATATAGCAGGTGATGTTGAAGCACCCGGGGTCCTGTCTCTTAGGTGGCAGTGTACCTAGAATGAAAGCACTGACTTGCTCTCTAAGTACCACTACCTCAGCATCTGGGATCTTCCTCTTCTTATTTATTATGTCCTTCAAAAACTTGCCATAGGATGAGATCTTCTCAATGGTGTCTACTAATGATATGTTCACTGAAAACTTCTGAAAACTATCTAGAAACTTCTTGAACTGTTGATCCATCTTTGTAGCTTTCAGACTATTAGGATAAGGGACCGGCACTGTCTGTGTCTGCTGATGAGGTGGCACATAAGACGTCCTAATCTCCACCTCAGGCTCCTTGGCCTGCTCCTCCAATGTGGTCTCTGCCTCTTTTTCTTCTTGTACTGGCTCTACCACTGGATCTACACTGTCAGTCGGCTTGATCATCTCAGTAGCTGCGGGCTGTGGAGTCAACGTCTTCTTCCCGCTTCTTAGCAACACTGCCTTGACTTGTTGATTCCCAGTTGGGGCATTAGTATTTCCCAGAAACCCTTGTTGTGACAGTTTCTTCAATGCGGCCACATCCGCTGCAAGCTGAGATAATGTAGTCTCAAAAGTTCTCATATGTGCATTGTGGTTCTAGAGGTCCCGCTGAACATTATTGAGTAACATGTCATTTTGCTTCACAATTTTGTTCAAGATATCATTAGTGTTCTCTTCTGCCACTGGGTGCTGCTGCTGCACCGACCTATGCTGATTCTGCTGATCTGGAACCTGTAAGAAGTTGTTTGGAACCTTCCATGAGAACTTGGGGTCCTTCTTCCATGTGTAGTCATTATTGTGGTACCCCTGCTAACGCATGTATTTCACATGCTCTTCCTCTTCATAAACATGATCGTCCTTCTCAAACAGCTTATTTGCAATAAGGTCCAACTTTTCATTCAAGGATGAAATAACCTTAGACTCTCCCACGCTCTTTATCTGCTCTGGGCGGTCTCTATCACTATCCCATGCTTGGTTCTTTGCCATGTTTAACAAGATTTCCTGACACTTTGCCAGTGAGTTGTTCAAGAACCATGTACCTGCATTGTCCAGAGTGGTCCTGTCATTCAAGTTCAGCCCAAAATAGAACATCTTGACTTGGTTCTCCAAGTCAATCACGTGATGTGGAACCTTCCGCAGCGTGTTTTGAAATCTCTCCCATGCCTCAGAGTATGATTTAGCAGCCTATTGCTTGAAGTTGTGTATCTTTCTGACCACATTTGTCTTCTCAAGCAGAAAATAACGGGCAAAAAAAGCATCGACCATTTGGTCCCACGTCTCGACAAATTCCTTCTCGAGGTTGCGCAGCCACTCCTTTGCATTGCCATCCAGAGATGATGGAAACAACTTTAAGTATATGGCTGTCTGAGGGAACCGATCCACCTTGATCATGTCACATGTTTCTACAAAATTGCTAATGTGGGCGACAGGATCTTCATGGGCATGGTTGTGGAAAGCTTGCGTCTTCATTAGTGTTATAAGCCCTGGCTCGATCTTGTAATTTGGTATGTTGATCGCCTGCTTCTTAATCGGGCCCAGCTGTGTTATAGAGGATGATGCCTTGATTTTGTCCCATATCATATGTCTTCAGTTGTTGCCCCGTCTGCCATTTCTAGTTCTGCGGTAGCAACAGGAATGCCTTCAACAAGAGGTTGAACCATCTTGTCATCTACGATGGAGATCTCAAAGGTAGAACCACTATATTCCGTGGTCCTGGTGGCCACCATACACTAGTACCTGAAAGATAAAAAAAAATTATTAGTTCCGACACTTAATCACGAAAAATAGTATGACTTTAAATTTAATGATTGAATGAGTAAAAGTAGAAAAAAATATAAAGGTGGCCTAGAATGGCCGCCCGCAGCACTCGTAGTGTTGAACGTTGTCGTCTTCCCAGCAACGGCGCCAAAAACTTGACACATTTTTTTTGTGCGTCTAAACGCAAGTGTACGTGTCACGTAATATAGGGAAATTGAGGCCCGAGTCGAACTCAGGGAGACTTTCGTTCAGAGACTACTACTAACTACTGGCAATCAACTAGACCGATTAAATATGAGAGAGTTGGTTTTTTAAAAGAATATAAAAGAAAATTAAACTAAAAATGGTTTGATTAAATCGAATGATGATGGAATTCCTTAGAAACACTAGTTTCACCATGGATCCCCATTGTATTTTATTTTTATCGATTTTAGTATAAATTAACCTCTATCTTGGATAGGAAGCCTATAGCGAGAACTGCATGCTCCCACACGGTACAATTCACTACCTAAATCTAAGCCAACTCCATGTCTATAGTAGTTTAAATCTTAGATTAGGTGATTTACGATCAATCTCTAGGTTTCTTCCCCCTAACCGCACGTCACCTTTACCAAAGGACGCATAGGATGGTGTTTATGTGCGGGTTGCAGGCGTTTAATTCTCCTTTTAGATTAATTATTTGCCTATGATTTCTAATGAAGGTGATCAATCAACACAAGAGCAAGAATTCACACGCATAGATATCCAAGATTATGAGGAAAATTACACGAAATCATGTAAAAGCCGATACAATGGTTCATCGGGCTACTCCCAGGGCCTAAGGAATTAAGGGGTTTAGCCCCGCATGGTTTTCAGTTGAAAATACATGGAAGGAGGGAACAAAAATGTGGGAAACATGAAAGTGATTCGTGTAACCCTGGAAAGACAGTGCTCCGGATGATCCTTCTCGAGAAATGTGTGTTCTACAGTCTTTCAGCAGCATAAACGTCCGTCGAAGGTGCTCGAATCATCCGATTATCGTCCTTCGGCTCCGTGCTCCTCTCCTCCTATTCTCTGGCTGTTGTGCGGTGCAAAAACGCATCCCCTTTAGGTTTGGTTGTCCTCCCTTTTTATCCTAGGTCACTTACGGTATCACACAACGTGGACCATTGGATTTGGGCGGCCGGTTTAGATTGCTGAATTCCGACATAGTCGGTGGCACCGACGGTATCGGGCTCTAGTTGGTCCCTGGTCGGGTCGGTACCATCGGTTGGACTGTCGGTGGCACTAAGCTGCTGCGAGATTTTTCCCTTCCTCTCTGATGCTATCTCAGTGGCACCAACCTGGGTGGTCGGTGGCACTGACTCTTAGTCAACTACGGCCTTGTCTCTGATGTCATCTCGGTGGCACCGACCTATGTGGTCGGTGGCACCGACTCCTCAAATATATGGACTTTCCTAAAATTTGACAAAGACCATGTATTAAGCCGAGAAATACATAAGATAATATAATTATGATGAAATAAGCGTAGGTTGATGCACAAAGAGTATACAAGCCAATTATCAAGATTTATGCACATATAATCAACAAATTGACTAACAAATGCAAAAAATGAATGTAAACTAGGCATGTAATAAGCGACTCAAAAATTGTACATCACATCCCCATTGGATCATGGATGCATAAGGTGAAGCATCACCATCACATTCCATATTATTTTCAAGTATGAACCCACACATAAATCAAGGTGTAACCATCAAGTTATAGCATACTAGGGTTTCAACAATAGTAACAGAGTATTCCATGATTGTATTAGTCATTCAAGGACTATTCACACCCAATTACCATCATTTAGGTATATTAAAGATAGGCATAACAAGCTATACCTCATTAGGGTTACATATCAATACAATATGATTATCATCCCTTCTATTAATATGAGTGAATAGGTAAGAATACCTTATTAAGGGTAACCCTCCATTTGTTCCATCATCATTCAACCAATATCACCATACCACAATGTCACCCAGAACCATTAGATGTTTAAAAGGTAAGACCATTGGTTGTTTACATAAGTAAACACCTTGGATAAACCACCTATGAAGTCCTTGATTTGTTCTCTACAAAGAGTCACCATCTAACCCTAGGCATCCATTGATTAACAACACAAAAAGTTTCATTGAGAGTAGGGTAAAACCCACAATCGACTGTTCAGTTAAAACAAGCCATCTATTGCCAACAAGTAAGCTCCTTAAGTTGATCATATAAAGGAAACCATACAAATCACATTATTAGGACCAACATATTACATTAGCCATCATTCCACCTTATTGTAGGAATAAACATTAGATCTTGACCATTGGGTCAAGTTCATATGTTAAAGCCATCAATAACAGTATAGGTCTGACCATTGCATCAAGTGACCCAAGAAATCATTGGTCTAAGGCTTAATTGATGCTACAACTGCAATGCTTAACTCACCATAGGTTGTATAGACTTGATCCACCATCATTAGTGACCATTAAGACACTATAGGTTGTTAGATCAACACTATATTCATTAATCAGCATCAAATATTAAGCTAATATCATCATTGATTGATTACATCAGTAGGGTATTTAATAGTTGATCATTAAACTTCTAATTGATCCAAAACCTGACCTAAGGGGGTGACCTTAAGATATCACCATCATTTGACACCTTTGATCACTACCATCAGTTGTCATGAAGACAACACCATAGGGTTGTTGCAATGGTACCATCATCGGGTCATGGATTTATATAATAAATCAACTTTAAACCCTAAAATTGACCATTGGTTGATAGGTACTTAGCACCATAGGTTGTCAAACCAACCTAATACAAGTCATATTATACCTTAGGAATAACTTACACATGATCACAGGTTCATCTAGAACTGAAATCAGAATAGGGAACATTATAAAAATTAAAATCTAAGTCAAGCATAGCTTTTTAGTGCATGAATCATCATTTTCAAGCAAGAACATGAGCTAGAAAGCTTATGGTAAGCAATAAACGTGGAGCAAGTTATAAAAATTACCTCTAATGAGAATATGAAATCCCACACAGAAGAAAACTCAAGCAGGTAGGGTAGAAAATCCAAGAATAAGCTATGAATTCATCCATCTAGCACCTTTCTTCATCAAATGAGCAAACCCTAAGCATAAGGAGCAAGAAAGGTAGGGTTTTAGTTCTTTCGAGCAATTTCTACCATGGAACAACAAGGTTCCGACATAGAGGAAGGTCAAAGGAAGGAGAAGAGTAATAGAAATGGAAAACAAAGGAAGAAAACCACTTGCCTTGGTCAGGATCCCTAGAAGATGACCTTGGAAACCCTAGGTAGGGCTAGATGGAGCTCTGGGAGACCTTCTTCTCCAAAAAAGGGTTGTCTTCTACCTTAGAGAACTTTTTTCCATAGAAAAATAGAGTGGAGTCATTGCTACAGGTTAGAGGAAAGAGAAAGCAAGCAAGGTTTCATACTTGGGCAAGGAAGAGGTAAATATAGCGCATGGATAATGATGGAAGCAACCATGAGGTGTAAAAGTAGCTTCCCCATGTGTCTATGGCCTTAAACTATTAAGAATATACAAGAAAACACACAACCAGCTCCCCAACCATCCATATAGACCTTTTTAGATTTCTTTTGTCGAATTTACAAGCCAATCAAATAATTCATTAGTTGATAGCTACTAAAGGTAGCTCATCCGTGAAGGTAAACCCTAAAATACCCTTGAGCAAAATACATTCAAACCAAAGTTTAAATAGGAACCCCATGGATCAACAAGCTCAAGAATGATGAGAGAATATCCAAGGAACATATTGCAAGTGATAAATTGCAAAGAAAACCTCTCAATTGGGTAAATTGTAAAAAAGTCCAAAATGTGCATAAAATTGCATAACTTGCTCAAATAGTGTCCAAATTGGACCAAATTTAAAACTTAAGCTTGTCTTATGATTTCAAAACATATCACAAGGTTAAATTAGGGTTATAAGAATTCAATTATGATAATTAAGCTTATTCAAGTCATTAAGCAAGTTTAGGGGCCTTACACTTCTTGCTTCTCATTGATCAATTATCTTTATTTTGCACTATAGATGGGGCAATCATGAAGCTTACCATCTTCAACGAGAGCATCAAGATAGAACTATAGAAGTGA
Organism: Alisma plantago-aquatica; assembly: GCA_963693085.1. Taxonomy (NCBI): domain Eukaryota; kingdom Viridiplantae; phylum Streptophyta; class Magnoliopsida; order Alismatales; family Alismataceae; genus Alisma; species Alisma plantago-aquatica. Next base: position 862,821,434 of record OY856411.1, read on the forward strand.
CACCTAATAGCCAGACATGCGAAGGTGAGCCACAAGTCTGGCACCTATTTCCTTGTGACTTGTGAGACCTCCAGCCACCGTGACCCAAAGGTTGCCCATGGGCAGACGCATGCATGCAAGCTCTCACTAACCTACTCCACCGCTACCAGGGCAAGATGAATAGCTCCCAATGCTAAAAAAATGCATGTTATCATGCACAGTCTCTTGCTCATGCATCTATTCTAGTATTACAAGAGTGAGTTGGAAGTCTCTACATGCCCCTGCATACAGGGAAGTAATTATTATTTGAGGACTAGCTGGAAAATGAGAAATCCATTACATCCATGTATTCTGAAAGATTTATGGATCCTCCCACGAATGAGAGGCAGTTGAGGGTGAAGGATCATCTGATAGTCGCATTAGTGAATTGTCATGTCACTCCACAGAGATTGAGCATAGGAAGAACTGGCTGGTAAAGTCAAAAAGAGACAGTCAGAGGGAAAGGAAGATGATCAAGCACACATTGCTACTGACTTCTCATTGGACAAGCAACAGTAATCTAAATTGGTGCCTAGTGCATAAGTATGGTTTTGGGGTTTCCGTGGAAGTTACCAAAACTATGTTGTAGTACATCAAAGCAGATGTATAATCCCCCATCTCTCCTACCAAGCAATTTTCCCCGACTTTTTGTGACTATAGTATTTTAACTACTTTTCATGTTTGTCACAAACTTACTCTAAATGTTCACAATACATTAATAGTTTTTAGAATTAAATTCATGTTAATCTTTTTTAATAAGTTTAATGATGTGTCCTAACAAAATCAATATCAACTGTCCCCTCTAGTTTCATGGTCTCCATTTTGCAACAACGGTCTTTTCAATATTTGATGGAATCTACAATGTTATGTATGCAGTACGCGCGCACACACACATACCATGCATCCACGCACAATACATTTAGCCAACTTATCCTCGACTTTTTCCGAAGTAGTTGACTACAGTTTGACCAATCTTTAATGATATTTCCCAGACTTTCTCAAATTAAGACCTTTTCAAGCAAGCCGATTCCTGATTTGCCGCCATGCTCCTAGAACAGAGTGTAAGTGTTCCATATTACACGTACTGATACAAAAGGTTCTCTTCACACCATAACTGCACATTTGCAGTGTTAAACAATAACAAAGAAAGACAACATTGCGGATTTTTAACATATACAAAAACCTCACCAAGGATATCAATGTCATTTTTCATATATTTTGGATACTCACTTTTGTTAAATATCAGATTTTTGGGGCTTAGTCATAGGCGATAAAACCTTTACTGCCTATTCCCTTGCATAGATTTTTAACCAGGTCATCAAGCTTGTCAGGGAGAGGATGACAGAAGTCTCTCATGTCAAATAAGAGTCTATTACTAGTATAGACGGATATTTTGTAGATTTGATGGTTCATCACCAAAGGTTTTAGCCTCAGTTTGGAATGATGTAACGCTAGGTTCTTCAGCAAGAAAATTCCATCATGCGTGAGAAGTTATGGAAGTATACAGTCCGAATCAAAGGATTGTGTTTGATAATTGAAATTCTCCTATAGACAAAGTTCGTAAGTAACTTAGTACTCCTTGCAGAATACTTAAATGTTCTCGAAATTGTACATTTCTACGGTCACTAATAAAAGAATTGCAATTCCTTTAGCAAAGTAATTTCTTACAATTTCTACGGTCACTAATATAAGAATTGCAATTCCTTTAGCAAAGTAATTTCCCAGCTTCGTTTCTTCAATACTGCTGTTCTTGTTCTTTTGTGTTATTATTATTATTATCTTTCAAAATATGTAGTTAATGAGCTATAAAGCTACGAAAAAAATGACAAGATCAGAATTGTGTAAAACAAGATATCAGGTTCAATCAATATCGATATCCTCAAAATTCTGTTACATAGGGACCTGACTCAATTGAATAAACAAAAAGATTAAGTTTATATAAATTTCCATAGACGTGGGAACGAAAATCAGGAATTCTGTGTAAACGGGAGCTCTACTTTTGCTGATACTTTTACAGCAGACTACGGCACGAGCAGTGAAGCTTTAGGCCTCTACTGTTGCTTTCAGGAAGAGATTGGTACACTGCTCTACTGTATCAATGGGACTTGTAACTGTAGAAAAAGGAACTGTCGGTCAGGTGACATTGAAGTCTTTACGGGGATGCAATATACCCCAACAAATTTATATATGCATATTTTATCCTAAAAGTTGATATTTCAATCATTACAACTAAACTGAGACACACTTCAACAATATCCGTGCTTACAGTAAGACCCTTTTTTGTATGCCAGTACAGTGAAATTTTTGTAACATTATCAATTCTGAGTATAACGAATCAGTAAGATATATGTAATATTTGTTGAGTGGCAACAAGAATGATAATGGACCTGTATGGCCAATTGTTCTTTCGGACTCGTATATCTCATGATCGTTTCCTCCCTGCAAATTTACTTACGCAAGTCAAAAACATAACCTTTGCTAAAATAAGACTAATGTAAAATGTAAACCCAAAACCTATGATATAAAAGTAGACCAGGTTGGCAAAGCAACCAAGTTTTTAATCATAACAAGACAACAGCACTATTTCCAGGCTTTCAAGGAAGCATATAGGAACAGATTAAAAGCTATTCCATTTAGAAAAGAATGTTACCAAGTATGGTAATTAACGGGTGATTCAGAATCGTGTATATACCATGTTTGCGATGGTATATATAATTATAAACTTTGTGAAAGATGGCAAGAGAAAAAATGAGAGTAAAAAATTGTTGTCATTTCAGGAAAGGGGTCAGAAATTATTTACCTTGTACGTTTTGTCTCCAAAAAAGTGGATTACTTGGAAATCATCAAGGTAGCGCAGACAATAGGTTTTATCCCAGCCTTGAGGAAATACCTAATATATGATAAGCAAAGCAATCAAATGAGAAATTTATGATTGTCACAAATCTGTTCATATAAAAATTTGCCCAGAAATTAGTGTCTTGTTTATTTACATCGAAGCTTATCTGTCCACCGATTGAAAACGTAAGGTTCAAGTGTGCAAACTTTTCCCTTAGCACAGAAACCATTTTTGGTCTAATATTATGTACCTGAAGATTTCAAGACGTTTTAGCATGATTCTGTTACATAATATACTAAAAAAATACATCCACGCTAGAAGGATATGATATAATACCTTGTCATATCTTTCAAATTCATCACGTTCTTCTTGACTACAATTTCTTCCAATAGGAGAGACATTAAGCATACCACTTCTGAACTCTATGAATGTTCCCCTGGAGAAGTGCATTGGAACAGATACTTTAGTTATCATGAAAGTGAAAATACTTTTGGTCATCTGTTATACAAATACTAATAGCAACCTTTTTATAGGTATATCCAAGTCAGCAATATAATGAAGGGTGAAATTGATAAAATCCTGTAGATAATTAAAATCAAGTCAAAATCTCATAAACTTATGACTTCAGAACATCATATAAGAGAATGGCAAACCTTGAGTTTTTCATCTCCAACAAAGCTTTTCAAGCTCTGAATGTGCACAAGAAACAGAAAATTCCATCAGGAAATGTCACAAAATTATATCGTGGGAAACAGTGGTAAGAAAAGGATTATTAGGAAAAATCATGTCTGCCTGCCACACTCAGACACATTAGTGGTAGGATATGTGCTAAGTATTTAGCAGGATCAAAATAATGTAGAAACCTAGGAAGCATGGACACAGACACGGATATTGACACAGTCATTTTCAAAAATATAGGACAGTGTTGGACACAGCAAAAAAGATTAAGACATACATGTATATTACTTTTATGTATAAACACAAAAAACAACATGCACGTTCAAACACAAAGATCATGTCATCCATGCTACATCAATTTATCCATATGGGCGTTCAATACAACATAAAATCAAGCTATCAAAGATGTACTATCAAATGAACCCACATTAGAATCACAATAATAGTCAAATTTATAGACAATTTGTTCACAATTAACAGTATGAGTTAAGCACCACAAAAGTGAACTCACAAGAAGACAAAAAAAATGCACATCTAAATTTTAGACATTAAAATAGTAGTGGTGGTGGTGGACAACAAAGAAAGAAGAGGAGATAAGTTGTTCGTAGAAGAGGAGATTGAAAATAGTGATGGAGATGGAGATGGAGGAAGAAGAGGGGAAAGAGGAGATACGTGTTGGTGATAGTGGTGGTGGGGAAAGAGGAGATACGTGTTGGTGATAGTCAGTGAATTAAAAAGCGGCCGCCTGGCCGCTTAAGCGGGCTGCAAAGGCCATCCGCCTAATATTGCCCTTAGGCGCCTGCTTTTTTCCCGCTTCATTCAAATGCCCGCTTTTTTCCCGCTTCACCCGCTTTTTTCCCGCTTTTTGGCTGCTTTTTTCCCGCTTTTTGAAAAAAATGTTGATGTAAGCATGTAATGTTAATTAATTATATAATCCAAGTAGTATTGAGTATAATATATGAAGCTTGTATACATTAAATGTTCTATGATATACCTAGTCCTACTTTAGAATGCAAACTTTGTATGTAAGTTGTATATAATAGGGTACTGCTGTAATATATCCAAGTAAATATCATATTACTCTATTATACTTCTAATGGTTTTACTGATTTTACTGATATTCTTGCAGATTTCGTTCATTAGTAATTGATACTACTGGTTCGTATTACTGATTTCCTTAGAAATATATTTTTTATATACACATACATGTAATTTTGTATATAAATATATAAGAGTTTAAGCATCTGCTTTTTCAAAAATCGCCCGCTAAAGCGCCTGCCTGCCGCTTGAGCGGCTACAAGGTTCCGTCCGCACGCCTCCCGCTTCCCGTTTTTTAATACATTGGTGATAGTGGTGGTGGGGAAATAGAACATAGGTATTGGAGGTGGACGTAGAAGAGGAGGAGAAGAGCTATTGTTTAGAGAATAAGAGGAGGACATGGAAAGATAAAATTACGTATTGACGGCAGAGGAGAATGTTGGTGGTGGTAATGGTGCTGGTGTTGGTCGTGGAGGAGAAATATAATGCACTATTGGAGGTGGAGGAAGAAGAGGATGGGGAGGAATTCATAGCCAGAGGAGAAGGAAGAAGAGGATGGGGATAAATGGGTAGGACAAAGGGGGAAGAAGATGAAGGGGAGAGTAGGAGTGTTGCAGCTACCTCTTGTTGTGTCTTTGTCTCCTAGTAAAGAGGAGAATGCAATAGTAGTTACAACAGCTCCTATTGTAGGACAACAACAACAGGTGATGGAGATCACCACATATGTGTTGCTTCTTTAAGAGGAGAGGAATTGTTGCTGCTTGCAGCTCCTTCTTCTTGTGGAGGAGAGGGTTTGTTGTGTTGTTGCTACTTGCAGCTTCTACTAGCAAAGGACAATACCGCTGCTAATAAGCAGGCTGGCAGCAGCAAGTGATGGAGTAGAGGTTGATGGTGGCGGGTGGAGGACAAGGATAGGTCGGCAGCAATGGGTGGAGTAAGAGGAGAGGTCGGCTACGACGAGTGGAGAAAGAGGAGCATCGCCTAGGTGACAACATGATCTGGAGTGGGAGACACGGGTATCGAGCGTGGCGAGGAGTTTGTGTGCAACAGGGTGTTTCCCTTTCTTACTTAGGGTTGGGTCATGTCTTGGCTGTGTCCTAGCGATGTCCAAGTTCTGTGCAGCTATAAATAAAAAGGGGGGGGACGACATGCCTGGGCCGTGTCCACAGCGTGTCCGCATCGAACACGTGTCAGACATGGACACGGCTGTTGACCTAGAGGTTATACATTGCCTATATTTTGATAATGACTTAACCATTCCATTCATATGTATCTAATATGTGTGTTTAAGATTGTTTGCAGGCATTAGGTACATGAAAAGGATCCAAAATCCAAAGCCCTAGAATGGCTCAAGTTCAAGTCAAAATAGCTACAAGTGTGCATTTTGGGATTTCTATGTAAATGACCTTAGAACATTTATGTAATCACTTGTAATGATGAATTGACTTGTAACTTAGATGAGAAAAATTGTTTGGGATAAAAATCACCAAGTTTTAATCACTTTAGATGCAATTTAGAAAATTAATTTCAGGCACTTGGTCGGTCGAGTTTTCCAGCCTTAAAACTCGACCGATCATCCTTGTCAATTTTCTGAAGATTTGCATCGGTCGAGTTGTGTTTACACAGAACTCGACCGATTAGGTAAATTGACCATTTCAACTTCAAATGGTCGCTCGAGTTTTGTCAGGACAAACTTGACCGATCATTTGAATATCGACTTTGTCGTTTACTTGATCGGTCGAGTTACCTTTATTGAAACTCGACTGATTGCGCTGTACGGAAATTGCAGAAAAAAGTGATGTGATCATTGGTGAGTGTTTTGAGCGAAAATAGAGTCGTTTCTTTGAACAAAAAATGGCTATTTTCGTATCCAAGTGTTCCACAACTTAAAGGGGCACCCTCAACTATAAATAGACCCTCTTGGAGTTCATTCTAAGACTGCTCATTCATTGCAAACTTGGTGCTAGCATAGTTGAGAGTGTTCTAACCCTTTGAGCCCCTTTCTCTCTCTACCTTCAAGTAAAATTTGTGAGTATGAGTGAGATAGGTTGTTGTGTAAGAGATCTACTCCATGTGTTGATGTAAAAGCTCTCCTCTTCCATCTTCCAACCTCCATTCCTTTGAAGATAGTTGAAGATCCCTCTCCAAGTGAAGGAGAAGGAGGTGTTGTTCTTCAAGGTTGAAGAAGGCAAGCTGCTCCAGGTCTCCAAGTGAAGGAGATAGGTGCTCCAGATCTCCAGGTGAAGGAGAGAAGCAAGGCAACGCTCAAGGAAGATAGGTAATCCCTTGAAGGCAGAAGACTTGAAGAAAGGAGTGGGTAAGGTAAGTCCATGTTGATGGCTGAAGACTCCATGCTTCAAGTGGGTAAGCTCATTCTATAGGTTGAAGATCTTTGCTTGAGGTACTAAGCCTTGGATGTGTGGTTGTTGTATCTTGTAATCTTATTGTGGAATATAAGAGTACCAAGATTGCAAATCCTAGAAACTAACCCACTCTAGGTAGTAGACTGACATTGCTCCTAAGTTTAGGACATGGAACCACTCTAAACCACTTGTCCAAGTGCTTGCTCTTCCTTGTCTCTCATCCTTGCTGTGCATGATTAGATTAAGTCATCAACTTGCTGCTTGTTTAAGTTTCTACAATTAATATAATTTGGTGGTCTAATCAATTTTGTGAGAATTGTGAAGCTCTATTCAACCCCCCCTCTAGAGCCCATTGATCCAACAAGTGGTATCAGAGCAGGTCTTCTCCAAGCTACTTCAACAAGTAGGAGAAGATGGGCGATTCGGCACTTGGTTCGCTTAACCTAGAAGGAAGCTTCTCCATGAGACCTCCGGTCTTCGACGGCACCAATTTCCTCTATTGGAAGAGTAGGATGCAGTTCTACCTTCAAGGTGTGAGCTATGAAATGTGGAAGATAGTCCACCTCAAATATGAAGATCCAAAGGGGGACATCACCACATGGACTGAAGTTGAAATGAAGCATGTTCAACTCAACGCCAAAGCTGTGAGCATCATCTACGCCCCCTGGCTCCATCCGAGTTCAACCGGATCTCCTCATGAGACACCGCACATGAGATATGGCACAAATTGTGTGTCACCTATGAAGGAACCGAGCAAGTGAAGAAAGTCAAGGTCTACATGCTTGGTGGTCTTCTAGAGAACTTCAAGATGGGTAAGAATGAGAGAGTGGTTGATATGTACACTAGGCTCAATGTCATCTTAAATAGTTTGGCAGCCCTTGGGAGTGTGATGGATAGAGGTACTGTCAACTCTAAGATCTTGAGATCTCTTCCTAAGAGATGGGAGCCTAAGGTTACTTCAATTGAAGAGGTGTACAAGCTAAGTGAGTTGTCAACCGAGGAGCTGGTTGGTAACCTCCAAGCCCATGAACCTAGGCTTGACAAGCAAGAAGAGGAAGAGAAGAGAGAAGAAAAAGAGTCCAAGAAGATAAAGGACACAACCTTCAAAGCACAAATTGAAGAAATGGTGCGGCAACAACTTGCTTTGAAGTCCCCCAGCCCTTCCTCAAGTGAAGATGAAGGTCCTAATGAGCATGAGGCAAACTACTCAAAGGCGAACACTTCAAGAGCAAGCCCTCCTCTTCAACTCCAAGATGCTATGAGTGTGGTCAAAAAGGCCACTACAAGAGTGACTGCCCCAAGGCCAAGAAGAGCCACCACAAGAGCAGCCACAAGAAAGATAAAGAGCACAAGAGAGAAGGCAAGTACAAGAGGAAGGACAAGAAAGAAAGAAGATCAAGAGATTCAGCCCATGCAGCTTGGGAGGAGTCTTCTTCAAGCTCCTCAAGCTCCGAAGATGGAGAATGCCATCTTGCCCTCATGGCTTCCACTAGTGAAGATGTTGGTGAGGTAAGTGAGGTAAGCAATGTTAATTTGCATGAGCTATCTAAGGAAACTCTCATTGATATGTTGAATGAATGCAAATCCTCCTTTACTAAATGCAAGTCTAAAAGGAAAAGATTATGGAAGATAATTGATGATCTTTATGCTAAAATTGATATTCTTGATCAAAATGAAAAATTGCATCTTGAGAGCATAGATTCCTTGCAAGGGCAATTTCTTGACCTTGAACTTCAATACAATGGAGTAGAGGTTGAGAATGGTGTATATCTTAAAAATATTGAAAATCTTAAGATAGAAAACCAAAAGTGCCTAGATGAGCTTGATGTTCTTAAAACTAAAAATGTAGAACTCAAACTCATGGATGATGCTAGGAGAAATGAAGTTTATGTTTATCAAAGAGAAATTGTTTTACTTAAATCTAAAAATGCCAAATTGCTTGCTCAAGTAAATAACTTATCTTCTAGATCTATTTTGCAAAGTAATGAAGTTGCTAGCATAGCTTTAGAAAGAGATTCTTTTCATACTAAAACCCTCTGTCTTGAAGCTGACCTATTGCATGCTAGAGATGATCTTGCTAGTCTTTCTACTACTGTCATTAACCTTAGTGATGATAATGCCAAGTTAAGATCTTCTTTGCAAAAGTTTCTTTCGGGAAAAAAATCCTTCAATGATGTCCTAGAACACTCTACCAAACATGTTGGTACTAGTGGTTTGGGATATGGGACTGCTCCCAAAGGTAAGAAAAAGAGCGAAAACAAGGGTAAGAAGAAGAGTGTGGAACCTCCTATTTTCCATGGAGAGACTTCCGGCTCTAAGAACCCTATGGTTTGTGTTCATTGTAAATGTGATGACCATTACTCCACTTATTATCCTTACAAGCCCAAGGGGACCAACCTAAAGATGAAATGGGTCTCCAAACTAACCCCGGATCCCAAAGTTTGAGTTGGGTTCCGACATCCTTCTTTCTTGCAGGTTAAAAAGAGATCGATTGTTGATAGTGGCTGCTCTAAGCACATGACTGGAGAAATCAGTCATTTCAACAAGTTTGTGAAAAAGAAAGGAGGATCGGTAACCTTCGGGGACAACAAGGGTAAGGTCATAGGTGAGGGTGATGTGGGCAATGAGCTATGTATTAAAAATGTGTTGCTTGTTGATGGCCTACATCACAATTTGATTAGTGTTAGTCAACTTTGTGACAATGGATATCATGTGTTGTTTACTTCTTTAGAATGTTTGCTTCTAGATTCCTTCTCCTACAATGTTATATATAAGGGAACTAGAAATGGTAATCTGTATATTATTGTTCTTGATGCTCTTAAGCCCATACTAAATAGATGTTTGGTAGTGGATAAAAATGATCTCTCTCTTTGGCATCGCCGTTTGGGTCATGTGAATATGCATCAAATGAAGAAATTGAACAAAAAGGATTTGGTTAAAGGACTTTCCAAATTGGATTTTGAAAAGGACGAGGAATGCCAACCTTGTACACAAGGGAAACAAACCAAATCCTCCTTCAAATCCAAAGGAGTCATGAGTACCAAGAGAGTTCTTGAACTTCTTCATATTGATCTATTCGGACCAATGAGAACGCAAACGCTTTGTGGTTCCAAGTATTGTCTTGTTATTGTTGATGATTTCTCTCGATATACTTGGACCTTCTTTCTCGTTTCTAAAAGCGATACTCTTGATATTTTCTCGAGCTTTTGTAAACGGGCTGAAAACAAAGCTTCTTGCCAGATTGTTTCTATCCGTAGTGATCATGGGGGAGAATTTGAAAATGATCTTTTTGAACATTTTTGTGAAAAATCTGGTTATCCACACAATTTCTCTTCTCCTCGTACGCCTCAACAAAATGGGGTTGTAGAGAGAAAGAACAGGTCGCTACAAGAGATGACTAGGACCATGCTTCTTGAGTATGACACTCCTAAGAAGTTTTGGGCTGAAGTCGTTAGCACCTCATGCTTTGTGCAAAACCGAGTTTTTACACATCCTTCTTTAAAAAAAAACCTATGAGCTATGGCGTGGTAGAAAGTCGTCTATTGATTTCTTTCATGTTTTTGGATGTCCTTGTTTTGTTTTAAACACGAAGGATTCTCTTGACAAGTTTGATCCGAAATCTTATAAGGCTTTCTTCCTAAGCTATAGCACTACTAGCATGGCATATAGAGTATTCAACATTGAATTGTCTAAAATTGAAGAATCTATCAATGTTAAGTTTATTGAAACTAACCCTGGTGTTGGCAAACATGTTGATAATGATGTTGCGGATGATTTGATTCCTATCTTAAAAGACCTCAACATCAAAAATAAAGGTAAGCATGTGATAGAAGAAGAAGAAGAAGAAGAAAAGAAGGATCCCACTCCTCGCTTTGCAAAGAATCATCCCAAAGAGTTGATCATTGGCAACTCATTCGAGAGAGTGAGGACACAAGATGCTCACAACAAAGAACAAGCAGATAGTGTCTTCATCTCCCAACTAGAGCCAAAGAACATCAAAGAAGCCCTTAGTGATGATGAGTGGATCCTAGCCATGCAAGAAGAGTTAGAGCAATTCGAGAATAATCGTGTGTGGACTCTAGTGCCAAGACCAAGTGATAGAAAAATCATTGGCACCAAATGGGTCTACCGCAACAAGCTAGATGAGCAAGGAAAAGTGGTAAGAAACAAAGCAAGGTTAGTAGCACAAGGTTACAACCAACAGGAAGGTATTGACTTTGATGAAACTTATGCTAATGTTGCCAGATTAGAATCTATTCGTATGTTACTTGCCTTTGCTAGTTACAAAAATTTCTTGTTATATCAAATGGACGTTAAAAGTGTGTTTTTGAATGGTACAATCGAGGAGGAAGTATTTGTTGCTCAACCTCCGGGCTTTGAAAATGACAAGTTACCCAATCATGTTTATTTGTTGCAAAAAGTTCTCTATGGACTCAAACAAGCACCTCGAGCTTGGTATGAGAAATTAAAGAACTTTTTGTTAGATAACGGGTATGTCATGAGCAAAGTTGATTCTACCTTGTTCCTAAAACACACTTCTAACCATTTTCTTATAATTCAAATTTATGTTGATGATATCATTTTTGGCGGGATTGATCTTGATCTTTGCAAGGAGTTTAGTTCTCTTATGCAGAGTGAGTTCGAAATGAGCATGATGGGTGAGTTGACTTTCTTCCTCGGCTTTCAAATCAAGCAAACAAAAGAAGGAAACTTCATCAACCAAGGCAAGTACACAAATGAACTGCTCAAGCGCTTTGGGATGGAGAACATGAAGTCGATGGATACACACATGTCCAACACCGCCAAACTTGACAAAGATGAAGAAGGTGAGAAGGTAGATGAGAAGCTCTATAGAGGTATGATTGGAAGTTTACTCTATTTAACTGTCTCTAGACCTGATATTATGTTTAGTGTTGGCTTGTGTGCTCGCTTTCAATCTAGCCCTAAGAAGTCGCATCTTATTGCTGTTAAGAGGATTTTGAGGTACTTAGCCAAAACCCAAAATTTTGGACTATGGTATCCTAAATCAAGGGATTTTACTCTTAGAGCATATAGTGATGCGGATTACGCAGGGAGTTTGGTTGATAGAAAGTGCACAAGTGGCACTTGCTTCATTCTAGGACCATGCTTAGTGTCTTGGTTCTCCAAGAAACAAAGTACAGTGGCATTATCAACTACCGAGGCTGAATATATTGCAGTCGTGAGCTGTTGTGCACAGGTCCTATGGATGAAGCAAATGCTCCAAGACTTCAACATATTTTTTGATGCTTCTCCTATCTTTTATGACAATACTAGTGCAATTAATCTATCTTACAATCATATATTGCATAGTAGAGCCAAGCATATAGAGGTTCGCCATCACTTTCTCCGTGATCACATTGCCAAGAAGGAAAATCAATTGGCGGATATCTTTACAAAACCTCTAGCTAGAGATCAATTTAATTTTATTTGATCTAAACTGCTTATTGTTGATTTGAATGATATTGCCATGTGATCTAGCTAGTTGTCTCTTTCCTATATGTTTGCTCATGTCTTTCTTCACCTTGTTTTTGCTTATACATGTTTAAATGTGCCTAACTTGCTTGTAAACATACTTAGTTTTTGCTTGTTTTTGGGTTTTTATCGAATTCCATGTTTTATCGCAAAATAGTGCCCAATGATGAGCTAAATGTGCCTAAATATGTTAATGATACATAATAGAATGGAAAAATAAATTTAATTGGCATGTATATGGCTAGAAACTAAGAATGTGACTTTTAGATCAGGTTGACCTTCGGTCGAGTTTTCACCCTCAGAAACTCGACCGATCAGGAGCCGAGAGTAAGTCTTTAGTGGACCGTTCGGTCGAGTTTTCCATACACACAACTCGATCGATCCGCGGGCTGAGCCAACTTAAAAGTTAGGATCGGTCGTCTATTTTCCCTCTCAACTAGAAAATAGACGACTGATTCCTCACCTCTTAGCCCTAAGCTCTCAAACCCTGCCCTAAACCTCCCGCTCCTAGCCCTAGATCGACCTAGAAACCTTGATCTTGACCCGGAAGGTTTTTACAAACACCATGAATTGACATTGTCGGATGTTCATCGGTTTTTGAAGAAACCTGACGTGGCCTATAAGAAGAAGTCCACCCTACCCTCCTCCTCTCTTGACCTAAAGAGACGCATACTGGCTTTGGTGATTAACTGTAATGTCCATCCCAAGAGAAATCAAACGGACATTGCCAAAAACACCACAGTCATTATGTATTGTTTGTTAAACAATATCGGTGTCAAGTGGACCAGGTATATCTTACATCACATGACCTGCTTTGACACTGGCAAGAACACCAAAGGCACCCACCCATCCTACCCGACTTTGATCTGTGGTTTTTTCAAGTTCGCCACTGACAAATGTCTATTTTCTGACTTCCATTATCCGGTAGCCAGAAAGGGTGTTTGTATTAGTGAAACCACTCTTCAAAAGTCCGTTCCTGTGTTTTCCTCTACCTCTGGTGCTTCCACCTCTGCAGCCGCTTCAGCTACCCCATCCTCCTCCACCCGAGCTGCACAACCGCAGCCTCCTCCTAGACCCAGTCGTGCGTCTTTTCGTGTGTCTAATGAAACCCTTATGGGTTATATGATGCATCTACAGGCGTAAAATCAACAGGTTCAGGACCACCTGCATCAGGATCTGTGTTTCATAATGTCTCACATGAACCTATCATGTGCATCACCCTACCCCACCTACCAGCCATACCCCGATAGTGCCTATGCTTCATATGCATATAAGCATTACTATCCTGCTCCCGAGCCTTCCGCTGTTGTTCCACCACCTTTTGCTGTTGGTAGCTCCGCTCCTGTCATCCTCTCGTTACCTGCTGGCCCCCTGGCCACTCTGCTAGCCTCTTTGGGTGACTCTGCTCCGTCCTTCCCACAGGCCAATGAGCTTCACACTCTTAGTATGTCTTGGGCTGAGCAGAATGCCCGCTGGCCCGGTCGTTCTTTTGAGCCTCCTGCTGATGAGATGCCAGACCAGGCCGAGGATGTTGATGCTGACGATGATGACAATGACAACGAGGATGCTTCCGACGACGGTAATGGTGATGGTTCTGATGCTGGCACTACTGCTCCGCCTTCTGACGGGGATGAGGACTACACACCTGGCGATGAGGACGTTGTTGATATAGATAGCTTAGATGTTTAGGTGGTTTCTTCGTTTTTAGTCTAGCATGCTTATCATATATATCTTTCTAGACTATTTTGTATAAGAAACATTTTGGCACATTCTTCTGAGTTGTACTATTTCTTATCTTTGTTTTATCGCTGTTATGTTATGTAGTTGCTCTTCTGAGGACATACATCTGAGTTGTAATATCTTTGATGTGCACTATGGCTTTTACTCTGTCTTATCCTATGCGTTGGTGCCATCTTGAGTTATATTTTGATCATGACTTGGATTGTATGTTATCTTTTATCTGTGTGTGATATATGCCTTTAAACTGTTGTTTATTCCATTGCATACATGTTTGGTTGAGTTTTTTAGAAGAACTGGCTTATGTTCTTCTACCCCCCTACCTTTTTTATAATGTCAAAAGGGGGAGAGATATTTCAAGTGATAGCTCATGTCTTGAAACTCAATTATATTGATTTTTCTTTGCTATAATATTGCTTTTGCTTGTGAGATCCTTTTCTTGTTCTATTCACTATCATTTATGTGAACTTGCAAAGGACTACACATTACATGTATTTTGGTATTGCTATGTGTAGAGAAACTAACCATGCAGGTTAGAGGAAGCATAGATTGAGGGGGAGCAATTCACATTGTTCGTATCATGAATCCCCCTAATTCACAAGGCAAAGGTATAACTTTCATATCCTTTTCAATATGCTTGAGGAATGGTTTGTCATTGTCAAAAAGGGGGAGAATGTTGACCTAGAAGTTATACATTGCCTATATTTTGATAATGACTTAACCATTCCATTCATATGTATCTAATATGTGTGTTTAAGATTGTTTGCAGGCATTAGGTACATGAAAAGGATCCAAAATCCAAAGCCCTAGAATGGCTCAAGTTCAAGTCAAAATAGCTACAAGTGTGCATTTTGGGATTTCTATATAAATGACCTTAGAACATTTATGTAATCACTTGTAATGATGAATTGACTTGTAACTTAGATGAGAAAAATTGTTTGGGATAAAAATCACCAAGTTTTAATCACTTTAGATGCAATTTAGAAAATTGATTTCAGGCACTTGGTCGGTCGAGTTTCCCAGCTTTAAAACTCGACCAATCATCCTTAGTCCATTTTCTGAAGATTTGCATCGGTCGAGTTGTGTTTACACAGAACTCGACCGATCAGGTAATTGACCATTTCGACTTCAAATGGTCGGTCGAGTTTTGTCAGGACAAACTCGACCGATCATTTGAATATCGGCTTTGTCGTCTACTTGATCGGTCAAGTTACCTTTATTGAAACTCGACCGATTGCACTGTACGGAAATTGCAGAAAAAAATGATGTGACCGTTGGTGAGTGTTTTGAGCGAAAATAGAGTCGTTTCTTTGAACAAAAAATGGCTATTTTCGTATCCAAGTGTTCCACAACTTAAAGGGGCACCCTCAACTATAAATAGACCCTCTTGGAGTTCATTCTAAGGCTGCTCATTCATTGCAAACTTGGTGCTAGCATAGTTGAGAGTGTTCTAACCCTTTGAGCCCCTTTCTCTCTCTACCTTCAAGTAAAATTCGTAAGTATGAGTGATCTAGGTTGTTGTGTAAGAGAGCTACTCCATGTGTTGATGTAAAAGCTCTCCTCCTCCATCTTCCAACCTCCATTCCTTTGAAGATAGTTGAAGATCCCTCTCCAAGTGAAGGAGAAGGAGGTGTTGTTCTTCAAGGTTGAAGAAGGCAAGCTGCTCCAGGTCTCCAAGTGAAGGAGATAGGTGCTCCAGATCTCCGGGTGAAGGAGAGAAGCAAGGCAACATTCAAGGAAGATAGGTAATCCCTTGAAGGCAGAAGACTTGAAGAAAGGAGTAGGTAAGTCCATGTTGATGGCTGAAGACTTCATGCTTCAAGTGGGTAAGCTCCTTCTATAGGTTGAAGATATTTGCTTGAGGTACTAAGCCCTTGGATGTGTGGTCGTTATATCTTGTAATCTTATTGTAGAATATAAGAGTACCAAGATTGCAAATCCTAGAGACTTAACCCGCTCTAGGTAGTGGACTGACATTGCTCCTAAGTTTAGGATATGGAACCACTCTAAACCACATGTCCAACTGCTTGCTCTTCCTTGTCTCTCATCCTTGTTGTGCATGATTAGATTAAGTCATCAAATTGCTGCTTGTTTAAGTTTCTGCAATTAATATAATTTGGCGGTCTAATCAATTTTGTGAGAATTGTGAAGCTCTATTCAACCCCCTCCCCCTTCTAGAGCCCATTGATCCAACAACGGCAGCCTCGGGGAAATGTCCATACTTTTTAGGCTGAAACCATAGGCCATGATCAGCCACAGATAAACAGAATCTTGCTTCCCAATTTAATAAAGCATATAATCATTACCTTAATTATAGAAATAATGAGGAAAAAGTTTCCTTTTAAGGTGTGAGATCTTCTGAGCCATTCCTTTTTCTGGAGAGAGGTACGCTGAGAGATTTAGGAAGCATACTCCTTATCTTCCTTTTTGTAGAGCAACTCCTTATCTTCCTCTATCAACTTCAGCTCTCAAGCAATAGAAATAAGCATAAAAGCTAAAGTCATTTCAGCTTAGCAGAAAATTACGGTGTAACTGTGTAAGATTTGGTAGATATCCACGGTTATTTGAGTTGCATCTTTCATTAAGATTAGTCCTATATGTTTGGCTGCTCCGATTTATTAAAAATCAGAGACCATCTTGTTCAGAATCTCAACTTAATGTCCATTATCCTTGATTGGATCTTGTTCATAATGAAAGACAGCAATGAGAAATTCCATTGATCGGGATCACCAGTGAGGGGTTTGTAGTTCGGGCTGTTCAGCCGTCAAAGCTAAGAGCATGTACTTTTTATAACTCTGGTATAATCATCTAATATATTGTTCTCATCCATGCTTGGAACCTGTATCAAGAGGTAGGTAACCACCAAGAAGATCCAATAATACTCCACTAGTCTAGAAGTCATCCGATTCAAAAATCCCATGTCAATATAGAACTGTCTAAGACCTTCTAGCACTTTCCCCATAGTTGGGTAATTAATTGTTGTATTAAAATCAGTGTCAAGTTCTAGTTCAAAAGAACAAAAATTGTATTTTTCCTTGTAAACTAATTATACTCAAAATTAGAATCTCTTACTTACATGTATCTATAATACTTTTCATTATTGAACTTACAAAGTCTGAGTGCAAAACAACATGTCAGATTGTCCTGAAGTGACAGTGCAGTTGTGAACAACAAAGGATATCAATATGGTTGTACGAGTGCAGTTGACACACATTGAAAAGAAAACTGCTTGAAACGATTGTTAGGTGACTAATACCATCATTATTAGGCGCTAAAACTTTTGGTGTTCATTTTCTTGTTGCATTGCAGAAGATCATAGTGGTCATAGACTCATAATATAGCATCTCTTACAAGTTATAAGAACTCAAAAGACCTATGTATCATCATAATCATCATCTAAGCATCAATCCCAACCATGTTGGGGCTAGTTACATGGATCCTTCTTTTTCAATCAGCTCTGTTATGGGTTATATTTTGATCAAGATGTAAAGATTCAAAATCTCTCTTTATAAGTTCTTCCCAAGGTTAATTTAGGCTTGCCTCTTCTTTTAATTGTGTTGACTCAATAGTATTGTTTCGTATAGGTGCGTTAGTCGGTCTGCGTTGCACATGTCCATACCATCTCAGTCGGCCTAAGTTGCACATGTTCTGCTGTCTTAGTCAGCCCTCATGCAACTTGTCCTTCATGCTCGTCACCCCCACTTTGTTCCTAATAATCATTTCTCAAGCGAGGGCCGACTGAGATGGTATAGACCTGTGCAAAGCAGATCGTCTGACGCGCCTATACAAAGCAATGCTATTGAGTTAAACACAATTAATAGAAGAAGAGGCAGGCCTAAATTAATCCGGGAAGAGCTTATAAAGAGAGATTATGAATCTTTACATCTTGATCAAAATATGACCCATAACAGAGCTGATTGGAAAAGAAGGATTCAAGTAGTTGAACCCAACATGGTTGGGATTGAGGCTGAGATGATGATGGATGAACTAAAAAAGCATATTCACGACAATATCTCATGGTATCTTTGTGGTTATTGACATTGTTTCTGTAGATGACACTAAAGAGGGAGTCAACCACAAACTGGATATATAGAGAAATGCTTTGGAATCATAAGGTTTTGAGATTAGGGGGAAAAAAAAGTATATGTACTGTAATTCTAGTTAATCCAGAAGTGTGGAAGGAGGTAAAGCAAAGCAGGATGAAGTAGATATCCAAAAATGTGGTGACTTTTAGTACTTAATATCTATTACGCATAAGGAAGTGAACTACAAGAGGATGCCTCCCATAGCATCAATGTGGTATGGATGAAATGGAGTGCACCAGAATATTATGCAATGAAAAGCTTCCACTAAGATTGAAAGGTAAATTTCATAGAACAAATTTATGCCCATCCATAAACTACAAGGATCCGTGTCATAGAAAGAGGTAAAGGCAGGTCAAACTTAACTTGGAGAGAGAGGAGAGATTTGAAATCTGTACATATTAATGAGAATAAGACCATCATGAAGTTGGTTGTAGCAGGTCCCAACAAGGTTGGGAATGAGGCTTACATGAAGATAATGAACTATATGCTCAACCATGTCGAACTGTAGTGAATGTTGTTCTATGAAAAGACAAGGTCTTCTTGAATGTGGCATAACTGCATAAGTTAGAAGGCTGAAGTGCACGTACGGAAAACCAAGGAAGATTATGATTACACAAGAAGAAAAAATGGGTGTGGTTATTATTGAGGACATACTATGACATGACCGCCTTGGATTGTTCTAAGGGCATGTTTGATTACCTGGATTACACTGTATTGAATTGTATATATAGATCCAGCTACAGAAAGTTTAGATTCGGTTTAACAGATTGGAGAAAAATGAAAAATCCCAGGTTTTCTATTATGCATCAACTGCTGGATTTCTCTTTCCTTTTCAAAAGCATGGGACGCCATCATCCGCTCGTGGCTTCGTCCGCTCCGCCGCAGCCCCACTTGCCCGGCCCGTCCAACACGCCTGCTGAGTGTTGATGGCCACGACGAATGATATTTTTTCTCAACTACCCTCATCGCAACCCCCTGTTATCCCACAAAACACCATCCCCCCACCTTCCACACCACCATGACCACCGGTTCTTTCAATGTATATCTCAGCGTCATCTCCGGCCGGACCATGCTGGCGACGTGGCGTCTTCAGGGAATGCCTACTCCGATGTATACTCCGGCATCAACTCCGGACTACACCGTCATCTCCGAGGAAGGCCTACTCTGGTGTATACCCCGGCGTCATCTGCGGAGCATGCCGTCACTTCCGGCGAATGCCTACTCCGATGACCTATATATAACGGTAACAAGTCCGAATCCAAGGGGGGACGGACTCGCCGCTCAAGACCAAGTGTCGGACTTGACACAGAAGCCAACAACGTCTTCATCTTATCCGGCAGCAACACCATGATTATCCTGCTAGCAGCTCCATGAATATCCACTGCCGCAAATCTGTTGGGAGGGTAGAGTTTTGCTTTTGACATTACCCGTCAACAGTTGGCCTCTCGGAGTTCCACAGACGTCGGCAGGTCGTGGGCATGTATGACTGTATAAACTTTGGTGACCACGGGCAGACCATCCCGAAAAATATTTGTTCATGCATTGATCTGATGCATCAAGTCTCATCCAGCACACCAAACATATAACTCAAAACTTCTGGACTTCTAAAAACAAGGGAAGTATGAATTCTGCATTTAATAAATCCAGTATTCCATCTAATCCCGCTAGATCCGGAGAAACAAACGTGCCCTAAGAGGTGCATAGAATACCAACATATGCATCGGTTTCAAGTAATTCTATTCATTCAGATAAAGTTACAAGAAGAGGTAGCATAAATTAACAGGGGAACAGCTGATATGAACAAATTTAAACCGTTTTTTCATGAGAATATACCCTAACCAAAGATGAATGGAAAAGAAGATCAGTTAGCCGACCCCTACAAGATTAGACTGTGCCTTCGATGACGTTGGTGAACAAATTTAAAAGGATTGTGTTTTTTTTAAGCTAAACCTCATAAATGTTACAAGGTGAGTGAAATCAAATCCATATTCACCCAGACTGATGATGGTAGATATTAGAGAACTATTTGGTTTGAACATTAAACTAAATTTCAGAAGCATACATTTGAGTTAATAAGTTTTGTGATATTATGAAACTTATAGACACCAAGTTGTACTAATGCCCTTTTAAAGAGTAGAAAACCCATTAGACATATACTGATGTAGTTTTAGAAGAAAAAAACTATACATAACAAGCAACTATATAAAATAATTTACTAAAAACACCACGTCATGTGCCCTTTCTCACTACAGAGGAGATACAAAAGATGGCTGACAAAGATGGAGTGTCTAATATGTACTAAACACTTAAAATGATTAAAATTTTCAAAAGCATTTGAGAATACCTTTCGGTGTCGTGTCAATAACTCTCTCTTATGTTTGGAAGGATAGTTTTGAAGTGTTATTTCCTCATAGCAAAGTTCGTAACATAAAACATAAATTTATACTCTACTGAGGCATTGGGGCCTACAAGGTATGAGCCCCTAAGGAAAAACAAAAGGCTAAACACCCAAAAAAAATACTTATCGTGCCCCTTAGAACAGGACCCACCGTGCCATTAAGTCAAGTGCGCACAACCACCCTGTGCTACATTAGATAAAATAGTCATGTTATACAATGGATGTGTCATTTTTTAAAATTAAATAAATAAATTGAGCCAGCATACACTAGAATATCCGGTTGTGTCATGTCTTCTTTTTGGATATGAACCTTGTCCTATATATCATTAACAGTTTTGTTGTAGCTAAGCAATATTGGTGCAGGGAGTATTGCAAGTGTGTGGATGTCTGGTGCTATATCCAAGAATAAGCCGCAATCTACATTCAACATGAAAATGAAGCAAAAACCAAGAAGTCCTAGGACGCTCTTCAATCCAGTCTCCATATATTTGAATCAGAGCGCTATAGATCTGTTATCTTGTGATTTGGCGCAATAGGACAAAATAGGAACCAAACATGTTGAACTCTAGCGCCAGCTATGCAGAAAACTATTGCCTAAGAGGCAATCAAACTTATAGGTGATAGTTGAATATAAAGCACTGTCATTGAGTACATCAACTAGACTAATAAATTGTTAAGTATTAGGCAACCAAGTATTAGTAGATAGAGAAAGAGGGATAGAGTTAGATGTATAGTATAAGACGGGTGGAATGTAGTGTTAATGGCTAAAAGTTTGTCTTCTTTTGAATTAGATATATTACAAACTTATTTAAGCAAGGACACCTAGTTGATCAATATCTCCGTTGGTGAACTTTAAAGATCTCATGTTACTCAATGTCAACATTTGTTAGAATATTACGTTGCCCATAGAAATCGTATACAAGCATCCCGTGTCTTTAAAAAAGTAAGATAGATTACAATTTTGAGAAGTTGGAATAAGGTTCAATTACCAAATACAACGCAACCGGTGGCTTCTTGAATATTCATGGTCCCAGAATGATTGTAAATACAATTCCTCCATCAATGGAGGGGAACATCCCAGTAAAGTTACCTTTTACCAATCCCAAGTATGATATTAAACAAAGATACAAAGAATGCCAGTTCCTTACTATAGTCACGAAAGCTAGATCCTTTAACAGATTCTTTGTAAATATGCCAAGGTAACGTTTGTGGCTTATAAAATAGAATCGCGTGCCATTTCACATAATTACTATAGATGTGTAAAATAGGGACTGGGGATATTTGGTTTATCCACATAAGACTGCCAGCAACAGATGTTCATTATTAAGCGGCACATCTGTTGGCCAGAAGAATTAACCTAACAAAACTATGAATGAACTAGCTTATTGTTTTTTTTTTTTTTTTTTTGGGGGGGGGGGGGGGGGGGGGGTGTGTAGGACCACTTCTTTAAACTTATTCTGGTGAGTGTGGGGGCTTTTATCCTGAGGTGGCTCCTCAGGCAAAGGAATCATAGCTGCCTGTTCTATTCAAGATCCAGTTCTTTGCGTGGCATTTATTTGATAACTAGTTAGCCCCTATGGTATACTTTGCTTTTTCCCATGCCTTACAGGCTGACATGGAGCATATGCTACGGGGACTTACAAATTCTTTGAGTGAGCATACTGGACCACTGGTGAATTAGTGGTAGTTTAAGTAAATAATGATGATGATGTTTTAGCGTGGTAGAGTGCTCATGTTGGTGGCAGTCTTCTGCCAACGAGAGGTGAAGGCCTCATGTTGGTGGTGATCTTTTGCCATGGGATGAGTTCTGTGTTTTAGCAGCTCGGGAAGGAGAGGTGCTATAGGGGGCTTTTAGCTTCTTATGTTCCTTACTTGGAGCAATACATGGTGGTGCTGGTGTTGTACCACGTATGGTTTATGAGAAATAAAGTGACCTTTGAAGAGGCCAAACCGGAAGTTTTCTGTGTATGGCGTAATATAAGCCATGATTACAAAGCAATTAATATGTATAGATAGGTTTCTTCTTTTTCCTTTGACCTACACTTGTACACACCTGAGTTTTTGATATAATGACAAGGAGGGACATGCTTAATGATCAAAAAACAATGTTCCTTACTTAGAAGGGCCATATATTGCTTTTTATTGGGGAGAAGTGTTAAGGAGAGAGGGATTTAGCTGAGGCATGCAGAATCAAGAGCCTGAGTTTCTTACTTTATTTTCTCTAATCCTTGTACATTCCCCATTTTCCTAATAAAACCTCTGCCATTCTAGCCTCTTTCAGAAAACAAAAGAAACGGATTTAGCATTGCATATTCCCTGGCAATCACTGATATTTCGATATTGATATCATGAGTCATCTCAAATTTTTCCACAACTCTGCCCTCGCAAAACAAGCCTTGCAGAAAACTATGAACAGTAGGAATATATTTGATGAAATAAGGTTCAAGAGTTGGTTGTCGAGTGGAAAATAATAGCATATTCAAAATGAGTGCATCAAGTGAGTGGCTTATTGCATTGGTAAGTGGGAGTTCTACTGTACAATTACTAGTGAGTACAGAATGGAATGTCCATATATAGAAGAAAAGCTGCCACTTTTTCAACTGTATACATGAATCTACTCCATATTATGAGCATTCAGAAAAGGAAATTGCAGAAATCCGTCCCAACCAAACAAGAAAGAAGGCCTAGGGCATATAACCATTAATTTCCCCAAGAAATGGGAATAGAACCAACTTGTGGAGGTGGGGAGCAAACCTGAGTGCCAATAAGTTCACCGTTCTTGTGAGCTACAAGTCCATTTTCAGAGAAAACATAGTCATAGTCCGTTGTAACTGTAGAAAATAATGAATCCCAGGTCATATTACAAGAAACATATATGACCTGGTATGAAAATACATAATATGATTTGTTAGCTAACAAGTTATTAGGATTAATAGAGTTTGAACAATCTGTATAGATAGTAACACCGTTTACACTCAGTGGTCCTTTTTAAGGCGTGATAGTTCCAGCTAAGATTGGAGGTAAAGCAAGAATCTCAGGTCGTATCTCAGATTTGTCCTTATTGCTAGTTCTGACCGCATCTAATATAAATCATCAGAGGAAACAAAACCTGATTTCCCAAGCTGTTCAGAGATCTTCACAAGATCCGATCCTCCCACAACACCGACGGTAACTACCTGAGAGAGATTTGGGTCACGTTTTAAAGTAAACATTAAGTTCACTTTTTCTTAGATAATTCTGAAACTACATCACATGAGTATGTAATTAGTAGACCCTTTACCTCTCGAAGTTTACACATGAAGTCAAGCATGGCTGAGGTTACCACCTGGAATTTTGGACAAGGCGTGTTTATTACAAAAAAATGACATGTGGAATGTAAGCAGTTACATGAACAATCTAGCGTTTAGGATGCCGAAGTTCGATGTATTAGAAGTCAAGCATGGATAAGATTAGGCCACAGGTAAATACTAATAAAGGTGAAGAAATGAGAACTACCTTTCTAGGAGCTGTGAGTGTTCCGTCGACATCGAACAGAGCAATCACACCGGGAATCCTAGCAGCCATTGCTTAATACTGCGACAAACAGCACACGTCCTGTGGACAGAAATCAAAGTATACAGGTGGTGAATTGGGTGAAGCTGCTCTCTTACAGATCGGATCTGGTCGTAAGTAAACACGGATCCAGAAGCACAATGCCCCTACTAAGCCGATGCGGCAATGTAAAAAAACAGTAAGGAACGGGTCACGTTTCATCCCGATAACACTGACTAGTGACTTCCGCTGGCTGATACTGATCCTCGTCTGAGGATATTGATAGACGGAGAATGGGGAATTCGCCAAACATTTTTCGGACTACCTGTAGAATCGCCGCGGCAGTATACGATAAACACCGCCAACAGAACGCCGGTGGCGACCAGCAGATCAACCCGCCAGCTGAGGAACGGAGCAGCACCAGGGGAGGTAGATAGGAAATAGACACCGAACACGGATACTGTCGGCGACTAGGATGAGTAGTGAGGATTTACCTGACGAGAATCGCGCTTCAGATCCGCGAGCTATGGATTCTGGCTCCTATATGGTGTACAGGGAAGCGGGCAGCGCTGAGCGATTGTGAGGGAGCAGAATGGGATGGAGGTGGGACACTGGGATTTGTGCAGGCACGTGGGGGCAAGTAGCAACACGACCACCCCCACCCACCCACCCCCGGCGTCGTCCGGACTCCGGAGTGCTAAGGTACCAAACCCAATAAGATATAGGAGAATTTGTAAGAAGGGTGTTATTCGGCTAATTTAGCACCAGCGGCATCTGGCCTCGGAGTGCTAGGGTACCAAACCCATAAAATCGCATATGGGTTGTTGCTGCATTATAGCTGACTATAAAATAAGATCATTACGAGTTCATGGCCGGGGAAACTTGTCTCCTTTTCTGGAAGACTTAAGCTGATTAGATCGGTTTGTTACACATTTGAGGAGCATGCGTTGTGCCCGTGGTTACTATTAAATCAATTAAAAAATAACAAATTTTCTATGTGAATTTAGAGAGATGGCATGAAGAGGAGACTCTGCATTATTTAGGATACGATTACCAGCCCAATAAAAGTAGGAGGATTAGGTATACTAAAGATGAGATCTAGATTCAAATGCCTCCTTATAAAAGCGGCTTGGGACATCTTGAAAGGCGATTCTCTGTGAGCACAATTTTGTAGAGACAAATATAATAGAGCAACATACGTCTAGGAAATGATTATTTGTGGTTCCTCAAGAAGGGGTTTGACGCATCCGTATATTGGAGGAAAGCATGGAAGTGCTTCCAATGGTTATGAGAATCACTACATAAGTTGGTAGTAGGAGAGACTTACCTTTCTGAAGGGTGGAGTGGGGCGCTTCGAACATGACTACATGGAACCTAGATTACGTTGTGGTAAATCTTAATCTTAAATTATGTGAAACATTAGCTAGCAATGCATCTTGGAACTTAGATATCTTTAAAAGTCTCATATCGAAGGAAGGTGCACGGAGCCTGATGAGTGGAGTTAGAGTTAAACGTGGGATTAAGGATTTCCTGGTGTGGACTCCTAAGGAGGATGGGCTTACTATGATTGCATTAACTCTGAGTGGAAGAGTTGGTGATATCGGGGATATAGAAGGATACATATGGATTTGGAACCCCAACCTATCACTCAAAGTAAATACTTTTACACGGAATTTTTTACACGGTGTAGTATCAACAAATAACGCATTAGGGCATGTAACAATTAATTGACGTCAAGATGTGAATGATGCTTAGAGGTGAATGTGGAAATATTGGATCACCTATTTAGAGAGAGAGAGAGAGAGAGAGAGAGAGAGAGCCAAGACAACCTGGGCTACATCTGAGCCTTTGTTTGACGGGAATTTCTTCTCCAATGGATCTCCCATCTCTATAGGCCTAATATTGAGCTAGAGTTTTGCATCAAGACATACACACTTTGAGATGTTGAGGGCTTCCCTACTACGAGTAGTACTTTGGTGTGTGTGGGTAGCGACATGTTCTAGTAGAAATGATAAAACTAAGATTTTTTCAAATTGATATGGAAGATAATAGGATTCATCTGTAGAGCAAGCTTCAAGGGCTTGATTTTGAGTGAGGTTGGGGCCCCTCAATGTACAACCTTGTCTTCAGTTGAGGTAGGACTCATTCAATATATACGTACTAGTGAACACACACGTGCACATGCACGTGCATTATTGAATTGGTTCAACTAATTATAGACACATGAAAACTTTCAAGGATGATTAATATTTACTTGCAATGAAATTCCACAATCATACTTGAAGTAAATATATATCATCTTATTAATCAAATATACTTTTTAATAGAAGTGTATATTGTAAAATCTAATGAATAAATATATTTTTCTATAAGTGAATTTACTATGAAAATGAATTAGAGTATGGCTCATAACACATTGATATTATTTGCAACATTGTAATGATTTCCATGAAGTAAGTTACTGATCCATGTTATAACCTAGCCTATAATATGCAAGGATGAATAGAAATATTTTTCTGTGCATATATGCTCTACTTAGGATGTGTTATATAAGAATAATATATATATGTCACTATGCAAACATTTATATGGGTAGAGGTTATTTTTATTTATGAGGTTGTGGTTGAAACAAAAAGTTTCAAAATTCAACAACTATAGTAAGGTGTCTAGAATTACTGGTTTTAGTTTTGAGATGTACATAAAGACATTTATAAAAAACTGGAAGAGAGTGGCGTAAAAAGAAATCTTGACAATATTGTTTGGACTTGTACATACTAACCTATTCCTTATTGCTTTAGATTCAACATTAATTGGTAAAAGTATTTATTTTTATCTTTCATCTATATGTTGCAAGGCTTCAAAAAAGATCTTTAAAATAAAATTCAAAGCTAATATATTAGGAGGTATTTTGTGTCAAAAGGAAACTTTCCTATAATGTTGTTTCATTAATTATAAGAACAACAAATAATTTTAGACAATGAGAGTGGTAGAGAGAGAAATGTTATGCAATAATGATTAAAAAAGCAAAGAGCATGACAACACGAATCATTGGGTGGTTTTGAGAAAGTGTAAATAAGAGTGAGCAAGTGAGACAAAAATGAATATTGACATTATTGTTTCAAAACTTACATATCTTGGGAAATCATAAAATTAAACTTACTATCTATTGTTTCTAATTAAATAATTATTTTTTTTAATTTAAAGAAAAAGCATAGGAAATAGAAAAGTTATTGTATTGTCAAATTTTTTTATTTTTTATGATAATGTGAAAAATGTTAAATATTTAGTAAAAGTATGACTTGTTTTGTATCTTTGAATGAAAACCATATGCATCAAAATATTAAACCCAATATTTTCCCACTATATATCTAAAGAAGATACAAAACAATGATGCAATATACATAAATGCAGACAGATTGAGAAAATGAGGGGCAATTCTTCGATAACCATTTATGGTTTTTTCCTACACTAGCATAATAACTTGACAACTTTAATAAAAGCGATATTACATTAATAATTGTATTAGTTTTCATATACAAATGAACAATATGACACTTGAATCATTAGTGCAACTTCAATCATTTTAAGTAAAATGCGACTATATTTTGTAACGCAAGATATAGTATCATATCGAGGTAGACAACAAAACTTTCTCCATGATGTCTCATTTTTAATTGTGTTTGAAGTGCATAGTTTATAACGCCAATGCTTCCATAAATGTATCCTAACAAAAAGTGAAATTACATTAAACATATGAACATGTATCAATAATGACGTAAGCACTTTATGGAGCAATTTTCAACCTACATGGTAAAATAGAAAAAATATATAAATAATAGGAAAAATCATATTAAACAAGATATATAGGAAACCAAAAGGAATATATTCATGTGTTGTATGAACTACGAATCTTAATATATTATTGTATCTTGATACTTTTGCCTAAATATCTGATTCATGCATATATTACTTATTGTGGATATTTATCTCTAATTGTCATGGAAGCAGTGTGTTTTCATATTGCAACATTACATTTTTATACTAGGAAGTGATATGTAGGAGGAAGTCCCAGAGGAAAAATAATATTTAAAATGGATGTAGGAGAGAGAAGATGGTGGGGAAAATGAGGATTATGGTATCATAAAGTGTAACTTTTAAGATTACCTCATGATAATTACTTTTGCTTCTTGAATGAAGAATAAATAGGGAATTGGAAATAACGTAGAGAAAGTGTTTAAGATTGTTTTACTGAAGCCGGAAAAGTTGTATTTGACATGAGTTTTTATGTTTCTATTCTATCAACCAATCACCATAAATACGATGTCCATTTTATATGATGCATCCTATAAAAATATAATAGGATTCAATAGAATTCTGTTATATTGTATATGTGGCATTTTTTTCTCTTTAATTTTTTAGGGAGTCTGGTTTTGAATAAGAGTGAGAAGGAGATATATACATCATATACTACGGCTATCCCATAAATAGGAGTCACAAATGAGGGATTGGGATGAAAAATATTGGGTTGCAAATATATACCATTCATGTAATGATTTATTTGTTAAGCATATTTCTCTGGTCTGATATCCTGCATGATCAGAAATGAATGCACAAGTGATGAAAAGTATTGGTCACATGAGATCCAATTAACTAAGATGTATAGATTCGTGTTTATACAATCACATTAAGTAATAGAGTATAGAATATATAATACAGAAAATAGATTACATACCGAGCGTGAGAGATATAAAAATAAAGTAGAGGATGAATTTATGTCGAAAGAGGAAGTTATAAGAGGATGTGTGTTGCTAGAACAGGAAGGAAACACATTTTGGTCACGGTAAACGTCACATCAAACAACATCTCATTGTCCAATGTGGATGGAAAAATTAGATTGGAGAGAGAACTCGAAGTCAGTCGATGAAAGGAGCAATAGCCAGCCAACCAGTTAGCAAGTTCTCACCAGGACGCCTTCCAGGACAGCACATTATCTTTGCATCAAACCTTCCGGAGCAACGACGATTTGAATCTGCACCCCACACTGCAACGATGACTTGAATCTACACCCCACATTGTATGCCACTGTGTTGACGGAGGCCAATGGTGTAGGCATGTCAGGGAGAAGGATGCAGGTAAAGTATAAGGAACGTCTGTTTCGATTCGGCCTGGTGTGTGTACGGTCTGCCTCCGTTTCCACCTATATCATCATCACTGCCCGACAATCATCCTCTGCCTCTGCAATCACACCTACTTCCCAGCCATCCCCGTCTTACAAAAACAACTATCGGCTATGGCAACCACCAAGCAGTTCTTCTCTCCCAGCGCCACTGATGGGCTTCCCGGCCGCACGA
Organism: Alisma plantago-aquatica; assembly: GCA_963693085.1. Classification (NCBI taxonomy): domain Eukaryota; kingdom Viridiplantae; phylum Streptophyta; class Magnoliopsida; order Alismatales; family Alismataceae; genus Alisma; species Alisma plantago-aquatica. The sequence goes on from OY856411.1 coordinate 862,850,962, forward strand.
AGGCCGCCTCCTATGACTATCTATCATTTCCAGTATGAAATGAGTCACTGGCCCTAGAACGGGAATATCATCTCTGAAATCAGAAATAATAGGTGTAAAGGTGACTATATTAAAAAATAAAGCTAATACCTTCGTCCATGAGCCTAACGTCCACGAATACAACTGCTAACTCAAGACTAGTTGGATAATGATTAGATAAAGCAGGGAAGAGGGCCGACTGAGTCACTTAGGCACTTGTACTTGTATCTACCTGCAAAAGTCGACCAATTTAATTGTGCTCTTGCGATGAGGATTCAGGGTGACCAGGTAGTTTCTGGGTGTTTTTGGATTGCAGGAGTGTGATTAGTTGGAGGATGATGACTCTTATGTGGAGGAGATCGAGTCCATTATGTGTGCCATGGGAAGCATGATGGCCACAAATCCTGGTGCCAATATACTAGTTTCAAAGTGGAGGCCGCGGAGATGATGAAAGAGGTTGATATGAAAGGGAACAACGTGGGAATGTGGAGATGGTGAGAGATGGATCGTGAAGTTGTTGTAAGTTGTTACAGAGGATAAGCACCAAAAATATGGTTATCGCCAAAAACGTGGTTATGGGTGAGAGAGAGAAGGGTGTGGTGAATTCAAATTCAAATGTGAGAGAGTTCAAAAAGAGTGAGTTTCGGTTTTTCAAACTAAATCATTTTTTTCTAGTAAAAAAAGTTGAAAAAACGTGAGAGCAGCTTGAGTGAAGGAGAGTGCAAGCTTTTGCCACGTTGGTAAAACCGTGGTATATGATTGGTCAATATGACTTTGGGTGGGTGTATTTGAACTGCCTGCAAAACTCGCTCTTTTTATAGTAGTATAGATTAAGAGGTATAGATGCAAAGAGGTTTGGTGGGCCAAACCCTTACAAATAAGTTTTAAACTTAATGTTGGGGGATGACATTTGGAGGAATAATAAGGAAAATCATGTGTGATCGGGTCGTGCATAGGGGGAGCCATTAGAGTTCATCTAGTAACAACTATGGTTTGTTTAATAGGACCATCCTTAGATTATGATAACCTAGGGTGTTGCATTAAAGATTTGGAGTTGGGCTTAGAGTTCTGCATCAGTATGAGGCTTGGGCAGGTTGATTGAGTGTGACAACCAGGCGTTGATATTAGTTTTAGGAGGGGCTACCATGCCTCCTTGAAGACACAAATATTAGATAGACATATCTAAAACCATTATTGTTGAGAATAAGTGAAAGTGTCACTTGATTCACAAAGAAGTGAATAGATTGGCACACATATTTGTAGAATAGGGTATTGGGTTGGTTGTACCATATAGTTTTTTATATTTATCCAAGATGCCACCATCTATTGCAGGGGTCTATAGGATGGAAGGGCTTGGTATCTCCTATCTGACTAGGGAGTTAAGTGGCTCATGTAATACTTTTTTATAGTTAGTACACATAGTTCCTTTTTGTGCAGAGATACACACCTTTATTGTGGAGATACAATACATGTTTTTTTAGTTTTTTTTTCTGGTCTTAGGGAGTAGATCTATCTTCAGATATAGCTAGCCTATCTGATCTTGAGAGTTTAAGGGTTTCCTTTTGTATTTCCCTTTGATCCTTGCCCAGAGAGAATGTGATGAATAGAAATCCTCCATTTTAACTAAAAAAAGAGAGTTGAGAGTGGAAGTGTCCGTGTACATCTGTATAGCCTTATCATCATATACCATAACATAATCAGAGGGTATTATAATATTATCATAGCACCAGAAGGTATAATATTTGAGGATGACATTTAATATCTATGTTATGTACTTAACAAGCTTCTATCCCATGTATGACATAGGGTCAAATCCTTATTAGAGTTTGTCCTTTTATGACATTTCATCCTAATATATTCTAGTTTGAGATGGTCGTAGGGGAGGAGCTACAGGGGGCAACATGGGTTTCATCCCCCATCCTGAATCTAAGAGTATACATTTATGCATATATATATATATATATATATATATATATATATATATATATATATATATATATATATATCATAGACAAACACTTTATATATAAGTTTTTTCTGTATATAAGAATATGCGAATTTCTAGATAAGTGGGCATTTTTCTCTATTTTTAAGCAAATAGCTTGGATCCAAATCCCACTCACGACATATTTTTTTATAAATTCATTTAATTTAGCCCATATTGCAAATAATACCATTTTTATCTAATTCACCTCCATCTATTGTAATTTTCTAGCCCCACCATTGGTTGGTTGGGTGTTTGGATAAAAAAAGGGCTCCACCTCTGATTCCATAACTTGAGAATCTAGAGAAGTTGGTCCTACTCTGGGTGGGATTAGAAATCCTAGTCTGGTTTATCTCTTATCTTATTCTACATCTCAATCCTCAGATATTGATGTGGCATGTATGTGTTTCTCATGTCACCAGTGGCCAACACTACCCTTCAGAAGGTAGACAACGTGCTTGACTTTGTCTGCTTCGGGGATGTCGAGAATCCGGAAGGCCTTCTCAAGACCTGTCAGCCACGGATCATCATTCATTAGATCAGCCGTACCAGCATAATTCGAAGCTCTGACTCAGCGAAGCCGCTCAAAGGTCTTCCCAATACCCGATGATTCTTCATGAGGAACCGGTGCTCTTGGAAGAGGCACATGTAATCTCTCCACCATGAGATTCATCTTTGCCATTACCTATACCATAAGGTGCTGGTAGACAGGATTCTCAAGAATGGTTGAGTCGATTTGGGGGACCTCAGGCACCCGATCTTCATGTGCATGCATACTCGCTCCATCAACTGATGTAGCAGAACTGCTCTTGGCAGCATGTTCTTCGTAATTTCCAGACATCCTTTAGCTTTATCTTCTGCTGGGGGCAGAAGGTTATTATGAGAAAATTTGGAGAAGATCATAAGAATAGACACAAACCTAGTCCTAGAACCCTGTAGACTCAGCGAACCTAGAGATCTGATACCAACCTAATATGTGACATCCCGTTATCACACAAAAAATGAAATGCCATGCGAAAACTTGTGGAACCGTCATAAACATCGTATTACCAAAAATACAGGTTAATTAAAACCGATTGTAGAAAGTAGATAAGAAATGAACTATTATATCTAGATCCACACCCTGCAAGGAAACATGTTATATAAATATACATCAACTTGACACATGTCCACGGTTCATAGGATCCAGCTGTCACTTATCCATAAAGGATGCATCACCTGTTTATATACATAACAGACCTAGCCAGGTCAACAACAGGGTAAGAAAACCATATCAACTATACATCGTGAAACCTTGTCAAAACACCTCCAAGGACCTGAGAGTACAGGGATGACTCTAGGACTCTACTACAAAACATCCATCAATAGCAGCAGCATATCCAACCTTGCCTTCTACTATTCTTCTTGCTGCTCAACTACAACCTCACGACCACCACCACATCTAGCTCGATCACCTAAAAAGGTTTTGAACCAACAGGGTGAGACACACAGTCCCAGCGAGAAACATAACCCCCACTGAAACTATAAAACATCAAAAGGGAGCTATAGCAGATAAAATAGGTAACTGATATAAGCATATTGTATATGAGAAGCATACTGAGTAGAACTAACTTGTTATAACATCTTATTGAGATATTTAGGAAGCATATGCAAAGATAATGATATGGAACATGATTCACAAAACAAGTCTAATAAGAACTTATCATAACATCTAAGGAACATGTAATTAGCTGCAAGATATAACTAGGGAAACTATACAAATAAGGCCTCAACCAATGTTTCGTGTTTTCCCTAAGTAGATATAATATACGACTAGATTACAATTTATTATGCCCTAAGGAAGTGAGTCGTACCTCTCAAATCCAACCTTCGATTGCGAAACCCAAATCCAGCGCCATACAAGGTCAATGGAAGAGCCGGACTCCATGACCTCACCTCCTTGTGGTCAGTGCACGAAAACCAAAGGAGGACCACAATCTCTTGCTTAAGTGGCCTCAGCCACACAGGGTCAGGCTACCCTTTGCCTAGCCCAACCTTGGTATAGGTATCGACACTAGAAAACTGAGCCACAGGCCTATTCACCGTGCTCCATAATCACTGAGCCATGGGCCTGTTCACCATGCTCTATCACATATCCTGAGCCATGGGCATGTTCACCATGCTCTAACCACAGTGAGCCATGGGCCTGAAACCATGCTCTAAACATGCACTACTATTTAGGGTGTAGGTGCACTCTGCATATTCAACAATATGCATTCCAGGTTAACACTTAGGAGAACCTATTTCACCATCACCAAACTCCTAACAATGATGGATCTATGTCCAGGGAAATCTACATGAAAGGTTCATCTATAATTAATTAATGCTTTTTAAGCGGATTGCAAGATTCAACCAAGTTATGTAACATGTAAACTAAAACACAAGTAAACAACATAGATCTCATTATCATGTGTTACATTGTCACTCTTATTCTCAAAGCCAACATCATCTTGATCCATTACAAGGATCCAACATTACATGTTACCACTTGGCCTCTTGCCAATCATCAAGATCCATCTCAAGGATTAACATCACTGGGACTCAGTCCCATCATCAAGGCACACATTGCCATTCCATGGGTAAAACCCATCATATATCATTGGGTTCATCATAACCCTTGATGTTCCATATTATATCATTGTCATGCCATCACCATGGCCTCATCATACAACTGGTACCTACTTGGTCAGCATAAGCATAGAGGTACAACTATCACTACTACAGAAATAGCATTCAATGTCGCTTTTCTAGGCGTCGGTTATTAAGGAAAACCGACGCCTATAATATCAGGCGTCGGTTATTTAGGCAAACTGACGTCTATATTCAAAGACCAGCCAGACACAGGTACCGCTTTGTATTCAGCATCGGCTTACTATAACCAACCGACGCCTAAAAGCACCCGCGAAATCCAATTTTCGACCGAAAAAATTTTGGGCCACATACAGCGTCGGGTTTTTAACTATTCACCGACGCCTATTTAAAATGAAATTTTGCGCGAAAAGTTCCACTTTAGGTGTCGGTTATCCTTGGATAACCGACGCTGATAATAGTTCCCGCCAACTAATTTGGGGTCGGTTTTTTACTATCAACCGACGCTGAAGATAATAGGCGTCGGTTGTTTGAAACAACCGACGCTATTTGGGAACTTAATAGCCCCGCGAAATAGAGAACTCTTCCCAAATTCTCTGTTTCATTGCGAACCTCCTGCTAGGTCTGGCGATTCTTACCGCCGGTGCTCCCCGCCGTCATTGCCCCCCTCCCTCGCGCTGCCACCGCTGTTGTTCCCCCGCGCCGCTGCTCCTCTCCTCGCCGCCGCGCCGCTCCTCTCCTCAGCTTTCCTCGCCGCCGCGCCGTTGCTCTCCTCACCGCCGGTGGCTTCTTTGGTGTTGTCCTTGCCGGCGCCGGCTGCCTGTAGGTCTCTGCTCAGGCCGCTGCTCTCCAGGCCAGGCATTCTTCCTCTTCCCTCAAGGTACTGCCTTCTTCCTCCTTCCTTCCTCCGCCATGTCCTTGAGGCTATTATTTGTATCTAGAGTTTGAATCTGTGCATGTCAGGTCTGGATAATAGGCATTTATCTATGTCCGCTAAAATTGGATATTCTTAATGGTGAGACTAAACCCTAACTTTGATATGCACTTTGAATTATCTTTTGGAAACCATGAACTCGTTCAGATGTATTCTTCATTGATATTTGAATTCCTGTTATATCTGGTATGGAACCTTTCCACCCATGATTAATAATTTTATCTTCTCATCACATCCTTCTATCACTTGAAGTTGTCCAAAATCAAATACAGTATCTTGACTTCTCTAATAAGTTCATCTTTCATTGGATACACTAGTAGTGTCTAATTTTAGTGGTGTATTCTAGTTGTTGATGCCTAATACACAAACCATATATTTTTAGTTTAGGATAAGAATGACAGCGCATGTATTTGTTGGCCTAGAAACTCGTCCAAGATTTACTCATTAGGAGTAAATCTTGGATAGTCCCCGGTTTGGGACTGTTCTTGAACACCTAATCTCACTTAGGATGTATGTTAGACCCCGATCTCACAATTTCCTCAAATCATGAGATTAGGGCATAAGATAGGACTTATATGTAACACAAAGAATACCCTTAACTTTTTTCTTTTCTTTAAAACTCTTGTTTCCCCGCATTGAACCACATAACATCTTAACAAAGGAATCTGAACATTTCTTTTACTAATCAGACTTCAATAGTAAAGGTACATGTATAAACATTCATGATGTCTCTCACACCTTATGCACATAAAACTTGCTAATTAGCATACATATCAAAAGAGGAACAATATTACACATCGTAATTACAACTCTCTCTCTCTTATCTCTTACTGAGGACCTAGAGTGACAAGGACCGACTAACTCAACTAATCTTGTACTTAACTCTTGTAGCAGATCTACACTGATGCTCTGACCATCTTCAAGTCCACGCGGTTAAACCTAAAATGTTTGAGTAGAGGGGTGAGCCTACTCGCTCAGTGAATGAGTACTTCAAAGAAATAGTCTAAGGCACTAATGTGATTACAGGTATAACTTTGAATAAACGATATGAAATTTAACAACAATAAATACTATACTGAGCAGTTCTAAAACAATATAATTGAAATAACAAAGAATGTAAATATTGCATCCAAAGAATAACTACTAGAAGACTATGCTCTAGTCTTCCTTAACTCTTTCATTTATAAGGAACTCTGTGAAACTATATGATCATATTTTAACTTATGCCCTGATCTTATGCAGTGTACTCTGCATAAGAGACTCGCAGTGCACTACGGCCACACCGTACAAGACTTAGCGACACACCCGGGAAATGCTAAGTCTGACTGCCAGCCCTATTCTGCTACAGGACCACAGGCTCTCCGGCCTCAATGCACTAACTCCGAGTGCTCTAGACTCCTCCTCTAACCTGAGTACACAGGCAGAGAGTCTCACTGGGTTACCTCCATGACTCTGCACGGATCTTGTTGCAATAACCCCTATTTTCTCCAGTGCCACAGTGACTCCGCACGGATTATTGTTGAACATTGCCTCTTTGTCCTCGTGCCACCATGACTCCGCACGGTTATTGTTGCAACATGAGTTTCACCCCTAAGAAGCAGACCTCTCAAAGGGGTTCTACGGTGTTCAGGGCACCTAAGTCTAACATTAATATTATAGATACATGTAAAACAGAAAACATAACTCATTTTACATTTCTCACAAGGCTCACACGGCCTGCCATATCATATCATATAAAACATCTTAGCTCATGTATTCAACATATACCATGTCTCAGTAACATCCCTTTCTAGGGCATGTCATATCTCATCACCTGCAATTTACGAGATATGTATTGAAATATAAGAAGCCCTGCAGTATGTAGATATCAACTCAGAGAGAACAAGCATATAAAGTTAAATGCACTAGAAACATACAATTCAACAGTTAAGTATCACCACATCTCATATCGAGACCTTTCATGTCACCATAACATGATTCATTGAACACCCTATCCTTAGGGTTTCATTTGCCTTATTCATTCATCACATGCCAACACCCTACTCTTAGGGTTTCATTCACCTCATTCACCTTTTCATTTACCTCATTCACTTGTCACATGGCTCTCATAAGGATTTCATAGGATATAAGCATTCACTAAATAAAGATTGTTTTCAACAAATCATATACAATCGATATATGTATGAAACCATGGAAATTGAACTAAATTTAGGTTTCCATGCTATTCACTGAGATATCATGCACCAAGGATAAAATTCAAATAAGGTAATCCATGAGGTACATCCTAACCACTTATAAGATTACTAGTCCTTTTCAATAAGGTTGAAACTCTAGAGATATCTCAATTAGGTTAAACCCTAATTACATCATATGGTATAAATCTGAAAAGCATTCTTACTAGGATGTGTTGTATACATTTCTGATGTGAATCTACCATCAAAGAGTCATTCAAACAGAGAAGGAATCCATATCATATCAATTTGCAACAACTTAAATTAAACGGACATTTCAGGGTTTAGAATCACATACCAAGCAATTAGGGATTTGGATGCTATAATCAAATTTCGTGCATTATACTGTTTAAAGGAAGAACCCACTCACCCTAAGGTGTGAAAACACCTCAAAACTGCAGCTCAACTCAGGGGATCTCGAACTCATATCAAATCCCTAGCAAATCTCCCAATTCTTCTTCCATTCAACTAGGAAACCTTGAAAATGAGGGATTATGAAGAAAGGGTGAGAAAAGAGGGAATTTTGACATCATCTTGGATCAAATCAGAGCATGGAAGGAATCTTGACATGAGAGAGAATATTCACCATAAAATTCTATGCAAAGGATCCAAACTTACTTGATTTCACCATTCCTCGGACCGCAAAACCCTAGGTCAGCAATTCCTCCTCTTTCTCCACTCAAGCCCTAACTCTCCCTCTCTCTCTAGATTTTTGTTTCTCTGGGGTGGATGACGAAGAATGAGAGCTGTGTGTGTGTGTGGTCGATCATATAAGTCAATTTGAGCTGCTTGGGTCAATTGCATATTGACCCAACACTCAACTTTTATTATATTGGCTGAATATTCAGTTACACAAAGTTACTATAATTTGTTTATTTCATAGATCAAACCTTCTCCAACAATTATGGGAATTTATCACGTTGTTTATAATTGATCTATAAAGCTTCAGTTAAAATTTGATATCTTTTGGAGTTACCAATAAATAATTAAAAATAGAACAGTGCACTGCTATATTGCAGTCTGCAGCAGATTCGGTCGAGTTTGTCCTGCACAGAACTCGACCGACACCCTCACTGTAGAGATCAAAAGTCATCCAAAAATTATTCCAATTTAAAAGAGTGTCTAAAACTGTGTTTTTCAAGCACAGTTAAAATTTGAGATCAATTGGATATACCAATAAAAAGATAAAATTCAATTACCACACTGCTATATAAATCTGGAAATATGATCGGTCGAGTTTGAAACTCGACCGATAAACAGGTCAGAACATTCTTCAAAAATTCTGATATTTTCCAATGTTGTTCACATTTTAGATATACAAATCATATCCAAATTTGAAGTAAATCAGAGTTACACATAAAATACTAAAAATAATTTACTGAGACACTATACTTATCAAATTTTGTGTTCATGTATCATCAAAACCCTATTTTGGGCCGATTAGGGTTTATGCTTCTCAAACCCTAATTCTCAAGACAAAAGAACATTTAGACTTCTTATCATAGTTAAAACATCCTAATTGTGTTATCGTCATTAATTAGATTTCAAGAATGATTTTTCCAATTAATCTTTGCAATTGTCTAGGTAAACCCTAGTTTACCAGTTAAGCTCAGATGGAGTCGTAACAATGTAAGTGTATAATGTGTATTGGGTTTTCGAGAAAATTTCGGTAACATTTCCCCGTTTGTTCTCTAAGTATATATGTACTTAGAGAACAGTGGGGAAATGCTGCCAAAATTTTCTCGAAAACCCAATACACATTATACACTTACTAGTGAGATTAGGTGTTCAAGGATGGGATAGGTGGTACACAACATCAAATGTGTTTGTTGGCCTAGAAACCCATCCAAGATTGACTCATTAGGAGTAAATCTTAGATAGTCCCCGGTTTGGGACTGTTCTTGAACACCTAATCTCACTTAGGATGTAAGTGTATAATGTGTATTGGGTTTTTGAGAAAATTTCGGCAGCATTTCTCCATTTGTTCTCTAAGTACATATGTACTTAGAGAACAGCGGGGAAATGCTGCCGAAATTTTCTTGAAAACCCAATACACATTATACACTTACTAGTGAGATTAGGTGTTCAAGGATGGGATAGGTGGTACACATTTATTATATATAAGAATGACATCAAATGTGTTTGTTGGCCTAGAAACTCATCCAAGATTGACTCATTAGGAGTAAATCTTGGATAGTCCCAGGTTTGGGACTGTTCTTGAACACCTAATCTCACTTAGGATGTAAGTGTATAATGTGTATTGGGTTTTCGAGAAAATTTCGGTAGCATTTCCACATTTGTTCTCTAAGTACATATGTACTTAGAGAACAGCGGGGAAATGCTGTCGAAATTTTCTTGAAAACCCAATACACATTATACACTTACTAGTGAGATTAGGTGTTCAAGGATGGGATAGGTGGTACACATTTATTATATATAAGAATGACATCACATTATACACTTAGGATGTAAGTGTATACCCTAATCTTTTCCTAATATATACTTGTTTCCTAATATATACTTGTTTTCTCTGATCATAGAATGGATAGATCATGGATGTCCATTCGTAATCGTTGCACCCCAGAGTTTATATCTGGTCTTGATCAGTTTATTAGATTTGCCGAGGAACATAGGAAAAAACCTACAGATAGGTTCTACTGTCCATGTAGGCATTGCGGTAACAACTTGAAAGTCAACACTGGTGAGGAAATCAAAAGTCATGTCATGTGCAACGGGATTGTACAAGGCTATACAGAATGGCACTGGCATGGAGAGATTTCAAAATCAAAACCAGTAGATGTCGATAGCAGTGCTTGGGTGGAAGAAGAAATTGCCTTCGATGACGTAAATGTGAACGAACCAATTCCAGCAGACATCGTTGATGCGATGCTGGATAGTTGTAGGGTAGAGCACACCGATCCACCTCCTATCTTTAGAAACATTGTGCATGATGCTGAGATACCGTTATACACAGGCTGTGCTAAGTTTACGAAGCTTAGCGCTGTGTTGAGATTGTATAAGTTGAAAGCTAACAATAGATGGAGCGACAAAAGCTTCACTTCATTGTTGACTTTATTGAAAGAAATGCTTCCTGAAGGAAACGAGCTGCCAATCTCAACATACCAGGTAAAGAAAATGGTGTGCCCAATGGGAATGGAGGCCAAGAAGATACACGCATGCCCGAATGATTGTGTATTATTTCAAAAGGACTATGTAGATTTGAAAGATTGTCCAAAATGTGGTGCGTCAAGGTATAAATTGACGACTTCGGGGGAGTCCAAAATTGGTTTCCCTGCCAAGGTGTTGTGGTATCTACCTATAATATCACGGTTTCAACGCTTGTTTGCAAATTCGAAAGATGCGAAGAATTTGAGGTGGCATGCAGATGTTAAGAAAAATAATGATGGGATCCTATGACATGTGTCTGATTCCCCACAGTGGAAGAAGATTGATCTATTGTACCCCAAATTTGGTGAAGAAGATATGAATCTAAGACTTGGGCTTTGTACAGATGGGATGAATCCGTACGGGACATTGAGCAGCCAACATAGCACTTGGCCAGTCATGCTTGTTATATACAATCTTCCTCCCTGGATTTGTATGAAAAATAAGTACGTTATGTTGTCGTTGTTGATATCGGGCCCTAAACAACCCGGAAATGATATCGATGTTTATCTTGAACCTTTGATTGATGACTTAAAGAAACTTTGGGCTGAAGGTGTGATGACCTATGATGCTTCAGCAAGAGAGACATTTCGTTTGCACGCTATGTTGTTTTGCACTGTTAATGACTTTCCAGCATATGGGAATTTGTCTGGATATAGTGTCAAAGGAGCTAAAGTGTGTCCTATATGTGAAGAAAACACTGATTCAATAAGACTAAAACATGGCGGCAAGACTGTATATCTTGGTCATCGAAGGTTTCTTTCAAAATTCCATCCATATCGTAGGAAGCACAAAGCATTCAATGGATGGAATGATGAACGGAGTGTACCTAAACCTATACCAGGGGATGTTGTTTATGCAAGAGTAAAAGACATTGTCAATGAATTTGGTAAGAAATCACAATGTAGTACGGCCACACAGAGTGACAATTCTTCATTCAAGAAGAAGTCAATATTTTGGGATCTTCCTTATTGGAGTTCTTTGACAGTCAGGCATTGTATCGATGTAATGCACGTTGAGAAAAATGTCTGTGATAGCATCATTGGTACTCTGTTAAATATACCAGGTAAGACTAAAGATGGGATAAAATATAGACTGGACCTACGTGAAATGGGAATAAGGTCAGAATTAACAGAATTACATGAAATGGGTAATAAAAGAACATACTTACCTCCCGCTTGTTACACGTTGTCTAGAAAGGAGAAGAAAACTTTTTGTGAATGCTTGGTAAATGTTAAGGTGCCAAATGGTTACTCATCCAACATCCGTAGATTGGTATTAATGAAAGATCTGTAGTTGATAGGTCTTAAATCTCATGATTGTCACACTTTAATGCAACAAATATTGCCAGTGGCAATTCGATCTATATTGCCGAAGCATGTAAGGTTTGCAATTACCAGACTTTGTTTCTTTTTCAACAGTCTATGCAGCAAAGTTATTGACCCTGATACTCTCGATAATTTGCAAAGAGAAGTGGTTGTTACCCTATGTCAGCTTGAGATGTATTTCCCTCCTTCATTCTTTGATATCATGGTACATCTTATTGTCCACTTGACTAGGGAAGTGAAAATGTTGGGACCAATTTTCTTGCATTGGATGTATCCCTTTGAACGATACATGAGCGTTTTTAAAGGTGATGTTCGAAACTGTTATCGGCCTGAAGGGAGTATTATTGAAGGTTATGTGGCGAGAGAGGTTATGGATTTTTGCAATGACTTTCTCAGTGGTAATGACACTCCTGATAATGACAAGAATATTGAGGAGGGCAAAGGAATTTTGGGATCACGGGTGAAAGTAATCAGCCGTGAGCAGTTGGAACAAGCTCACTTGTATATTTTACACAATATGGACGAAGTGAGTGTTTATATCGAGGAACATACCAATTTCATAAAGAGACAACATCCTCGAGCAAGTTCAATGTGGCTTTGTAGAGAGCATAATAAGACTTTTACTAAGTGGTTTGAAGATAAAGTCTTACATCAACTATCTCAAACACCAAATGATATTACAGAAACTATCAAATGCCTCACCTTTAAACCAAAACTGAATGTTATGTCTTATGAAGGGTTTGACATTAATGGATTCACATATTACACAAAGCGCCAAGATGATAAGAGTGTCGTCCAAAATAGTGGGGTCACTCTTCAAGCGTCGACTATGTACTTTGCAAGTGTAAAGGATAAGAGTCCACGTGAAGCTAAAATGTCATATTACGGTGTCATTGAAGACATTTGGGAGTTTGACTACATAGATTTCAAAATTCCGCTCTTTAAATGTAATTGGGTTGATAACACCAAAGGAGTTATAGTGGATGAATTGGGTTTCACTTTGGTGAACTTTGAAAAGATTGGCGAGAAGGGTGAACCATTCATATTGGCATCACAGGCGAAACAAATATTCTATATCGATGATCCTGCAAATGATAAATGGTCGGTTGTTCTTCATGGTAAAAGACAGTTCATTGAAGATCCTATAGATGAAGAAGAGTACTATGATAAGTATGATGACTCCAGTCCATTCTCAGTTGGGTTTCCAACTCCACAAAATATTGAAGCTAATGATGACTTATATGTGCGCGGAGATCACAATGAAGAATTGTTAATTGATAAAAGATCACAATTTTAGAGACATGTATGTTTATACAAATGCTAAATGTTTGCCTTTTCTAGTTAATACAAATGCTAAATGCTTGCTTTTTCTAGTTAATACAAATGCTAAATGTTTGCCTTTTTAATGACATTTTCAGATGGCTGACCATGATGAGCATGATGTCCATGATGAGCATGAAGTCCATGATGAGCATGCTGTCCATGACGAGCATGGCGAGGATACCAATGTAAGTTCTAAAAACATATCCTGTATTTCTATAAAATTCATTATCTTCTAGTTATGTCATATATCTTATATTTCTATATTGGGCTAATTCAGTGTGTTTACTTTTTTGTCAAATTTTAGGTTGATGATGCACATGTACCCACTGAAGCACTGGAGCAACTTGATGCGCAGCACCAAACACTTAACAAGAAAAGGGGCATCACTATGTTGAAGAAGTTAATAGCGCTTAGTGGCAGTGGATCCAAATTGGTTGTGGAGTTTGATAATGGAGGAAATGCAATTGGAGTGAATCGCAATAATTTTGTAAACTATCTTGGGTGTACCACTCGGAGCCATTGTGGTGTTAAGTATGATAATTGGCATAAAGTTCCTTAGGGGAAAAAAGACTTGATATGGAAGGATTTATGCGTGAGTTATTATTATTTGCAATTCTATTTTGTAGATTACAAATTCTATTATTTGCAATTCTATTTTGGATACTAGTTAATAACATTTCTATTTTACAGAATCTGTTTGCATTGGATGAGAAGTTGCATCGTAAAAGTGTGATGCAACATGCTAGAAAGATGCTTAGGAATTATAGGACAAATCTGAACAGAGAATACATAAAGAGGGTGATAAGAAAAAGAAGTCAGCCCTTGAACAATGGAACTTCTTGGACAAAGAAGATTGGGACAATTTTGTTGCTTCAAGAAAATCTGAAGAATTCAAGGTATTAGGTGTCACTCCCAATTTAATTAATATACATTGTATTCACCTATTCAAGATTAACATTTAGTGATACTAACCAAATCATTAATGTGCATACTAACTAGGCCCTCAGTGACGCACAAAAAGCAAGGCGTGCACTGAATGTGCATGACCACACTATGGGTCCAAAAGGCTATGCAAGCGTTCGCCAAAGACTACATGCGGAGTCTGCGGCTACTCAGCAGTCTGCTCCTACTCAGGAGTCTGCTCCTACTCAGGAGTCTGCCACACCCATGCCTCGCCATGATATCTGGATAGCTGGGAGGCAAAACAAGAAGGGTGAAATAAAGAAGCCCATAACTGCTGAGGTGGCTGCGAAAATGGTAAAATACAACTCTTAGAGAAATCGTTTGAATGTTGATTATTTGTGGTGTTAACTTACCAATTTCTGTTGATGGTGATTAGCGGGAGCTGCACGAGCAGAGGAAACAAGGCACGTTCATCCCTCAGGGCACAAGGAATGAATTGACAGTTGCTCTGGGTAACCCAGAGCATCCTGGACGTGTTAGGGGTGCAGGCGCTGGTGTGGGCATCAAAGCATTCTTTGAGCCATCCCAGCACAAACCCAGAGCGGGACTTTCTCAAGAAGAGGTAACCTATTCTTTTTTTAGAATGTTACTGCAAAAGAAAATTCAATAATAAGAAGCTAATGTTTCTTTTATCCATGTATAGGAGAATAAGAGAGTCGAGGATATAGTTGCTAAGAAGGTCAACGATGTAGTTGCTGAGAAGGTCAAGGAAGAATTGCTGCGGTGGCAGGCATCTCAGGCTTCCAATCAGCCTATGGCGACCCACTCTTCTCCTGATGCACAGACTGCGAGTAATCCTGGAGACCCATCGCCTAACACGTCTGCTGTAAGTATTGTTTATGACATTGTAGCTAGTCTTTTCAAGATGATATGTTTTCAAGATGATATGTATATATGTATAACATTCTTTATGTAAATTTGTAGGCATTGAAGCCATGCCGCTTAAGAATACAAGATTATGTTGTTGCAGAGGCGCAGGCTTACCTGTCCCTTCCTGGGGAAAGGTTTCACGGGACTCCAATGCCACAGGGCTACGTTCGTGTGGGCCCATTACATGTGTTACCCGATTGGAGGGAAGCTACATTGCCATATCCCCACCCGGATATTGATACACTTGCTGAGGCAGAAGGCGGGGTCATATTGTGGCCCAAAGCAGATGTCGTCTACACTACTAAAATTGTAAGATAAATTTACATTGATTTAGACTGTAAATGTGTATATATGATGTCAACTGATCTGAAATTATATATACATGTTAAAAAGAAGACACCAGGAGCACCTAGGCCTCCACCTCCACTTCCCACATTACCAACTTGGGTTCCAACTGACCTAACATACCCGTTAGGTCCTGCTTGTAGGGGAATGGCATGTTGGCTACGGGCACATAATATACATTGCCCGATAATTGTTTCTTTAGATGCAGATTATGCAGGTCAATCATACGATAGCTCTTTATTTATACAAGATATTATTGAGCTGTTTATGTATGATTGGCTGAATACATCAATGATAGAGACATGGATAAGGTGAGATCTTGTTTATACATCCATATACCTTGTGTAAGATCCGGTGATCTGGTTTCTTATATATTAATCCATACGTAATACATGTTTTGCAGCTACTTAGTCGAAGATCATTGCAAACAATTTGCATTTGATCATGTGGGATTTTTGATTCCATCATTGATTAGTATGGTAGCTAAAGACCCTGATAATGTTCAACAATATTGTATAGATGCTTTTACAATTTTTGGTCAGCAAAAGAAGACGATAATAATAGCTCCATTCAATGTCAAGTAAGTTTACTTTATTTATAATTTGGACTTAAGAAAATTCCATTTTTATTGTGCATTTTGAGTTATTAATTGTTAACTTTTTACCTCTAGCGGTAAACATTGGGAGTTGCTAGTTATTGTCCCCGGGACGTTCACTGTTTATTATCTAGATCCCGCGGGAAGTACATTAAACACTAAAATTGGACACGTAATGAGAATGCCATTATTCTGGTGAGAAATATTTCATTTTTGTATCTGTTAACATATGTTATTACATTACTATTTACTTATGTAATTTACTGTGTTATATTAACATGTAGGGGTTTAGATGCATTCAAAAAGGTTGGAGGAACGGTCCCAAGGAAAAAGAACCAGCCAATAAATTGGCAGAACGTACAAGTAAGTTCTCGACTCCAATGTATATATTATTGATGTGAATTGTGCTTAATTAGTTGTATTATTTTGTATGTTTCAATTTATAGTACGCTACACAAGACAATGGCTGGGCATGCGCATACTATGTGATGTGATTTATGTAGATGATTATCAAACATGCCGCATTGGACATCGATACCATACATGAGATATTATATATAGTCTCATTAGTTAGTATGAAATATATCAATCTTATTTTTATATTATTACTTATATATACATCATTCTCTTTGCAGGTGTTTAAAACTGACAACACTATAGGTAAACGCTTAAAAAATATACATGCTCCATATACGATGGAAGCATTAAATGAAATAAGAGAAGCATGGGCAAAAGCCATACAAGCAGTGGCAACTGTAAGATATAATTGGGATGTTGATAGCGATAATGAATGATACTTTGTAAATGAATATTTCTAAATGTTAATACATGTATTTGAATGTTTCTATATGTGTGAATGTGAGAATTGAATTGATGTCTAAATGTATCTACTTGTGTGAAATTTTCCTTGGGACTTTTGCAGGTTTGTGGCCTGTTTGTAGGCTGATATCAATGGATGTCGTAAACCTACAGTTCAGAAAACTGAACTATAGGTTCTCATCCTGCTGACCAGCCATAGCAGGCCTGCAAACTGATATGAAAAAAAATAGATATAGGCGTCGGTTATTTATAGAAAACCGTCAGCAAAGACCTATAGTGTCGAGTTTCTGACCAAAACCGACGCCTAATGTGGCAACAACCATACTGGAAATGGTGTCGGCTGTTCGTGTCAAACTGACGCCTATTTAACATATAGGCGTCAGTCTTTTAGTAGATAACTGACGCCAAACTGGTTCGCCCCACAGAAAACAGCGTCATCTAGGACACTTTCTGCGTCGGTTACCAAGTAAACACCGACGCTATAGTCCATATAGGCGTCGGTCTTTTAGTAGATAACCGACGCAGAATGTGTCCTAGATGATGTCGTTTTCTGTGGCGCGAACCCTTTTGGCGTCGGTTAGCTACTAAAAGACCGATGCCTATATGGACTATAGCGTCAGTTAAAAAACTGACGCCGAAGTGTTTGACCTTTAGCGGCGCCCACATAGGCGTCGCTCAGAAACTGACGCCAAAGGGGGTTAAACAACCGACGCCAAAGGCTGTTTCTGTAGTAGTGTATACTCATACAAGGAACATCTTAAACTTATTGCATATATCAAGAGAGATGTAATTATGCTATTGGATGAGCATATCTATGCATGACATTATCATATATAACTTTTCAATCAAGCATTAGGGTTACCAATCGAACACAAAGTACAACCCTCACTATAGGTGTATCGGGTAAGGGACAACCTTCACCAAAGGCATCTCGGGTAAGGGATATCATTCACCAAAGGCATAGTGTCTCTCACCAAAGAGTGTGACGTCCAACACTATATCGGTTAAGCATGCAACTCATCACCACATGTTGTATCGGCCAGCATCCAACTAGAAGATATCGACCAAGGAAGAAGGTAAGCTTCCTAACACCTAAGGCAGCAGACCCTAATGTCCACTTCATATTGCCCAAGCCACTAAGGCACCATGTCGGGCATAACCATAATTTGCAATGCATAAACAACACCTATGTCGCCCATCCAAATCAACACAACATACACAAGCCATATTGTCTAGCTAAAAGGTCAGCAGGCATCCTACCATGCGACGTTGTGTCGTGCTACGAGCAACGCCCTGAGACGGGCAACGTCGTGACGGGCAACACACCTTTATGGGGTGACGGGCAGCACTACCTAAAAGGGTATCGTGCAAGGAAGAAACCACGTCTAACACCCAACTCAAATGCTTAACGCTCAAGAGGATCACCTCACAAGAGGGGAAACGGCCAAGGGATACAACCCTAGCAACAAGGTCGTCACAACATAAGCATCCATATCGGGCAAGGTATCATCCAGCAAGGTGTCGGGAAACACCATCCAAGAGGATGTTGTGCAAGGCCCCAACATGCCATGTCGCCCAAAACAGACCACCTAACGCCTAAGGAACATCCCTGTCAGCCAAAAGCATATCGTCCAACGACACCCTAGGAGAGGGATTTCGGGCAAGGGTCCAAAGGTCAAGACAGGTTGGTCATCTTCAACCTCAAGAATGCCACCAAAAAACCCTAATAGATCAAGAGAGTTGGCTCACCTTTCAACAACCAAGTGAAAGGGGTTTTGCACAACTTCCATCACATATCAGGAAGCAAGGTGGGTCATCATCATATCGGACAACCCTCCAACCTCAACTAGGTCAACACCAACCAAAGGCTCACCTCTAAAGTCCATGGTGAGAGAGGGGTATTGCCCAAGAAACTAGATTATAGACTCACCTCTCAACAACCAAGTGAGAAAGGGGTTTTCTCCACACAACTAGAGCTTAAGCTCACCTCTCAAAACCAAAGAGAGAAAGGGATTTTGCCCCAAGAACACACCACACGCACCATGGAATTAGGAAGCCCTAGGCTCACCTCTCAACAACTAAAAGAGAGGGGTTTTGCCCCAAGAACCCTAACCCCATGGTTTAGCCAACAAGGTTCAATAACACATCTAAACAACATAACCATGTCATCATATCCCACAACGTCAAGGGTACATACTAGAGCAAAGATATTACTAACAAGATAAGCATGGCCGATCAAGATAGCATATAAACAAGCAACATGAAGAGAAGGTAATATAGCTAGGGTAGGAGTTATGTAACCCATCTTAAGCACAAACTCTAAGATCCAAGCACCACCTTTGACCACCACAAGAGAAGAAGGGAACCTATCACCTCCATGGCCGAACAAGCAAGGAAGAAGGTGGTACCAAGGAAAGAGAGAAAGATACTCACCATAAGAGAAGAAAGAACAAGGCACACTCTAGGGTTTCAGCTACCACTAGAGGAAGAAGAAGACTCCACCAAGGATATCGGCTAAGACACCAACTGTATCGGCCACCACTCTTACTGTATCGGCCACCACTCCCTCTTCTCTTCTACTAGTTCGGCCACCAAAGGAAAAGGGAGCAACTAAGGGTACCAAAGAGGCCTAGCAAGAAAGAAGGTTTGCTTATATACTAAGGGGTGAAGGGGGGGAGCAAGGCAAGGTGGCACCCGACCATAGCACACTTGTCCAAGGGTTATGCCACATGCTAGCACCCCAAACCACTTGTCCATGACTTTCCACCCATTAGCAAAGCAACAACCACATGTCCAAAGATGGTGAAACAAACGAGGCTAGGTCAAGAGGGTGTGTGTCACCCAACATGGAAACCGACAAACCATGGCTGATATACAGCTTGCCCGATACAAGCAAACACTCCTGGCCGATACACCAAGGTCCATCCTGATACAAGCTCCAACAAGGCTCAACACAACTCAAAAAAGGCTCAATAAAGCCCAAAGCTACTCAAGCAAAGAGCCCAACCCATCCTCTCAACCCTAGAGGATGCAAGGAGAGAGAAAGACATCTCTCAAGGTGACAAACTTGGGTAATTTGTAAGTTGCACCTCAACCTCTCAACAAAGCACAAACAAGCCCTAATCACAACTCATGTGATTAGCAAACATCTAAACACAAGGTTTAAGCAAAGCAAACAAGGTAAGCCCAAAATGGAGGTCAGGGTCCTTACAAGCCATAAACCCCTACAAAAGGATTTCGTCCCCGAAATCCAAAGAGAAAAGAGAGGGATACTTCCTCCTCATCTCTTCCTTGAGCTCCCACATAGCTTCCTCAATGCCACGATGATGCCAAAAACCTTCACAAGAACCAGGTCCTTCCTCTTCAGCTTCTTCACTCTTCTGTCAAGGATCAACACTGGACCTTCCTCGTAGGTCACATCTTCATCAAGCTCAACCTCAACTGGTTGTATCACTATCTTTGTGCCTGGATGACTTTTCTTCAGCATACTGACATGGAACACTGGATGCAACCTATGCAACTCTGGCGGTAGCTCTAACTTATAAGGCACTCTGCCAACACATGCTATCACCGGATATGGCCCCATATACTTGGGAGCCAACTTGCCTTTTCGGCCAAACCTCAACATGCCTTTCCATGGAGAGACCTTGAGATACACCTTGTCTCCCACCTAGAACTCTAGAGGTCATCGACAATTATCTTCATACGACTTCTGTCTATCATGTGCCACTTTCAACTATTGTTGTATCACCTTGATCTTCTCTGTCGTTTGATGTACTAACTCAGGACCCAAAAGTTGATACTCGCCAGACTCATACTGTAACATCCCTGACCTGGGTTATGTACTAACCCTAGGTTTTTTGCCTAATAAAGTTTATTATATGCTTGTTCTTATCTTTTGAAAAGTAATTAAGGCTTTTGAGGAACTTATATTTCAATTTCAGTCCTTTTTGAATAATGTTGAAACATTGTTTTGTTACTTTTGGGCTAAAGTGCAAATTACCCAAGTTGAGGGTTTAACTTGAAAATTGCGCATGATAAGATGTTCCTTTGATGTTGTTACATCATAAGAACGAATATGATGCAGTGGTATGGTTTCCACAAGCCTGGGCATCAAGATAAAGCTTGTAGAGCAATCCTTGTGCATCAAAACCTAGTTTTGGTGTAATGTGCAATTTACCCAAAACTTAGGGTTCAATATGCAAAATATCACCTCTAGAGGGTCTCTCATGTTTCTTGGCATCAATTAGAGCAAAGAAAATTAGAGGGGCACCTCATTTGAATTTTCATGGAGGAGAGAGAATCTTGACATTAAAATAATCAAGATTTAAGCATATATGGAGCTTTAATTTAATTAATGCAAAAAGAAATAAATTAATTGAGGAGCCCTTCAACCAAAAGTTGAAGGATGTGTTTGCAATAAGTTGGACGAGCTTGTTCTTTGCTTGGACACAAAAAGATCTTGGTTGAGTGGAAGCCCACTTACATTAATATAATAAAAAGTAATATCCACTAAAGGTTGGATATTAATATAAAACTCTTTAAGGTGCTTAATTCCTTTTCCATTAATCTTTGGATAATGGAGAGGTTTGCAAGAGAATTAAGGTGGATTCTTGGCCAAGAAATGGAGGGGAATTTGGTGGAAATAATTTTGGATTTTAAAGAAAACAACTCTTTTTCTTTTTCCTTGAAAATCCATATACATATCCTTTTTCCAATACACTTAAGGATCATTTCCTCAGTTTTCCTCTTCTCACTTTGCTTTGGACGACCAAGGAAGATCTCAGGAGCAGGAGAAAGATGACCACAACCTGTTGGTAAGTTTTGATCATCTTCTACCTCGGATTCATGGTGAAAACCCTAAAGCAATGCTTGATTATTGGTTTTCTTCACCCGATTTCCATTCCTAGCCAACTTGCTCATCCAAAAGCTCAAGAACGGACCTTGGACAGTTGCTGGAACTCCATCCACCATTTGAGACGTAGAGCTTGGAGCTTGGGATCAGTTTTAGAGGTAGGTTTTATAACTCTAACCCTTAAGCATTGCTAATGTATCCTTTAATAATCGTTGGCTACTTTTCTTCTTTTGATACCCTTTTGAGTTCTTGCTAAAACTTCTGTGAAGAACATCAACTGTTCTTGGATACACGAAGGAAGAAGATGATGACATCACCTTATATGATTATCCAAAGAACTACTTTACTAAACGGTCTTATGTTTGTTGCTCAAACGGTTTCCCAAATTGTTTGGGAGTAAACGGTTTCAAACCGTTTGGAATGAAACAGTTTCATCAAACT
The DNA here is from genome assembly GCA_963693085.1 of Alisma plantago-aquatica. NCBI lineage: Eukaryota > Viridiplantae > Streptophyta > Magnoliopsida > Alismatales > Alismataceae > Alisma > Alisma plantago-aquatica. The sequence continues at coordinate 862,873,461 of OY856411.1, forward strand.
GCATGGAGGGAAACAATTTCAAACTGTTTGGTGGTATTAACCAGCGTTGACTATTTGGAGATCTATTGAAAATGATCTAGGTTAATGATCCACTAATAATTGTTGATTAACTCCAATTGGTTCACTAGTTGAAGGTCAATCAATCACCAAAACCCTAATCGGGTTGAGTGTTGATTTGATAAGTGATTGAGTTTGAAACCTGGGTTGATTGACCCAAACGGTTTCAAAACCATTTGGGGATCACCCAAACGGTCTCAAGACTGTTTGGTGATCACCCAAGACCGTTTGGAGGTCTAGGGTTATGTATGGTTGAGCAATTGAAGATCCAAAGGCATTAAGTTGAAGTATAATCAATTGTTGATTTGGTGATCAATCCAATGATCCAAACCCTAATTGAATGACTTGGATTTGAGTGATGAGATGGGAAAATGGTCTCAAGACCGTTTGGAGGTCATCCAAATGACCTCAAGACCGTTTGGGGTCAGGACATGTTCAATTTGGATGATGGTCCAATAGTTTTAAAGCAACTAGACTCATATTGATTAATGTTGAAGGATCATCGATTCCAAACCCTAATCCAATTGATTAAAACCCTAATTGATGATCAATTGAGGGTCAAATCAGTTGAAGGGTGACCTAATTAACTCAATTGAAGTATGGTGATAGGTCCAATTGAAGATTGGTTACATGAATTCAATGATTGAAGGAATCAACATTGAGAACCCTAAATCAATTTGATAGGTTAAGACCATAATTGGTCCATGCGGTTTTGAGGAGGTTTGGACCAAATGGTATCAAGACCATTTGGGACCAAACGATCCCAAACCGGTTGAGTTCATGCGGTTTCAAAAAGGTACTTTAGCAAATGGTCTCAAAAGTCAACTTTGGCAAACAGTCTACACTACCTACTTTACTAAACGATTTCAAAGGTTACTTTACCAAACGGTTTCAGTGGTTTGTGCAATACCATTTGGAGGTCTAAACGGTCTTAGACTGTTTGGAGGTTTTTATTGCAATACCGTTTGAGGTCTGTTTTTGTCAAGACCGTTTGGGGTCTATGTGACCAAGACCGTTTGGTGGATAACTAACTAAAACCGCATGGGTACTTAAAGTGGTTAAAGGACAAATTGGTTAATGGATTAATACATGATGTAATCAAAGATGATTATAGGAATTGTATCTTAATGAGATAAGGTGATTACTATCCTTGAATGATTAAGCCTTGATTATTATGACATAACCCAAATGTCAATTCTCTTTCATGTTGAGTTGACTTAGCTTAATCAAGGCAGATGTAAGCATCATCTTATAGAAGATGAGAGAGAAGACTTTCTACATGAATGTTAATTATGTAATAGACTCTCATTAAGGATGAATGTCTAATTAGGGTATGATCCATGATAGTGAGATCATGAAACCCTAATTATGATGGTTAAGGAGTTATAACCCTAATTAAGGGCATGAATAGGTCAAATTCTAATATATGATGATGACATGACCTTAATTCATGGTAATGACATGAGAAACCTTAATTCAAGATACTTTGATGTTCACTCCTACTTGGGGTGAATAGTAAACCCTAACTATGGGATGTTAATGATAAACCCTAATCAAGGGTGATGTGATGTGAATAGTAAACCCTAATCAAGGGTGATGCGATGTGAATAGTAAACCCTAATTCCTAATAAGGTAAATGGAAGTGTGAAACCCTAATTCTGGGTTATACTTTATAGCATGAATCTCTAAGGTTGGATAATGAAATGATGAGTCATTAATCCTAATTGAGCTAAGGGGATGATTAACCCTAATTGAATTGAAAAGGGAAACCCTAACCCTAGTAAGGGCATAGTGGTGTATTCCTTGATTAAAGATAATATAGTTGTTTTACATTGTACTGATATGAAATTGATGTACCTGTTATCATCTGTACTAATCATGCAGGTTTTATGAGATATTGAACATAGCCAGGTATGAGCTATGATGCTTTGTTTATTGAAAGTATTGTATGAGCTTTGTAAGCAATGATATGCTATGTTGCCTAGTGAGAGGTAACAGAAGAGATTAATAAGTTGTAAGAGCCATGTGAAATACCTGCATTGCAATTATCATGTTTACACTATCAAATGACTTGATGGAATCATGTTACCTGTTAAAGTGGTAACAAGTATATTGATGTTTTAAGGGTTTGAATACCCATATTCTTGAATCATGATGATTAGATGATAAGGGATTGAATTCCCAAAGCTATTAAAGCTGTGAGATGAACTTGATAGAAATAGTACTCATTCTTTATAGTAATTGTTATAAAGGTTTATGTTTGAAAACATGCCTGATGCTAAAAGAATGCTGTAATGTACTTAAATAATCAAGTGAAATGATATCATGTAGAGCCCTGACCATAGACCCATCATCGTCAGTAGTTTGGTGATGGTGAAACAGGTTTTCCTAAGGGAACTCCTGGAGAGCATACTTTTGAGTATGTGGGGGTAAAGGACGCGAATATCCTTACGCCCTAATGGAGGAATTGATGTGAGATAAACATTAAATCTCTCAATCCTTCATTATATGTATATGCCAGGATGATGTACCACTAATCTCCCGATGATGATGTTAATGACGAATCGAGGTGAGATAAACAAGAAATCTCTCGATTGCGAAGAGAGTACAACATGCCACTGTAAGTTGCCAGTATACCCTAGAAAGGTATATAAATGGCAAAGACACAAGATGTCCTGCATGTTGTTCCTCACACTGACTAAGGAGGATGAGGTCATAGAAATCCGGCTCTTCTATTGACCTATGTATGGTACCGATTTCAATTTCGTAATGGTCGGTTGGAGTATGAGCGATATACCTCATCTCCTCATGGCATAAGTATGTTTGTAAAATGTAATCAGTCGAGTAGCATATTTGCTTAGGGTTGAATTACGAGAATCAATGATTGATGATACATTGTCTAATATGTCCTAGTTGAATAAATGATATACATGTTCTTCATATTCCTTATTGAATAAATAACTTCCAGCAAGGTTTCAGGCATCACCATCCAAGAGGATGTCATGCAAGGCCCCAACATGCCATGTCGCCCAACATAGACCACCTAACGCCCAAGGCACATCCCTTTCGACCAAAAGCATATCGTCCAACAACACAGTAGGAGAGGGATATCGAGCAAGGGTCCAAAGGTCAAGACAGGTTGGTCATCTTCAACCTCAAGACTGCCACCAAGAAACCCTAATAGGCCAAGAGAGTTGGCTCACCTCTCAACAACCAAGTGAGAGGGTTTTTGCACAACTTCCATCACATATCAGGCAACAAGGTGGGTCGTCACCATATCGACCAACCCTCCAACCTAAACTAGGTCAACACCAACCAAAGGCTCACCTCTCAAGTCCATGGTGAGAGAGGGGTATTGCCCAAGCAACTAGAGTATAGACTCACCTTTCAACAACCAAGTGAGAAAGGGGTTTTGCCCACACAACTAGAGCTTAAGCTCACCTCTCAAAACCAAAGAGAGAAAGGGATTTTTTCCCAAGAACACACCACATGCACCATGGAATTAGGAAGCCCTAGTCTCACCTCTCAAAAACTAAGAGAGATGGGTTTTACCCAAAGAACCCTAACCCAATGGTTCAGCCAACAAGGTTCAAGAACACATCTAAACAACATAACCATGTCATCATATCCCACAACATCAAGGGTACATACTAGAGCAAAGATATTACTAATAAGATAAACATGGCCAATCAAGATAGCATATAAACAAGCAACATGAAGAGAAGGTAATATAGCTAGGGTAGGAGTTATGTAACCCGCCTTAAGCACAAAATCCAAGCTCCAAGCTCCAAAGTTCCAAGAACCACCTTCGGCCACCACAAGAGAAGAAGGGAACCTATCACCTCCATGGACAAACAAGCAAGGAAAAAGGTGGTACCAATGAAAGAGAGAAATATACTACCCATAAGAGAATAAAGAGCAAGGCACACTCTAGGGTTTCGGCCACCACTAGAGAAAGAAGAAGACTCCACCAAGGATATCAGCCAAGGCACCAACTGTATCAACCACCACTCTTGCTGTATCGGCCACCACTCCCTCTTCTCTTCTCCTAGATCGGCCACCAAAGAAAAAGGGAGCAACTAAGGGTACTAAAGAGGCCTAGCAAGCAAGAAGGTTTGCTTATATACTAATGGGTGAAGGGGAAGAGCAAGGCAAGGTGGCACCCGACCATAGCACACTTGTCCAAGGGTTATGCCACATGCTAGCACCCCAAACCACTTGTCTATGATTTGCCACCCATTAGCAAAGCAAATACCACATGTCCAAAGATGGTGACACAAACGAGGCTAGGTCAAGAGGGTGTGTGTTGCCCAACATGGCAACCGACACACCATGGCTGATACACAACTTTCCTGATACAAGCAAACACTCCTAGCCGATACACCAAGGTTCATCCCGATACAAGCTCCAACAAGGCGCAACACAACTCAAACAAGGCTCAAAAAAGCCCAAAGCTACTCAAGCAAAGATCCAAACCCATCCTCTCAACCCTAGAGGATGTAAGGAGAGAGAAAGACATCTCTCAAGGTGACAAACTTGGGTAATTTGCAATTCGCACCTCAACCTCTTAACAAAGCACAAACAAGCCATAATCACAACTCAGGTGATTAGCAAACATCTAAACACAAGGTTTAGGCAAAGCAAATAGGGTAAGCCTAAAATAGAGGTGAGGGTCCTTACAAGCCATAAACCCCTACAAAAGGATTTTGTCCCCGAAATCTGAAGAGAAAAGCAAGGGATACTTCCTCCCCATCTCTTCCTCGAGCTCCCACATGGCTTCCTTAATGCCACGATGATGCCAAAGAACCTTCACATGAACCAGGTCCTTCCTCTTCAGCTTCTTCACTCTTCTATCAAGGATCAACACTGGACCTTCCTCGTAGGTCACATCTTCATCAAACTCAACCTCAACTGGATATATCACTGTCTCTGCACTTGGATGACTTTTCTTCAGCATACTGACATGGAACACTGGATGCAACCTGTGCAACTCTAGCAGTAGCTCTAACTTGTAAGCCACTCTGCCAACATGTGCTATCACCAGATATGGCCCCATATACCTGGGAGCCAACTTGCCTTTTTGGCCAAACCTCAACACACCTTTCCATGGAGAGACCTTGAGATACACCTTGTCTCCCACCTGGAACTCTAGAGGTCATTGGAGATTATCTGCATACGACTTCTGTCTATCCTGTGTCGCTTTCAACTATTGCTGTATCACCTTGATCTTCTCTATCGTCTACTGTACTAACTCAGGACCCAAAAGATGATACTCGCCAGACTCATACCAACATAAAGGATATTTGCACTTCCTGCCATATAAAACCTCATAAGGTGTCATTTCGATACTCCGTTGATAACTTTTGTTGTAGGAAAACTCTATCAAACTGAGATGCATGTCCCAACTGCCTAGGAACTACAAAACACAAGCTCGGAGAAGATCCTCCAAAGTCTGAATAGTCCTTTCAGACTGTCCATCAGTTTGTGGGTGGAAAGCAATACTGAACCTCAACTGCATTCCAAATGCTCTGTGTAATTGTTCCCAAAAACGACTCATGAACTTATGACCTCTGTCAGAGACTATTGTTGCTGGCACTTCGTGAAAACGCACTATCTCATCCACATACACTTGAGCAAGCTTCTCTGTTGTATATGTTTTTTCACAAGTATGAAATGGGCAGATTTTGTCAATCTATCCACTATCACCTAGATGGAATCATGATTTCTAGCTGTCCTCAGAAGACCAACTACGAAAACCATGGTTACATGATCCCATTTCCACTGTGGTATTGGCATAGGTTGCAATGTACCTGTCGGCTTCTAATGCTCATCCTTAACCTTCTAACATACCACACACCTAGCCACAAACTCGACCACATATCTCTTCAAGCCAGGCCACCAATACAGGTCCTTCAGGCTGTGATACATCTTGGTGACACCTGGATGCATAGCATACATCGATGTGTGTGCTTCCTCGAGCACTAACTTCCTTAGATCATCGCCATCGAGAACCATCATCCTGTTATGATAACAAACTAGTCCATCCTCAGACTCATGGAAACCATCACGCTTCTCACTGCCAAACTCTGATTTGATCAACTAAATTGCAACATCTACTTTCTGTGCTTCTTTGATCTGTTGCCTCAACATAGACTTCACTTGCATCTGTGCCAACAGTCATGCCGACAAGAATACTTCCAAATGCACATTCATCTGCCACAAGGAGATGAACATATCTCACCTATGGCATATCCTCAAGGCTAGAATCATTCTGCCTCGGTATCTACAACATGATCCAAAAACACTCTACAACCTTGCCGTAACAACTTCTCTGCCATCATAGCTGATAGTAAACATGTCAGAAGAATCTTCCTATCTCCCTAGAAGATCCACTTATCACCATCATCAGCAAATACTACTTGCTTGGAACCACAGTCCAGCACAACCTTATACCTTTCTAAGGTATCCATCCCAAGGATTACATCAAATCCATGCATATCAAGTGGTATGAGATCCACTTGTATGTTGTGTCCCGAAAAGGATAGAACACAAGATGGACACACTTCTTGAAGCATCAAGGAACCATGAAGAGGGGTTTCTAACAACAAGCTATCTTTCTTACAACTAATAGGTAAAAGACAACTATCAAACATACTATGAGCGATAAAAGAGTGCATAGCACCCAAGTCAACTAGAATAGATGCAAAGCAAGAAGAAGACAAATAATAATGAAATAACTCTATCTGACCTGCAACTACTCGCGGGTTGACTATCGCCTTCGGCTAACTCATAGCATAGAATCGAGTCGTTGCTTGCTGTCCACGTCCTCGGCTTCCTTTAGTAGACAATCTAGCTTGTGACACTTGGCCACATCCTCACCCTATGGCACCACTAAACTATTGTCTATTTGACCCTTGTTGACTCTGTTTCGGTTGTTGCATCACTTCGACGCCTCTCCTTGGGCAATTCCACCTGATATACCTGACCTGTCCACAGAGAAAGCACTATGGGTCTCTCAGCTACGGCCCAGACAGTCCTATCACTGCCACTGAAGCTGTATTGTAGGCTCTGGATGGCAAATAACCATGCCCTTTTCCTTTACTTGGTGACCACTGAGACGATGTACTAGAACCTTGCATCACAAAAGGTGCAGAAAACCTTGACTTCTTATGGCTGTCAAACCTCTGTCTCTGAAACTAAGCATGACTTTTCTTGGACATAGCCTCTCTCTTCTCTGTGACTAACCATTCAATCCTTCAGACAGACTCCACAAACATGGCAAACCGCTCTTGGTTTTCTAAAGCGGCCATAGGTGTTGTCAGCTCGACACTCAAACCTTTCTCAAGCCGTATGATCCTCTGATCATCTGTTTCCGCCATGTGAGGACAAAACCTCAACAACTCCATAAACTTGGCTTCATACTCGGTGATGCTCAGAGAACCTTGGCATAGACGCTCGAACTGGCTGATCTTCTCATCCAGATACGTCTTCAGGAAGTATCAACTCACGAACTCCCGCCAGAATACGTCCCAACAGATCACCTCACCGGGTCGCTTCTCTTCCTCGATGGCCCACCAGTGGCCAACACTACCCTTTAGAAGGTAGACAACATGCTTGAATTTGTCTGCTTTGGGGGTGTCGAGAATCCGGAAGGCCTTCTCAAGACCTGTCAACCACATATCATCATCTGCTAGATCAGCCGTACCGGAATAATCTTAAGCTCCAACTTGGCGAAGCTACTCAAAGGTCTTCCCAATACCCAATGATTCTTCACGGGGAACCAATTCTCTTAGCAGAGGCATAAGTAATCTCTCCACCATGAGATTCATCATTGCCATTACCTATCACATAAGGTGCTGGTAGACATGATTCTCAAGAATGGCTGGGTCGATTTGGGGTACCTCATGCACCCGATCTTCATGTGCCTGCATACTCGCTCCATCAACTGATGCAACATGACTTCTCTCGGTAGCATGTTCTTCGTGATTTCCAGACATCCTTTATCTTTATCTTCTGCTGGGGGCAGAAGGTTATTATGAGAAAATCTATAGAAGATCACAAGAATAGACACAAACCTAGTCCTAGATCCTTGTAGACTCAGCGAACCTAGAGCTCTGATACCAACCTAATATGTGACATCCCGCTATCACACAGACAACAAAATTTCACGTGAAAATGTGCGAAACTGTCATAAACATCATATTACTAAAAACATGGGTTAATTAAAACTGATTGCAGAAAGCAGATAAGAAAGGAACTATTACATCCAGATCTACACCCTACAAGGAAACATGTTATATAAATATACATCAACTTGACACATGTCCACGGTTCATAGGATCCAACTGTCACTTATCCTTAAAGGATGCATCTCCTGTTTATATACATAACAGACCTAGCCAAGTCAACAACAGGATAAGAAAACCATATCAATTATACATTGTTAAACCTCATCAAAACACCTCCAAGGACCTGAGAGTACATGGATGACTCTAGGAATCTACTACAAAACACCCATCAACAGCAGCAACATATCCAACCTTGCCTTCGACTGTTCTTCTTGCTACTCAGTCGCAACCTCACGACCACCAACACGTCTAGCTCGATCACCTAAAAAGGTTTTGAACCTACGGGGTGAGACACACAGTCCCAGTGAGAAACATAACCCCCACCGAAACTATAAAACCTCAAAAGGGAGCTATAGCAGATAAAATAGGTAACTGATATAAGCAGATCATATATGAGCAACATACTGAGCGGAACTAACTTGTTATAACATCTTACCGAGATATTTTGGAAGCATATGCACAGATAATGATATGGAACATGATTGACAAGACAAGTATAATAAGAACTTATCATAACATTTGAGGAACATGTAATTAGCTGCAAGATATAACTAGGGCAACTATACAAACAAGGCATCAACCAATGTTTCATGTTTTCCCTAAGCAGATATACTATACGGCTGGATTACAATTTATTATGCCTTGAGGAAGTGAGCCGTACTGCTCAAATCCAACCTTCTGTTATGAAACCCAAAGCCGGTGCCATACAAGGTCAATGGTAGAGCCGGACTCCACAACCTCACCTCCTCGTGGTCAATGCACGAGCACCAAAGTAGGACCGCAGTCTCTTTCTTAAGTGGCCTCAGGCACACAGGGCTAGGCTACCCTCTGCCTAGCCCACCATGGTACAGGTATCAGTGCTAGAAAACCAAGTTGTGTGCCTATTCACCATGCTCCATCATCACTAAGCCATAGGCCTGTTCACCATGCTCTATCACATATCATGAGCCATGGGCATGTTCACCATGCTCTAACCACACTAAGACACGGGCCTGAAACTGTGCTCTAAACATGCACTACTACTTAGGGCGTATGATCACCCCGCATATTCAACAATATGTGTTCCAGGTTAACCCTTAGGAGAACTTGTTTCACCATCACCAAACTCCTAATGATGATGGATATATGGCCAGAGCAATCTACATGAAAGGTTCATCTGTAATTAATTAATGCTTTTTAAGCGGATTGCAAGATTCAACCAAGTTATGTAACATGTAAACTAAAACACAAGTAAACAACATAGATCTCATTATCATGTGTTGCATTGTCACTCTTATTCTCAAAGACAACATCATCCTGATCCATCACAAGGATCCAACATTACATGTTACCACTTGGTCTCTTGCCAATCATCAAGATCCATCTCAAGGATTAACATCGCTGGGACTCAATCCCATCATCAAGGCACACATTGCCATTCCATGGGTAACACCCATAATATATCATTGGGTTCATCATAACCCTTGATGTTCCATATTATATCATTGTCATGCCATCACCATGGCCTCATCATACAACTAGTACCTGCATGGTTAGCATAAGCATAGAGGTACAAATATACTCATACAGATCTTAAACTTATTGCATATATCAAGAGAGATATAATTAAGCTATTGGATGAGCATATCTATGCATGACATTATCATATATAACTTTTCAATCAAGCATTAGGGTTACCAACCGAACACAAAGTACAACCCTCACTCTAGGTGTATCGGGTAAGGGACAAACTTCAACAAATGCATCTCGGGTAAGGGATAGCCTTCACTAAAGGCACAATGTATCTCACCAAAGAGTGTGAAGTCTAACACTATATTGGTTAAGCATGAAACTCATCACCACCTAATGTATCGGCCAGCATCCAACCAGAAGATATCGACCAAGGAAGAAGGTAAGCTTCCTAATGCCTAAGATAGCAAACCCTAACATCCACTTCATATCTCCCAAGCCACTAAGGCACCATGTCGGGCAGAACCATAATGTGCAATGCCTAAACAACACCTCTGTCACCCATCCATATCAACACATCATACACAAGCCATATCGTCCAGCCAAAAGGTCAACATGCATCCTACCGTGTGACGTTGTGTCGTGCTTCAAGCAACGCCCCGAGATGGGCAACGTCATGACGGGAAACACACCTTTATGGGGTGATGGGCAGCACTACCTAGAAGGGTATCATGCAAGGCAGCAACCATGCCTGACGCCCAACCCGAATGCATAACGCCTAAGAGGATCACCTCACAAGGGGCAAAACGACCAAGGGATACAACCATAGCAACAAGGTCGTCACAACATAAGCATCCATATCAGGAAAGGCATCATCCAACAAGGTGTCGAGCAGCACCATCCAAGAGGATGTCGTGCAAGGCCCCAACATGCCATGTCGCCCAACACAGACCACCTAACGCCCAAGGCACATCCTTGTCGGCCAAAAACATATCCTCCAATAACACCATAGGAGAGGGATATCGGGCAAGGGTCCAAATGTCAAGATGGGTTGGTCATCTTCAACCTCAAGACTGCCACCAAGAAACCCTAATAGGTCAAGAGAGTTGGCTCACCTCTCAACAACTAAGTGAGAGGGGTTTTGCACAACTTCCATCACATATCGGGTAGCAAGGTGGGTCATCACCATATCAGCCAACCCTCCAACCTAAACTAGGTCAACACCAACCAAAGGCTCACATCTTAAGTCCATGGTGAGAGAGGGGTATTTCCCAAGCAACTAGAGTATAGACTCACCTCTCAACAACCAAGTGAGAAAGGGGTTTTACCCACACAACTAGAGCTTAAGCTCACCTCTCAAAACCAAAGAGAGAAATGGATTTTGCCCCAAGAACACACCACACGCACCATGGAATTAGGAAGCCCTAGGCTCACCTCTCAACAAGTAAGAGAGAGGGGTTTTGCCCAAAGAACCCTAACCCAATGGTTCAGCCAACAAGGTTCAAGAACACATCTAAACAACATAACCATGTCATCATATCCCACAATGTCAAGGGTACATACTAGAGCAAAGATATTACTAACAAGATAAGAATGGCCGATCAAGATAGCATATAAACAAGCAACATGAAGATAAGGTAATATAGCTAGGGTAGGAGTTATGTAACCCACATTAAGCATAAAATACAAGCTCCAAGCACCACCTTCGGCCACCACAAGAGAAGAAGGGAACCTATCACCTCCATGGATGAACAAGCAAGGAAGAAGGTGGTACCAAGGAAAGAGAGAAAGATACTCGCCACAAGAGAAGAAAGAGCAAGGCACACTCTAGGGTTTCAGTCACCACTCTAGGGAGCAACTAAGGGTACCAAAGAGGCCTATCAAGCAAGAAGGGTTGCTTATATACTAAGGGGTGAAGGGGGAGAGCAAGGCAAGGTGGCACCCGACCATAGCACACTTGTCCAAGGGTTATGCCACATGCTAGCACCCCAAACCACTTGTCCATGACTTGCCACCCATTAGCAAAGCAACAACCACCTGTCCAAAGATGGTGACACAAACAAGGCTAGGTTAATAGGGTGTGTGTCACCCAACATGGCAACCGACACACCATGGCCGATACACAGCTTGCCTGATACAAGCAAGCACTCTTGGTCGATACACCAAGGTCCATCTCGATACAAGCTCCAACAAGGTTCAACACAACTCAAACAAGGCTCAAAAAAGCCCAAAGCTACTCAATAAAAGAGCCTAACCCATCCTCTCAACCCTAGAGGATGCAAGGAGAGAGAAAGACATCTCTCAAGGTGACAAACTTGGGTAATTTGCAAGTTGCACCTCAACCTCTCAACAAAGCACAAACAAGCCCTAATCACAACTCAGGTGATTAGAAAACATCTAAACACAAGGTTTAGGCAAAGTAAACAAGGTAAGCCCAAAACGGAGGTCAGGGTCCATACAATTAGTCTGGTCAGAATCTAGTTTGCTTTTCTTTAGCAACCAGTCTAGTTATGATGTAGTTCTGCCTACTTTTAGTTTGGATCTATATGGATAGAGAAGATCCTAATCTGAGTACATTTAATCTTGTATAACAATGTAGTAGAAATCTAGTTATAGTGATTTGTTGGCATATATTGAAGTAAAAAATATAAAAAAATTATTTTTTATATCTGATAAGATTTTTCTTTTCATATGTAAATTTTTGAATCAATATTAGTAATCTTTAGCATGAAAGAATATACTAGTTAATATGTTCATTTGCAACCAAGCTATCCTATTGGAATTGTGTTTTCTGAGATGTGTCCATTCTAATACCCGTGTTTGTAAGTCATTTTTAACAATATTGTAATGCCACACACTTGACAAGGCCACTTTTCAAATAATAGGACATTTTCAATTTGTCAAGAACTACCACAATGGTTACGTCAATCGGTTTGGAATTACTATTTTGGTAGAATTCATCCTAAATATAATTGATTTTATACATGATGAAAATTTACCAGAATTTGCATTTGAACACAATTATGAAAATCTATGTCTGAGGAATACATGAAATATGTGTTGTTTTATGGATACTTCTAGAGTATAGTAACATGTAATCTAACTGAACTATAACAACCATATGACACAAGCCAAAATTCCAACACATAAAAATGATTTTACACTAATATTTCTCAACTCTTAATAAGAGTATAAAATACTACAACTAGAAATTCAAAAAATTTGACCAAGTGCAATAAAGAAAGATCATAGAGTATAATGTATTGTTGTTGTGCAAATACATGTGTTTAGTATAATATTTAGGTAGTGACAATTATCACCTTCATTCATTATCAATACCATCAACATCTCTATCAATACCTTGTGTTGCATTTAATGTCATCTAATGCAATAACTCCATCGTGAACACCTATTGCATTTGATTGAGAGCTTCCCACATGATGAAGTTGTTGATGTAGTCCTACTAGTAAGTCTAAGGATTGGTCTAGAAGGTGTGTGGAAATGCACCTACATGTTTCAAAACTTTCAACACATCCATGAACACATCAATCCTCCCCATTTATGTGTGGAAATCACAAAGACCAACATGAAAAATGGTCACACATTCTTCCTAAGTAGTATTGATGTCCTAATATAGTTACTAGTGTTGCATTTGCCTCCTGATCCCATTGAAAGTGATTCATTTCAATCTAAAAATTACAAAATAGTTGGACAAACATTGATGTATTAAATTAATATCCATTTTCTCAAAATAATGTTTCATGTTTGAAATTTCCATTCCATAGAAATTAATATAAATTCACATCCTACAACAAAACATATCCTTGGTGACCATATTGATAAGTAAACATTAAATATGATGTAAAAATGCAGACATAATATGAGACCAACTGATAACGTAATTTTGACATAAAGAAATACATAGTCCATAAGAATGAAATCACATCCATTTTTTAATATAAATACAATAGGCCTATTGGGTAAGCATATGGAAAGGAGTATCCAAAATGTGATTTGTTTCCTTCAACTTATTCATCATGACATATAGTTTATTGTACTCACACTGACAGGATCGGTAAACATTTTCATCCAGATTGATATCAACACAGTCCTTCAAATTCATTGTCTGACCCCATACCAACTTGCATTCATTGTCTGACCCCATTACGACTTAATATCAACCTACAAGGATTGAAGAGTTGGGGGGATAGAGGTTGCTCAAGGTAAGTATGGACATCAGTCTTTACCTTATAATGTGGTTAGTTTGTTTTAATGAAAAAATACACATAATTGGGATATGAGTGTATTTCTATCATTGTGATTGTATTAGAAAACATATCTTTCCAAACAAATATAGTACATTCCACTCGATTCACTGAGGGTTCTAAAGTAAAACCCCACATCTTCAGTGTTCATCCTCAATGTGGCAACATTATCACACATGCACCTATAAACTTGTGAAGTATCCATTGAGCTTTAAAAGTATAGTTCATAAAAATGTAGTGAATTTCTCAAAGTTTACATATTCATACATTTAGTAATAAAAGTGAGTTCAACATAAACCCCTGAAGAGATTGTTCACTCAAAATGAAGTACAATACAGTTACAAGGCATTCCATCCTTTGTTCTTTGTCAAAGGGCCACTATCTATTAAGAGGTGTAGTCATACACAAAGATAGTCACATCTCCTAAGATTATTAATTTCTATTATCAACCTTGTGGTGTCTGATCTTGTGGGACATAAAAGGTCACAAGAAGTAGACCATTGCTTGTGTTTGTCGTGTGCAAACACAACTAGTGTTATCATTGCATCATTAATTGTAGATAGATCTCTCATGTTTTGTTAAACGCTATGTGTAAGCAACAACATACAACAAGTCTTTTGAACAAGACCCCTCCCATGTGTATAATATGCCCTATGGGGGTTGTTGTCTTTGAATTGGCCATTAACCATATCTGTGGCATCCATATAAACTCATACAATGCATGGGAGGCCATAGGGGCCTCAAGGCATCCATTGTCCATTTTCAAAAAACCCGTGTTTTATAATTTCCTCAACCAAATATTTAACCAATGAAATAACTTTTTGGGGAAATCATATTGTTGGTATATATTAATAATTTCAAAAATCACATTCAACATGGGAAAGTTGTGACAATCACGTTGATGTAGGTTAGTAAAATAACAAAAAACAAAGACCCCAACCACGTTATAGGTCATTCCACTACAAACTTTAGGGTTAGGAATAATGCTCGGTGATAGGATTAGGTTATAAAACACTTCTATGAAGAACTCCTATGCTAGTAACATATTCATTGTACCAATGTTGGTGGACATTTATAACATATTCAGGTAAGGAAATCAACCAATACTCATACATCTATGTATCGAAAAGGCAACCCACATTATAAAACCTTGATATGTTCTACGGTCATGGTAATGACACATATTCACGGTTTGAATAGTCAACATTCTAGTGTGTGTTACTAGTACACATGAAATTATTTGCGATATTCTTTACAGACAAATGAAATGGGAATGTCATCCAATAAAAAACACATGTCCATCTAAACCACAACAAAATACAAAAACAAGCTAGAGTTGAACATGGACACATAAGCTTTCACAATGACAAAAAGTAACTGTAGAGGATCAGTCATTTAACAAGGTTTGACGATCTACAATCAAATTTGCCACAAAGTTATACGAAGGAGTGAAAATGGACACATAAACAAAAATTGAAGTGTTTTTAGTAAGAATAGGGGAAGACAGACAAATTAAATGAAGAAAAACTTAGCTCAAGATGGCCATTGAGATGATATTAGAGGAGTGCCTACCTACCTAGAATAGAGAACAACACGAAACATGATGGGTCACTCTTCACCATGTTAGAGAGTATGCACACAATGGTGGGAAAATGGAGCGTGATCATCTCGCTCATCATAGCCCCAAAGTTAAAGGTCGTCGCCAACCCCTTTTACAATCTAGGGTTTTGCCTGCTCGTCTTCCTTGAGAAGATTGAAGCAATGATAAAAAAAGAAGTGATTTTTCTTCAATAAGATAAGAAAGTCGATTAGGGCTAACTTGACTTTTTGGCACCTACAACACCCTATTACACCCATGATGACGGGAGCATCTGACCCCATGATATTCAAAATCATGCTCAAAGTAGGTTGTAGCAGAAACCTTAGATCCAAAGATGCCTCATTGCAACCTCTCAAATAAGTAAAAAGGGCCGCTATGGGTTCACCAGGAAGCCTCCATCACCACAGGAACACATCCGATTGTGAGGTTGCCCGCCACAAATCATGAATCACTAGCATTGTCAACACAACCTAGAGAGAAAATGAGAAATTATCTAGGGTTTTAGGGAGAGTTGACCCGATGAGGTGATTTGTTCTTTCTCTCTCTTAGCTTCATGAGAGAGAGAGTGTGTGTGGTGCTTTTGGGTGCTTTGGTTGGGCCTTGGTTGAGTGGTGACACCCTAGTGGTGATTAGGGTTTCTAGGGTTTTGGTGTGTCTCGACCATGTGTTCATGGTTGAGTGTAGCGACCCCTATCTTGACATTGAGGGTGTGCCTTGTGGGTATCTCGATCAAGACCCCTCTTCTAGGTGGTTTTTTCTTGACCGTGATGGTCTTGGAGTGTTGGCTCGTGACATTTTGTCCTTTTTTGTTTTGATGACCATGTAGTGTGTCCTTGGTGTGTCGTGACTGAAACCATATGTTGGGGACCAAAGGTGGTTGAGATCCAATATAGGTTGTATCACCATCTCATGCATGTGTTTTTAAGTGGTTGATGTTGGTTTCTTTGGTGGACAATAGTGGTATCAGAGCAGCGTCGATCTACGACGTATTTGGATTAGTTTCGATATGATCGAATCACTGTATACTATTTTTATGTTGCATACGATGCGAATTAAACCTACTAATGTGAAAATCTAAACCTAATTCCGCATACGCCGCAGGCTTCTGTTTTTGACATTTTGGATGGGGTCGACAATGGAAAATATTGATTTTCCTAAGTGCACGGAAGTGAAATTCCGTATACCTTTCAGGGGCTCTGCCCCTGAGACCCCACGAGGGGCAGCCTCCCCTCGACCCCCGCCGCACAGGGGCGCTGCCCCTGTGTACCCCGCATTTTCTGTGTGGGAGTCAAAATTTTTTATGGGGAATATCCCGCATTACAAGTACTACAATTTTAATATGTATATACATATATGTAGATATACCTATGATACCATACACGTCGCCTTTAAAATCTATTTTATGTGGTGAGTGCATGCACGGTTATGGCCTAGTATCCTCTTTTGTGAATGTTGTGAATGAATGTGGATGTCGATCTTGTGGATATGTTTGTTTGTGAATTCTATGGATGTATAATGGTTACATATGGATCCTTTGTATAAAGTATTCGGCTTGCATGCCGAGCCTCATCTCTTATTTCAAAGTGTAATTAATTCTTTCCTTTTATATTTGTACTCACATGATGTAATAGAGATATGATTAGTTTTAGTTTTTGTATACTTGATGTAAGGAGGCCACTTGAAGATCCAACTCCAAGGAGTGTCCATGGAGAAGCACCATGAAGATCTAATTCCAAGAAGCAACCTGAAGATCCAACTCCAAGGAGCGTCCATGGAGAAGTAACAAGAAGATCCAATTCTAAGAAGAAACTTGAAGTTCCAACCTCACGAAGCATCCATGAAGTTGTTCATTGTAATGTTGATCATTACAGGCTTATAGGTTGATTCATAGGTGTTGCATGAGATGCATAAGACCATAGGTGGACCTTAATCCTTTGTTGCTCCAAAGGATTACAATAGTATGGCCATAACCAATGTATTTGTGTTTGTGATTGCATGTCTATCGTTTGTGGTTGTGGATATAGTAGTATATGATATGTACTATAAGTATGTAGTGTTTGGATATGTATATGTATTAATAAAACCCCTCAATTAATAATATTAAGTTTTTTTTTAGTTCCTGGGTTTTAGGGTTTCTGTGGCGACCATGAACAGCGGTGGTCGTCCGCCTGGATCGATCATGGAGGCCGAGGAAGGAGATGGAGACCCTTCTCCGATCAACTCCACTGTTCTGTTGGGTTCTATAGGCATCCACCTTTCTTTCGGGATGACTTCGGTGGCGCGGAACGTCCCGGCCACGCAAGAGGCTGCAATGGAAGTTGACTCAGCCATGCAATTCCTGCGCCTGTCGAGCAACCTGACGGCAACCGAAAACCCTGGAGGGCCTGCCGCCCAGAAGATGTCATACAAGGACTCGATGAATCGCGGGCAAACCACAAATCAAAATCATACCTTTATCCCGATCGATGCGGAAAAGACCGGAGTCTGTCTGTCGAAGGAAGACATCATCGTGACCACTGAAGGGGGTGCCCCAAAGTTTGACGTCAGAACGGAAGCTTTGGAGCAACTTCTATTGCCTTGGAAATTCACGGTGATCGTGAAATTACTGTCTTGAAACATCGGTTTCCTAACGCTACGGGACAGAATCCAACTTCTGTGGAAGCCGGTTGGAAGCTTCAACCTGATAGACGCTGAGAACGGCTTCTTCATCGTCCAATTACAAACAGAAGAAGACTACATCACAGCCCTTACGGGAGGTCCATGGCCGATCTTCGGCTCCTATCTCTCCGTCCAACGTTGGTCGCCAGTCTTCCTGCCTAATGTAGCCACGCCGCCAAGGTTGGTCGCCTGGGTACGAATTCTGAATCTTCCAATTTATCTGTATTAGGAAATCCTACTTACGGAAGTAGGTAATCATATCGGGACAACGGTCAAGGTGGACATGAACACGAAACTTCAACGGAGAGGCCGTTTTGCGAGAATCACGGTGGAGCTGGACATGTCCCGCCCGCTGATACCCTCCGTCGTGATTGCAGGCATAAAATTCACGGTGGAGTATGAGAACATTCCTTTTATCTGCTTACACTGCGGACATGCAGGCCACCTTGAGAAAGACTGCAACACCAGGATGCAAGCAGAGAACCAGGCCAGAGAAGCAGCCCTTGCTGCAGGCTCCATACTCCATGAACCCCCACCAAGGAAGGAGGGCTTCTCGGAGGCTATCCATGCGCAACCCACTCCAAGGAAACCAAGAAGGGCGGCGACAGGGAACCCTAACAAGCAATCGAAGGCTACTGCGAACCCCTTCCAGAATTTAGCAGACCTGGCTGAAGAGGAGGAAGTCCAGGAAATCTCGTCGATCGATGGCACTGCTGAACGAGTCACTGACGGAATAGATTGGAGACAAAGGAAAGCTTTGTACAAGGAGAACAGGAGGAAGGACGCACAGGCCCAACCAGAAGTGCCGAGACCCGCCCAAGATCGATCACAACCTCAGAAAAGCACTGGACAGACCAGCGAGCATACATCGGCCGCCCCGTCAGGCGATGCTGTCCTTCCGGGCCGTGACGCCTCCCTGCACCCCTTCTTGTCAACCAACTTTGTGGTGGGAAAATCCACTGCCGAGAGACCGACATACACATCATACAGGAGCCCCGCCAAATCGACAGCAGGCATCCACCTTCGAAACCAGAAGGTGATCCAAACTGCTAGTGACCCAGCACGAGCAGCTACCAGGAAGCGAGGGAAGCAGTCACTCTTGCAAGATTTGGAAGCGGAAGCGAAGGAGATGGGGTATTCTACTATTGACACCTCTTCTTCATGAAAGTAATGACATGTAATGTATAGGGTATCTGCGACAAGGATACCCAATCAGCAGTCAAAGCTTTAGTTATGAAGTATAACATCTCGATTGTTGCTTTTCTTGAGCCCCAGTGCGGCGGCAAGCGAGCTGAGCAGATTATCAAGTCTCTGAGTTTTCCCCAATCGCATAGGGTAGAAGCTATTGGCTTCTCAGGAGGTATTTGGGTGTTGTGGCGCCGCCACGTCCCTCTGGAAATCCTTTCCTCCCATAAGCAGTTTGTCCATTGTAAAGTTCATGATAGACTCTTCACCTTTGTCTATGCCGCGACGACGAGAAGTTGTAGGAAGTTCCTCTGGACTCACTTAGAGCGGATGTCCCAATCTATATCTGTCCCATGGATTGTGCTCGGCGATTTCAATGTCATCATGTTTCATACAGAGAAGTTTGGAAGCCAGTCCTTCGATACAGCCAACAGTAGAGATTTTATTGAGGCCATGAACCACTGTCAGCTCCATGACCTCGGAGCCAATGGCGCTCGTACCACCTTCCCGCGAGGACTCCTGCACGAAAGTCTTGACCGTGCGCTTGGGAATTCCCTATGGATTGAAGACGCGGTGTCTGATCCGGCGCAGATCCTGGAGAGGAGCTACTCCGATCATGCGCCTCTTATCATCTCCTCCCCGTCTCCGTCCAACAACAAGCACAGACATCTCCGCACCTCCACCAGCTGGTCAAGCATGAAGGGGTTTAAACAACTTCTGCAGAACCACTGGAATGAGGAGAGCTCCTTCCAACAGGCAACAGCTAGCTTCCTCACAGCCACAGGTAATTGGGAACTAAAATCCAAGAGAGCTGAACGTAGGGACCAACACCACTTAAGCAATAAAATTAAGTGGTACCAGGCCCAGATTACCTTCCACCCTGACCCCATGGTTGAGGCAGAAGTGATCGAGCTGCAAAGTAGGCTGGACGAACTGCTCCGCAGGGAAGAGAGGGAGTGGCAACAGAAGGCACACTGTGCTTGGCTCAAGCTGGGAGATAACAACACTATATATTTCCAAAACCTGGTGAAGCAACGGAGGTGGCACAACAAGATCCTCAGGCTCAAAGACGATCAGGGGAACTGGATCGAGGACCCGACACAGGTGAAAGCACTGATTCTTACATTTTTCTCTAACGTCTATTTGGAGGTTGCTTCTCAGACCAGAACCATCGCCAGCAACTCGTGTATCGGGCAATTTGCGCCTCTTCCAGAATCAAGGAGGCGAATCCTCACCACGGTTCCTTCGGCCACCGAGATATGGGCTGCTGTACGTTCAACACCTCCCCTCAAGGCCCCTGGCCCGGATGGGATCTCTGCCGACTTTATCCAAGAACAATGGTCGACTGTCCGCGATCAACTGACGAAATTCCTCACCGACCCCTTCCTTGGTGTACAGATTC
Source organism: Alisma plantago-aquatica (assembly GCA_963693085.1). Taxonomy (NCBI): domain Eukaryota; kingdom Viridiplantae; phylum Streptophyta; class Magnoliopsida; order Alismatales; family Alismataceae; genus Alisma; species Alisma plantago-aquatica. The sequence goes on from OY856411.1 coordinate 862,894,425, forward strand.
CGCCGGCGGCTACCGCATCCACCATGGTGCTTATCCCTAAAGTCCCCATCCCAGAGAGATGTTCACAGCTGCGACCTATATCCCTCAACAATGTCTGCACAAAAGTCCTATCCAAGATTATTGCAACGCGCATTAAACCCCATTTGCAGGAGTGGATCTCCCCTATGCAGTGTAGTTTTGTCCCTGGAAGACGGATTGGTGATAACATCGCTCTGGTGCAAGAAATCATCCATTCAATGGAGAGGAAAAGTAGTCGGAAGCATCATCTTGCCATTAAACTCGATCTTGTGAAAGCATTTGATAAGATGAGTTGGCCTTTCATTGAGGACACGTTGCGCCGAACTTCTATCCCGAAAGAGCTCATCAGAATCATCATGCAATTAATCTCTTCTGGCCAGACCACCTTGTTGTGGAATGGAGAAGCAATTGGGTCCTTCCACCCTTCATGTGGGGTAAAGCAGGGCGATCCCCTTTCTCCCTACATTTTCGTGCTCTGTCTAGAGCGGTTCAGCCAGTTGATCGCTGCAGAAACAAACGCAGGAAGATGGAAACCAATCCTACTCACCAAACAAAAGCTACCGCTCACACATGTAAGCTTTGCTGATGATATACTACTCTTTGAGGAGGCTTCTCTTCCGCATGATTCTACTATCCTACACTGCCTCAAGAGGTTTGTCAAGGCTTCTGGACAGTTTCTTTCTCACGAGAAATCTACTATCTTCTTCTCGGCCAGCACTCCCAGAGCCTTGCGCTCATCCATCTACAGGAAACTCCACATCAGGGAAACCTTGGACTTGGGTCGACATCTTGGCGTACCCATCATCCACAAAAGAAAGAGTAAAATCCACTACCAATATTTGATTGAAAAGATCCATGGGTAGATTGAAAAGTGGCAGAACAATTTCCTTTCCCTAGCTGAAAGGGTCACGCTGGCGAAATCTACCTTGCTTGCACAACCATGTTACACGATGCAAATGACCCAGCTGCCAGTGGCATGCTGTGACAAGATCGACCAGCTGATTCGGAAATTTCTTTGGAGTGGCAAGACTCATCTCGTTGCATGGGATCATATTACTCTCCCCTACCATGCCGGTGTATTGGATATCAGAAGGGCAAAGGATTTCAACATGGCTCTATTAATGAAGAAAGCCTGGCAATACTTGAGGAACGAACCGCTTCCATGGGTCCGTCTCATGAAAGCCAAATATTCATCTTAATCCGCGAATAATGGCTCAGACTCCCATCAATGGAGGAGCATTAAGGGCTCCCTTCCCTTTCTTCTCGCACACTCAAAGCAAGTAGCTATCTCTGGAGAAAACACCAACGTATGGACGGCGGCCTGGGTAGAAGAAGGTTACACGCCGGCTCTACGTCCATCTCAGGTAATACCTGAAGAGATCCAGGATCTGAAAGTGGCTTGCCTAGTCAAAGATGATGGTTCTTGGGACGTGGATTTCTTATGGCACTAGTTCACTGATCAAACTACAAGGGACATCTTGAGGATGCCACCCCTGTTATCTCAATATGGTATGGATAATATTACCTGGTCCTTGTCCAAAGATGGTATTTTCTCAGCCAATACAGCCTACAGGGCGCTCAGGGGCACTAACCCCTCCTTGCCCACTGGTCACTTTACTTTGATTTGGTCCATGTCCATCCCGCAGTGGGTTAAAGCCAACCTATGGCTTATTCACAGAGACCGTCTTCTTACTAATGACCTCAGATTCCGACGGATGATGACAGAGTCCAGTGCATGCTCTATCTGTAACATTGCACAGGAATCCACTCTCCATGCGGTTAGAGACTGCTGCCTAGCCCGGAATACTTGGCTGCTCCTTCTTCCCCAGGAGGCCAATGAGTTCTTCAATTTTGACTCCATGGCAAACTGGATTGGTTATAACCTTAAGCATATGAAATCTGTAAAAGGATGGCCCATCTTATTCTCCATTTCATGCTGGTTCATATGGAAGAACAGAAATCAGAAAATCTTTGAGCAAACGACAATACCACCGCATTCTCTGGCTCTTTCCTGTCGAGGGGAAGCAACATCTATTAAGGTAGCTTTTCTCCAATCCGAAACACATGATAGCGATCGATCTAAAGAAAGTTTCAGTCCTATTGAAGTGGCCACCGATTCATTCGTGGTGAACGTAGACATAGCTACTGACAACTCAATTGAGAGCATGACTACCAGTGTGATCATACGAAACACGAAGGGTACCTGGCTCACAGGAGCCACAGATTCTTTGCAAGGTTCTGATCCCATGAGGGGGGAACTCTATGCGATCATGGATGGGGTTCGACGCATACGAGCAGTTCATATGTCCAACTTTGTCATGATTAGTGACTGCCAATTAGCCGTCCTCTGGATTACGGGAGCTCAACATCCGCCGACCAAGTACAGACTGATCGTTCAGGCCATACAACGTCTTTGGTCAGAGCTTCCAGGAGGATCGTTAATCCATGCAAAACGGAAATGGAATAACCTCGCCGATCAATTGGCCAAGCAGTGTCTCAAGCAGCCGGACCTGGTCGGAGAGCTCCCAGTATGCCCGCCTTTTTTATCAGTTCTTTATGAAAAGGAGAGGTCTAGTTTCACAAGAATGGTTAAGCTTGTTCCTTCTTCTATTTTAGCCCCTCGAGCCGTCCTGTAACCAGTTAGACTGGTAGTATAAAAAAAAATATTATGTTTTAGTTGCCTTCCATAAAGCAACACACCTGAAAAGCTTGATCGACTATGTGTGGGCACGCCTCCGCGTGGTACACTGTCTATCTCGTGGAAGTGTGATGGTGGGTGTGTGGGTCTGCCTCCGCAGGGTGCACACTCATCATGTTGGCTTATGGGTTGGACTTAAATAGGTAACCTTGATAGGATCAAGTACCTAGAGGCATATAGATGCATCATGGCAAGGACTTGTGAATGATCATCTATCCAAGAGTTGCATATGATGCAATTGGAAAAAGTTGCCTACCTTAGTATTTGGTCTTTGACACCGGCGTTGGCTGGGCATTGATCCAATTATTTTGGGTCTTGGCTCACTAGAAGGTTGTGCGTTGCAATCTTCCGAGTTGATAGTGAGGGCTATCGATTTGAATAAAATAGTGGGAGTGTAATTAATTAAAGGCCTAATTAATCTCGTTAATCAAATCTTTACAAGTCAAAATGTTTTGGACTAAATGCAAAATTTTCTTTTGTAGCAATCAAATGGCAACTAACACTCACACTTCCTCATTGTGATCGGTCTTTGAGAAGGAAAAACTTACCAGAACCAACTTTCAAAACTGGTTTAGGACGCTGAGAATTGTTCTCACACATGAGCGTAAGCTCTATGTCCTTGAAACACCAGAGCCAGAGGAGCCCGCCGTAAATGCGCCCAAGGCTGAAAAGGATGCTTACAAGAAGCACCTTGATGATGCCGTGGATGTCAAGTGCCTGATGTTGTGCTCAATGAACTATGAGTTGCAAGAGCAACATGAGAACATGAATGTCATGGAGATGGTAACACATCTCAAGAAAATGTATCAACATCAAGCAAGATAGGAGAGATATGATGTCTCAAAGGCTTTGTTCAAAAGCAAGATGAAAGAGGGAGACTCAGTTGGCACCCATATACTCACCTTGATTGGGTATGTGGAAAGCCTATCCAAGCTGGGATTCCCCCTAGGTCAAGAGTTGGCCACTGATGTGATTCTACAATTGTTACCTGAATCATATAATCATTTTGTCATGAACTACAACATGAACAATTTTGACAAGCCGTTGTCAGAATTGTTAGGCATGTTGAGGACAGTTGAAGCACAAATGAAGAAAGACAAGCCCAAGTCTGTGATGGTAATCAGCAACGCAAAGGGAAAATTAAAAGGCAAAAGCAAGGCTAAGAAAGGTTCTAAAGTCGGGTAGATACCAAAGTCATCCACGCTCAAAGCTAAAGGTGGGATCTCCAAAGAAGGCAGTTCTCACCATTGTCACCAGCTTGGACATTGGAAAAGAAATTGTCCTCTCTACCTGGAGGAACTGAGGAAGAAGAAGCAGGGGATAGAGATCTCCACTTCAGGTATATACGTTATTGAGATAAACTTAAATACTTCTTCATCATGGGTACTGGATACCGGATGTGGATCTCACATATGTTCTAATATGCAGGATCTGATAAGAAGTAAGCCTTTACGAAAGGGCCAAGTCGAGCTACGGGTTGCTAATGGATCAAGAGTTGCTGCCACCACAGTTGGAGTTATTAGTTTATCTTTGCCTACAGGACTTGTAATAGAATTAGAGAATTGCTATTATGTACCTGCCATTAATAGAAATATTATTTCTGTATCTTGTATGGATAAGAGTGGATTTTAATTTCACATTAAGAATGGAATTATTTCTATATCTAAAGATGAGATCTTTTATGGCAATGCCCCTATGTCTTATGGTATCTACTTGTTATAACTTGAGACTAGCATATACAACATAAATACTAAAAGGTTAAAACTTGACAACTCAAACAAAACATTCTTATGGCATTGTCGTCTTGGGCACATAAACGAGAAGTGCATATCTAGACTCCATAAGGATGGTTATCTAGACTCTTTTGATTTTGAATCATTAGAGACATGTGAGGCATGTTTATTAGGGAAGATGACCAAAACTCCTTTCACTGGACATTGTGAGAGAGCCAATGATCTGCTAGGGCTCATACATACTGATGTATGTGGACCTTTTAGATCAAATGCTAGAGGAGGCTATTAATACTTCATTACCTTCACTGATGACCTTAGTAGGTATGGCTATGTATATCTTATGAAACACAAGTCAGAGACTCTTGAAATGTTTAAGACTTTCATGAATGAAGTAGAGAAGCAACTTGGTAAGAGTATTAAAGCACTCCGTTCAGATCGAGGTGGTGAATACTTAAGCCAAGAGATTGAGGACCTTCTGAGAGACTGTGGTATTATATGACAATGGACTCCACCTGGTACACCACAACATAATGGTGTGTCAGAAAGAAGGAATCGTACATTATTAGACATGGTACGGTCAATGATGAGTTCAACCGAACTTCTAATATCGTTCTGGGGATATGCTCTTGAAACTGCAACATTTACACTTAACCGTGTACCTTCCAAATCGGTTCAAAAGACACCATATGAGATATAGAATGGGAATCGTCCCAATTTGTCTATGTTAAAAATTTGGGGATGTGAAGCTTATGTTAGGAAACAATTTCCTGAAAAGCTTGGACCCAAATCAGAAAAATGCTATTTTGTTGGATACCCCAAGGAAACTCGGGGATACTACTTCTACACACCAACAGACAACAAAGTGTTTGTTGCTAGGACTGCTGTATTTCTTAAAAAGGAATTTATTTCCAAAGGAATTAGTGGGAGGAATGTAGAGCTCGAAGAAGTTTGAGACCAACAAGAAAGCAGAGAACCTGAGGAGGTACATAAGGAACATGAAGACTCACAAGTTGTTGTGGAATTTCAAGTTCCAAATGTAACACAGGAACCTCGTAGGTATAGTAGGAAACGACTTGAGCCTGAGAGATTTGGATTTCTCATGACTCAAGATAGTGATGAATTGGGCATAGCAGATGAGCCGACTTCTTATCTACAAGCTACTAAGGGACCAGAATCTGAGAAATGGCTCGAAGCCATGAGATCTGAGATGGAATCCATGTACACCAACAAGGTATGGACCTTGGTGGATCCACCTGAAGGGGTAAAACCCATAGGGTGCAAGTGGGTCTTTAAGAAGAAGACTGACATGGATGGAAATGTTCAAACCTATAAAGGTAGATTGGTTGCAAAAGGATTCCATCAAATTCAAGGTGTTGATTATGACGAGACCTTCTCACCATTTGCCATGGTTAAATCCATCAGGATCATGCTTGCCATTGCAGCTTATCATGACTATGAGATTTGGCAGATGGATGTTAAAACATCATTCCTTAATGGGAATTTACTCGAGGATGTGTACATGACACAACCTGAGGGTTTTATCCATCCAAAGGAAGCCAATAAAGTATGTCAGCTACAAAGATCAATCTATGGATTGAAGCAAGCATCTCGGAGCTGGAATCTACGTTTTGATGAAGTAGTCAAAAAGTTTGGCTTTAGTCAAAATGAAGATGAACATTGTGTTTACAAAAGGGTTAGTGGGAGCACAGTCGTATTTCTCATATTGTATGTGGATGACATACTATTGATGGGAAATGACATCCCTACTCTTCAGACATTAAAAGGTTGTCTAGGGAAGACCTTCTCTATGAAGGATTTAGGCGAATCATCCTATATACTAGGGATCAAGATCTATAGAGATAGATCTAGAAGGCTTCTAGGCCTAAGCCAGAGCAATACATTGACAAGGTGCTAAAGAGGTTTAGCATGGAGGGTTCTAAGAGAGGTAACTTGCCCATGTCCCATGGGGTTACAATCTCTAAAGCCTAGTGTCCTAGTTCATGTGATGAACGGGCACGCATGAGTAAGATTCCATATGCATCAGCAATTGGATCTATCATGTATGCAATGTTATGTACTCATCCTGATGTGTCGTATGCTTTGAGCATGACGAGCCGGTATCAGTCAGATCCAGGTGAATGTCACTGGACAGCCGTAAAGAACATCCTAAAGTACTTGAGAAGGACTAAGGATCAATTCTTGGTATACGGCGGTGAGGAAGAGCTCGTGGTAAAGGGTTACACCGATGCTAGCTTCCAAACTGACAAAGATGACTACAGATCGCAATCTGGATTTTTGGTTTGACTGAACAACAGAGTTGTGAGCTGGAAGAGTTCCAAGCAAGAGACGGTTGCGGATTCTACAACAGAGGCCGAATATATTGCCGCATCTAATGCTGTGAAGGAAGTTGTGTGGATTAAGAAGTTCATTTCTGAACTTGGAGTGGTTCCAAGCGTTGGTGATGCAATTGAGTTGTTTTGCGACAACAATGGAGCAATTACACAGGCTAAAGAACCAAGATTGCACCAACGTTCCAAACATATTCTATGGTGGTTCCATCTCATATGAGAGATCGTACAACGAGGAGATGTGAAGATTTGCAGAGTACCTACAGAAAGCAATGTGGCTGACCCGCTCACAAAAGCACTTTCACAGTAGAAACATGACAAACATGTTCGATCACTTGGATTGAGATTCATGAGTGATTGGGTATAAGTGTAAGTGGGAATTTGTTGGTATGTATGCCCATAGAGACTATCATTCGATGATTGTAATGGGATACTATGTAAATGATTTGTAATACTACATTGATCATATCAATAAAGGCAAGTTTCCAATCTATATGTTTGTGTTTTATATTGTGAGATGACCATAAAACTTATAGATGTCTATAGAATGATATACTCAATGACATATGTCTTCGGGTTGATGACCTGAATAGTGAGATCATATGTATGCTAAGAGTATGTATTCTTGTTTTGTCCCTAATCGGTTGTTATTGTGGAAATATCCATAGACATCAATAACACATAAGATTAGAATGTATGTTGGTTGATGGAAGAATCTCATTATCCATGATATGGAGATATCAAACCAAATACATAGATACTTGTTAGAGAACAGTGTATCGGATAAACCCACCTTGAGAGTGACACATGGATACCATGATTGGTAGCTAGAGTCACATCTCATAATGATGGTGGTGATTGTGGTTCTTAGACCTGAAGTCACTACACTTATCACATGTCGTTCGGTGTACTTTGACATCATCCACCGTGGTCCCGAATAAGTATTGCCATAAAGATGGTGCTTGGGTGCACTGTGACACATGGGGATGACTGTGAGTGATGTAGATGGAATTTGTCCTTCCTATGAGAGTTTGATATTTCGGCCACTTGATAAGTGAGACTGAGAAATGCATGGCCATGCTGATGTGAGTCAATATGTGATATTGAGCTTACATATATCTCAGACAGTCTGTTCTAGTTCAAGGAACATGGATTGAACATTGAAAAGGATAACAATTCCATGACTCGAGTTCAATCTGGATATCAGCGACAAAGGAACTGTACAATCACTGTAACACCAGTCATGAATGATAGGTTAAGTTGTTCTCCAACTTCTCCAATTACTTGGGTAGCAATGAAGTCTTGCTAGATACCAATCATTGCTTGTGAAATCATAATACGATTATGGATATCACTGCCAACGTAATTTGGAGCCTACCAGGTCACACGCATAGGATGTGTTGGAATAGGAGTATAACTGTGGATTTGATAGGAATTGCTCCGAATCACATTGATTACTAAAATGTTTATGTAATGGATTAGAATAATATTGGAGTGACTGGCTCTAAGTGCAAGTGGGAGTCTGTTGGTATATGTATGCCCGTAGAGCCATCCCAAGCGATTGCATGGAGTCGGATATTAATTAATCAATTAATGCGATTATTTGGTTAATTAATGAATTCCGGAATATTCTAATTAATCCACGAGCGTTTTAATTAACGCAATGTTTCTGTTTACCAATGGGTTTAGGAAACCCTATTTCCCTTTGTATCCTGTTTAAAGGAGGATTGACGGCCGATATCTATATAAGATAGAGAGAGAGACTTTTCCATTTACGCTCACACATGTAAACCCTAGTCGTCATCATCCTTAGGAGAGAAAGGAGAGAAACGCGCCGCTAGCATGCCGCCGTAGAGACACGACTCCTTCCCGTCGGCTTGAGAAGCGCGACGTGGAGTTCCATCCATCCGTGTGGACGAAGTAGAGACACAGACGCATTGATGCCTGCGTTCGGAGGACGTCGACGACCACCTGTACACGCTACGAGCGGCGGACATCACTACCGCAAAGGAGCGCCTCCAGATCAACCTGCGACAGTGAATGGGAGAGAAGTTCTGTCTGCGTAGACAAGCAGCGTTGCACCGTCGTGCAGCGGGACATCGCCGGACTTGCTCCGCGATAAGGTATATCCCGTAAAAAATCCTTCTAAATACGTTGTTGTCGATGAGATCTTGTTTCGGGTTGCGTGGATTCTATTACTTCCGTCGCGCATGTTTTCTCCACAAAACCCAATAGTGCAATGCATCCGCTACTTTTCAGAGGTGTATGTTGGCGATTTTTTCGGATATGGTGGAACGGTGTCGAGGTTTTCATGGATGATTTTTTGGTTTATGGGGCGTCTTTTGATGATTGTTTGAAAATTTTGGACAAGGATTTGCAAAGATGTGAAGACACACACTTAGTGCTTAATTGGGAAAAAGTTCACATGATGGTTAGCGAGGGCATAGTGCTAGGCCACAAGGTGTCTAGAAAAGGATTGGAGGTGGATCCAGTTAAAATAGAAGTGATTGCAAAACTTCCTCCACCAACGTCGGTGAAGGCAGTTATGAGTTTTCTAGGCCATGCTGGGTTTTATCGCCAATTTATTAAAGATTTTTCAAAAATAGTTAAACCATTGTCTGGGTTGTTGGAAAAGGATGTTGAATTCCATTTTGATTATAGATGTTTACAAGCTTTTGAGATTTTGAAAGAGAAACTCATATCCACACCGGTTGTACAGGCTCCAGATTGGAGCCAACCATTTGAGTTGATGTGTGATGCATCAGATTATGCGGTGGGGGCAGTGTTGGGGAAACACCTAGACAAAGTTCCTACGGTCATATATTATGTATCTAAAACACTTAACGACGCATAACTAAATTACACTACAACTGAAAAAGAGTTATTAGTTGTTGTCTTTGATTTTGAGAAATTTAGACAATATCTTGTGGGAGCTAAGGTGGTGGTGTGGACTGACCATGCAACAATTAAATACTTGTTGTAGAAGAAGGATGCAAAACCAAGATTGATTAGATGGATCCTTTTATCACAGGAGTTTGACATTGAGGTCAAGGATAAAGTAGGGATAGAGAATGTGGTGGCTGACCACCTATCTTGATTGGAGAGGTTAGATGATAAGGATATTAATATACCCATTCTAGAGACTTTCCCTCATGAGCAATTATTCGCCCTTAAACAAAATGACCCTTGGTCTGCTAACATTGTGAATTATTTAGCTTGCAAGGAATTTCCCGCTGATTGGGAGTATCAAGAAAAGAAGAGATTTTTTCATTCTTTGTGATATTATTTTTGGGATGATTCAATTTTGTTCAAATAGAGCAGGGATGGAATTTGGAGAAGATGTGTACCTGAAGGCGAATATGAGAGTGTGTTGAAACATTGCCACACACTGCCTACAGGTGGACACCATGCCAGTTCTAGGATAGCCGCAAAGGTGTTGGAGAGTAGGTTATACAGACCGACCCTATTCAAAGATGTGTATGATTTTGTGCATAGGTGTGACACATGTCAACGGTCAGGAAACATATCAAAGTGGTAGGAGATTCCATTGAATGTGTTTCAAGAAGTGGAGGTCTTTTATTTATGGGGTATTGATTTCATGGGACCCTTTGTGTCCTCTAACTCTAACCTTTACATCTTGCTGGTTGTAGATTATGTGTCAAAATGGGTGGAAGCAATTCCAACCCGCACCAATGATGCAAATGTTGTATGCAAATTTGTTAAGGATCACATTTTTTGCAGATGTGGAGTGCCAAGGATGATTATAAGTGATGGGGGAACTCATTTCACCAACTGGAAATTTGGGGCACTTTTGAATAAGTATGGAGTGACACACCATGTGGGTACACCCTATCACCCACAAACTCAAGGACCAGTAGAGATTTCCAATCGTGAGATTAAAAAGATACTTGAGAAGACGGTGTCATCTAGTAGAAAGAATTGGACTGAGTTTTTGGTTGATGCACTATGGGCCTATAGGACTGCTTATAAAACACCTATAGGAACTACACCCTTTAGGTTAGTCTATGGTCATGCGTGTCATCTTCTTGTGGAATTAGAACATAAGGCCCATTGGGCATTGAGAAGGCTCAATTTTGATCTTGATGAAGCAGGTAAGACAAGGATGCTAGAGTTGAATGAGCTTGATGAAATTAGGATGAATGCCTATGAGAATTCAAGATTGTATAAGGAGAGAACTAAGCAAATGCATGACCGACATATAGCAAGGAGAGTTTTCTACCTGGGAGAGAATGTGTTGCTTTTTAACTCAAGGATGAAATTACACCCCGGGAAATTGAGATATAGATGGAGTGAACCACTTATCATTGAAGAAGTGTTTCCACATGGAGCGGTTAGAATCAAAGAAGGAGAGAGATCCTTCTTGGTTAATGGCCAAAGACTAAAGCACTACTTTGGGGAGGATTTCAATATAAAGGAGCATGAGGTGAAACTTATTACCCCTAATTAATCTCAAAAATGAATTTGTCTAGCCTAGGATGTTAAACAAGGGCACTTTTTGGGAGGCAACCCAGCCATTAGGATGTCTGTTTCATTCATTTACATTATGTTGGTTTAGTAGTACTTTGTTTTCATAAATTTTATGTAAAAATGATACCTTGATTCGTTGGTTAAGTGTGTAGGCTGTGGCAGAGTCGGTGCCACCGACTTCCAAGTCAATGGCACCGATATCAGGTCAGAGAGAGGGGAAAATTCAACTGGCACAATTCGGTGCCACCGACATCTCTGAAGAAAGTGCAGAAAAATGGGCACGACTAACTGATAAGTCATCAGTACCACCGACACACAAGTCAGTGGCACCAAATCAGATAGTGCCCCAGGTTCGGTGGGTGCATCAGTGCACTGATATCTCTTTAAAAAAATCGATTGATCAAGTCAGTACCACTGACAAGATCGTTGGTGCCATTGACCAGAGAAAACACTGATCCGTGGGCTCCATCATCTACAACCCAGATTCATCCCAAGTCGATGATTGGCAGCAACGATCCCGCCCAAAAGTCAGTGACACCGATTCGTCAACAATCTGCCAAGTCAAGATCGTGCACCAACAACCGTTGATGCACTGAGGGTTCGGATCCGCCCCCATAAGTCAGTGCCACTGACTCTATCACAGTAGGGCGGCACCAAGTTTATAAAAGGGAAGTAGTGGATTCATATTTTCTCATAACTTGAAGAACCACTACTCCCCCAAGAACAAGCAACTACTCTGAGCATCCAAAAGCTTCCCCGATCACTTCATCGTCATGGCAAGAAGAGGAGGACTCCCTGGCAGTCTGACGCCATGACCCCGACTCAGCCACCCTACGACGAAAGTGCGGAAGGTCTACAAGGAGCTTGCCAGGAGGCTGTTTTCTCCCATGAGATATGGCGATCGACAGTTGTTGGAAGACATGGGCTTCAACGACAACATGGCGGCCATCCTCGAGTGACAAGAGTTTGATGGAAGGTCTGTGAATCCCATCTTTGGCAGGTGGCCAACATATAAGGAAATTGTGATCGAGTTCATGGCGTATCTTGAGATATGCGTCAACCCCGACTAATCACACCCGTCAAGAAGAGAATGGAGAGAAGGAAAGGTGGACTTCTGCCTTTACAACACCAACTTCTCCCTTACTCATTGTGCCTTTAATGACATCTATGGGTGGCCGCATGTGCCTTCCCGTCAGCCCGAGAATGTCGACTTTGATGCCATTTGGAAGGACCTTGTGACAGTTTCGGAGGGTTATAAGCTAAACTTCCACCATAGTTCATTGGTGGACCTTGAGCATCCCTTTGTTCGAGTGCTTCATCGTATGCTCACCAACACGCTCTTCGCCAAGTCAACCCAAGGGCAAGCAAAGTTACAAGTGTTAGACTTGTATTTTCTGTATCAACTTTTGGAGGGAAGGTTGGTCAACTTGGGAGCCTTCTTCCTACAACATATAATTGTGGTAAGGCACAACGTCGGGAGGGCCATTCCTATACTCTTTAGGGGACTTATCACCCCCATTGCTCTTCACTTAGGCCTGGCACTTGCTACTTTGGAGCCTCTACAGTCTAGTCTTCGCGTAGACCGCCTCCATTTCAAGAAATCAGGCCTTATCACTATAGAAAACAACACAATCTATGCAATCTGTTTGGTCAGTGGAACCTTCTATGAGCGTCGACTTCCTGATCCTATCTTCAACATCAGGCAAGTTGAGCACTATAGATGGCCGGACATGGATGACGACAATGCAGAACAAGGAGGAGATGATAATTGTAACATCCCTGACCTGGGTTATGTACTAACCCTAGGTGTTTTGCTTAATAAAGATGATGAGATGTTTTCTCTTATCTTTTGAAAAGTAATTAAGACTCTTGAGGAACTTATATTTCAATTTCAGTCCCTTTTGAATAATGTTGAAACATTGTTTTGTTAATTTTGGACTAAAGTGAAAATTACCCAAATTGAGGGGTTAACTTGCAAATTCCAAATGATAAGATGTTCCTCTGATGTTGAGACATCATAATAATGAATATGATGTAGTGGTTTGGTTTCCACAAGCTTGGGCATCAAGATAAAGCTTGTAGAGCAAACCTTGTGCATTAAAACCTAGTTTTGGTGTAATGTGCAATATACCCAAAATCTAGGGTTCAATATGCAAAATACCACCTCTTGAGGGTCTCTCGTGTTTCTTGGCATTAAGTAGAGTAAATAAAATGAGAGGGGCGCCTCATTTGAGTTATCTTGGAGGAGAGAGAATCTTGACATTAAAATAATCAAGATTTAAGCATATATGGAACTTTAATTTAATTTAATGCAAAAAGAAATAAATTAATTGAGGAGCCCTTCAACCAAAAGTTGAAGGATGTGTTTGCAATATAGTTGTACGATCTTGTGCCTTGCTATGGCACAAAAAGATCTTGGTTGAGTGGAAGCCACTCACATTAAGATAATAAAAAGTAATATCCACTAAAAGTGGATATTAATATAAACTCTTTAAGGTGCTTAGTTCCTTTTCCATTAATTCTTGGATAATGATGGAGTTTTGCAAGAACATTAAGGTGGCTTCATGGCCAAGAAATGGTGGGGGATTTGATGGAAATTAATTTGGAATTTAAGGAAAATAATCCATTTTCTCTTTCCTTGAAAATCCCTTATACATGTTCTTTTTCCAATACACATAAGGACCTTTCCTTAGTTTTTCTCTTATCACTTTGCTTCGGACGACCAAGGAAGAGCTCAGGATCAGGATAAGGACGAACACAACCTGTTGGTAAGGTTTTGATCATCTTCTACCTCAAATTCATGGTGGAAACCCTAAAGCAATGCTTGATTCTTGGTTTTCTTCACCCGATTTCCAATTATAGCCATCTTTTTCATCCAATAGCTCAAGAACGGACCTTGGGCAGTTGCTAGACCTCCATCCACCATTAGAGCCGTGGAGATTGGAGCTTAGAGATCAGATTTGAGGTGGGTTTTATAACTTTAACCCTTAAACATTGATATTGCATCAAGTTCTCTATGATTTGTTGGTTATAAACCCTAACCTAGGGTGATGTGATGTGAATAGTAAACCCTAATTATGGGTTGTTGGTTATAAACCCTAATAAAGGGTGATGTGATGTGAAGAGTAAACCCTAATTCCAAATAATATGAATGAATATGTGAAACCCTAATTCTGGGTTATACTTTATACTAAGAAGCTCTAAGGTTGGACAATGACATGATGAGTCCTTAACCCTATTTAATCTAAAGGGGATGATTAACCCTAATTAAATTGAAAAGGGAAACCCTAACCCTAGAAAGGGCATAGTGGTATAACCCTTGAACAATGATGTCATAATTATTTTACATTGTGCTGATAGGAAATTGATGTATCCATTATCATCTGTACTAATCATGCAGGTCTTATGAGATATTGAACATAGCCAGGTATGAGCTATGATGCTTTGTTTATTGAAAGTACTTTATGAGCTTTGTAAGCAATGATATGCTATTTTACCTAGTGAAATGTAACAAAAGAGATTGATAGGCTGTAAGAGCCATGTGAAATACATGCATTGCAATTATCATGTTTACTCTGTCAAATGACTTGTTAGCATTATGTTACCTATTAAAGTGGTAACAAGTATATTGATGATGTTTGAACACCCATATTCTTGAATCATGATGATGAGATGACAAGGGATTGAGTTCCCAATGATTAATAAAGTTGTGAAATGAACTTGATAGAAATAGTACTCATTCTTTATAGCAATTGTTATAATGTTTTATGATTGAAAACATGCCTGATGCTAAAAGAATGATGTAATGTATTTAATTAATCAAGTGAAATGATATCATGTAGAGCCCTAACCATATATCCATCATCGTCAGCAGTTAGGTGATGGTGAAACAAGTTTTTCTAAGGGAACTCCTGGAGAGCATACTTTTGAGTATGTGGGGGTAATGGGCGTGAATATCCTTACGCCCTAATGGAGGAATTGATGCGAGACAAACATTAAATCTCTCAATCCTTCATTATATGTAAATGTCGGGATGATGTATCACAAATCTCCCGATGATGATGTTAATGCCGAATCGATGTGAGATAAACAAGAAATCCCTCGATTGTGAAGAGAGTACAACATGCCACTATAACTCTAATAGCGAAGTTGGAAGTATACCCTGGAAAGCTATATTTATAGCAGAGACACAAGATGTCCTGCATGTTGTTCCTCACACTGACTGAGGAAGATGAGATCATAGATCTGGCTCTTCTGATGACCTATGTATGGTACCGATTTCAATTTTGCAATGGTCGGTTGGGGTATGAGCGGTATACCTCATCTCCTCAGGGCATAAATATGATTGTAAAATGTAATCAACCGTGTAGCATATTTGCTTAGGGTTGAATTACGAGAATCAATGTTTGATGATACATTGTTTATTATGTCTTAGAAAGATAAAGGATATACATGTTCTTCATATTACTTATTAAATGAATGACCTGCTACTTGATCAATTTATAATTCAAATGATTGCACAGAGAATACTACTCTAGTTAGCTCAATCAATGATTTATCTGCTGTTGAATATTTATAATTCTACTGCTCAGTGTTATTCTATTACCAGCAATAACAATGTTTCTGGCAGAGAGTTATATCTCTCACTGGGACAATTTTCAATTGTCTCACCCCCGTGGGATTCAACTTTTTAGGTAGACGCTGAGGAAGAATAAACCCTTCAGTGGGTGAGCAGCAACAACAACCATAGCAGCAGCAGCAATAGCAAGGACAGCAGTGACCCACAGGTGGAGATACTATTTGTCAAGTCTTGTATATAGAGAGAGTCCTATGTGTCGTCTCTGTACTCTCAGGTCCTAGGAGTCAGTAGATGGTTCGATATAGATCTGAGATTTTTGGCTTGATGCCTCGAGATTTTGTATATTGCTCATGTATAGTTTAACTGGCAGTCAATGTTATGACTCTCGAGATGAGATGATACAGAGATGTACTAATGAATCAGAATGTAAATAACTTACTTTGGTTCTTTATGATAGAGTTTTATCATTTGTGGATTTCTTTACAAAAAGTTTTAAATTTTTAGTAATTTTTAGTAATTTTCAGTAATTCCGCTGGTAAGTATTCGCTTCCACATTAATTGGATGCCACAATAATGATGAGGAGGAGTCAAGTGATGACGTGGAGGAGGTTGATCTCACCATTCCTATGACACATTGAGTTTCTCCACAGAAGCATCCACGACATTATGATGCCTCGACATCTTCTGCCCCGCCACCCTCTCAAGAAGGAGAGGATGCTTATTCTATGGTGGGGATGTACTTATGATGCAGGATATACAGACACATCAACAATAGCAAACTCAATTTCTGGCTAGAATCTAAGAGGTGCAGGGTCGGCTGTACACCAACCAGCAGGCAATCTACGAAAATGAGCATCTTCTCTTAGCCAACCAAGAGAACATGCATCACCACCTGTAGAGAATGGAGAACTATAAGCAGCCATTCTTTGACCACTACTAGAGTCAGGGACACTTTGGCAACTACCCGACGCCACCAAACATGCCTTCTTCTACTCCGACCTTTTAGGGGATGTTTCCTCCCCGGACCCCACTCAGCTACCGCCACCACCATTTTAGTCGGGTATCTCTGTTCCACCTCTTAAGTTAGAATTTTGACTATGAGGTCATAGTCATATTCAATCTTGGGGGGTGTTGGAAAAACTTCTATCTTACTTTCTTTTATTTGAGTATTTTTTTATATTTTATTTTGGGAAAAATTAGTCAGTTTTCTTGTTAGTTTTTCTGCTATGTAGGATCCACAATCTATCTAGTGTAACTTGTGAGTATTATTTGCATGGTTTCATTTGAGAATATCAAACTCTGGGTTGGGTGCACAAAAAAAAAGAGTAAATTTTAAAATAATTGTGAGCTTATCTTGTGAGTAATTGAGTCACATAACAGAGGAAGTGTTTTAGTAAGTCAGCTCCAGGACATTAGAACATAAATGACCATTTAAATTGTCTAAGACAAGTGATTGACAAGGATTGTTGAGCCTAAACTGATCAAGCACTAACATGACCTTAAACTAAAATTTAAGAAAGAAACCCCTTGATTACCATGTACACAGGTCATTAGAGAGGGACATATGATTTTCTCTGAAGGTTCTATCTCTTAGTTGTGTGATCTCATCCACTGCAAACTTTCGATTCACACTCCACCATAAGAGGATTGAGCACATGTTGTCATTCTTTCTCTTGTTTGCATTTGCATGTCATAGTAGATCGTGCATATAGTTGTTTGCTTGTGTGGGCATAAAAAATATATGAAAAACATACATGTATAATAGAATTCTGGTGCATGTCTTGTAGTTGCATAACACTTGTAGTTACATATGCATTATATATCATCTTGCAAAGATCATGTCTAGTTTCTTCTCTAATATAAAAAGGTAGTGATTGTGCCCATTCTTTTAAAAAAAGAAGAATTGACATAAATCAAATGTGCAGTGCAACTGGAAGCCCAAAGCAATCCTATCATGTTGAAAGGGGCTCAGAATGAATTTTTTTTGGAAAAAAAGTATATATGGAGTATAATGCCAGAAAAGAGGTAACAAGGGCATAATTCTACCTAATCATAAGGAAGAGTTAGTACATGATGCAGTCTTAGATATTTTATCTTACATTGAGATGAAATGGTAGTGCATGCATCATTCCACCCTAATGATTAGGCATTAGGAGCATTCTATAAATTTGCATCATCATAGGTCCATCATGATTTTTGACTGCATGAATGATTTTATGTGCTCATGATTCTTTTGCAACCACCAATTTCAACTACCTGTTGCACTTAGTGGAAGGCCACTCAGACGATTTTCTCCTCATTCGTTACTTTATCAGGAGAACTGCTTCCACGTAGATGGTAGGTAGAGAAAAGAGCAACGTAGATAGGAGATCACATGATGCATCAAGTATGAGCCAAACGAGTCTATCATATTAACTGCTTTAACTAATAGTGTCTCATTGATTGGGGGTCGAATATCTTGGATAGAGGTTTTTGGTCGCCTAGATGGAAGTTAGTGTTCAGTGGTCAGTAAAGGCCGGAAGGAGGATCAAAAGGTGGAGACTTTTTAGATGTACCTTATGCACTTATGTCCTTCAGATGACTTATCTCAATCAGATCCAAAGGTGTAGTTGCTTGAGGATGAGCAAGATTTCAGCTTAGGGGAGTTTGATGTACGGGTTTTGAGTCATTTTACAAGCCTATTTTATATTCGTTTTATGCATTTATTAGTCAATTAGTTGATCATATTTTCATAAATCCTTATTATTGGCTTGTATATTCTGTATGCATCAAACTGTGCTCATTTTGTCATATTTATAGTATTTTATACATTCCTTAGCCTCATACATTGTCTCTATGGATTTTTAAGATTTTCCAAGTACATGAGGAGTTAGTGCCATCGAGACAACCTCAGGGACCAGGCCATAGATGACCAGAAGCAGTCGGTGCCACCGACTACAACAGTCGATACCACCGAGAGAGTATTAGAGAGGCAGAGAAAGAATGCACACCATCTCAGTGCCACTGACATTTAGAGTCAGTGGTAGTGAATTTACCACAACAAGATCGCAATCCCGATGTTGTCAGTGTCACCGACACCCAGGTCAGTGCCACCGACTTTGTCAGATTTCAACAATCTGATCTGAGCATCCCGATCCAACGGTCCATGTTATGTGGTACCGTAAGTGACCTTAAACAAAAAGGAGGACGGCCAAACCTAAGGGGATCATCATGTTGCACTGCACAATGGCCAGAGAGAAGAGAGAGAGAGAAGCAAGGAGCCGAAGGATGCCAACCGGGAGATCTGAGCACCTCTGACGGACGATTTTTCTGTCGAAAAACTACAGAACGTGAGTTTCTCGAGGAGGATCATCCAAGACACCTTCTCTCCAGGGGTTACATGAACTTCCTCCATGTTTTCCACATTTTTCTTCTCTCTCTATGTATTCACAACTGAAAACCATGTGGGGCTAAACCCCTTCTTTCCTTAGGACCCAGGAGTATCCCAGGGAATCGTTGTATTGAATTTTACATGAATTAGTATACATTTCTCTTTATTCCTGGATATATAAGTGTGGATTTGAATGACCTATCATTGCTTGATCACCATCGATAAGATTATAGATCGATAATTATTCCAGAAGGAGGATTAAAGGTTAGAAAACCATAACTTATACACCTTCCTACACATTCCTTGGAAAAGGCAATGTACGGTTAGTGGAAAGAACCCAGAGTTTTCGATAATGCACCTAGACTAAGAGATAAATTACTACAGATGTGGAATTGGCTTAGATCTAGGTAGTGAATTGCACCACGGAAGCGGGCAGTTCTGACTATAGGCTTTCTATCCAGGGTAGGAGTAGGAATTTATATTAATTCGATAGAAATAAGATACAAAAAGACCCCATGGTCGGTTACCCTAAGGAATTCATCTCTTTCGAATCAACTATTTTTAATTTTCTTTTATTTTGTTCAAACTCAAATTCAACTTTTTAATCGGCTTAGCTGATCACACCATAGCTAGTAGTAGTCACTAAGACTACATCTCCCTGAGTTCGACTCAAGCGTCACATAGGCCTATATTACTCAACACGTGCACTTGCGTTTCTACGCACGATTTTAGTGTGTAATTCCTCCACCTACTATGGTTGCTCTCTCTACCCCTATAGTGATGATTTAATCTAAGCACCTAAATTAGTAGAAACACAAATGGTGGCTCACACCACCTCAGTGGAGGTCCCTTCATCCCTTGACAAGGGAAAGCAAAGATAACCATCTATGAATGCTAGAACCCATGAAGAAAATAATGATAATGTTTTCATTCCTACTGTCAATACCAATAAAGTGTATCCTACTCTAGAACTTTATGCAGAAACCAATCATGGAGCTCCAAAAATAAGTCAATTCCTCAATGAGCAAGAAGGAGAGGTGTCAGATTACATGCATATCAGATTGGGGTTACCCATGTCGACTTACACACTCAACTGAAAGCATGGAGACTCGACACTCTTCTTCCCAAAGCATCACTAGATCATAACAAGCCACATCATAAGAGGCATATCAGTTTACACAAGAGCATATCGACCTAGCATATCAATTTACATGCATGTCAGTTAGCACATCATATCATTTTAGTCATCTTTTACCTCAAGATGACGATACTATCAAGGTAAAAGAGAAGAGAAACTTATGGTAGCAACTTAACAAAGCTCTATTCTCAAAGGCAAAATGTAAGACTACCAAGAAAGGCTACTAACCAGCAAGAAATAATGAGCTAAAGATCGCTAGAAAGATAACAAGTAGAAAGGTGATAATAATAAAGTAGGGTTAGAGTTATATAACCCACCTCAAGAACAATCACCAAGCTTTAAGCTCCAAGGTCAAGCTCCAAGCTTCCCAAGCTTAAGGGAGAAGAAGATCCTCCTAGATCAATCTCCACAACACCTCCAAGAAGGAAGATAGAACCAAGGTTAAGGGAGAGCAAAAGAGAAGAAAAGAAGGTTCCAAGGTCCATGGCTGAGAAGAAGAAAGAAGAAGAGAAAGAAAGATAAAAACCATGGCTTACCACAGAAGAAGATGAAAGAGAGCACCACAAGCTCTTGGCTCACCCACTAAGATCCAAGGGAGAGTTCTCTTCAAGCTCAAGGTTTGCCACCAAGGAGAGAAAGAAAGGATTGCTAAAAGGGTTCTCTTGCATGAGAAGAGAGGGGTATATATACATGGACGATGAGAGAGAGAGAGAGCAAGGGGAAGGTGTTACTACCTTAGGATCCAAGATGACACTTGTCCAAGAAGAAGGGACACATGTAACACCATGAAACAAGGTGATAGGATCCATGTCTCACCCACTTGGCCTCCTTCCTAGGTCATGGCTAATACACACCTCCTCCTTCCTTCACAAACCGATTTGGCACTCCTCTAGAGTCACCACAACCCGATATGGTGATCCTCAAGACATCACCAACTGATAGGATGCCCCTCAGGACATCTTCAACCAATACTAAGCCTCCTCAAGGCAACCACAAACTGATACAGTGTCTCACCAAGGCTCTCAAGCCCAAGACAACACTCCTAAGAGAAAAGCACACCTCAAACATGTGCCCAAAACATCACCAAGGATGCCACCACTCAACCAGACCAAAACAAGGTGCCCAACACTTTCTCTCTCCTATATATGATGCCAACAGAGAGAAGAAACACACTAGAGGTGGCAAACTTGCACATCAATCCCTACTCTGGGTAAAATGGAAAGTTGCACCAAAGCCTCACCAAAAAGCACAAACATCAAGCAACAAGCTAAAACAAGGAACACAATTTTTCAACATGCCCTAATTACATCTTAGATTATTAGAGCAAGGAGTTAAGCAACATGCTTAAGCAAAACAAATAGGGTTAGACCAAAATGTGGGTCAGGGTCCTTACAAGCCATAAACCCCTAATAGGGATTTTGCCCCCGAAATCCTAAGAGAAAAGAGAGGGATACTTCCTCCTCATCTCCTCTTCAAGCTCCCATGTGGCTTCCTCAATGCCATGATGATGACAAAGAACCTTCACAAGCACAAGGTCCTTCCTCTTCAACTTCTTCACCCTCCGATCAAGGATCAACACCAGGCCCTCCACATAGGTCATATCGTCATCAAGCTCTACCTCTACATGTTGTAGCACTGACTCTATATCCAGATGGCACTTCCTTAACATACTGACATGGAATACTGGATGCAACCTATGCAACTCAGGTGGTAACTCCAACTTGTAGGCCACCTTCCCAACTCGTGCCACAACTGCGTAAGGTCCCATAAACCTGGGAGCCAACTTACCCTTCTTTCCAACCTCAGAACACCTTTATAGGGAGAGACCTTTAGATATATTTTGTCTCCTATTTGGAACTCCAAAGGTCTGTGATGATTGTCTGTATACAACTTCTATATGTCTTGTGCTGCTTTCAACTGTTGATGTATCACTTTGATTTTCTCTATCGTCGGATGCACAAGCTCAGGACCCAAAAGTTGATACTCCCTTGTATCATACCAACATAACAAAGACCTACAAAGTCTCCCATACAACGCCTCATATTATGCCATGTCAATACTTCTCTGATAGTTGTTATTGTAGGTGAACTCTATTAAAGTGAGGTGTATATCCCAACTTCCTGAGAACTGAAGAACACAATCCCTTAACAGACCCTCCAAGATCTGAATGGTCCTTTCAGACTGACCATTTGTCTGCGGGTGGAAAGCAGTGTTGAACTTCAACTGCATACCCAAAGCTGTGTGCAGTCGCTCCCAAAATCAACTTGTAAACTGAGGACCTCTATCAGATACAATAGTAGCTAGAACACCATGCAAATGCACTATCTCATCAACATAAACTTGAGCAAGCTTCTCTACTGTGAACGTTGTCTTCATTGGAAGGAAATGCACTGACTTGGTCAATCTATCAACACTCACCCAAATGGAATCATAACCTTTGGTTGTCCTAGGAAAACCAACCACAAAGTCCGTAGTTACATGATCCCATTTTCACTACGGTATAGGCAATGGTTGCAATGTTCCTACATGCTTCTGATGCTCAGCTTTGACTTGGTGGCACACAACACATCTTGCAACAAACTTAGCTACATCTTTCTTCAATCCTGGCCACCAATACATCATATCCTTCAAGTTGTGGTACATCTTGGTACTACCTAGGTGCATAGCATGCATAGATGTATTGGCTTCTTCTAACACTATCTTATTCAAGTTATCCGCATCAAGAACTACTATCATGTGATCATAACACACTATCCTATCTTCCATTTCATGGAAACCATCATGCTTCTCACTACCAAACTCTGATATAATTTGTTGTGTCACAATATCTGTCTGTTGAGCTTCTCTGATATGTTGTCTTAGCGTATGCTTTACTTATAACTATGCCAACAAACCTGCTAACAAGGAGACTTCCAACTTGACATTCATCTAACACAAGGTGACCAGCATGTCTCATTTGTGACACATCAAAGAACTCAACTAACCTCTATCTATATATGAAGATTTCATGCTTAGCGCATCTACTACGACATTTGCCTTTCCAAGATGATAATAATTTGTGCAGTCACAATCTTTGATCAACTCCATCCAATGGGGCTGCCTCATATTCAACTCCTATTGTGAAGTATATACTTTAGGTTCTTGTGATCTGTGAAGATCTAAAACTTCTCCCCGTACAAGTAGTGCCTCCAAATCTTCAAGGCATGTACTACTGCAGCTAACTCCAAGTCATGGGTTGGATAATTCTCCTCGTGTTTCTTAAGTTGTCGAGAAGCAAAAGAAACCACTTGCTTGTCTTGCATCAACACACATCCCAAACCATGACTGGATGCATCACAAAAGATGATGTATCCTTTTCCTTTCTCAGGAAAAACCAAAATGGGTGCACTTGTCAGCTTCTCCTTCAATGTTTGAAAAGCACGTTGACATCTGTCATCCCAAATGAATGACACATCTTTCCTCGTAAACTTTGTTAGGGGTAGGGAAATAGCGTTGAAGTCCTTGATGAACCTCCAGTAGTAGCCTACCAAACCTAGGAAACTGCACACTTCTGTCAGTGTCTTTGGCTACTCCCATTATGTAACAAACTCTATCTTAGGGTCCACATGTACTCATTCTACATATATAACATGCCCCAAGAAAGCTACCTCCCTCAACCAGAACTCATACTTTTTGAACTTAGCATAAAGTTGGTGTTGTCTCAACACTGTCAATGCCTGACATAGATATTGTTCATGATGTTGACTATCCCGACTATATATCAAGATGTCATCTATGAAGACAACCACAAACTAATCAAGGAATGGTCAGAACACTCCGTTCATCAAATCCATAAACATTGTTGGTGCATTAGTCAGCCTAAACGGCATAAACACAAACTCATAGTGACCATACCTCATCCTAAAAGTTGACTTTGGTATGTCATCCTCCTTGATCCTCAACTGATGATATCCTAACCATAGATCTATCTTCGAGAACACCGTTGCACCACACAACTGATCAAACATATCATCTATCCTCGACAAAGGATACTTATTCTTTATCGTGACCTTGTTCAACTGTCTGTAATCTATGCACAACCTCATAGATCCATCCTTCTTCTTCAAAAACAATACTGGAGCACCCAACGGTGACATACTCAACTTTATGAAACCTTTTTCAAGTAGTTCTTGCAACTGCCTCTTCAACTCTGCCATCTCTGTTGGTGCCATCCTACACAGTGTCTGAGCTATGGGTGGCGTGCCAGGAACTAGATTGATCTCAAAATCAATCTCGCGGAGTGGGGGAACAGTTAGAAACTCTTGAGGGAAACACATCCTCAAACTCCCTAACCACCGACACTTCCTGGATACTAATATTCCTCACCTCTCTATCCATCATGTGTGCCAAAAATGCCTTGCAACCTTGTCTCAGAAGCTTCCTCACACCATAGCTGAAAGAAGACACATAGGGAGAATCTTCCTATCTCCCTGGAAGATCCACGTCTTACTACTGTATACAAATGGCACTTGCTTGGAACTACAATCCAAGACCAATCTATACTTATCCAGAGTATCCATCCCAAGGATCACATCGAATTGATGCATGTCAAGTGGTATAAGATCCATTTGAATGTTGTGTCCTGAGAAAGAGAGAACATAAGAAGGACACACATCCTACATCACTACAAAACTGACCAACGAGGTTTCTAGCAATAAGCTACTCTTCCTATGACTAACAGACAAAGAGCAACTACTAAGTGCTTCCTGTGTGATAAAAGAGTGTGTAGCATCTGGGTCAACCAAAACAGATATAAAGTAAGAAGAAGACAAATCAGAATGAAATAACTCCGTCTGACCTATCACCACTCATGGGTTGACAACCACTTTCGGCTGACTCATGGCGTAGAATATAGTCGTTGCATGTTGTCACCCCCTCTACTTCCTTGAGCAGACAATCCATCTTGGGATGCTTGGTCATGTCCTCGTCCTCCCGTGTTGCTATTGCTCTACTATCTCTATGAGCTCTGCCTCAATTTTTGAGTTACTTCATCCTCTTTCACTGGACAAAACTGTTTGGTATGGCCAACTTGTCCACACTTGTAACATGTTTTGTTCTCATACCAAGTCCTAGATGGTCATGTAACTTATGTTGATGCAACACTCTAGGCTCTTGAGGGTGAAAAACTACGACCTCTTCCCTTGCTTGGTGACCACTGTGCCAAAGCAACAAACCTCTACAAAAATGGTGATGCGGAAAACCTCAGCTTCTTGAAGCCACCTGACAACTACCCTTGAAACTGTACAGATCGCTTCTTGGTACTTGCCTCTCTCTTCTCCTTCACAGATCGTTGTATTCTTCAAACGGACTCATAAACATAGAAAACCTCTCTCTATTCTCCAAAGCAGCAGCTGGGGTAGACAACTCAGCATTCAATCCTTTCTCAAAATGACAAATCCTCTCATCCTTCATCACAGCCATGTGAGGATAGAACTTCAACAACTCCATAAACCTTGCCTCCTACACATTGATCATCATGGATCCATGTTGAATCCTCTCAAACTGACTGATGTTCTCATCCAGATACATCTGTGGGAAGTACCAACTTATAAACTGTAACAACCCGTCTCCCGGTAACCCCCAATTAAGGGAGACCGAAAGGTCAGATCCGTTAACCAATAACCCGGATCAAAGGTTCGACAAATAATCAATAACAATTAATAAACTTTACCAACTAAAATGAAAACTGGTATAAAATAAAAATTTGCTTACCTTTTTAAAATTGGGATTTTTAAACTTCTATCCATGAAGATACTAATTTGACTAATCCTCCTGTGCACGTTAATTCTCATTTAATTCTGCATATGCCACTTTACTGTTTGTTCTTTTCATTTGTACCTAAAACTCCGACAAAAAAAAACGTCGGTCAGCAAGAAGCTGGTATGTGGGGGAAACAAATAATGTGTAACTATGTTAACAATGTAATCATGCAATTAATCAATTAACAACCAAGATTATGTTTTAGGCCAAACTACTCAATCCTTACCTATCCCCTAACTCTGTGTTGTCCCTGCAGTGGACTTGTATACTACCTCTCTTTTAGGTAGATTCTTACCCCCATGGTCCTACCTTACAGGTATCCAATACATAGGGTAATAGAGTTGCATGGCACTACCCGAAGGTAGCCCAATATCTAACTCAAGGTGACTTGATGGTCCTACTCCATTGGTAGCCATGTACTAAGTCATCCAATGACCTGATGGTCCTACCTCCAAGGTAGCCATGTACTAGGTCAACTATTAAGCCACAGAGGGGATCGGGATTTGAGCTAGTAGGAACATATCTTATGTGATAGTCATATCCACATTATAGTTTGCATGAATTAAAATCATCCAACAATTAATTCATGACATTGATGAAAACTTCGGTAAACCTCAAAAAACTAATTCGAGATATTCATAAGTGTAACCACATACCTTTGATTGTAGATTTCAAGACAGAATCAAATATGCAGAGAAACGCAATCAAGCAAGCAATGAGGAATAGAAATCCTGAAATAAAAGTACCAATTTCCTTTTATTAATATTTATCCAATCACATTACTTAGGATTTAAATTCCAATTTTAGGGTTTCTTTGGAAATTAGGGTTTTTGCCTCCATTATTAATATTATGATCTCTAATTTATCAAAACTACATAAAACCCTCAATTCCTTTCATTTTAATATTCCCAACAATATTAGGATCATTATTTGGCAATTTACTTTCTTAATCTGAAATATTAAGGTTTTCTCTTCCTTTATCCCCAAATTAGGGTTTCAATAAATATTATCCTTTATTTATGGATTACAACTATAAATTAGGCAACCTTGCATTCAAAATGGATAAACAAACTGCCTTTATCATTAACATGGTTAATCTTATCAATTTGACCTATTAATTCACCAAAATACACCATTTATCTTCAATTAGGGTTTCTCATCAACTTTTAATACATTTTACTAGAAAATTAATGTACTTTTGTAAAACGAAATAGAACCAAGTTCTCAAATTATTTTTAGCAGGTTCCTCATAATTTTCTATACAAATTTCATGCATAAAGTTTCTTCATATGAGATTCCTAGCGATCTCTATTAATTTTGCAAGAAAAACTATTTTCTAGATTATTTGATCAGAGAGGATATTTTACTGAATTTTCTAGATTGTCAGATTGATGCGCCAATGGACCTCCCTTGAATCTGACGCTCCACGTCAAACATGCCCACTAACTCTGTTGCACGTGGTCTAACTGGCGATCGATCTTTGGATGCTCCCGGCCCACGATGTTCCTTTGATCAAACGATCAGCACTGATCGGCTCCACTAGCGAGGGTGTGCGCGCCCTCCTCTCTGCCAAACCACTGGATCGCGCTCAGGTCCAGGATCTGAGGGTGGCTGCTCTTCGTCTCCCTCCTTTCCTTCACTAGACAATGTGGGGGTGCCACGGTGGTTCTCTCACCAGAGAAAAGGAAATCACAAGAGGGAGAGGGCTATGGGGCTCGACTAGTGGCCGCTCAGATTTGTGAGGGTGCGAGGAAGTGCACGAGGGTCTATTTATAGGATGTGGAGGGTCCCCTTTAGGGTTTCCAATCCTACCACTAAGACTACCTTCAGCCCAATTGGGTGTTTCATGCATACACAAGGAAATCCATCCAACCTTGGGTCGAGAATGTTCCTCTCTCTCTCTCAAACTCAATGGGACACTTCCCACGAGTGCACTTGCTTTGCAGTGATCGGAAAATGAGGGGAAAAATCCCCCTGATCATGTTATAGTCTGTGTCCCTCTCGGACTTGGACGATGAGCTGGGTCAGTTGGATCACGATCCAATGGCCCCTATCATCTACGCTCAACCAAAAAGGGAATGATTTCCCAAATTGCAAGGGAAAACCTATTTTGAGGATAATCTTGAAAAATCGATAACTCCCAATTATTACATCCTTTTTGCCTCAAATTTTAAAGGAACTACGTTCATACTTTTATTTCGCTTTATGCAAAAATTGGGATCATTATCTCAATTAAACGGTTCCTTTTCTTTAGTTGCAAGAAAACACTTTTTTATTCATATTTTCCACATATTCTTTATTTCCTTCGCTATTATATAATTATCATGAGTTCCTTGAACCCCAAGGAACCCTTAAAACTCGAAATCCTATTTTGGGAAAATATCTTTTAGCCTTTTGATCATCCGTTATTCATTTTCATTTATATTCCATTATCCCATTGAATTCTTTTCTCATTTCTTTTTCTTTTTCTTTCAATTGGACTTAATGGACAATAAGGCCCATCAAGAACGCATGCAAGGCTATCATACATGAAATTCATTCAAATCAAACCATGAAATCAAACATTAGTCTTATTTATCTTTTAAAGGAGATTCACAAATCTTATTACATGCTTTAGAAAATGAGGTTATAACATCCTCCCCTCCTTATAGGAATTTTGCCCTCAAAATTCAATAATCAAGCAAACAAATCAGGATAAGACTTTTTCATGTCCATCATTGGCCCCTATGTGGCTTTACCGTACTCATGGCGCTTCCAAAGAACCTTTATCATCACATATTCCTTTCTCTGAGTTCTTTCATCCTGGCGTCTATAAACTGCATAGGTGACTCAGGCCATTTCAGCCTCCCTTGGGGCTCACTAGGTTCATTTCTCAGCACATGGTCGGGGCACCTCACATAGTGCTCTAAATTGGACACATGGAACTCATCACACATTACTTTATCCTAAGGGGTTAGGTCAAACTTAACCTTCTCCACCAAACCATGTCAAAAGAACCCATGCATCGGGGACTCATCTCTCTTAGCTATAACTTAGAGGTGTCAGCTTTTCATGTCACCTATTCTCCCACAGTGAACTGCATGTCAGTCTACTTTGCATCTTCTCACAACTCTCGTCGTCTCTAGGCTCCTTTCAGCCATTACACGATCAAAGCGACTTCATCTACACACAGTGTGGCCCTTTTTTAACCATCACATGGTCCTTTCACCAACATCACCTTACTGAAGTGGTGACCGACACAACCTCCTTTACAGAGCTTCTTTAAATCCCGATACTGGCTATAGTGGTCATCATCACATCTTTCATAGGACAAGAATTGTCTCTAACTATCACCATGAATGAGCACATATGCTCTCATCAGACCCTTTAGTTTGGATCATACTAACCATTAGTCAGGGGTGATAAACTGTACTAACATCAAGTTCTTCATGTACCTACTTCCACCTTTTGGAAGGGAACCTTTAGGTCAAACTCAAGAACCTTTGAACTCGCCTCTTGGTGTATTTGAACCATCTCTTTTCATATGTAGTTCACCCGATCTGTCCCTTGACAGTATTCTTTCTTTCTCATGTCATCTAGGTAAGGCAATATACCATAACCCATATTGCATCTTGACCTTCCTTGGTCCAGGGGAGACTTACAACATCCATAGTAATGAACTCCCTTCCTCTCTCGGGGACTCTTTATCCTTTATATCAATGCACTGGGTTACTGGTGTTCATCCTTCACCCTCGGCTTGCATGGCCATATACCACATTCAACTTTATCTTAGATATCTAAAGTACCACTGTCACTTATTATTTTGGTAGTACCATTTCAACATATCTCGTTACATCTGAGTGTTATCCAAACACATCTCCTTTCCAAACTTAGGGTTAACCTAACAACCTCTTCTAGCCAAACTAGGCAGTTATATCTCAACCAGAGCATCCATTACCACTTCACATTCTTAGATATTAGGTAACATTAAAGGTATACACTTCCATGTATTTCACTTATCGCCTCACCCCAACTCTATGTCTATCTTCATTAAGAACACTCCCTAATTTCATCATCATGGTGATCAATCTCAACCTGGTATAACTTGTAAGTTCCACATAGCTCATGATAAAAACATCCTTATAAGATGACTACCTTATTTCAATTTAACGTTTGCAAATCATTCATGTATCATTCACTTTACCAGGGCATGTTATCTTCTCTATCCCCATATCTCGTGGCAACGTTCCAAACCACATCATCTTTTATCCTTGGTGTATGGCATGCGTACTTTCCTATCTCTCACTCCCATAACAAGAGGAAATAAGCATTTGGCTGCAGTCCAAATACAAAGTTCTTCCTGTTCCAAGAGTAGAGATGGTACATCCCACCTTGTCAGTACACCTTTAATCTAAGTTGAAACGTGCCTCATATGTCACTTCATCACAATCATCTCAATATCAAAGTTACTTCCATGGACAACTGGTCTCGAATCTACTTGGGTCACCACACAATCCTTGGTCATCTCCTCTAGGTCTATAGGGTGTTGGCACTTTTGGGGTCATCCCTATTCCCTTATGCATCCAGAGAGTGCCCTACTCATCTGCCCTTTGGTTCCCATGAGTTCATGAAGGTGATCAATCTCCTAACCCATGGCCCTCAGACAATGATAGTTGTTACCTCCCGATCCTATGGTCATGTGCAACTAGGGAATTAGGTAACTCCTACTTCCATCAGTCTTATCCCTTCCTCACCCTAGGATAGACTTAGGATTCTCTTTTAGTACATGTTCAACTTAGAACCCTACCCAAGCCTTCACCATCTCTCCTTGTATACATGGGATGACATTCATCCTTTTACAGGGGTCATGGTGACCTGCCTACCTTGGTCAGGCCCCATATTGGTTACTTCCATGGTAACACATCCTCATGCACTTAGAGAGATGGATATCTATGGGTCTAAAGGTTCATTCTCATACCATGTACTTTTCACTAAGCTTCTCAAGATCCTATGAGACCTCTTTAGGTTACTTAAACCAACAAAACTGGTAACCACCCCACCAAAGGGTCCCTTCTCCCAGGATGGGAGGAAAACTTCACCTCAAAAACACATGTCACAAACGTCCTTATGCCTCGTGTTTACATCCACCTGAGCATGCTTAACCCTAGTAAGCTACAAGCTGACCACCTACTAAACCATGCTGGGTCATACTTGTTCTCATCCTCAACACTGGATCACGATCATACCTTCCCATGTCATTCACTTAGTCGTGAGGGGTTCATCAAACATACCCTTAACTTAAGGGGTTTCCTTTACATCTACACATGAGGAGTATCATGCTCGAAACTATAGAGACTCAAATCTCATCATGAGCATCGGATACACTGCTTCCCCTCTTAGGCCTAGGAACCCTAGGTTCCCCTTTGGGTATCCATCTGCATGCTCAATCTCTTAACCATGAATCAAGCTTGTCCAAGGTATGTCATGTACTCCCATGATCCTTTTATATGAGCAACCCCTCAGAGTTGAGTCCTCCTCAAGAACAACCAACTAGGTATAAAGCCTCATATGCACTCTTTGTCTCCACTTAGTAGGTAAACACCTATACCATAGGCACATAGGTACCAGGAGCATCATCCTCTCTCTAGGGTTTGTTTCCCCTAAAGGCAACTAAGATATCTTCAGCCTCCAGGGATCATGCATGAGGCAACCATTCTCATCCACTTAGGTTGCATCATCCTTGACTCCCACTGTTCCTCATATCTCAGTGTTTAGGCTTCCAACCTTCTCATTTGGTTCCTGCTTTCTCTCTCTAGAGCTAACTCCACAAACAACCTCACTACGAGAGGTCCTCTCTCCCAGAGGGATCAAGCCCACAAGCATACCCCTACATTATGAAGCCTATGATCAACCTATGTTCGCCTAAGGTTATCCATAGCCCCTTATACTAGCCACATAGCTATCCATCAAACTCTCCCAGCCAAGGTTTCAACCTATTGCTCGCACTACTGATACATTCTAGGTGCCTATTATGCCCATATAAACTCGTGGGGTTTCCATAGGTTCTTCTCTATCCTCATCAATGAATGAGCTATCCTTCACTCAAACATGCACGACCCTTCCCATGGTTGGGTCGCCCGAGATGCTAGGTCATCCAACCTATCATGGTTCATACGTCATCCAAGGTATGTCCATCCAAGCACCTGGTTTACCATGACATCTAACTCATCATGTTGTCTCTCTCTCTAACCTTCACTTAGGGTTAGGGTTAACATCATCCTCAGAGGATGTGCCGGGTCTCTACTTGCAATGGAGATTTCTATCTCCAAGACTAACTCTCCTTATTTATCCTCCTGACAAGAAGGCCTAGCCTCATGTCTCTCCTGAGGGCATGACAACTTATGTCATACGACCTAAGCATGTAACTATTCTTTAGTTTACGCTTACTCTATTAAGCTTATGTCCATGACATCTTATTTACATTCTTTTCATTAGTTTGATGGAGGATTCCTTAGACCTTATTAACCTTACCCATACCTCAAGAGGGTGAAGGGAAGAGGAAAAACCCTAATCCTTAAGGTTCTTAATAGAATTTGTGATGAGAAGGGATGAATAAGATGAGAAAGTCCTAAAGGTATCTTATTTCGATTCATACCCTAAGACTTTGGCCAGGCAGTCACACAGATCCGAGAGTCCTCATATTTTGACTAGCGGTGCGGAGGAAAATATTGCCAGCCCCCGGTCGTGATATTTTTCTAGACACCTCTATCTTTCGGATAATCTTCTAATAACTCCCTTGGGTTCTACATAATTTGTAAAATTTAATAACTATTAAACATTAAATGAGGAACCTATGCTCTGATACCAATTGTAACGACCCCGTCTCCCGGTAACCCCCAATTAAGGGAGACCGAAAGGTCAGAGCTGTTAACCAATAACCTGGATCAAAGGTTCGACAAATAATCAATAACAATTAATAAACTTTACCAACTAAACTGAAAACTGGTATAAAATAAAACTTTGCTTACCTTTTTAAAATTGGGATTTCTAAACTTCTATCCATGAAGATACTAATCTGACTAATCCTCCTATGCACGTTAATTCTCATTTAATTCCGCATATGCCACTTTACTGTTTGTTCTTTTCATTTGTACCTAAAACACCGACAAACAAAACGTCGGTCAGCAAGAAGCTGGTATGTGGGGGAAATAAATAATGTGCAACTATGTTAACAACGTAATCATGCAATTAATCAATTAACAACCAAGATTACGTTCTAGGCCAAACTACTCAATCCTTACCTATCCCCTAACTCTGTGTTGTCCCTGCAGTGGACTTGTATACTACCTCTCTTTTAGGCAGATTCTTACCCCCATGGTCCTACCTTACAAGTAGACAATACATAGGGTAATAGAGTTGCATGGCAATACCTGAAGGTAGCCCAATATCTAACTCAAGGTGACTTGATGGTCCTACTCCATTGGTAGCCATGTACTAAGTCATTCAATGACCTGATGGTCCTACCTCCAAGGTAGCCATGTACTAGGTCAACTATTAAGCCACAGAGGGGACCAGGATCTGAGCTAGTAGGCACATATCTTATGTGATAGTCATATCCACATTATAGTTTGCATGAATTAAAATCATCCAACAATTAATTCATGACATTGATGAAAACTCTGGTAAACCTCGAAAAACTAATTTCAGATATTCATAAGCGTAATCACATACCTTTGATTGCAGATTTCAAGACAGAATCAAATATGCATAGAAACCCAATCAAGTGAGCAATGATGAATAGAAATCCTGAAATAAAAGTACCAATTTCCTTTTATTAATATTTATCCAATCACATTACTTAGGATTTCAATTCCAATTTTAGGGTTTCTTTGGAAATTAGGATTTTTGCCTCCATTACTAATATTATGATCTCTAATTTATCAAAACTACATAAAACCCTCAATTCCTTTCATTTTAATATTCCCAATAATATTAGGATCATTATTTGGCAATTTACTTTCTTAATCCGAAATATCAAGGTTTTCTCTTCCTTTATCCCCAAATTAGGGTTTCAATAAATATTATCCTTTATTTATGGATTACAACTCTAAATTAGGCAACCTTGCATTCAAAATGGATAAACAAACTGCCTTTATCATTAATAGGGTTAATCTTATCAATTTGACCTATTAATTCACCAAAATACACCCTTTATTTTGAATTAGGGTTTCTCATCAACTTTTAATACATTTTACTAGAAAATTAAAGTAATTTTGTAAAACGAAATAGAACCAGGTTCTCAAATTATTTTTAACAGGTTCCTCGTAATTTTCTATACAAATTTCATGTATAAAGTTTCTTCATATGAGATTCCTAGCGATCTCTATTAATTTTGCAAGAAAAACTATTTTTTGGATTATTTGATCAGAGAGGATATTTTACCAAATTTTCTAGATCGTCGGATTGATGCGCCAATGGACCTCCCTTGAATCTGACGCTCCATGTCAAACGCGCCCACTAACTTTGTTGCGCGTGGGCTAACTGGCAATCGATCGTTGGATGCTCTTGGCCCACGATGCTCCTTTGATCAAATGATCAACACTGATCGACTCCACTAGCGAGGGTGTACGCTCCCTCCTCTCTGCCAAACCGCTGGATCACGCTCAGGTCCATGATGGTCTAGGATCTGAGGGTGGCTTCTCGTCGTCTCCCTCCTTTCCTTCACTAGACAACGCGGCGGTACCGTGGTGGTTCTCTCACCGGAGAAAAGGAAATCACGATAGGGAGAGGGCTATGGGGCTCGATAAGTGGCCGCTCAGATTTGTGAGGGTGCGAGGAAGTGCGTGAGGGTCTATTTATAGGATGCGGAGGGTCCCCTTTAGGGTTTCTTATCCCGCTGCTAAGACAACCTTTAGCCCAATTGGGCGTTTTGTGCATACACAAGGAAAGCCATCCAACCTTGGGTCGAGAATGTTCCTCTCTCTCTCCTAAACTCAATGGGACACTTCCCACGAGTGCACATGCTTTGTAGTGATCGGAAAACGAGGGGAAAAGTCCCCCTGGTCGTGCTATAGTCCGCATCCCTCTGGGACTTGGACGATGAGCCGGGTCATTTGGATCAAGATCCAACGGCCCCTATCATCCACGCTCAACCAAAAAGGGAATGATTTCCCAAATTGCAAGGGAAAAACCTATTTTGAGGATAATCTTGAAAAATCAATAACTCCCAATTCTTAAATCCTTTTTGCCTCAAATTTTAAAGGAAATACGTCATACTTTTATTTCTCTTTATGGAAAAATTGGGATCATTATCTCAATTAAACGGTTTGTTTTCTTTAGTTGCAAGAAAACACCTTTTTATTCATATTTTCCACATACTCTTTATTTCCTTCACTATTATATAATTATCCTAAGTTCCTTGAACCCCAAGGAACCCTTAAAACTCGAAATCCTATTTTGGGAAAATATCATTTAGCCTTTTGATCATCCTTTATTCATTTTATTTTATATTCCATTATCCCATTGAATTCCTTTCTCATTTTTTTTTCTTTTTCTTTCAATTGGGCTTAATGGCCAATAAGGCCCATCAAGAAAGCATGCAAGACTATCATATATGAAATTCATTCAAATCAAACCATGAAATCAAACATTGGTCTTATTTATCTTTTAAAGGAGATTCACAAATCTCATTACATGCTTTAGAAAATGAGGTTATAACATAAACTCTCGTCGGAACTCATCCCAATCAACCACAACATCGGGTATCTTCTCCTCCTCTATCACCCACCAATGGCCAAACTCCCTCTCAATAGGTACACTGCATGCTTCACCTTATCCCCTTCAGGGATACTCATGATAACCTCCCATTTTGTGATGTTATCTTACTAGTTCTCCTCAGTTTTCCATACTCTTTCTTAGTTAAATTAGATAGAATCTTTAACTTTCTACCTTTTTGTAAATATACCGTTAGATTAACTTTTCCTTTTCACTTCTTACAGAAAAGCACAAAAAAATTACAAAACTCTCAAACGGTCCCAAGACTGAATGGAAGCCAAATGGTCCCATGACCGAATGGAAGCCAAACGGTCCCAAGACCGAATGGAGACCAAACGGTCCCAAGACCGAATGGAAGCCAAACGGTCCCAAGACTGAATGGAAGCCAAATGGTCCTAAGACCGAATGGAAGCCAAATGGTCCCAAGACCGAATGGAGACCAAACGGTCCCAAGACCGAATAAGGGTCAAATGGTCCCAAGACCGAATGGAGATCAAACAGTCCCAAGACCGAATGGAGATCAACCGGTCCCGAGACCGTATGAATCCACACGGTCCTGAGATTGTATGAAGCCAAACGATCCCAAGACCGAATGGAGATCAACCGGTCCCGAGACCGTATGAAGCTACTCGACCCCAAGATCGAATGAAAGCAAACAGTTTCAGACCGAGAGGACTCAAACGGTCTCCAGACCGAAAGAGTCCAAACGGTATCCAAGACCGTTTGGACCCACTTACCCCAAACTGTTTAAGGCTCACTCAAAATCCTATAAATAGAACCCAAAGGGGTCCTCACATATCATCAAGTTTCATACATCTAAAGGTTGCCTCTATTATTCCAGAGCCATTCCATCCTTCACCCACTGCCCCGAGGATGCCGGTCTGAGATTCATACTCCATCTCCAAGCTACTTTCTCTCTCATCAACAAAGAAGGTGGGAAGAGGAGGATTCATCATCAAGCAAGCTATGAAGTGTGAAGATCGTTGCTCTCTCTCTCTCCAAGGGGTCGACCTTCCTCCCTCCTTTGTGGAGATGACGCTCTATTTCTCTCTTCTCGCCCCCTTCTTTGTTCTTGCCATGAGCGAGTAGTATTATACACTAGGGTGCGGGGAGTAGCCCCGCTACCCATGTTTTCATTTCATGCATTGTAATTCTTGAGTTTGCAATAGAAAAACACTATCTTTCCAGTTCAAAATCAATCATTTAATGAATGCTAGTTGCTTGATCACCAACTTGTGTTATCTATTATCTGTTAGTGCAAATTGTCTATGTTTGTACTTCTAGATTCAAATATCGACTGCTTGTTGGTTCTAGATTGTATGTAGTCATCATATGTTCGGTTTGGTATCTAGAAGCGTTTCTCAATAAGTGGAGTAAACTCACCTCCATCATTGTACTTTCATACTATGAAATGGAATCAGTTGACATATGAAAGTACAACCTTGATGGGTCGAGGAACACACTTTGCGAGGGGAGTGATGCAAAGTAAGTGACCATTCATATGGGGATGGCTAGCATTGCAACACTTCCACGTTTCTCATAGTTAGTTATCCGAAAGGAGGCTAAGCCTACAAAGATACTAACTGTTTAGACTCTTTTCTTTGCAAGCCAAGTTATTGTGATGTATGTTTTGATCCATGTGTAGTGGTGGCGAAAACCGATCACATCCTAGTAGTTTCTCAACATTGTTTACAACTTTAAATTTACTTTCCTGATTTTACTTTTCTCACACCTAGTTTAAACAACCAAACCAACTCTTTGATCTAAATACCGAGTTTTAAGGAGTTAAATGAAATTCTAACATTTTCCATCTTGTTGATCTTAACAAGACCGTTGTCATGTGGATTCGACCCTTAACTATACTACAATAAGACTTCCATGTATGCATACGTGGGTGGAGTTTTTAATCTAGTATAAGCAAGGCTAAACCTAAAAGACTTACTATCTTTAGAATTTTTAGTGGTGCATGCAACTCCACGCAAGTGGAAGCTCCATCAAAAATTGGCGCCATTGCCGGGGACAATGAAACATTTTAATTTCATTTATCATCTTGCTAGTTGGTTAGGGTTTTACACTTTTTTTTTAATATTACTCCATATTCTCTTGATTTCATCATATCTCCCGCATCATCTAAAAAGTGTGTTTCTTCCTCTACTCAGATAGAAGATGTGTATGCAACCATCGCATAATCTCAGATTCTCCCTTGATCCAGAGTATGACTCTGAGGTAGAGAGAAGCTTCCACCACCGCATTAGACTTAATCATCAAAGAGCCAGACAAATGGCCGAAGATCAATGCCAAGCTGCACTAGTGATGGAAAGGGTCAACGCCGCCATAGCAGCCCAGCGAGCGCAACTCATCGCCAACACGCACGCCCAAGTTCAGGCAGAAGTACAAGCTGAAGAGCAAGCCTGCATCCGTGTCGAGAATGAAGTAGCCAAGGCTGTTGCACAACTGTTGATAAGGAGCAAGAAACTAAGGGACTACGCTATTCCCAAGAACTATGAAGACAATCATCCAGTCCAACCACCACTCATCGACACGCCTAATTTTGAGATAAGGACATAATGGATCCAAATAATGCAGGGCATCTCATTCTCTGGAAGTGTCAGAGATGACTGCATGGACCATTTGAAGAGGTTCAAAGCTCTTTGCAGGTTGGTACCACAAGCTGGAACAACCATGGACGCAGTCATGCTTAGACTCTTCAATTTCACATTGTTTGGAAGAGCACTAAACTGTTACAATTCTTTGGACGGGGAGCCAATCACCACCTGGGTTCCCTTAGAAGAGAAGTTCTTAGAGAAATTCTTCCCCCCTTCACTAACCTACCAAATCAGAGGACAAATCAACCAATTCCTTCAACTACCGGGAGAGTCACTAGCTTACTCATGGGAAAGTTTCAAAGAACTCTTGAGGAAATGTCCTCACCATGGAATCTCACAAAATCAACTCATAAAAACTTTTTACAGGGGAGTAAGTGATGAAATTAAAAAGTTCTTAGATTCCTCATCTGGAGGAAACTTTATGAGATAGAACTACGAAGATGCCTGGAGAATCGTCACTCTCGGAGCAAAAAATCAATCGAATTGGGGGAGGGCGACCACAGGAGGAGTTCTAAAGGTTTGTAAAGCTAAAGAATCTATGAAAATGAAAGCCATAGTCAAAGCTTTGAAGACCATAGCCAACAAACAACAAGCCCTCAAAGCATCATTTGGGGAGTATGACAGAAAAAAAAAGAACCCCCAACAAGCTAAAGCAGCCACAGGAACTTGTGAGGCCTGTCATGCATTAGATCATCCCACATTGTCATGTGGTCTCTTATACAATGTAATGATAGATTTGCAACCACCTCAACCACATTATGAGCCGATCATTGAACACCCTAAGGATCAGATGCCAGAATAAGTAAATTCCATTCATTCCATACTAAGACAAGCTTACTATAATCCAAATCAACCAAGCAATCATCCTGGTTTTCAATATAGAAATCCTGTGGGGACCGCTAACCCACAACACCAAACACAAGGTGGATCCTCCAACAGACTACCACCTGGATTTCAAAGCAACTATAGCCAAAATCAAGGGAATTTTAGAAACAATTTCCAGAGATCCAACTACCCAAGAAATCCCTTTGCATACTACCAATATACTCACCCTCCTATGCACCCGCAATTAAAACAAACTCAACTGCAACAGCCGCAACAACCTCAGTTGCCAGCACCTCAACAACAACCACCTCAAGGGCAACAACAACTCACTCAGTTCCAAAAGAAGAATGCCCCACCACAGCAGACTGGTGAACTATCCTTGATAAGGCAAATGCTGCAATCACAGCAAACCATGTTGGCTAACCAGCAAGCCCAACAAAAAGCTGTGGAAACTCAGTTAGCACAGATAGCAGCTCAGTTAAGACCTCTAGTGGGCACTTTCACTGGCCAGCCAGAAGCAAATCTAAGACACGGTCAACATAGACTAGAACAATTAAATGTTGTTACAACAAGGTCTGGTCGTACTCTTACCGAAGCCATATCGGTTAATCAAGAAGATAGGGATGTAACTGAAATCATCCCAAAAGAAGAATCAAGTCAACAAGCTAAAGAAAGTAAAGAAAAGGAACAAGGTCCCAAAGAACCAGAGGTTCCACAATATAAGCCAAGGATACCCTATCCTGGCAGGCTAAAGGAAACCAGACTAGACTCTAGATTCCAGAAATTCAAAGAGGCAATGAAGAAACTTTATGTTGATATTCCCTTTCTCGATGCCTTATCCAAAATCCCAGCTTGGTCCAAATACCTGAAGACCTTGCTGTCAAATAAATATATGACAGAGGAGCATGAAACTGTCAAGCTATCCGAAACCACTTCTGATATCATTTTGAATAAAATTCCAAAAAAATATAAGGACCCTGGCTCCTTTGCCATACAATGCTCTATTGGGAACACTTCTTGTAAAAAGGGATTGGCCGACTTGGGAGCTAGAATATCAATTATGCCATTTTCCATGTGCAAAAGATTGGGATTTATAGACTTGTTGCCTACAACAATGACCATCCAGCTCGCCGATTCCACCACGACTGCACCCCTGGGAATCATTGAAGATATTCCAGTAAGAGTGGGGAGGGACCCTTATGTCCCTTGTGATTTCGTCATTATGGATATAAAAGAAGACCTAAGGTACCCGATAATTTTCAGTAGACCCTTCCTCGCCACATCTAGAGCATTAATTGATGTTGAGGCTGGCACAATTACCTTGAGGTTGGGTAAAGAAATTGTTCAATTCAGGGTTTTCAACAGCCTGAAGAGCCCTAGTATCCATGAAGAGGTTTTTCTGCTTGAAGATATTGCTAAAATGTCTCAACTCAAGCAAGCAAATCCAGAACCAGCAGATGCCCTAGAGGATGCTCTAATAAATTCGAAAGCTAAACTTTCAACCAACAAGTTAGTTCAGCAATGCCTGCAATACTTGGAGCAGGCTGAAAAGGCCCCAGAGGCCACTTTTGAAGAACTGAAATTTGTCTCCATATTAGAGACAACATAAGTACCCAAAGCCTCAAAAATGAAAACTCTACTATCTGGGCTCAAACATGTCTTCCTAGATGAAGAAAAATTATGTCCAGTTATCATTAGCTCCTCTCTGATTAATGACCAGGAAGAAAGACTTCTCACTGAACTAAGGAAGCACACGAAAGCAATTGGGTACAAAATGACTGACCTAATAGGCATAAACCCA
Source organism: Alisma plantago-aquatica (assembly GCA_963693085.1). NCBI lineage: Eukaryota > Viridiplantae > Streptophyta > Magnoliopsida > Alismatales > Alismataceae > Alisma > Alisma plantago-aquatica. The sequence goes on from OY856411.1 coordinate 862,935,581, forward strand.
GATCTATGCATGCATAAACTACCTATGATAGAAGAGTTCAAACCCTCAAGGGAGCACCAGAGAAAACTGAACCCAAATCTGAAAGAGGTAGTTCGCCTCGAAGTTCTTAAACTCTTGAAAGCGGGTATTATCTATCCAATTTCTGACTCTCAGTGGGTTAATCCTGTCCAAGTGGTCCCTAAAAAGGGGGGAACCACTATTGTCCTAAATGATAAGAATGAACTAGTACCTACAAGGACCGTTACTGGTGGGAGAATGTGCATTGATTATAGAAAATTGAACAAATCAACAAGGAAGGACCATTTTCCCTTACCCTTCCTTGACGAGGTCCTTGAGCGGATAGCCCACCAAAAAAATTTTTTGCTACCTCAACGGATATTCTGGGTTCTACCAAATCCCAATTCACCCCGAAGACCAAGAAAAAATGACATTTACTTGTCCTTTTGGAACATACGCCTTCAAAAGGATGCCCTTCGGGCTATGCAACGCACCCGCAACCTTCCAAAGGTGCATGACTGCTATCTTCACGGGATTAACTAAAACCATTATGGAGGTGTTTATGGATGATTTTTCAGTATATGGAGATTCTTTTGATAATTTCCTGCTCAACCGAAGGTAAGTCCTGTAGATATGCGAGGAAACAAACCTTATCCCAAATTGGGAAAAATGTCACTTTATGGCGACCGAAGGTGTTTTTTTCGGAGATCGAGTAAGCGAAAGAGGAATCAAAGTAGACAAGGCAAAAATTGATGTCATCTCAAAGTTGTCACCACCCAAAGACATATGGGGAGTGCGAGCCTTCTTGGGTCATGATGGGTTCTACCGAAGATTTATCAAAGACTTCTCGAAAATAGAAAAACCTATGACATACCTATTGATCAAGGATGTTGATTTCAAGTTTGACCAGGAATTCCTGCATAGATTTACAAATTTGAAGAATGCTCTAATCTCAACACCCATTCTAAGAGCACCTGACTGGTCACAACCTTTTGAAATAATGTGTGACGCTAGAGACTATGCCATAGGGGTTGTGTTGGGGTAGAGAATAGACAAAAAGCCATATGTAATATACTACACATCCAAGATGTTAGATGAGGCACAAAAGAATTATACTACTACTGAAAAGGAATTCTTATCCGTCATCTACGCTTTTGAAAAATTTTGTTCTTATCTAATTGGATCAAAGGTCGTAGTATATACATATCACTCTGCCATCAAATATCTTATTCAGAAACAGGATGCAAATCCCAGACTCATCCGTTGGGTATTAATGCTGCAAGAATTTGATCTTGAAATAAAATACAAGAGTGGAGTGGAAAATGTCATCACGCACCACCTAAGTCACATCGAATATCGAATATCAAGACAACGATAATGTACCTATCCAAGACCCCCTCCCTGACGACCAGCTTATGAAAATTACCACCGAATTTCCCTAGCATGCTGACATAGTGAACTATCTGGCTACATGAATCATCCACCCTTCCACTTCTCACCACGATAAAAAGAAGTTTCTCCATGATGTTAAGCAATACTTCTGGGATGAGCCCTATCTTTTTCGTCTATGTGCAGACGGACTTTTCCGTCGATGTCTACCAAAAGAGGAAATTACCCCTATCTTAGAGCACTGTCATTCTGGCCCCACTGGGGGCACATGAGTTCGAAGAAGATCGCTCTGAAAGTTCTACAATCAGGTTTCTTTTGGCCAACAATAGTGAGAGATTCCTATGATTTTGTAAGATCCTGCAATAAATGTCAGCTTTCTGGCGGTATAACTAAACGGAATGAAATGCCTCTCACTTTGTGGCATGAAATTGAACTTTTTGATATTTGGGGAATAGACTACATGGGTCCCTTCCCCTCATCTTATGGATTCTCTTACATATTAGTCATTGTGGATTATGTTTCATAATGGATAGAAGCCATACCCACCATATCCTGCGATTCCAAGCCGGTCATCAAGATGTTCAAAGATATCATCTTCCCCAGATTCGGAGTCCCCCGCACTATCATATAAGACAGAGGAACCCATTTTTTGGAAAGAAGCTTCGAAGCCCTCCTGATAAAATATGGGGTCAACCATAAGGTTGCCACACCTTACCATCCACAAATAAGTGGCCAAGTTGAAGTTTCAAATAGACAATTGAAAGCTATCTTAGAAAAAATAGTCAATAGACATCGTACTGATTGGTCTGCCAAGCCCCCCGATGCCCTTTGGGCATACCGCACGGCTTACAAAACACTGATAGGAACAACCCCGTTCCGTCTAGTGTGTGGAAAGTCGTGTCATCTACCAGTTGAACTAGAACATAAAGCTTGGTGGGCCATCAAACAACTAAACTTTGATCTCAAAAGTGCTGGTGAATATAGACAACTTCAACTACAAGAACTTGAAGAGATTAGAATGGCAGCTTACCAAAGTGCCATGATCTATAAAGAACAAATCAAGATGTGGCACGACGGCCACCTCAAAAGAAAAGACATTGTTGTCGGAGACAAGGTCCTCCTCTTCAATTCCAGACTTAAAATGTTCCCTGGAAAGCTCCACACGAAATGGTCTAGACCCTTCACAATTAAACACATCTACCCCACCAGAGCAGTAATTATCCTTGATAATAATGGGGGAGAACAGATAGTTAATGCCCACATATTGAAGAGATATTACACACCAGCAGACAAAATACCAAGACAAACTATAGAGATCCACGATCCCTCAGCATCGACATTAAAAAATCGGATTTTTTGTTGGGCCAACGACGTAAAACACAGGCGCTACTTGGGAGGCAACCCAAGATCTGATTACCACCATTTTATTTTTCTCTAATCTCTTCATTTGATTTAGGCTTATCTCCTTTAAATATGAAAATACAAAAATTCACATAAATAACCAAAACAAGCATAAAAATATAAAATCCAAAAGTCTAATTAAATATTAACCTAATGGTTTCAAAACCGTTTGGACTCAAACGGTCTCGAAATCGATTGGTCCTTTCGATCTCGAAACTGTTTGGACTCAAACGGTCTCGAAATCGATTGGTCCTTTCGATCTCGAAACCGTTTGGAGCCTAAACAGTCTCGAAACTGTTTGGACCCCAAACGGTCTCAAGACCATTTGCCCTTGGGAATTTGTATCGACACCCAATGTTTTCTATAAATATAACACCCCATCATTTTCTTTCCCTTGATTCTTGATTTCTCTAAACCCTCGCGTGAACCATGTTCCATCCCGTTCCTCTGCTCCTGACTCTTGTTCTCTCTACGATCATCACCGATGTCACTGTCGACGCCACCATTTCTCCATGCCCCTTTCGCGACTTCATCTCTGTCATTCTCGCGACTTCATCTCCGTCATTCTCGTTGTTCGTCGCTCCGTCACCGTCGTCGTCACCTTCACCCTCAGCACTGTCTCCTTCTTCGTCCGCAACAGTAAGGTAGAACCAGCCAAAGTTGTCCACTCTAGTGTTAACAATGAGTTCTTCCTTCATCGGTGCCATCTTCAACGTCGACGCACACGCCGCCGCCGTCATCCGTTGCTTCCTCCCATTTTACAACCGACGACCCCAACATTTCACCTTCCAAACGGTCTTCAAACCATTTGAGCCAAACGGTCTTGAAATCGTTTGGAGTCAAATGATCTTGAAACCGTTTGGAGCCAAACGGTCGTGAAACTGTACAATTATAAGGATCTCTATCTGTGAGCCTAATGACTGCTTATCAATATCTCCTCAGATGAAACCATCCTACGGATTACATGACATCTGCCTACATGAAGGATGACCTACTAAAGACAAAGAACTTCAGAACCACAGAGGCGCTTATCTCTTGCCTCCAGCATACAACTCTGAAGTTCAATATGTTTCCTTTCCTTCACTCAGAGCATTAGATGTTACTGGCGACAAACCTTCTTGAAGGAACAACAATCATCTATAACATTTCCGACAGCCAATATGATCCTAACCAAAACCAGTATACTATAACAGCTAACACACCTACAGAGAAGGCGGCAAAGGAATGTGCTGACAAACTACACTATCTTTTAAGCAAGCACACAAGGGTGTACGATAAAGAACACTTTCATCACCCAGCCTCCAGCCATAGATGCCCCCAACAGCTCCAAGAATCAAATGACTGTGGTTTTCACGTCCTCTACTGGATGTACACCCTCGCTATCCTTGGAAGACTAGTAGAGGACATGACAGACGTGGATTACCATGCTCTACGGGGAAAGTTCGTAGCGAATCTTCTCCGAACACATGGAGCTAACAAAGGACTAATAGAACCCTAATTCCCTTGTCCTTGTACTTCTCAACCTATCACTTTGACACTCTAGGGATAGAGTGAGTGATAAGTTAGGGGGTACACTAGACAAGGGCGAGGTATCATTTTTCAACTCTTCTCCCTCTGCTCCTTTTTATTCACTCCTATTTTTCTATGCATTTTCTTATCTTTCCTTTCACATTTAGACCATTTTTTCCAGTAATTTCTTCAATATAATAATTCTTGTACATAAGTATAACATCATTCTTGGAAAAGGTCACCCCCAGCTAAAGTAGTCCTCAAAAAGCAATAACAGAAAAAGAATTTAGGCATGTAATGGTGAATTAATAATTTACTTTCACACCTGATTTCTATGTTTTTGCTTCAACTCTACTCCAGACTCTCCACAAGTTAACAACATGGCCGAAGATAGCCAAAACTCTTCCAAGGATGGGAGGGAACCAGGTAAAATCTAAATCAAGGAACCTTGCAAGTGGACCACCAAGTACGAAACTGAAATAAGTGCATGTGAGGAGACTCCAAGAATAGTTTTCTTCTTTTCAAAAGAGGCCTGGCAGCCCAAACAAAATTCCTAAATATCCAACTCCTAAGCCTGTGATTATAAGAATAAAATCCAGAGTGTTGAATAAAAACATGAGATTTGTGCCACGCCTAAGGACCTATATGAAGGACCAATAAAGGTCTCACCCGGCCGGCACATTCAGCTACCCTCACAAAAGTAGATGTGTCACGCACGGTAATGAGATCCTTAGGTCTCTGAATATATGAAAAAGATGATAAAGGAATCGCTCGGCCGGTACATTTAGCTGCCCTCATAAAGGCAGACGTGTCACGCCCGGTAGTGAGATCCAAAAAGTTTAGATAAACCCTCCCCCACTAAAAGGAGAGTTACACATTAGCCTTTAACCAACCCTCATGCCTATCTTAGTTTCCAGTAGGCTTTTCAAAGAAGTATAAAACTGATTGGAGTTGAAAACATGCACAGAATGCGATCAAGGAAAAGGTGGTCCCAATGCGAGCTACGCGATACGGAAGAAATATGAGATCCACGCAACTCCAAATACCTGAAAGAGTTAGTATGAGAAGAAGCTCGATAAAACTCTAAGAAATCTCTGGTTTAGAACTGAAGCAAAAGTATGGAAATCTTCACTAAATAAAATTGCCTCGCCACTACATTCCTTAGCTCTATCTAGCTTGAGGACAAGCTAGACTCTAAGTTAGGGGGGTGATAACCTCCCATTTTGTGATGTTATCTTACTAGTTCTCCTCAGTTTTCCATACTCTTAGTTAAATTAGATAGAATCTTTAACTTTCTACCTTTTTGTAAATATACCATTAGATTAACTTTTCCTTTTCACTTCTTATAGAAAAGCACAAAAAAAATTACAAAACTCCCAAATGGTCCCAAGACCGAATGGAAGCCAAACGGTCCCAAGACCGAATGGAAGCCAAACGGTCCCAATACCGAATGGAGACCAAACAGTCCCAAGACTGAATGGAAGACAAACGGTCCCAAGGCCGAATGGAGACCAAACAGTCCCAAGACCGAATGGAGACCAAATGGTCCCAATACCGAATAAGGGTCAAACGGTCCCAAGACCGAATGGAGATCAAACGGTCCCAAGACCGAATGGAGATCAACCAGTCCCGAGACTGTATGAAGCCACACGGTCCCGAGACCATATGAAGCCAAACGGTCCCAAGACCGAATGGAGATCAACCGGTCCTGAGACCGTATGAAGCTACTCGGCCCCAAGATCGAATGAAAGCAAATAGTTTTAGACCGAGAGGACTCAAACGGTCTCCAGACCGAGAGAGTCCAAATGGTCTCCAAGACTGTTTGGACCCACTTACCCCAAACCGTTTAAGGCTCACTCAAAATCCTATAAATAGAACCCAAAGGGGTCCTCACAGATCATCAAGTTTTAGACGTCCAAAGGCCGCCTCGATTGTTCCAGAGCCATTCCATCCTTCACCCACTACCCTGAGGTTGTCGGTCTGACATTCATACTCCATCTCCAAGCTACTTTCTCTCTCATCGACAAAGAAGGTGGGAAGAGGAGGATTCATCATCAAGCAAGCTACGAAGTGTGAAGATCGTTTCTCTCTCTCCAAGGGGTCGACCTTCCTCCCTCCTTTGTGGAGATGATGCTCTCTCTCTCTCTTCTCGCCCCCTTCTTTGTTCTTGCCATGAGCGAGTAGTCTTATACACTAGGGTGCGGGGAGTAGCCCCGCTACCCGTGTTTTCATTTCATGCATTATAATTCTTGAGTTTGCAATAGAAAAACACTATCTTTCCAGTTCAACATCAATCGTTTAATGAATGCTAGTTGCTTGATCACCAACTTGTGTTATCTATTATCTGTTAATGCAAATTGTCTATGTTTGTACTTCTAGATTCAAATATCGACTGCTTGTTGGTTCCATATTGTATGTAGTCACCATACGTTCGGTTCGGTATCTAGAAGCATTTCTCAAGAAGTGGAGTAAACTCACCTCCATCGTTGTACTTTCATACTATGAAATGGAATCAGTTGACGTATGAAAGTACAACCTCGATGGGTCGAGGAACACACTTTGCGAGGGGAGTGATGCAAAGTAAGTGACCATTCGTCTGGGGATGGTTAGCATTGCAACACTTCCACGTTTCTCATAGTTAGTTATCCAAAAGGAGGCTAATCCTACAAAGATACTAACTGTTTAGACTCTTTTCTTTGCAAGCCAAGTTATTGTGATGTATGTTTTGATCCATCTGTAGTGGTGGTGAAAACCGATCACATCCTAGTGGTTTCTCAACATTGTTTACAACTTTAAATTTACTTTCCTGCTTTTACTTTTCTCACACCTAGTTTAAACAACCAAACCAACTCTTTGATCTAAATACCGACTTTTAAGGAGTTAAATGAAATTCTAACGTTTTCCATCTTGTTGATATTAACAAGACCGTTGTCCTGTGGATTTGACCCTTAACTATACTATGATAAGACTTACATGTATCCTAGCATACGTGGGTGGAGTTTTTAATATAGTATGAGCAAGGCTAAACCTAAAAGACTTACTAAATTTAGGATTTTTTGTGGTGCACACAACTCCACGCAAGTGGAAGCTCCAGCAACTCACGATCTTGAAAGCCTTCTCAAGCTCAGTCATCCATATATCCGCATCCATCGGGTCAGCTGTTCCAGTATATTCAACCACCCCAACATGACGAAGCTGCTCGAAAGTCTTCCTAGTACCCGAAGATTCAACATGGGGAATAGGTGCCCTAGGCTGAGGTGCATGCATCCAGTCTGTCATATGAGTCATCATGGACATGAACTGCCCAAAAATCAATTCAAAGACAAGGTGTTATATCATGGCAGGGTCAAACTAGGGGACTTTAGGCACCCGATCTTCTTGTGTCTGGTTCTTTGCACCACCACTTGGTGTAGCAACACTGCTCTCAACAGCATGTTCTTCGTGTTCTCTAGACATCTTTGAGATTTACTTCTTCTGAATAAGCAGAAGTGACTATAGGACAGACTGGAGGACACTAGAATAGACACAAACCCTAATCCTAGGTCCATGTAGACTCAGCAAACCTAAAGCTCTAATACCAACCCTTGTCGCGTACTGTGACCCCCCACTCCACATCGAAATGAGATTACTCAAAACAAAACCGCATAAGAGAGATTAAAAAACTTATTAGTAGAAATCACTAAAAATTAAAACCTTTTTCATTGAAAAACCATATGGAAAGAACCTTTACACACGTGTCCTTTCATGCCTCAAAGCATCCACAAGGCATGCTGCCACCCTGTAATCAAAGTATTATTCCAGAACATATATACAAGATTCCATCATATATGATCTATAGAAAGCACATAAAGAGATCACATTTGCAAAACTCCTACAAAACGTTCCCAAAGACCTGAGTGTACAGGGATGACTCTAGGACTCTACCAATAAAATGCATCCAACAACATTTCCAACCTTATCAGCTACCGCTCCTCTAGCTACTACTCAACCTCCTATGCATGATCTCTACCTCCTCGTGCTCGTCCACCTAAAAAGGTTGTTAACTGACGAGGTGAGACACATAGTCCCATCAAGAGATATAACTCTCACCAACTCTATTATTATCACAGATTTGATAAATTGAGAAGTACAAATAACAGGAAGAATAATCATTGTTGAATTATGAAACATATTAATAGTTAAAAAGGAATATGAAGAACATGTATATTCTCTATCAACAACATTGTATAAAGATTAAGCAAGACCTCAACCAATGTTTTCATATTTGATCCTATACAATTATACTACATGGCTGATTACATATTCATTATGCCTTGAGGATTTGAATCATACCATCCAAATCCATCCGACCTCTATATATATAGTCGAAGTCAGTTCCACACAAGGTCTAATGGAAGAGTCAGAATCCGCAACTTCACCATACCTTTTGGTCAGAACAAGAGAAAACACCGCAGAGACATATCAGTCAACTGCAACATTGGCATATATCCAAGATTAGGGATTGTCTCATGCATGGCCATCCACATATATAAACATAACTAGCCCACCTTGGTACAAGTACAATGCTAGAAGAACATGCTCATGCATGGTCGTTCTAACAAAAGGAGTGGCTCACGCATGGCCATCCATATCACATCAAGATTGGCTCACACATGGACATCTCACACATCATGTATTTAAGGATATAAGGAATTACTCGACTTGTACCCCGCATATTAAAAAATATGCGCTCTAAGTTAAATTCTTTTCACCAATTAGCAATAAAGCTGACACTGGAATGGATCTATGGCACAGGGCAAACTACACTATAAGGTTTCACTTGATTAATTAGATCAATTTAACATCTTAAAACATCAATCAAGTTACAACATATAACCTCTAAACAAGATCTACATAAACATGGCATAACTCATCACCAGAACATATTGATTCACATTTAAGTGTGATCTCATCACATCATGTCTCTTTATGCTTACTATTCACCATATGTCCACCATAAGGACCAATTCCCAGCATAAGGATCACATGTCCATCACAAGGACCACATGTCCATCACAAGGACCAATGTCCATCACATCATAACCACCATAGCTCATACTTGGCTATGTACATCAAACGGTATCACATGCATGATTAGAAATTGATAACAAGAAGGCAAAGCATCATCATCTCATAGAACTTATGCTATATGTTTACAACATAAATTTCATATTGTAACAATTAGGGTTTCACTTTACCCGATTAGGGTCTATAGGGTTGGATCATCAACCATCTTTAGATTATCACTTCATGCATTGTTATGAAGTATATTGGAGATGTGGAAACATATTCCTATCATTACTATGAAACATGTAAAGAGATATAACTTTCAACATCACACACATGATTACACTATAAGGTATCACATCACACCATGTAACCCTGGAATCCACAAGATGCATCACTACACATCAAATGATGTCGATTAGGGTCAGGGTATCGACCACCACACTAAGGTAGTGTATCGGCCACCACACTCAAGTAGGGTATCGACCACCACGCGAAGGTAGGGTATCAGCCACTACACTAAGGTGGGGTATTGACCACTACACCAAGGTAGGGTATCAGCCACCACACTAAGGTAGGGTATCAATTTAGCTTAGGTATCGTGCAACCACTCTAGATACGGTATCGGCCTACCAACTCAAGGATGAGTATCAGTTTATCATCACTTTGTATCGGCTCAACATCACTTGGTATCAGGCTCAACACCTCAATGAGAGTGTGTCAGCCAAGGCACGATAAAGGATATCGGCCTAGAGGTGCATGAGAAAGTATATCGATCACACCATCTCATAAGGTATCGACCTCACCATCCATTAGGGTATTGGCCTACCCATCAACTAGGGTATCGATCTATGTACCCCTTTGTGTATCGGCCACTAGGATTTAGAGGAGCATTAGTTTTACCTCAAGGGAAGAGTTCCTCACCTCTAAGCAAGATGTGGTGGGCTAGGGTGTATCGAATTGTAAGGTGTGTTGGGTTACATGCATATCGGATTAGGGTTACCCATGTCGACTTCCACACTCAACTAAAAGCATGGAGACTCGACACTCTTCCTCCCAAAGCATCACTAGATCATAACAAGCCACATCATAAGAGGCATATCAGTTTACACAAGAGCATATCGGCCTAGCATATCAGTTTACAGGCATGTCGATTAGCGCATCATATCATTTTAGTCATCTTTTACCTCAAGATGATGATACTATCAAGGAAAAAGAGAAGAGAAACTTATGGTAGCAACTTAACAAAGTTATATTCTAAAAGGCAGAATGTAAGACTACCAAGAAAGGCTACTAACCAGCAAGAAATAACGAGCTAAAGACTGCTAGAAAGATAACAAGTAGAAAGGTGATAATAACAAAGTAGGGTTAGAGTTATATAACCCACCTCAAGAACAACCACCAAGCTTTAAGCTCCAAGGTCAAGCTCCAAGCTTCCCAAGCTTAAGGGAGAAGAAGATCCTCCTAGATCAATCTCCACAACACCTCCAAGAAGGAAGATAGAACCAAGGTTAAGGGAGAGCAAAAGAGAAGAAAAGAAGGTGCCAAGGTCCATGGCCGAGAAGAAGAAAGAAGAAGAGAAAGAAAGATAAAAAACCATGGCTTACCACAGAAGAAGATGAAAGAGAGCACCACAAGCTCTTGGCTCGCCCACTAAGATCCAAGGGAGAGTGCTCTTCAAGCTCAAGGTCGACCACCAAGGAGAGAAAGCAAGGATTGCTAAAAGGGTTCTCTTGCATGAGAAGAGAGGGGTATATATACATGGTCGATGAAAGAGAGATCAAGGGGAAGGTGTCACCACCTTAGGACCCAAGATGACACTCGTCCAAGAAGAAGGGATACATGTAACACCATGCAATAAGGTGATAAGATCCATGTCTCACCCACTTGGCCTCCTTCATAGGTCATGGCTGATACACACCTCCTCCTTCCTTCACAAACTGATAGGGATGGAACCCTAGGTCACAAACCGATATGGCACTCCTCTAGAGTCACCACAACCCGATATGGTGATCCTCAAGACATCACCAACTGATAGGATGCCCCTCAAGACATCCTCAACCAATAGAAATCCTCCTCAAAGCAACCACAAATCGATACAGGGTCTCACCAAGGCTCTCAAGCCTGAGACAACACTCCTAAGAGCAAAGCACACCTCAAACATGTGCCCAAAACATAACCAAGGATGTCACCACTCAACTAAGACCAACACAAGGTGCCCAACACTTTCTCTCTCCTCTAGATGATGCCAAGAGAGATAAGAAACACACTCGAGGTGGAAAACTTGCACATCAAACCCTACTCTGGGTAAAATGGCAAGTTGCACCAAAGCCTCACCACAAAGTACAAACATCAAGCAACAAGCTCAAACAAGGAACACAAACCTTTAACATGCCCTAATTACATCTTAGATGATTAGAGAAATGAGTTAAGTAACATGCTTAAGCAAAACAAATAGGGTTAGCCCAAAACATGGGTCAGGGTCCTTACATCCTATATGACCCTTAGCTTTTTTACCAATGATTATGGGAAATGCACATCCACCTGGATCGAGGCCTAGGAGATAGGTGATAGGGGCATAAAATATTATTCAAATTCTACCAAGAAGAAAGGGGTTGGGCTTAGGATCTATGGACCATCATATGTATGCCCCCAAATCACCAAGTGGACACCATAATAGAGGCATGTATCATTGTGCCCCACTATGTATGAATTAACTTGGAAAGGTTACCTCAACTACTTACTACTTACCTGAGCGTACTTAAGATCTAAGTGAGGAAGCTTAATAAATATGTATGGATGAAGAGCGTCGACTCAGAGTATTGTATCGATGGGACTTAGGCCCTGAGCATAGGGGCCCCCATCCTTACTTTTTGTGCATTGTCACCACAATTGAAGAAGGATCTACTACAACTAACGATGTCATTCCTTTGACGGTAACAAACCTCTTGCAAGAGGTCGATGAAGACAACCAAGATGATCACCCCTGAATTTCTTCTAGCATAGGAGAGATCACCTTCATAACTAAATACATCCATTGCTAGTGGACCACCCAAAACAACCAATAGTTAAAAGACATGATCACCCATCTAAATGAGGAAGCCACCAAGTTCACTGTCATCCCCATGATCGAACAATCAAACTCCAAACACCCAAACATCGGGAGTGTGAGGGAATAGCATGAAAATCCTTACGATGATCATGCTGACAAAGTCAAAAGTGACTACAAAGAGATCATAGATCCAAATCTTGAAAAAATTGGATTCACAATTCAACTTAGCCAAAATTGTGCATCGATGATTCTTTCTAACCCACCATGCCCCACAAATCTGTACATTGGGGTTATGAAGATGTGGAGGAAGATTATGATGTCCCTCATGATGAACACAACAATGCCTATGGAATGTTTGAAGGATGAGGAATTGTCACCTCTTTATAGTAGAATCTACTGAAGAACCACAAACACTCTTCACTCTCATGTAAAGTCAGTACAAGGTTCAAAACTAGTGTGGAGGATCACAACATCTTGAAGGTGAAGTCACTTCTCATGCCTAAAAGAAACCCAATATAAGAATTGTACCCTTATGTGGTGGAGATCCCAGAGTGTTTTTGCACCTACATTCCACAACATCCACACCCTCTCCCACAAAATCCCAAAAAAATACGAAATCCAACATACCAAAAAGAGTATATGAGATTCTGACTCTTTAGGGGTTTGTTAATTACTTCACAAAAGTAGAATAGATTTACATAATAAATATATTGAGTTTGAATACGTTCCCATCTTGGAATATATGATGAAGGAGCATCAACCCTTTCACATTGAAGATATGATGGAGACAGTTAATCTCAATTCAATCCCTAAGCTACATAAAATTAAAATTGGGCTGCATCTACCTCAATTTATCAAAGACCACATGATACAACTCTTACACAAGTATGTCGATCTGTTCACATGGAGCTACTCATATATGCCTGGATTATATGAGAATATCATGGTTTATCGACTCCCTATCATCCTAGCTTAGTCAAGAAGAAAGCTAGGTGGCTTTGACTAGAATGGATCATGTAACATCCCAAGATTTGAGGCCTTGGATAAAATGATCTTAAAAGGAATAATTGGACTACCCATATAACCAAGTTACATCTTATTTTTAGGGATCCCATCTCTAATAACTATATGGTTAAGAGTTCTCATCCCAGAGTAGTACTAGGATGGGTGACCAACTGAGAAGTTGATCCTGGCTTGTGCATGAGTGAGGAAAAAGTGCCTAGTTAAGGCCATTGGGGTCTTTGGAGACATTCGTCATTCCTAAAACTCAACTAGAGCCTTGGGCAGTGGGCCCATGTGTTACAAATGGTATTAAAGCTAATTCCTCTTTAGTAGGTAGGCCCCACATGGGCATGTGATGTGCCAGTCTTTGTGTCATGCAGTCTAGGCATGTTAGAAAGGGCTATTCATGGTGATGGAGACACCCTTGCACTGGTAGCCCCGATCAAAAGCTGGGTGTACATGGGCCATTAGGGTCTGAATTGAAATGTGAAAAAATTATGAGGCCATATAGTTGAGCCTTGATGAGGATGTCAAGAGTCTAAGAAGGGTGGATTGAAACATCCTAGGATTTGAGGCCTCGAATAAAATGATCTCCAAAAGAATGATTTGACTATTGATTCAGCCCTATTTTAGGGCTTCATCTTTTCTTATATTGCTCTTCAATCACATCTATACCTATTAGATTACATGTTTTTCCTCCCAATATGCTTATTTGTGTAAAATGCACATATGGACATTATTTGCATGTTTTTCAGGCATTTGGACCACACTTGATGGAAGAGAGAGAGAAGGAGTGATCCTAGGGTTTCTCTACCCTTGGACAGGCCCAAAGTAAAGTCTGATGCTCCCTCAACCTACCCCTAGAGGCCAAAGACCCATTAAAGAAAATATGTCCAAGAAAATCCAAAGAACAGAGTCAAAGTGTTGATCCAGGACCCAGCACGGCCATGATACCACAGAACGGACGTGCTATGTCACTTGAAAATCAACAGGTTCGACCCCAAGTCAAGCTGAAAGCACCACAGCCATGCAGCCAAGAATGGTCGTGCCAAAGACAGACACCACGACTGTACTGAATAGCACGGCCATGCTACACAGAAGTAGAATGGGCATGGCGCAGCACCACGACCACCATCACCTAGATCACCACAACCGTGCCACCCTCAAACCACCATGGTCGTGCCATTTTCAGCCCAAAACTGACCACCAACATGACTTTTGACCATTTTAATTGACACGACTATTGTATCCTACCACATATGTTCTCACCCTTACCCACCACGGTCGTGCTACTCACAAAACCTACCCATTTTCACTACTTTACCTATTTTGCCCCTACTTGACCTAGTGCTCCCCCCCACACCTATATATACCTAGGTGGTGGCTGGGGCACAAGGTTATCTACCTTCCACCACCTCCTAGATCCCCATTTTCCCCCTTAGCCATTCCACTCTATTTCTGCCTCCATTCCACCATTTCCACCACCAAAACACTAGTTTATACTAGTTCCTACCCATAATCCCCTTCATTCCACACACTTGCACCTTAGAGGAGAGAGGAGGTTGTCTTACAGTAGTTGGAGAGGAGGATTCCTTCATCTACACCGAGCTTCATGGCTTCTTCTACCTCTTTCTCCTTTCTTTTTGTATTTTCCATTTCCATGAGTAGCTAGGCCCCCTTAGGTGGGCTGTTTGGGGGAAATTATGTTACTTTGATACCATGTTGGGGGAAAATTACATGTAAACATTGTAATTCCATTTTTTAATGATTATATTCTATTTGCATCTCATTCTCCATGAATTGCTTGTTGGTTTGTGTGTGAAATCACCTAGGAATTTAGGCAAATTGCTTATATGTGTGAATTTTAGGATTTGCCCCTAGGTCCAATTCTTGGATCCCTAGGATGTCGTGCATCTTCCTACATCCTAATCAATCTCCCTAAACCTAAGTGAGAGATCTAAGTAGCTAGATTAGATAACTCTAGTGCAATTAGCATGGAGCCTTCTCAAGGCTAGAATGTGGGGGAATTGGGGTCCAAAACCCAAATTTCACCTCCCCATTACTACCCTTGGCCCCTAATTGCCCTAGGAATGCCTAATATAGAAACCTAGACTTAATTAGACTCTAATTGAATTAAACCTAATCCCTAACCCAATTGAGCCTCGTAAGGGTAGTAGGGGGTTTAAGGACTAGTTCCCCTATACACAACCTAGCATATCCATGGCCAATTAGTAGCTTAGGTTATTTTATTAGACTCTAACTTGTTGTTTGGTTTGGATAATCTAAATGGAATCATAATGTTCATATGTCACCCCCCAACTTAAGTGATAAGTTCATACCCCTAAACAGCCCATACCTCTCTTTATTGCTTAAAACCCTAGTTTTGTGCTTGCTTAGCTTAGTTAGCTTCTTGCTTTGTTCTTGCCTTATTCATGTTAGTTTAGCTCTTTAATTGCTCTTTTGCTTCTCTCATTCTTGCCTTAGTGTAATTTTCCCTTTTCATACCTAGTTTAATCCTCTCTTGCCTGTTTAGCCTTACTCTAGCCTAGGGTTAACTTAGATTTCATCCTTTCCTTTAATTACTTGTTTGTTCATAATAATTTAACAATCAAAACAACCTTCAAACCCTTAACCCTAGTCTCCACACTAGGAACCTAGCCAAACTAAACCTAGCTCTAGTGCCCCCTCTTCTCCTTGTGGATTGACCCTATACTTGCCACCTTCCTATACTACGACATGACCTCGTACGCTTGCCGGTGTAGTTGTTTTAGTGTGAGTTGGTGTTAAGTTAGGTTTTATAAATATCGAAAGTGAATCCATCATGTGCTTTCGTCTGCGGGGTTGCATCTATTCAAAACTACAATTGAATAGTGTGTAACACCATTGGTGGGAGCACGCCAAGCTTTCTGGCACCGTTTCTGGGGACTAGAGGCGCTCGGCCTAGCTAGTTAGTTTTGCTTTGACTTTTCCTACTACCCTCATCATTGTTATTCTTTATTCATTATTCTTTGCATTCTTTGTGTATATTGGTTTGCTAACTTGCTTTCTTTTGTTTGGTTATGCTTTGTGCATGTGACAAGCCATTCGGGAGGAAACAAGATGGAAGGCTAAAATGCACTTCACAAGACACTTCAAGACTACTTCATGCCTAGCAACTACAAATTGCCAATTGCTAGCAGGGTTGATCAGATGCCAGGGGAGCAATTCTCTATCCCTACAGGTCTTCTTGGGCTCTTGCCAATCTTCTATGGCTCAGAGAGTGAGAACCCCTACAAGCACTTGGAATCCTTTCTTAAAGTATGCTCCACCTTCAGGACGCCGACAGCAAGTGATGATATAATCGGGCTGACTTTGTTCTCCTCCCTCCCTTAAAGACAAAGCCAAAGAGTGGTTTGATTCAAGAAAGGACATCATGAGTTGGGGAGAGATGAAAATGCTTTCTTGAGGAAATTCTACTCTATAGAAAAGCTAACATAAATGTGGCGTGCCATAGCAAGTTTCAATCAAAGAGATAGTGAGTGATTCCACAAGGCTTGGGAGAGATTTCAAAAGATGTTGAGAGAATGTGCACATCATGAGATCCCTTTGTGGTAGCTAGTTCAGTCCTTCTACTCTGACCTATCTCATGCAAGTCAAGCTATAGTGGATTCTTCTTGTGGGGGAGTTTTTATGGCTAAACCACCTGAGGAGACGTGGCCATTGTTTGAGAGTTTGGCAAAAAGTTCAAGGATAAAAGCTTCTAGTATGGTCAGTAGCAGTGACCTATCTTTTGGTGTGACATCTCCAGCTCACGATGATTCAAGCCCACAATTGATGAAAATGTTTGGTGAAATGGTGAGCTTCATGAGAAACCAAGTGGCCAAACCTCCTTGTCATTCGGTCAATGCTATTGAGTTCTATGGGGAAGAAAAGAAGACACCTCACTCCTATAGCTACCAGGAACCACAAAGTCCCACATATAGCTCAAGGTTTGACGAAGTGGTTCTCTCTATATTGAAAGAATTTGATGATGTTCAAAGAGATGTTGCAAGGTTAGAAGAGAGAATAGAGAAACTATCTTCCATAATCGCTCTCGAAGAAGAAAAATTGTCTTCAAAACCCATCATGAGCCACCATGAAGCAAGTGGACCTATGCCTTCTTCCCACATTTTCTATAGTCCACCCCCCATGCAAGTACACCCCATTCACTCCTTCTAAGGCTATTCCAAGCCTTACACTCCTCCACCACCTCCCTCACCTAAAATTTCCCAAAACTTCACTTTCCAACCCCAATTCTCTCCCCCCCCCTCAATTCTCTTCTCAACCTCAATTTCAACCCCAAGTGTCACCTCCACCTCCTCCACAACCACAACATGCTCCCCCTATCCACCATGAGAAAGGTAGTGTTGTGATAGTTCATAGGAGTGGGAAAACTCTTGAGCAGCCCACGAGTCAAAGAAAGGTTGATAAAGAAAAGCAAAGGCAGTCAAGTGGTGATACTATGATTGATATTGTTGAAGACGATGTTGTGATACCGCATGTTGAGTTTGGGATTCCATGTGATCCACCACATATCCCTCTTGTAGGTCCTACCATCCCTAGTGTTATGCCTCATGTTCGTGCAAGTACGACAAAAACTAGTGATCCTCCATTCGTAGAAGCACTAGATGAGCCACCAGAATTAAAAAGGAGGCAAAAGAACAATGTTGATATTCTTGAGGTGTTTAGTCAAGTGAAGGTGAACATTCCACTTTTGGATGCTATTAAGAAAATCCCATCTTATGCCAAGTTCTTCAAGAACCTATGCACTTTGAAAATAAGGTCAACGGGGAGATTTCCAAAGAAGGTGGGGTTAACTGAACAAGTGAGCTCCATCATACAACACTCACTTCTCGTGAAGAGAAAGGACCCAGGAGCCCCACTCATACCTAGTTACATAGGGGGACATCACATAGACAGGTCCTTACTTTATTTGGGATCTAGTATGAATTTGATGTCGTACAATGTCTATGTTGAGTTGGGCTTAGACGAGTTGAAGCCGACACATTGCACTCTCCAATTGGTGGATAGATCCATAAAAGTGCCTAGGGGTAGAGTGGATGATGTATTGGTGATGATAGACAAAGAGAAAGGCACGGTGTTCCCGGCAACTTTCATTATACTTGATATGGAGCCAAAGGATAGGAAGATTCCCATTATCTTGGGAAGGTCGTTCTTGTCTACAGTTGTTGCCGACATTCATGTGCGCAGTGGCACTATGAAAATCTCATTCATGGACATGAAGATCAACATCAACATGTACAAGACCCCAACCCGGTGAGTTGAGAGGACACCAAGGTGAATAAATTGGTGATGGTTATTGTGATGAAAGGGATGAGGAACCTAGGTTGAGTGCAAAGGAGGGATTCATGTTTTGCAAGAATGGACACATGTGAATTCCAAATGGATGAATGAATGAAGAATCACCAAGAGGCGTAGATGAAGGCAAGAAACTCAGTGCTTGTGGGAGGCAAACCACCTAGGTTTGGGAATTTTTGACCCAAACTTACATTTTTGATACTTTTTCTTTGTTTTTACATTTTTCCAAGAAAACACACACACTTGTATTTGATAGTTTTTGTGCAGTTTTGAGATGTACAGGTGAGAATAGAGTGAAATGAAGAAGAATAGATGAAATTTTGACAAAGAATCAATGGAAGATCAACTTGAGATCAAAGTATTGATATTTGAACAAGATTTGAGTGTCATACTATAGTCACAGTGCCCACAACGGCTGTGGTGACATGGAACGGTCATGGTAATTCACTCACTTTCAACAGAGAAATCGTCAGAAATTGAGAAAATCAACTAAGTATAGGATTAGAGTAGAACGACCGTGAAAGGCAGCACGACTGTGGTACCTGAAGCCACCACGGCTGTGACGTATAGCACGACTGTGCTGCAACCCGATTCCAACAACTTAAGTTAGAATTTTTTAAAATTCCAGTTCACTTGCTTATTTCTCTGAAGAACAAAACGGTCGTGCTTTGCGCCCTAGCACCCGTGAAGCCCTTTGTCCACCCTCTCCAACCATCAAATCTTCACTAAATCACCCCCAAATCATTCCGAATCATTTCCCCATCATTTCCACTACCTTAATCTCCAGATTCCACTAATTTCCAACCACAAAATCACCATTTTCTCTCCATTATGCCCCAACAACCCCGTTCTTCGGAGAAATCTGGAATTTGTTAATTTCACCTCCATTTTCGAGCAAGAATGAAGAAGTTCACAAGGAAAGCAATGGAGAAGACTAGGGATGTCATCCCCTACCAAAGGAAATCAAGAAACAGCAACCCCTAGTTGACGAATGTCGAATTGGATGCAATAGTAGATCCTATCACAGAAGAGGTCTCCGCACAGCCACGGTGGGAGATGATGCATGGGTTTTGAGTCACTTTTATAGGCTTATTTTATATATGTTTTATGCATGTATTTGTCATTTTCTTGATTATATTTGCATAATTCACTATAGTTGGTCCTTAAACTCTTTTTGCATCAAATTATACTTTTTTTTATCATATTTATATGATTTTATATAATCCCTGGACTTATACACATATTTTGACACTTTTTCTGGCACTTTTGCATTGTCCGGAGTCGATACTATCGACCCCCAGGTCGATAGTATCGAAATTTCATCAAAAAGAAACCCCAAAACGCGATCTTGGAAGGAATAACCTGTGCCATGGTCGATACCATTGACCTTGGGGTCGATACTATCGACAGCGTCGGGATCTGGTGATTTTCAGCACTAAAATGGAGCGTTTTAATCCGACGGTTGAGCTTTTTCAGAGCCGTAAAGTGGTCCTATGACCTAAGAAGAGCACGGACGGACCAATGGGGATCTCATATTGTGTTGCACAACATCCAAGAAGGAGAGGGAGAGAGAGGAGACGAGAGATGAAGGTCGTCAACTGAGCGATCCAGGCACCTCTGACGGGCGATTTTGCTGCCGGAAGACTGCAAAATGCACGTTTCTCGAGGAGGATCTCCAGGAACACCTTTGTATTAGGGGTTACACGAGTTTTCTCCATGTTTCCCACGTTTTTCTTCTCTACTCCTATGTCTTTCATTGAGATGACCATGCGGGGCTAATCCCCTTTGTCTTTAGGACCGGGAGTAGCCTGGGGATTCATTGTATGACAATTTTATTGTAGTAATTCATCGTTTATCTCTTAATCCGTGGTATGATTTCGTTTTCTCAATCATATTGTTATGCTTGATCACCATAATAATAATCTAATGCCCTTAATTACTTTGAAAGAAGAATTAACGGTTGAAAAGAGACGAATATCACATTAGTTGACAAATCCCTTGAACAAGGTGGTGTAAGGTTAATGGTGGATACCGAGAGATCGATTCTAATGCACCTAGTTTAGGGTATAGGTTACTACGACGGTGGAACCAACCTAGACATAGGTAGTGAATTGTACCACGACAGTGGGCAATTCTGATTTTAGGCCACTACCCGGATAGAGAGATAAATCTGAGTGACTATATAGAATTTGATACAATGAAAACCCGCGGTGAAACCGCAATCCTAAAGATCTCATCTTGAATTGGTTAAACTAAATATTTAATCGATTGCTTTGTTTTATTTTATTTTCTTTTCTTTTAATTTTACAACAACTCCCAACTTTTTAATCGGTCTAGCTGATTGCGAGTAGTTAGTAGTAGTCTCCGATAATTCACGTGTCCCTGAGTTTGACTCGGGCCTCACAAAGGCCTATATTACATTGACGTGTACGCTTGCGTTTCTACGCACTGTAAAATTGCGTCAAGTTTTTGGCGCCGTTACCAGGGACACGACAATTGTCGGCACTACGAGTGCTGCGAGCGGCCACTCTAGGCCACATTTTTATTTTATTATTTTGAAATCATTTCTAAAATTAATAGTCTATCTTTCCAATTTGTGTATTCGTCTAGCACGGTACTGAACTCAAATTTTCATTTTGCAGGTACTGTGTATGGTGCGGATGCGTAGCAGTGACTACACGTGACAAGCACCCGAGGTTCCACTATCAGGACCTGACGACGAGGAGGAGTACAATCACAACCAACTGGAAGATATCGATTCCGAATCCGAACAAGAAGAAATGGCAGAGGAACAGACGATATGGGATAAGATCAAGGCTTCTTCTTCATCCGCATTAAAGGGCCCAATCAAGAAGCAGGCTATCAACATTCCGACTTACAAGATTGATCCTGCGTTAATCAACTTGGTCAAGTCGAATGCATTCCATGGACTCAAGAACGAAGATCCGGTCACGCATATAAGCCAATTTGTGGAGAATTGTAACATGATAAAAATCGACAGATTTCCACAGGAGACGCTCTACTTGAAGCTATTCCTGAGTTCTCTGGAAGGAAACGCACGAGAGTGGTTGCACAATCTAGACGATGAATATGTGGAATCATGGAACCACATGGTGGAGGTATTCTTTGAAAGGTTCTTCCCGCCCGAGAAGACCAATGATATGATCAGGAAAATCCACAATTTCACCCAGAGGGTAGGGGAAACTTATTCCGAGACCTGGGAACAGTTCCAGATCATGCTTAGGAGGTGCCCGCATCATGGGCTTGACAAGGAGAAGTAGGTCAAAATTTTCTATTTTGCTCTTAATGAGCATGATAGAAGTAATCTGGATGCAGCAGGTTCAGGGTTCTTCTTAAACAACAAGGGCACGAGGTGCTGGGAAATTTTGAGGAATATGGCAAAGAAGCAATCCTGGGGTGACAGAGATGTCGTAGAGCATGTTTGGGCTGCAGGGGAGTCAAAGGCCATCAAAGAGTTAAATGATAAATTAGACCTTCTTGCTAAGAAATTGCTTGCCAAAGAAGATGCAGAAGCTGATGAAGAAGCCCAGGTCAAATTCATGCAACAACAGGGCTATAGAAATAATGATTATGCTTGGAGGAAGGATAGGAAGTTCTCATGGAAGGATCCTAACAATTTCCTACAAGATCCGGATGCAAAGCCACAACTGAGAGCTGAAGATAAAAGCACTGAGTTGCTTAGTCAAGTGGTGCAGCAAAATCAGGAGATGATGAGCATGTTTAGTAAGCAGCTGCAGTCCCAGGGTGATATTTTGACCAAGTTTGGACAAACACTGCAAAGTCATGGAGCACAAATGAGGGCACTAGAGACGACGGTGACCCATATTTCTAATGAAGTGGCAACCATAAAGCATGCCAATCAACAGAGACAGGCAGGGAATGCAGAAGTTTCTCAAGCACATCATCAAGTAAAATATATAGCTGTAGTCACTGAGGCAGAACCCCCGGTGGTAGAGGTCCAGGACAAGGGTAAAATGATTTTTGATACGGAGGCTATACCGAAAATATCGTATCCTCGCAGTTATTATGGACTACCAGGTGGGTATTGCTCATTCAGAAAAGCCCGCAAAGTGCCCATCTCGGTTGCGCCCACACCTGTGCAAGAAGAGCAGGTGAAGACCATGCATCTAGGTGAAGCTACACCCACTGAGGGAGAGGAGCCACTACAGGTGGCACCGGTTGAAAATGATCTACCAAAGTCCACGCCGGAGAGTGTCATTGAAACAAGCTTAGGGGAGCTTGCCATGAAAAGCCCCTACGTTCCACCTCATAAGCGTCCACAGGAGGCAGTTGTATCTATTCCAGATAGCCCAAGGCCGAAGAGAGAGCACCGTCACTACAGGAAGTTCTTGGAGATGTTCAAAAAACTCCATGTCAATATTCCGTTAGTGGAAATGATAGAGAAGATTCCCACCTATGGGAGGTTTATCAAAGAAATCATCAACAAGAAGAGGCGGATTAAAGACACGGACGTGTGCCGGGTAAATGAGATGGTGAGCTCAATTATCCACGAGAGTTTACCACAGAAGAGGAAAGACCCAGGAGGCTTTTACATCCCATGTTCCATAGGCGGCCATCATTTTCCATAAGCACAGTGTGATTCGGGCGCCAACATTAATCTTATGCCTCTGTCCACATTTCAAAAGCTTGGGTTGAAGGAGATAAAGAAATCGGCAGCAACGATTGAGTTGGCAGATGGGTCCATTGTAAGGCCATATAGAGTGTGCGAGGATGTACTCATCAAGGTAGACAGGTTCATTTTCTCGGTAGATTTTGTCGTCATGGACATGCCACAGCTCCAAAGTTGTGAGATGCTATTGGGAAGGTCGTTCCAAGCTACGGCTGATGTAATCGCTGCCATTGGGAGAGGTACATTGACCTTGGGGATTGGACAGGATCGAGTTCAATTCAAATTGCCACATGACTCATTGGAGACATCTCTTGAAAACCCAGGTTAAAGGTATCTTTATGTCAAGCCTAGGACATTAAACAAGGGCGCTTGTTGGGAGGCAACCCAATTTTAGGTTCAATTTTATGTTTGGTTATGTTCTTTTATGTTTATGTACTTAGTTTTTGCTTATGTTTTGATAATTTTTTTAAAAATGGTACCCTAACTCGTGTTTTGAAGTGTGAAGAATGTTAAGGTCGATACTATCGACACCCATGTCGATAGTATCGAGTTTGGATCAGTAAACGCTGAAGAAAAGTCGATACCATCGACCCTAGGGTCGATAGTATCGAGATTCCTGAAGATTTATAGAAAAATTGGTGCCAGTAAAGTCGATACCATCGACCCTAGGGTCGATAGTATTGACACTTTTGAGTTCCCAGGCTTTTAGATGCGTCGATTCTACAAAATCGCTGAGTCTGGGTCGATACCATCGAGGTCGATGGTATCGACACCTACAGGACAGCTACATAAAATAGGCCGTAAAAGGTATCGAAACAAGATTTTTTCGAACCATTTTTTGCAGAGGAAAGATGGATGAAGCAAGTCACGTCTTAGAACCACTAAGACACAAAAATGGGCCACAAAAAGGAGGGAGATAGCAAGCATCACTTGGTCTACTTGAGCATCTAACCATCCTTCTTCACCACACTTCAAAGTGAACGGTACCGTTGTTCCACCTCTTAAGTGAGAATGTTGACTATGAGGCCATAGTCATATTCAAGCTTGGGGGGGTGTTGGAACAGCCCTCTATCTTAGTTTTTACTTACTTATTCATGTTGCTTTTATTTTTGAAATATTAGTTGTTTTTATTTCTAGGTTTACCGCTTTTGTAGGATCCACATCTATCTAGTGTAATCTGTGGAGCAATAAAGGCATGGTTTCAATTGTAAGTTTTACTCTTGGGTTGTGTGCACATGAAAATATGAGCATATTGAAAACTTTTTGAGCTTATTCTTGTGAGTAATTGAGTTTCATAACTGAGGAAGTGCTTGAGTGAGTCAACTTCAGGACATAGGGACATGAATGACCATCTTTATTGTCCAAGGAAAAGTGATTGACAAGGATGTTTGAGCCCAAACCGACCAAACGCTAACGTGACCTTAGACTAAAGTTTAAGAGAGAAATCCTTCAGTTACCCTGTACACAGGTCTTTAGAGAGGGACATATGATATTTTTGGAAGGTTCTGTCAATTAGTCTTGTGATCTGATCCACCGCAATTTCATTCACACTCCACCATAAGAAATGGGAGCACATTACTGTCTTTCACTCTTTGATTGCATACCATGTAGATAGGTCTTGCATTACAACTATTTTCACATTTTTTGCATGAGAATGAAAAGAAAAAAAAGATAGAGTAGTTATACATGCACATTATCCTTAGGTGTGTATCATTTAATTGCATAACTGTCATTTTGTAGCTGCATTCACAATTTTTTTGTGTGCATATAGTACATCATGCATCTTATGTCTTCTGAAACATTAAAGGTGGTGAGCTTGATCCATACCCTCCAAATAGAATGCTTCTAATGTATAAGTTATGTAACAAGAAGTGAGCCCGACAAATAATTCATTGTCATCTATGAAAATAAGGGCTTAAAAAAAATTGAAAAAAAGAGAAGAAAAAAAAAAGAATTGAGAAGTAAGTAGGAATGAGAGGGAGAAAGGAACATGTTCTCACTTACATACTAAGAAGAATAAGCACATGCTGCAGTTTTCTTAGATATTCCATCTCACCTTGAGACGGAATGATAGTGCATGCATCATTCCACCAAAAATGTAACATTATGACATTTTCACTTGCATTTTGCATCATGATAGGTCATTAATTTTTGTATTGCATGATTGACTATTATGTGCTTCCATCTCTTCCACAACCACCTATCCCATCCACCCGTTGCTCTAATTGGTAGGCCACCCATGATATTCTCCTCATTCATTAATATCAGGAGATCTTCTTCCATTTAGATGGTAGTTAGGAAATGAGCAACGTAGATAGGAGATCACAAGATGCATCAAGTATGGACCAAATGAGTTTATCATATTAACTGCTTTAATTGATAGTGTTTCACTGATTGGGGGATAGACATCTTTTACATAGGTCTTTGGTCGCCTGGATGGCAGTTAGTGTTCAGTGGTCAATGAGGGCCGGTTTGTGGAAAGAAAGTGGGGATGATGTAGATTCATTTCATGTATTTATGTCCTGTTGCTGACTTATCTCAACCAGATCCAAAGTTTTGTTGCTCGAGGACGAGCAAGGTCTAAGCTTAGGGGAGTTTGATGCATGGGTTTTGAGTCACTTTTATAGGCTTATTTTATATATGTTTTATGCATGTATTTGTCATTTTCTTGATTATATTTGCATAATTCACTATAGTTGGCCCTTAAACTCTTTTTGCATCAAATTATACTTCTATTATCATATTTATATGATTTTATTTAATCCCTGGACTTATACACATGTTTTTGACACTTTTTCAGGCACTTTTACATTGTCCGGAGTCGATACTATCGACCCCCAGGTCGATAGTATCGACATTTCATCAAAAAGCAACCCCAAAACGCGATCTTGGAAGGAATAACCTGTGCCATGGTCGATACCATCGACCTTGGGGTCGATACTATCGACAGCGTCGGGATCTGGCGATTTTCAGTACTAAAACGGAGCGTTTTAATCCGACGGTTGAGCTTTTTCGGAGCCGTAAAGTGGTCCTATGACCTAAGAAGAGCACGAACGAACCAGTGGGGATCTCATATTGTATTGCACAACATCCAAGAAGGAGAGGGAGAGAGAGGAGACGAGAGACGAAGGCCATCAACCGAGCGATCCAGGCACCCCTGACAGGCGATTTTACTACCGGAAGACGGCAAAACGCACGTTTCTCGAAGAGGATCTCCAGGAACACCTTTGTATCAGGGGTTACACGAGTTTACTCCATGTTTCCCACGTTTTTCTTCTCTACTCCTATGTCTTTCATTGAGATGACCATGCGGGGCTAATCCCCTTTGTCTTTAGGACCGGGAGTAGCCCGGGGATTCATTGTATGACAATTTTATTGTAGTAATTCATCGTTTATCTCTTAATCCGTGGTATGATTTCGTTTTCTCAATCATATTGTTATGCTTGATCACCATAATAATAATCTAATGCCCTTAATTACTTTGAAAGAAGAATTAACGGTTGAAAAGAGACATATATCACATTAGTTGACAAATCCCTTGAACAAGGTGGTGTAAGGTTAATGGTGGATACCGAGAGATCGATTCTAATGCACCTAGTTTAGGGTATAGGTTACTACGACGGTGGAACCGACCTAGACATAGGTAGTGAATTGTACCACGACAGTGGGCAATTCTGATTTCAGGCCACTACCCGGATAGAGAGATAAATCTGAGTGACTATATAGAATTTGATACAATGAAAACCCGCGGTGAAACCGCAATCCTAAAGATCTCATCTTGAATTGGTTAAACTAAACATTTAATCGATTGCTTTATTTTATTTTATTTTATTTTATTTTAATTTTACAACAACTCCCAACTTTTTAATCGGTCTAGCTGATTGCGAGTAGTTAGTAGTAGTCTCCGATAATTCACGTGTCCCTGAGTTCGACTCAGGCCTCACAAAGACCTATATTACATTGACGCATACACTTGCGTTTCTACGCACGTAAAACGCATGTCAGGAGACACCACCATCATCATAGCCACCGCTGTATGCTTCCTGGCCCTTTGTCTCATCTGAGAGACCTTCATCTTTAGTTGCACGGCCGTCAGTTTTAGCACCATGGCCGTCTGTTTCTTTAATAGCACAACTGCAGCCAAAGCCTCAACCACGACCACGTCGGCGGCTCGTGCTAGATGATGAAGAGGATGCGAATATGCCTGATACTGAGCAGCAAGTGATACCGCAATAGCGCCCCCTACCACAGCCCGAGGTCACTACCAGCAGGGTAAAGGAACCTAAGCACCCAGAATGTTTGAAACACAAAGTGATAGCAACTCGCTATGTGTGCCAAGCAACGATGGAGGCTATGGGCTTCTATGCCAATTTTCAAGGCCTGATGGAGAAGATGGGATTGTTCGAGATGTTGACGCTGCAACAAGAGTCATATATTGGGTTGACTCGATAATTCTTTGCCACATTGGAGAAAAAAATTGATGAGGGAAAGAATGCCATTAAAGTGATGATTGGGGACAAGAGGTGGAAGATAACCTCAAAGCTTCTAAATCAAATTTTTGCCCCAAGTGAAGAGATGGCATCCTTGTTGGACGAAGGAAATACATAAAATGACTCCAGTTCCATATATCCAGAAATGTGGAAATACTTCACCGGCCAGAGTACCTTTGTAGAGGGGATATCTAAGACGAGTGCTATCCACAATCCATTCCTCCGCTATGTTCAAAAAGTGTTAGCAAACACCATCTTTGGCAGGTATGAGAACTAAGCCAGCTGCACAAAGAAAGATCTTTGTGTACTTGGTTGGATGACTAAGGAGAAGCATGTAAACCTGGGGGCTTTACTTATTGAGGATCTAAGGACAATCTCTTCCGAAAGCACAAATCCATTTGTAATGGGAGGGATTCTGTAGCTACACAAAGGTAGATGGAGGAAAGTTGGTTAACTTGCATTACTTGGCCCATTCTTCCATGATCACAGTTGTGGAGTAGAAGATCATCTACCAAGTCAACCCACCAAACCCAGGAGTCCCCTTAGAGATTTCCTACCATAATCCACCCCTCACGGCACAATATGGACCAACACAGGATTTTCTAGAAAAATTGAGGAAGTATGAGGAGGAGAACCCCAGAGGAGATAGCATCCCTGAGGTGGTTTTTGCAGGGAGTCTAGGAGAACCTTCACAGGCAGATGAGCTGAGATGAGTGGTGAAGGAAAGAGCGGAACGACGAGTGAGGCAAAGAGAGGAGAGGATAGGGGCGTCAAAGCCACAACAACCCTCAGTGAATGCATATGACATGGCCACAATTCATGCACAGTTGGAGGGTATTCAGGCGACACATGATAGAATAATATAGGAACATGAGGGATTTTAGCAGACACATGATGCCATGTGGTTGGACCATCAAAAGATGCATTACCAGGTCAACCATATTTACCAGTTTCAGAATGCCCAAGCCTAGAGGAACCCACAGTGGGGTGAAGACTGGTGGAGTTCTTTAGCAGCTTTTCAGGACAGCTATCCGCCTCCATAGTCAAACTACTGGGGTGCCTACTACATACAGGGAGGAACACCCCACCACCACCACAGTGATCGTCTACCCTATCATCCTAGACTTTAGTGTCATGCTGAGGACAACATGATTTAAAAGTTTGGGGTGGTAGGGCGGTATGCCCTTGTTTCCATTTTCATTCTTTTTGCATCTCACCTGCTATTTACTTTTTGTTTGTTGTTTTTCTCCTATTTGCTTGTCTTGCTTTCTAGTTTAGAGTTTACTACTTTGCATACCTGCATGCCATGTAGTTTTCTTTCTTGCCATTTTTGCGTAATTTTCAAAAAAAAAATCTCTTTTGCCATGCATGGCATATCATGTAGATTTTTGGTAATTTTTGCATGCTTTAGCTAGGATTTGCTTATTTACTAATTTAAGTTCAATAATGTAGGCTTAGATGTGATTGAAGGCAACTTGGCACCATTTTGGCCGATTTTTCCCAAAGTTGAGATTTCTTGCCTAAAAGTGTGTTTCAACCCAATCTCTACTTTTTGGATTAAAAATGATGATCTTTGACAAATGCAAGTGAATTATCATTATTTATTACTAAATGGTATCAATTCTTGACTTTTTACACGTGCTTCACCTCTCTTGTGTTTGTGGATGATTTGGTTGAATTGTGATTTGAGCAAGCTATGAGCGCTTAGTGCCTATGAAATCACTTGATTGAAATTTCAATTTCAGGTTGTTCATTCATGTGGTGTGACATTGTTGGATGAAGTGTTGGATTAATTTTCATGTAGGATACCTTATGTTGAGAATCATGGCAATGACCCCTCTTTGACCCAACTCTTCACTCACCATCTTCTTACCCCTCCTCCTCATGAAAGGATACCAAAGTGCACATATCATCTGTGGTCACCTCTAAAAGTTTGGGGTGGCCACATCTACATCTCACTGCTTCACTCTCATCACCATATGCCCTATCTACTCCAAGGGCAAAGAAAAAGAAAAGAAGAAAATGCAAAAAGATAATAAAAGGATGCTCCTATTTAAGAGCATTCAAATAAAGAAAAGATGAGTGCTCTATGTAATAGCACTCCAAAATCTTACCACAATCCTTTCTTCCATTTTCTTGCCCATTGAACTAGGAAGCATCAAACCTAGCTCATTTTTTCCTTTTCCGCAACCAAGTTGATCATTTGGTGTGATTTGAAACATAAGATTGAATGCATGAATGTGAAACAATACTCCTAGTCGTCCTTGATTAACACCATCATGAAATGATTTACCCGAAACTTTAGGGAAGAAATATGGATAACTTGTGTATTCTATGCGCTATATTTGAAGTTTATATGCTTTGTGCTCTTTTCATGATTGGATTGTGAAAGAAGGAGAGGAGAGAGGTGAAATGCATGTACTCAGTCATCTTTGATCCCATTCAGCAATTATCATCTTTTACATTGCATTTGTCATTTCTTGTTTGTGGAAAATTTGTAGAGAGATTGAGTTAGAGTATACTTGAGGACAAGTATGTTACAAGTTTGGGGTGGTGATTCAGCCCTATTTTAGGGCTTCATCTTGTGTTATATTTCTCTTCAATCACATATATACCTGTTAGATTATATGTTTTTCCTCACAATATGCTTATTTGTGTAAAATGCACTTATGGACATTATTTGCATGTTTTTAGGCATTTAGACCACACTTGATGGAAGAGAGAGAGAGAGAAGGAGTGATCCTAGGGTTTTTCTACCCTTGGAGAGGCCCCAAGTGAAGTCTGATGCTCCCTCAACCTACCCCTAGTGATCAAAGACCCATTAAAGCAAAGATGTCCAAGAAAATCCAAAGAACATAGTCAAAGTGTTGATCCAGGACCCGGCACGGCTGTGGTACCACAGAACGGTCGTGCTATGTCACTTGTAAATCAACAGGTTCAACCCCAAGTCAAGCTGAAAGCACCACGGTCGTGCATGCCAAGAATGGCCATGCTAGAGACAGACACCACGACCGTGCTAAACAACACGTCCATGCTATACAAAAATAGAATGAGCATGGCATAACACCACGACCACCATCACCTAGATCACCATGGTCGTGCTACCCTCAATCCACCACGGCCGTAATGACCACCACGACCATGCCAGTTTCAGCCCAAAACTGACCACCAACCTGACTTTTGACCATTTTAATTGACACGATCATTGTATCCTACCACGACCGTTCTCACCCCTACCCACCATGTCTGTGGTGTCCCACCACGGCCGTGCTACTCACAAAACCTACCCATTTTTCACTACTTTACCTATTTTGCCCCTACTTGACCTAGTGCTTCCTCACACACCTATATATACCTAGGTGGTGGCTGGGGCACGAGGTTAGCTACCTTTCATCACCTCCTAGCTCCCCATTTTTGCCCCTTAGCCATTCCACTCCATTTCCACCTCCATTCCACCATTTCTACCACCAAAACACTAGTTTATACTAGTTCCTACCCATAATCCCCTTCATTCCACACCCTTGCACCTTGGAGGAGAGAGGAGGTCATCTTGCAGTAGCTGGAGAGGAGGATTCCTTCATCTACACTGAGCTCCATGGCTTCTTCTACCTCTTTCTCCTTTCTTTTTGTATTTTTCATTTCCATGAGTAGCCAGGCCCCCTTAGGTGGGCTGTTTGGGAAAATTATGTTACTGTGACGTCCCCGGATTTTCGAAAACTTAATCTGATGTATGACGTCCAAATTGAAACCCTCACCTCAGCGAGAATCCCAATTCAAACATCACACACTAGGCTAAGAAATAGAAAATCAAGGGAGTCAAAAGGAAACAACAGTAGCACATGCACATGAACAATAATAAAACCATACACACACGTTCACCATTCAACATATAATTACAACATGAATTGTTACAACATTTGATATTACATATTGAACAACAAACTATATACATATACATGTACTACCACTAAACTACAGGATCTTAAGACAACAGGTCCACATGTACATAAGCTCGCTACACAACTCTCACTATCCTGGATCTTCAAGAGCACAAGCCACAACCTAAACAAAAGATTACATGCGGTACACGTCAGCACAATATTTCAAGAATATTGTACTGAGTACGCCTACGTGTCTTTTATATACCTCTCATCATATCTTGGCAATAAGATAAATCTAATACTTGGCAGTTATAAAGAAATATAAGAAAAGTGTATACTTGCACAAAGATATTCATCAACAAAAGAGAACACATATTTTAAGCACATTTTCCATTATATCATCCATGCATTTACTACTTGAGAGTTGAATGCATCAAGGCCTTTATGATCTACTACCAAAGAGTTGGATCATTTCACAATGTGATCTACTACCAAAGAGTTGGATCACTTCCAAGTACTTTACTACCAAAGAGTTGAAGTACTTATTTCCAGCACTTTACTACCAAAGAGTTGAAGTGCTTAGATATAATGGAACATATATATTATGTTTCATGTGTTCATATAAATAAGTATGGAAAATCATGCAACATATCATACAAGAACAATCATTTCAATCAATACCATATGTCAAGTCTTTACTACCATATAACACAAACATAATGTATAATAAGCCAAGTAAGAGGTAATGGCGTACCTTCCAAAGAGATATCCTAATCACATATGTATTCCTCAGGTCAACTCTAACCTTGTTCGTCCCTGATTAAGACAAGATCATATACTGTCATCAGATTCTCATCATCTTGCATCTCATTTTAACCCTATCGTGTCCATTAGGGTTTCTCTTATCTCATTAGGATATTCTCATCATTATTTGCATTCTTGTCTTAGAATTATCATACTGATGTCATTTTCCAGATTATAGTTCATTAATTGGATATACTCATGTGTCACATTATTATGTGAACATATTTAACATTATGTCACTTTCATTAATCATATTAGGGTTACATCACACGTATTCAGGTTCACCTTCATATAACATAGATTTTATGCATAATCATGATCTCATAATTAAAACTGAGGTTTCATATACTGATATGAGCTTACTCTGTAAATTTCATCAATTCTTGAGCATGCATGTATTTAATACATTTTATTTAGGGTTATTAGCCCTAATTAGTCATATTGAGAAAATTACATGATTTCGAGTCATAACATGACCATATATGATATCATATGCATTATATATATGATTATGGACTTACTAACATATTCTCATAATTTTAGAACATCATTTGATATTTATTATCCATTAAACAAGAATTACACATCTTGCATGATATCATTGAGATCTAAGCATCAAAAGCATGATATTAAGGTTTCATGTGGTTCTACACATTTTCTGAGAAAAACGGTACCTTGTGTGTATTTTTCAGATCATCGAGCTATTTACTGTGAATTATGCAAGATCTGCACATATTAGAGGGTCATTACCTTTTCAGCCTATCACTAATCATCATGTGGCTATTGGGAGGCGCTGATCCTTTCTTTACTGGGGTCATCCGGTCTGGGTCTGTGGGTGGATCCACGGATCTAGGGATCCGCTAGCCGGATTGGCTCTTTCTTTGACTCGCGTTTTCTTTCTCTCGCCCAGTCTCGCATGTGACGCTCCTGAACTGCCGCCGTGGGTTCTACTCCGGTCTTCTCATGCTCTTCGAGTCCCCAATGCAGGTCAGGTTTCTCATTCACGACCACCCTCGTACGCCTCCTCCTCAGGTCCATCACAGCCAGCAGCTTCGGCCCTTCCTCCGTTCCTGAGACGCCGACGCACCGCCACTGGTCGGTCTCTGGAGTGCGATCAGCAGGCGAGTTCCTTCTCTCACGCTCGCAAGTCTGCTGAGTAACTCCCTGCCGTGAAAGTCGCCTCTGCGATGAAATGATCTGTTCTGGCTCACGATGGACTCTCTGGCTCCTCACGTTTGATGCAGTCTCAGTGATCCGCCCACGAGCGTGGGCTTGCTTCCCCGCACGAAGTCTCCAGCTGCTACGCTCCCAGCGCCGCAAAGAGCTTCTACTGCTCTCACTCGCACAGGCCATCGGCCTATCCTTCAGTCCTTCTCCTTCCCGCAGACATGATGGACTACCTCTAGGTCATCCCCTTGGCGGTCCCGGTGAGAGCGACGCCACTAGCAGCAGCTGTGAGCGAGATATCAGGCGAGGAACCGCCTTCTACAGCTGTACTACTTGTTATCTTCTGATTGCAGGATCTCCACCTTAGTAGAACCAAGAAGGTTAGAAGCAGCTAGGCTTCGATTCTGCAGTATGGTTTGGCTGGCAACGACTCCTTCTCTTCGTCTACGCTACTGGTGGAGAGGTCGAGAAGGTGAAGAACTCCTTCTCTTTGTTCTCTCACCCCCACAATGATATCCTCCCCATACTCCTCTGCTTCGCACCACCCCCCCACACTATCCAAGAGAAAAGGGTCATTCTGTACTATGTAGTCTTGACAAGGCTGCTATTATAACCGCTTGCTTCTTTCTTCTCTCGAACCACGAACATGACGTGGGGATATGGTGAAATAGGGTGTCTCATTCACCTTAACTATTTTGAAACCTCCTCAGCCATATGACTATATCTAAGGGTCGTGATAACTGTTCACAAAAGACTAAACTGTGACTACAAAACAAGGGCACATTGCTCATATACACGATCTGAACACATGACTCACTAATAACAACACGTATTTTAATAAGTTGAGAACTATAGTCATCGACCAAAAATCTAATCATTAATTAGGAACCTCATTTGAACATGAAGCATTGGACATAGGTCCATTACATCCTTAAGTACTTTCTTGCCATCTTGAGGTCAAACTCCAAAAGGCATGAACCTTGGGAACTTAATCATATATTCAACATCAAACAACAATTGAACTTTATCAAAACAGTTGGAACTCTGAAATATATCATTGGACATTTAAAGATTCTAAAAGTCCACTCCATCACATCCTACACACCTTAAAAGATATTCCGTCCTCGGAATTAAGCCAGAAAACCCACTTTGTCACATCATATACATCTTAAAAGAACTTTCGTCCTCGAAAGTACACCATACTCATACTTCTAGGAAAAACCTTATCTTGCCTTCATCCACATGTAGGCACCATTCTATGTGTAACATATCCACAAAGGTTACCTAGAACCATGTATCCAAAGCACTATAAGGAGGTTTCAAGAGCATCAAGGGTGAAACCTCACTCTATAGAAGGCTCAAACAAGGGTTTAGAAGCTTAGGTTACATCATGACGTATCTCATATGTTAGGGTTTCATCTTTGTCTTTAGCCATGCATTAAGGTTCCCACATCATATTACCATGTTCTAAAGGAGTTAACTAAGATTAACTCATACATCAAGGTGTCATCAACATTTTATTGAGATAATTATTAGAACATGTTCAACATTAACATATGCCTTTTAGGTGGTAGTTAACTAAAGTTAACCCACTTTATCCATCTAGATCATATCAGGGTATCATAATCATTATGTTGTTCTAACTATCAAACTATACTTTTCATCTTTATTAAGCACTTAGATTAACATATCATGTAACATGTTTCATTTCATATGATTTTATTTCCTTGCTCGAAATAAATTGCATCATTTACTAGTGATTTTCATCACAAGATTAACCAACACTATCACATTATCATCGTTATTCATTTCTACGGTTAATCGTTTGTGCATTAATATTTATTAAACCATCTCTAGGTTTCCATCATATCATGTATATAAGCACATCTCAAAACTAAATCACATTCTTACATATATTATATCATGGTTGTGCTAAACAAACTTATGTGAGTGACTTGTTAAACATATATCAAAACTTTATCTAGTCCAAATGAGGTTCTCCCAACCCTTATCACGAAGATAGTGCATTGCTCATTCTCTCTGAGCTAACTCAACTCTATGAGTATCTCATATGCATATACTTTATCTTTCCTCTTAGTCTAGGGTTCTCAGATTACCTCATTGGCACTAGTGATAGCCTTACAAGCTCTAGCCACATAAGCACAAACCAAAACATGCTATGACATACTATTCATAGGTCTTCTACCCATGACACATCTTACCCAAAACTTTCTTATGTACACCACTAGATTCCTATGTGGGAAACCACCAACCCGAGCATGAGGCTTCAAAAAACTAACATAGCTACCTCCTCCAGGGTCTTGGGCTCTCTCCCTCACCTGGATGGCAGGTTCTCATATTTCCTTATTCACATATATATAACCAGCCTCTCTCTGTCTCTAGGGTTTGATCCTCCCAAGGACATCTAGGGTTCAAGAAGACTATAGGAATCATGCATTAGGCAACTCAACTCATTCACTCAGGAGTAGTCTAGTTTAGGACATATCATATCACATATCTCAAAATTCTCATATCTTGGAGTTTAGGTTCTCTAACCTTCTCCCAATGGGTCTCACTCTCTCTGGAGTTAACCCCGAAACTGGTCCTAACACTAGAGGTACTCCTTCGCAAAAGAGATTGAGGCTCATGTTGATTCACAACTTGTCTTAACTTAACATATCTTATCTCATAAAAGCCTATTTACTTGCATCATAAAACCTTATCTCAAATCCTCAAAACTTAACTTAAGTCCTCGAAGACAAACGTAGATCATCATAAACCATCTTATATCATCTGTATAAGGCTTAGATCGTATCATCAAACTTATTCTATCTATTCCATCTATCACATATACCAAACAAGGCTCTAGACATCTAATCTAGAACTACTCTCTCTTCTAGACTGATGTCATTCATTCTCACTTAGGTTGCATGAACACCTCCTACTCATACATGTGTGGGGATACATTTTTGTAATACATATACATATTAAAATATTATATAGTTTTTCTCCGATAAAACAAACGTCAGAGAAAACTATCGCGGTTCGATCCGGTTGGAATCCAAAACCAAATCCTGAAAACGAGTGTCCCACACATAGTAGAGAGTACAGTGTCATGAAAACTAGTGAAAAGGGTGAGAACAAGGGGTAGACTAGTGTAGCTACTCTAGACAACGTGCGCAATATGTCTAGGGTTTCTCTTCCCTTGATGTAC
This sequence comes from Alisma plantago-aquatica, assembly GCA_963693085.1. NCBI lineage: Eukaryota > Viridiplantae > Streptophyta > Magnoliopsida > Alismatales > Alismataceae > Alisma > Alisma plantago-aquatica. The sequence continues at coordinate 862,972,521 of OY856411.1, forward strand.
GTCATTTCCAAATAGTGCAACGTCCCATACCACTGCACTACAAGGAAAGAACGACATCTAAGGACTTGCTATACAACAAGCACTAGTCTAGACCTAGTTCTCAGACATCTAGGTGCTAACCTAGAGGCTAGGTCAGATCTAGTCTCTAAAAGACGACTAATCTAACCCTAAAAGATTATTAAGTTCAAGGTTCTTTAGTTTTGAGTTTCATAATGAGCAAATGTCAGGCTTTGCTATTGTTCATGCTCTGATACCACCTGTGACGTCCCCGGATTTTCTAAAACTTAATCTGATGTGTGACGTCCAAATTGAAACCCTCACCTCAGCGAGAATCCCAATTCAAACATCACACACTAGGCTAAGAAAGAGAAAATCAAGGGAGTCAAAAGGAAACAACAGTAGCACATGCACATGAACAATAATAAAACCATACACACATGTTCACCATTCAACATATAATTACAACATGAATTGTTACAACATTTGATATTACATATTGAACAACAAACTATATACATATACATGTACTACCACTAAACTATAGGATCTTAAGACAACAGGTCCACATGTACATCAGCTCGCTTCACAACTCTCACTATCCTGGATCTTCAAGAGCACAAGCCACAACCTAAACAAAAGATTACATGCGGTACACGTCAGCACAATATTTCAAGAATATTGTACTGAGTACGCCTACGTGTCTTTTATATACCTCTCATCATATCTTGGCAATAAGATAAATCTAATACTTGGCAGTTATAAAGAAATATAAGAAAAGCGTATACTTGCACAAAGATATTCATCAACAAAAGAGAACACATATTTTAAGCACATTTTCCATTATATCATCCATGCATTTACTACCTGAGAGTTGAATGAATCAAGGTCTTTATGATCTACTACCAAAGAGTTGGATCATTTCACAATGTGATCTACTACCAAAGAGTTGGATCACTTCCAAGTAATTTACTACCAAAGAGTTGAAGTACTTATTTCCAGCATTTTACTACCAAAGAGTTGAAGTGCTTAGATATAATGGAACATATATATTATGTTTCATGTGTTCATATCAATAAGTATGGAAAATCATGCAACATATCATACAAGAACAATCATTTCAATCAATACCATATGCCAAGTCTTTACTACCATATAACATAAGCATAATGTATAATAAGCCAAGTAAGAGGTAATGGCGTACTTTCCAAAGAGATATCCTAATCACATATGTATTCCTCAAGTCAACTCTAACCTTGTTCGTCCCTGATTAAGACAAGATCATATACTGTCATCAGATTCTCATCATCTTGCATCTCATTTTAACCCTATCGTGTCCATTAGGTTTTCTCTTATCTCATTAGGATATTCTCATCATTATTTGCATTCTTGTCTTAGAATTATCATACTGATGTCATTTTCCATATTATAGTTCATTAATTGGATATACTCATGTGTCACATTATTATGTGAACATATTTAACATTATGTCACTTTCATTAATCATATTAGGGTTACATCACACGTATTCAGGTTCACCTTCATAAAACATAGATTTTAAGCATAATCATGATCTCATAATTAAAACTGAGGTTTCATATACTGATATGAGCTTACTCTGTAAATTTCATCAATTCTTGAGCATGCATGTATTTAATACATTTTATTTAGGGTTATTAGCCCTAATTAGTCATATTGAGAAAATTACATGATTTCGAGTCATAACATGACCATATCTGATATCATATGCATTGTAGATATGATTATGGACTTACTGACATATTCTCATAATTTTAGAACATCATTTGATATTTATTATCCATTAAACAAGAATTACACATCTTACATGATATCATTGAGATATAAGCATCAAAAGCCTAATATTAAGGTTTCATGTGGTTCTACACATTTTCTGAGAAAAAGGGTACCTTGTTTGTATTTTTTAGATCATCGAGCTATTTACTGTGAATTATGCAAGATCTGCACATATTAGAGGGTAATTACCTTTTCAGCCTATCACTAATCATCATGTGGCTATTGGGAGGCACTGCTCCTTTCTTTACTGGGGTCGTCCGGTCTGGGTCTGTGGGTGGATCCACGGATCTAGGGATCCGCTAGCCGGATTGGCTCTTTCTTTGACTTGCGTTTTCTTTCTCTCGCCCAGTCTCGCGTGTGACGCTCCTGAACCGCCGTCGTGGGTTCTACTCCGGTCTTCTCACGCTCGTCGAGTCCCCAATGCAGGTCAGGTTTCTCATTCACGACCACCTCGTACGCCTCCTCCTCATGTCCATCACAGCCAGCAGCTTCGGCCCTTCCTCCGTTCCTGAGACACTGACGCACTGCCACTGGCCGGTCTCCGGAGTGCGATCAGCAGGCAAGTTCCTTCTCTCACCCTCGCAAGTCTGCTGAGTGACTCCCTGCCGTGAAAGCCGCCTCTGCGATGAAGTGATCTGTTCTGGCTCACGATGTACTCTCTGGCTCCTCACGTTTGATGCAGTCTCAGTGATCCGCCCACGAGCGTGGGCTTGCTTCCCCGCACGAAGTCGCCAACTGCTGCGCTCCCAGCACCACAAAGAGCTTCTGCTGCTCTCACTCGCACAGGCCGGCCTATCATTTGGTCCTTCTCCTTCCCGCAGACATGATGGACTACCTCTAGGTCATCCCCTTGGCGGTCCCAGTGAGAGCGACGACACTAGCGGCAGCTGTGAGCGAGATATCAGGCGAGGAACCGCCTTCTACAACTGTACTACTTGTTATCTTCTGATTGCAGGATCTCCACCTTAGTAGAACCAAGAAGGTTAGAAGCAGCTAGGCTTCGATTCTGTAGTATGGTTTGGCTGGCAACGGCTCCTTCTCTTCATCTACGCTACTGGTGGAGAGGTCGAGAAGGTGAAGAACTCCTTCTCTTTGTTCTCTCACCCCCACGATGATATCCTCCCCATACTCCTCTGCTTCGCACCACCCCCCACACTATCTAAGAGAAAAGGGTCAGTCTGTACAATGTAGTCTTGACAAGGCTGCTATTATAACCGCTTGCTTCTTTCTTCTCATGAACCACGAACACGACGTGGGGATATGGTGAAACAGGGTGTCTCATTCACCTTAACTTTTTTGAAACCTCCTCAGCCATATGACTATATCTAAGGGTCGTGATAACTGTTCACAAAAGACTAAATTGTGACCACAAAATAAGGGCACATTGCTCATATACACGATCTGGACGCATGACTCACTAATAACAACACTTATTTTAATAAGTTGAGAACTATAGTCATCGACCATAAATCTAATCATTAATTAGGAACCTCATTTGAACATGAAGCATTGGACATAGGTCCATTACATCCTTAAGTACTTTCTTGCCATCTTGAGGGCAAACTCCAAAAGGCATGAACCTTGGGAACTCAATCATATATTCAACATCAAACAACAATTGAACTTTATCAAAACAGTTGGAACTCTGAAATATATCATTGGACATTTAAAGATTCTAAAAGTCCACTCCATCACATCCTACACACCTTAAAAGATATTCCGTCCTCGGAATTAAGCCAGAAAACCCACTTTGTCACAGTTACTTTGATACCATGTTGGGGGAAAATGACATGTAAACATTGTAATTCCATTTTTTAATGATTATATTCTATTTTCATCTCATTCTCCATGAATTGCTTATTGGTTTGGGTGTGAAATCACCTAGGAATTTAGGCAAATTGCTTATATGTGTGAATTTTGGTATTTGCCCCTAGGTCCAATTCTTGGATCCCTAGGTTGTCGCCCATCTTCCTACATCCTAATCAATCTCCCTAAACCTAAGTGAGAGATCTAAGTAGATAGATTAGATAACTCTAGTGCAATTAGCATGGAGCCTTCTCAAGGCTAGAATGTGGGGGAATTGGGGTCCAAAACCCCAATTCACCTCCCCATTACTACCCTCAACCCCCAATTGCCCTAGGAATGCCTAATCTAGAAACCTAGTCTTGATTAGACTCTAATTGAATTGAACCTAATCCCTAACCCAATTGAGCCTCGTAAGGGTAGTAGGGGGTGTTAGGGACTAGTTCCCCTATAAACAACCTAGCATATCCATGGCAAGTTAGTATCTTAGGTTATTTCATTAGACTCTAACTTGTTGTTTGGTTTGAATAATATAAATGGAATCATCATATGTCACCCCCCAACTTAATTGATAATTTCATATCCCTAAACAACCCATACCTCTCTTTATTGCTTAAAACCCTAGTTTTGTGCTTACTTATCTTAGTTAGCTTCTTGCTTTGTTCTTACCTTGTTCATGTTAATTTAGCTCTTTAATTGCTCTTTTTCTTCTCTCTTGCTTGCCTTAGTGTAATTTTCCCTTTTCATACCTAGCTTAATCCTCTCTTGCATGTTTAGCCTAACTCTAGCCTAGGGTTAACTTAGGTTTCATCCTTGCCTTTAATTGCTTATTTGTTCATAATAGTTTAACAATCAAACAACCTTCAAACCCTTAACCCTAGTCTCTGTAGTAGGAACCTAGCCAAACTAAACCTAGCTCTAGTATCCCCTCTTCTCCTTGTGGATCGACCCTATACTTGCCACCTTCCTATACTATGACATGACCCCATACGCTTGCGGGTGTAGTTGTTTTAGTGTGAGTAGGTGTTAAGTTAGGTTTTATAAATATCAAAAGTGAATCCACCGTGTGCTTCCGTCCACGGGGTTGCATCTATTCAAAACTGCAATTGAGTAGCGTGTAACACCATTGGCGGGAGCGCGCCAACTACCCATATCACCAAGGTGATCTTCCTTTTCAGGAAGCCCATCACTAGGAACTTTGTGGTTAAGTGTGCTTAGCCTAGTGTAGTACTAGGATGGGTGACCAATCAGGAAGTTGATCCCAACTTGTGGCATGAGTGAGAACAAAACACGTAGTCAAGGCTAGTGATGGTCTATGGGGCCAATCATCATTACTAAAACTATACTAGACCCTTGGGTAGTGGGTCCAGTCATTAAAAAGCCTCAAGATCAGAGAGGAAGTATAAAATTTACAATGTTGGCTTCTTAGAGTTGGTCAACTAATATACATGGCTCACCACATTGTACATGTACTAAAGCAAGATAGAAAAGTGAGAACGTATGTTTATTATTATGATATTAATAAGTCATCCCCTAAAGATGATTTTCCCATACCACACATTGATATTCTTATCAACAACACTGCCGAGAATGTGCTCATGAACTTCATGGATGAAATTCCAGTTACAATCAAATAAAAATGGCTAAGAAGAAAAAGAGAAGAGGACCTACATCACAGAACGGGGACTTTTTTATATTGGGTCATGCCATTCCATCTCAAGAACGTTGGATATACATATCAAAGGTGATGTTGACTTTGTTTCATGACATCACACATAAGGAGGCAAAGGTCTCTGTGAATGACATGATAGCTAAATATAGAAGTGGAAGATCATATCCCTAATCTTGCAAAGATGTTTCAATGGCTATGATGATTATCATTAGGACTAAATCCTACCAAATGTGCTTGTGAGGTTATATCTAGTAACTGACCCATGTACATTGTCCATTCTAAGAGGAACAAAGGTCCATCCTACAAAGACTCAGCTATTCAGGAAATGCCCTCTCCAAAAACTAGGAAGGGGATACGAGGTCTTTCTTGGTCGTCTCCAATATATCATCTACTTCATCACCAGGATCTCACCCATATGTGAGTCCATATTCAAAATACATAAGAAAAACTCTTGAGTCTAGATGCAACAATCATTGTGTAAAAGTTCTCTAGAAGCTTAAGGAATGTCTAGCTAATCTACCCATTTTAGAACCAATGGTACCAGGATGTCCTCTCACCCTATGATTGTCAATCTATGATTGATGGGAGGACTCTTGAGTCAATCAACACATGATAGTGAACATGCCATCTACTATATGTACAAGAAATTCAATGACACTTGGGCACTACAACATAATCGAGAAGTATTGTCTGACCTTGATATATGCAACAAGAAACTTGTGCTACTATCTAATGACATATTCTCTATAGCTGAGAAGCATGATCTGTTTCGTGATCTATGTGATCGCCCTGCTCTCATTAGACAGTGCGCCAAGTGGCAGGAAATGCTATCAAAATTTAACATCACATATTTACTAATGAAGGTAGTCAAAGGACAAGCTCTAGCCAATAACATAGTTGTGTAACAACTTGTTTTCTCTCTCTCCTCCAACTATGTATATATTGACTCATAATTTACTCAATTGCATTCTATAACCTCCCTCATCATCGATTGGATGTTTTGGAATCACATATTGCTCAATTGATGAGTTATGATTGATAAATTGAAATTTTGAACTCAATTCTACAATGGTGAGTGCCTTAATTACCATTTTGAGTATTTTAATCTTTTAGACCATTCAACATACTTAAATTTCAATCTTTTTTCTGTGAATAGAGGAGGAAATCTGTGATCATATGGTGAATATTTTACCCCAAACCAGAGTATCTAGGAGGAACATACGGCCTATACAAATTTCACATATTTTTTAGCCTTTCTTCTTCTTTTTCCCTCTTTTCATTCCTTCATGTGACTTGACCCTTTTCTCTTTCCTTGGGCCTGTCCCCTTGGGCACACCCATCTGGCTCAGTGTAGACCATGCACCTAGACTAGCGATCTAATAGAATAGGATCATTTGTACTAGATCTAATGACAATGGGTCATCTTCTACCTTGGTCAATGGAGCCATAGAGTTGATGTGGAGATTATCACACTAACAAATTCACTAGGAATAAAATTCCTAGAATTCACCAAAATAAGTGTTAAATAATGCCACCCGCAAGTGGATTGATCTTATTACAATAAACTTGATGATCAAACCTCAAAGGATAACTTTTTTAAGAGCCTTCTAGTTTGCATCCAATTGAACTAAGACTAATATTAAAACCAATATTTGATCGGGTTGAGTTAAGATAATTACAAGAAAAGTAAAATTTTGGAATAAATTAGATCTAGATCAATGGTGAAAAATATTAGTATGGAATCTAGTTTCACTACCACTACTTGAATATGCACATTCATTCAAATCCAAACCCATATGAAGATCTAATTCGAGTTATGCAAGTTTCCCCTTTCACCATTAGAAACTTGCATGAGTGAATATCATTGCAAGATTGATATCTCGATGCTTACATATCATTTATCTGCTACTATGGAGACTTCCCATCAAAAGTTCTCATTAGGTCATCAACCAAAACCAATCGATATTCAAATTATACTTTAAAGTTCTTGCAGTATAAGATCATAATAAATCACATAGAGCAGGTGACAACCCAAAAACATGCGTTAAATGGTTGATAATGAATTAAATGACTTCATACAAAATTGAAAAATAATAAAATTGCCAGAAGTGGGTAGCGGGGATAGTCCTACACGCCTTTGAAAGGATTACTTGCTCCACATAGAGAGATCAATACCATATAAGAAATATGAAGGTGCAATCATTTTGATGAAAGTAGGAAGGCGATGGCACAATGTGGTGTGCGACAGGCAATCTTCTTACTTCTTCTTTCTCGGGTATTGACCCTTACTTATAGGGATCAGATAGGTGAAGAGACAATGATTGTGGATGGTAGATGGGACCGGTATCAATGATGGAAGGAGTTGTTTCTTGTTGTTTAGTGGCATCAAGGGAGGTCGATGGGTATGGTGGAAATGAGGAGATATGATGGTCAATGGAGAATGGAAGAGTAGTTACATTTATGGAACAAACCATATTATGACAATATTTTAACTAAACAGAGAGAAATCCACTTAGTAAATTTCTAACTCTTAGCCCACACCAATACTCTACTAATATATATCATCTCTTTTCATGTCTATCAATGTATTTTCCATCATTTATATTGATAATGAAATGCTAAAATTAATTTAAGCACTACGAAACCCATTCATCAATTAGATAAATTATCAATGTTAGAGGCATTTGAATATATCTATGCTTTCTTCTAATCAAGATCTTTATATAATATTTTTGGAAGTGATCTATTTATGAGTATATTCTCACAATACACTTTCCTCTATCCATACAATTATTCTCATTATTTACTCAACTTCCCCTTGTCAAGTCATTTAATCCTATCAATATACATTGTTCCTCTTTATGTCTATTAACGTTTTTCCATCATTCCCACTTGAATGGATAAGTTTGATATTTTCATGTTCATTATTAAACTCATTTGTTTGGATTAAATATGATAGCGACAGTTGTGAGACATAACTACATTGTGATACATATACATAGACTAACAATTAAATAATAAGCCATCCACTAATATTGACCTTCAAACTATGTTTTATGCTTTATTAGTGTCTTCATCAACTTCATTAACAAATCTTTACATCAAGTAAGTTAGGTTTTAATATGAAAAATGTCCTATTATAATTTATTTATTAATATTACTCATCAAAATAATATAACTCTTATTATCACCCTATTAAGGTCCATTAGAATATGACTTACACCATGTTTGGGGGTTTTCTCCTAAACTAAACCAAGAGGCATCCAATCTATGGAATTTGGGTTTCTAGGGTTATAAGTCATGTTTTGGTATGTTACATAGGGTGTTTTAACATATTTTCTTTCCTTAATTAGTTGACTGGCATCAAGATCCAAATGACATAAAAATTGAAACATAGCTTAAATAAGGCATTGAAAACTAAGTTACAATACAAACATATACTTTTGAGATTATTTATTATATTGATAAATGCATTAGGGTTTGATGAGATTATTGTCATATTTATTCTCTAAAATAATGTATTTCCCCAATATATTTAAAGTTGATTTGAAATAGGATGATATCATGATGGAAAACTTTCTATTATACCTACATACCACTATTATCATTAGTTTATGTGATTTCCCCTTTTAGAGTCTTTTAGGTAGTTTATTTTATGTTTAAAAGATAAAGGCTATCATTAATACTAAAGTTATTTCTCTAAGCCTTTTTAAGTCACTTTTTTATATTCCTTACACTTATTGATTACTACGGTCTAGGAAAGTTCCAGGGTCATTTTCTTAGATAAAAAATCTATTAAGAAATGATTTTTTAATTTAACCCTTACTTAGTGTATTAGTTAATTTACACTACAACCTCCTATTAGTGAGAATTTGACCTAAGACTATATTTCAAACCTTGTAATAACCCTAGTAGCATACATTTCAAGGGAAAGCGGGCCTTAACACTAACATTGTTAGAGGGTCATATATGAATATAGGGTTTATATATATCTAGGTTTGTCTTTGGATCTTAGGGTTAGAAAAAACATATTGTTCGATAGCTGAAACCTTAGTGTTCACTATCAAGTAAAAGTTTGAAATTTATTTGACTACAACCTTAGAGTCAAGTTGATTTGAACCTAAGTCGGGTTGACTATGCAATATACATACCACTAGAAAAGGATTAATATCTCTACGTAAGTGTCAATGTCGATCTGGGTTGAATTGGTTACTAGTTGATCATTTCAAATTGCTAGAATTTGGGAGTCACCGCCAACTTAAGACATGGTCAGAGCTACTAAGTGATAAGTTAGCCGAATAAATATTATGACAATGCATAATTATAAAAATGGGTTTAAATAGTAATTTATCAAGTACTTATCCCCTTTTATAAAGCTTGATCACAATGTTAGACTGTGTTTATCACCATTCTATAGCTTTGACCTCAAATTTTCCAAGGGAAATCCTATTTCTTATTCATAATCCCTCTTGTCTTTCTTGATGTAGATTGAGGTCTTGTTGGTAGATTTTTGCAAAGAAAATCCATGTTGATGGAGTCTTGGAATAGGGGTTTTCCTCACATTATTGAGCTAAAGAACACACCTGATGGGCACATCTGAGCGATCTAAACCCAATTTTAGATATATTTAATTGCACATGGTCAACTGATGAATCCTCCAGATTCACCATTATAGTCACCAATTCGATGGATTTTGTGGCGCATATCGACTGATCTACCCTCGCTTTGGGTTTACTTTAAGTATCCTTTCAGTCTCGTGTAAATAGTGTATCAGTACCTCAAATAACCCTAGTTTCCAGCTTATTTGATCTCATTTTCCCCTACTCACGTTCTCTCTCCTCTGCAGATCATCCTCAACTATCACCAACAATCATGACCCCTACAACACTGACTCTAGGGGTCTCAAGACCGTTTGAGTCCATGCGGTCTCAAGACCATTTGAGCCCATGCGGTCTCAAGACCGTTTCACTGCCGTGAAGACCGTTCGGCTAGTGGAGGATCAAGATTGCATCAGCAACTAGCACCTCCGCCGGTTTTGTGACCTGCTCGCTGACACCACCGCTGCCATGTCGACCTTCTTTCCACAAGCGACGGTGTCACCGTCAGCAGCAATGAAGATGCCCATGATGGCCGGCTTACCACAAGCGGCGCCGCCGTCTTCCTCACCGTCACCAACAACGTCGGCGCCCACCTACACATGATCTCCGGCGTCTTCGTCTTCATCGCCTCCCTCGCCAACCACGCATGCAAACTGTTTGAAGCACGCAACATACACCAGCTGCCACCTTCGTCCCTGCCATCGCAGCAGCAACGCCGACGGCTTCTCATGCGGTTTCATAGCTGCATGCTCATGCGGTTTGCTTGGTTTCTCATGCGGTCTTGATGGTGTGCATGAGATCGTTTGCTGCAAAACCGCATGACTCCACGTGACCGAGCACTGCGTTGCGTCAAGGTGAAGCTACCAAGACCGCTTACGCCCACGTGAATGCATGCATGATCGTTTGGATCAGCTGGCAAGATCGTTTGCTTCTTTCTCTTGAGCGAAGACCGCTGTATGAAGACCACATGAAAGCTGAGGCTCGTGAATAGAGATATGGCCTCACTGTTGGCTAAATGGACATCTATAAATCCCTTTGTTTTGATTATGACAAACATTTCATTCTTATTGATCTAACGAGCTACTTGAGTGTGCAGGATTAAGGTGGATGACAAAGCAACTAGGGAAATCCATATGCTTACATGTTTATGTTTTCATGAAATGTAATCGCCTTGTAAAAACTTGTACAAATATATAATGTACAAGTACTTGGATTTCATGTAAATCAAGCGTTAGATTCTCCCTAGCTAAACACCACATTTAGATAAGTCATTCCCTTCAAATAGGATCACATTTGCACACTCATACATATGATTTGTGCCTAAATTGAAACATTGAAACAGGATCAATCTCGGTCGACCAACTCCTCGAACGAGACACTCTCGGTCGACAATCTTCTCGACCGAGAAAGATCCAAAGTAGCCGTTAGACACAACTGACAAGGTAGTTGGCAGTTGGAGATAGACGTTGCAAATCACTTGATCCAGAGAGCCTGTCGGTCGACAAAACTTCGACCGAGTAGGTATCTCGGTCGACCATTCCTCGACCGAGATGAACTCTGACAGCAACTGCAGAGTAAATTAATTAGTCGTTGCTAAAGCAACAAACTTGTACCTAACGGCTAGTTAAGCACTTAGAAACCCCTAGAAGTTGTCTAGAACGTCCTTAAGCATCCATAGGCCATTCCTATAAATAGGACAAGCCATAGGACTCTCAAATACATCTTTTTACACACTTGAGTACTCTTTGAGCAAGCAATTACATTTGCAATCTGTTGTGAGCAATTTGAGCATTGTAACAATTGGCTACTTTCATCCTTAGCTCAAAATTCGTGTCCTATAGGCTAGTATCTCCTACCCACTGCAATCATAAGTCCATATACTTGGTTAGGAGATCTATACGCTTGATCTAGGCAAATCAAGCCTTGGGCTACAAAGGATAAGTTGTAATTTCCTTTTTCCTTTCTTGTTCTCTATTACTTTTTGTACTCTCCTTGCTACTCCTAGGTTGGAGGCTGCGGATTGGAGAGGGTGGAGATCTTCTTGGTGAAGAAGGCGACCTTGAGCTACTTCAGAAGGCTGGTGCAACGGGAGGTTACTTCTAGAGAGGAAGGCTACTTCAAGGGGGAGCTTGGAGTTACTTTAAGAAGGCTACCTCAAGTTGGTGCACCTACTTCAAGGGAAGGCTGTTCAAGGGGTGTAAAGGAAAGTATTGTATTTTGTATAAATCCTTGAGAAGGTAATAAAATAAATACTTTCAAAATCCCGATTGGGTAAGCAACTGGGTAGTGGACTGACAACTTTAGTATTTGCTTAAGTTGGAACCACTCTAAACACCTGTCTCCTTCTTCCAATTTCAATTGTGGTTGTTTGAGTTCAATAAATTGTTAAAATTATTTAAAAACTCTATTCACCCCCCCTCTAGTGTTTTTCAATTGCATCTTAGTAAACAACTAGATTATAACCATCATGCCATGACTTATCTAAACCAAAGAATGCAAACCCTTTCTCCAAACCAACCAGATGAATATCCTTATTCTTTAAATCCTGGCATGCTCAATCCATATAATCCATCTTACAACTACTATCAACCTCCACCTCCACCATCTACAGATCTCACGCATACTCAGTTTTCATCAATGCAACTACAAGATATTGTTGCTCATTTTCGATTTGATCGTGTTCCAACTTTCTTGGAGGCGTATGCCTTAACCAAGACTGGTGCTCTGGAGTGGCAAACTTTGGTCCAGTATTATGGAGCTGAATCCTTTCTTGGGAAAGACCCTGATGTTGATGTAATTCTTAAGTCTTTCCAGTGAGATTTGGAGTTGTATTAGTTGTAATAGAATCTTTGCATGATTGTAATAAAAGGGTTATCTCTACATGATTTGGCTATCTTTCCATGTTTGTAATGAAATTGGTTATAATGGATATCTTTTTGGCATCATTTGAATTTGGATTACAAGACTATTGTAGAGCATACAAAATAAGGGGAGTAATAAAAATAAATCAAAACGGACACAATCTTTGCAAATACCTAAAATTTAAAGTTATGGCTAAATTGACATCTATTGCAAAGCATTTATACCTTGGGATATCTATCTAAGGGGGAGCATAGTATAAAATTAAGGGGGAGAAGTAATATCAAATATTCAACTTGGATATCTTTTTGAAATGACAAAGGGGGAGAAAAGAATATAAAATCAAAAATATAAATGAGTTTCATAACATCTTGGCCATCATTTACTTGCAAAAATAAAAATGGCTACAAAAGGAAATCTTCAGGTATGAAACTCATATGTTTTATGTTTCCTTTATTTATATTTTGGAAATGTTTGTCATCTTCAAAAAGGGGGAGATTGTTGGCTAAATGGACATCTATAAATCCCTTTGTTTTGATTATGACAAACATTTCATTCTTATTGATCTAACGAGCTACTTGAGTGTGCAGGATTAAGGTGGATGACAAAGCAACTAGGGAAATCCATATGCTTACATGTTTATGTTTTCATGAAATGTAATCGCCTTGTAAAAACTTGTACAAATATATAATGTACAAGTACTTAGATTTCATGTAAATCAAGCGTTAGATTCTCCCTAGCTAAACACCACATTTAGATAAGTCATTCCCTTCAAATAGGATCACATTTGCACACTCATACATATGATTTGTGCCTAAATTGAAACATTGAAACAGGATCAATCTTGGTCGACCAACTCCTCGACCGAGACACTCTCGGTCGACAATCTTCTCGACCGAGAAAGATCCAAAGTAGCCGTTAGACACAACTGACAAGGTAGTTGGCAGTTGGAGATAGACGTTGCAAATCACTTGATCCAGAGAGCCTGTCGGTCGACAAAACTTCGACCGAGTAGGTATCTCGGTCGACCATTCCTCGACCGAGATGAACTCTGACAGCAACTGCAGAGTAAATTAATTAGCCGTTGCTAAAGCAACAAACTTGTACCTAACGGCTAGTTAAGCACTTAGAAACCCCTAGAAGTTGTCTAGAACGTCCTTAAGCATCCATAGGCCATTCCTATAAATAGGACAAGCCATAGGATTCTCAAATACATCTTTTTACACACTTGAGTACTCTTTGAGCAAGCAATTACATTTGCAATCTGTTGTGAGCAATTTGAGCATTGTAACAATTGGCTACTTTCATCCTTAGCTCAAAATTCGTGTCCTATAGGCTAGTATCTCCTACCCACTGCAATCATAAGTCCATATACTTGGTTAGGAGATCTATACGCTTGATCTAGGCAAATCAAGCCTTGGGCTACAAAGGATAAGTTGTAATTTCCTTTTTCCTTTCTTGTTCTCTATTACTGTTTGTACTCTCCTTGCTACTCCTAGGTTGGAGGTTGCGGATTGGAGAGGGTGGAGATCTTCTTGGTGAAGAATGAAAACCTCTAGAGGGGGGGTGAATAGAGTTTTATAGAGATTTTAAAATAATTTAAACTCAAGCAACCACAAAGAAAGATTGGACAAAGAGACACAAGGGTTTAGAGTGGTTCCTAGCCTTAGCAAATACTAAGGTAGTCAGTCCACTACCCGGTTGCTTACCCAACCGGGATTTGAAAAGAAATTATTTTATTACCTCGCAAGGACTTTACATAAAATACATTTCTTTTCCCTAAACCCTTCAAGCAGCCTTCACCTAGAAGTAATCGCCCAACTCGAAGCAGCCTTCCCTTGAAGTAGATGCACCAACACCCGTTGCACCAGCCTTCTGAAGTAGCTTCCCGTGCGATAGCCTTCTTGAAGTAGCTTGAAGTCCCCTTCTCCACCTGAGAAGTCCACCCTCTCCAATCCGCAGCCTCCAACCCTAGGAGTAGCAAGGAGAGTACAAGGAATAAATAGGAACAAGAAAGAAATACAGAAATTACAATACCGTTGTAAGCACAAGGCTTGATTTTCCTATATCAAGCGTTTGGATCTCCCAACCAAGATATATAGCAATGTGATTGTTATGTGTAGGAGATCCTAGTCTATAGGACACGAAACGGTAGCAATATGAATGTATAACAAGTGTGGGGATTGCACTATTGCTCCAAACAGATTGCCAATGTAGTGTATGCTCAAAGATTGCACAATTGAGTGTGTAAGTATATGCTAGTGTCCTATGGCTTGTCCTATTTATAGGAATGGCCTAAGTATGCTTAAGGACGTTCTAGACAACTTCTAGGGGGTTCCTAGTGCTTAACTAGCCATTAGGAATAAGTTAGGCGCATTAGCAACGGCTAGTTAATTAATTCTGCAGTTGCTGTCAGAGACCATCTCGGTCGAGGACTTGTCGACCGAGATGCCCAGTCGGTCGAGGATTCGTCGACCGACAGGCTCTCTGGATTAACGTTTATTTGCAACTGTCAACTGCTGTGTCTAACGACTACTTTTGGTCAATCTCGGTCGAGAAGTTTGTCGACCGAGAGTGTCTCGGTCGAGGAGTGTGGTCGACCGAGATTGACTCTGTTTCAATCTTTTAATTAAACCACTAAGTGTGTTTATGAGTGTGCATAATGTGATCCTTTTGGAAGGGATGACTTGTCTAACTATGGTGTGTAGCTAGGGAAGATCTAACGCTTGATTTACATGCAATCTAAGTACTTGTACATTATATAACTGTACAAGTTTTTACAATAGTGATTACATTGCATGAAAGTAAATATGTAAGCTCGTGATTTCCCTAGTTGCTTTGTCATCCACCATAATCCTGCATACTCAAGTAGCTCGTTAGAATAATAAGAATGAAATGTTTGTCATCATCGAAACAAAGGGATTTATCATAATGTCCAATTTATCCAACAATCTCCCCCTTTTTGAAGATGACAAACATTTCCTAAAATATGAAATAAGGAAATATAAAGCATGTGAGTTTCATACCTGAAGATTACCTTTTGTAGCCATTCTTGTTTTACAAGTGTGAGTGCTGGCAATCAGGATGAAACTCATATATATTTATATTTTTGATTTTATATTCTTTTATTTATATTTTTGATTTTATATTCTTTCTCCCCCTTTGTCATTTCAAAAAGATATCCAATTTGAATATTTTATTTTCTTTTCCCCTTTAATTTTATATTTTGCTCCCCCTTAAATAGATATCCTTTTAGAAACATGGATTTATGTCTAATTTATCCACTATTTGTTTCTCAATCATTTGCAAAGGATATTAAGCCTTGAAATGATATGAGATTCCCTTAAGCTTATGATGAATGTATATTTATCTCTCATCTATCAAGGGATGTTAAGCCCTAAATTAAATGAGAATCTTTTAATATTAGAGTACATTAAAATGTCTCCAACCAAATGCAAGGGATGTTAAGCCCTGATTTGTCTAGAGATTTCCTTTAAGAGCAAAATATATTATTTTGATGAAATTCTTTTTCATACAAGTTATTTTTAAGAATACGAAGGTCATAGCAAACTTCAAAATGTTTATGTAAACTTCAAATAAACAAATTTGATTTTATAAGCTCCCCCTTAATCTTACAATTTAAGCAATTTTAAGGCTTTTAAGGTCACACATGATTTTTGATTTTGACCTTCATCAAAAGTATACTAAGATCAAGTACAATAGAATAATATCCAAATAAGCATTTTGTCAAAGCTTATTTTAGGTCGCCCTTGACTACGACCATAGCGCCCCTTGGCTAAGTTTTGTTTTAACCAAGAGGCTAGAATTGCAGATTTCCAATTAAGCATTCGTATGTGAAGTATAATTTCTGCAGATAGCTATAAATATCAATTTGAAGCACATTGAGATATACCTATTAATATGAGCATCATAGTGAAGTCTTTGACCTTGATTTTTCTAGAATGCATGTTTTACATAATGTTTCATATGCTTTGCGATGGGTACATAAGTATCAAACCCCATTCCATATCATAAGATTCTTTTAGAAACAT
This sequence comes from Alisma plantago-aquatica, assembly GCA_963693085.1. Taxonomy (NCBI): domain Eukaryota; kingdom Viridiplantae; phylum Streptophyta; class Magnoliopsida; order Alismatales; family Alismataceae; genus Alisma; species Alisma plantago-aquatica. Next base: position 862,989,317 of record OY856411.1, read on the forward strand.
ATATTTTGAGAGCAAGATTAATATCTTAAAGTCAAGCTTTTTGCTTTTAATTTCTTAGAACAAGCAAATAGATAAAAACATTAATATTTTGTTATTTTGTTCTAAGAGGTACCGTTTTGGCTTGTCATAGAACCATCATCATCACAAGATGTGTCCACAATTATTTTCTATTATGTTAAGATGCTTTTATGACATATACAATTATAATGATCATTCAAGATTTGTATATATGAATCAAAGCATAATAAAGCATGGTAAGTTAATCTTCTTAACAATGAAGGCATGATTAATATCTTAATTTCTTATAGATACCTATTGAGAGATTCTTCATTTTATTTCAAACCTTAAAGTTCTATGTCTAAGCAATAAATCATTAATAAAACATTTGCTTGCTATAAATCATCAAGAAGTCATGTATACAATAATCATTTTCCATTTGTTCTATGTAGCATAGCATCATTTTTATGAGTTGAATGATAAAATAGTGAAAGCATACCCATGATGCAATGATAGAACCATAATTATTTCATGAGATACAATAATTGTAATCATTTAAACTAAATGTCATAACACATGATTTCTATATAGATAGACCAGGAAATACTTTCGAAAATCATGTGAAATAGTTAATTCTAATCATGATGATATCAAAAAGATCTTCAACTAGTTTTGCATGTAAAATAGTTATTGACAACAAATAGATGGCACATAGATCCGTAAAAACAATTTTACTGTAATTTAATCTTGATCAAACATTTATAACAAATTGATAGCAACACAAAAAGCAGAACTTGAAAACAGTAATCTGCTCGGTCGACTATTGCTCGACCGAACGTGTTCTCGGTCGAACAGTTTCTCGACCGAGAAAGTTTTTGTATTGTTTCTGAAATGTGTTTCAGTAATAGTTTTCAAGTAAAATTTATATTATTTTAATTCAATTATTCAATCTGAAAGTTTTGTTTAATTTAGATCAAGATAACCTTTAAACCAAATCTTTTAAGTTTCGATTTATTATCCCTTACATGTTAAGTTGAGATAGACATAAAGATATGCAAATTAAAGGCTTTGGTCATATCTCAACTTAGTCTAATCGAATCAATTTGGGGATTTTGGAACCCATACCAACTCAACATCCTTTTTCTTGTATGGGCAGGAGAAGGAGTAATGTCCAAGACGTAAACAATAGTGGCAACATATAGAATCAACCTCATATCTCTTTCTATGATTTTGGTCTAGGTTGTTCTTTTGGACAAATGTATATTTGCTTCTATGTACATTCATTGATTGACTCGCTTGTGTCCTTCTCCAACTAGGTTCTTGATGAGATTTACCTTTAGGCTTATAACCTAGTCCACTCCTTCCTATTTGATGATAGGAATTTTCTAGTATATCAAGGATTCCATTGTTGCTTAACTTACTAACTTTTTGTTGCAACTTAACGATCTCATCCATTCTTTTCTTGATATCTAATGTTGCTTGATCTAGATTGGATGATAACATATTTCTTTCTTTCACTATATTGTCATAATCTACATGGGTGCACAATATAGGTTGTTTTTGAATATCATTTAACTTTGCAAGCAATTCAGTCTTTTCTTGACATAGAAGATCATAGTTAGTCTCTAGAGTGAAAATTTTCACTTCACTATTACTCAGAGATGATTTCAAAGTACGATTGTCAGACATAATGCTATCTTTTTCAAAACCAAGAGTATTCAATTTAGCATATAAATCATCATTTTCGGATGTAAGCTCAAGAAGTCTAGCATTTAGATCATCATTTTCTTTATTTGATTTCTTTAATTTCTTTTTGTATTCAACATATTTGTTATGTGTTTCTTCAATAATAGCAACTAACTCCTCCTTGGGTAAATCAAGCAAGCTTACCTCTTCTTCTTCTTCCTCACTTATTGTAGCAACGAAACACTCTTTATGTGCATCTCCTTTCTTTGACCTCCATGGACATTTAGACGTAGAGTGCTTTGTTCCTAAGCACCAATTGCAATTTGTCGCACATTGGTCCATGCTCCTTTTCTTGTGGTTGTAGTCACCTCCTCCCTTTATCTCTTCAAGACCTTGTTAGGGCTCCTTGAAGCCTGCTCTGATACCAATTGAAAACCTCTAGAGGGGGGGTGAATAGAGTTTTATAGAGATTTTAAAATAATTTAAACTCAAGCAACCACAAAGAAAGATTGGACAAAGAGACACAAGGGTTTAGAGTGGTTCCTAGCCTTAGCAAATACTAAGGTAGTCAGTCCACTACCCGGTTGCTTACCCAACCGGGATTTGAAAAGAAATTATTTTATTACCTCGCAAGGACTTTACATAAAATACATTTCTTTTCCCTAAACCCTTCAAGCAGCCTTCACCTAGAAGTAATCGCCCAACTCGAAGCAGCCTTCCCTTGAAGTAGATGCACCAACACCCGTTGCACCAGCCTTCTGAAGTAGCTTCCCGTGCGATAGCCTTCTTGAAGTAGCTTGAAGTCCCCTTCTCCACCTGAGAAGTCCACCCTCTCCAATCCGCAGCCTCCAACCCTAGGAGTAGCAAGGAGAGTACAAGGAATAAATAGGAACAAGAAAGAAATACAGAAATTACAATACCGTTGTAAGCACAAGGCTTGATTTTCCTATATCAAGCGTTTGGATCTCCCAACCAAGATATATAGCAATGTGATTGTTATGTGTAGGAGATCCTAGTCTATAGGACACGAAACGGTAGCAATATGAATGTATAACAAGTGTGGGGATTGCACTATTGCTCCAAACAGATTGCCAATGTAGTGTATGCTCAAAGATTGCACAATTGAGTGTGTAAGTATATGCTAGTGTCCTATGGCTTGTCCTATTTATAGGAATGGCCTAAGTATGCTTAAGGACGTTCTAGACAACTTCTAGGGGGTTCCTAGTGCTTAACTAGCCGTTAGGAATAAGTTAGGCGCATTAGCAACGGCTAGTTAATTAATTCTGCAGTTGCTGTCAGAGACCATCTCGGTCGAGGACTTGTCGACCGAGATGCCCAGTCGGTCGAGGATTCGTCGACCGACAGGCTCTCTGGATTAACGTTTATTTGCAACTGTCAACTGCTGTGTCTAACGGCTACTTTTGGTCAATCTCGGTCGAGAAGTTTGTCGACCGAGAGTGTCTCGGTCGAGGAGTGTGGTCGACCGAGATTGACTCTGTTTCAATCTTTTAATTAAACCACTAAGTGTGTTTATGAGTGTGCATAATGTGATCCTTTTGGAAGGGATGACTTGTCTAACTATGGTGTGTAGCTAGGGAAGATCTAACGCTTGATTTACATGCAATCTAAGTACTTGTACATTATATAACTGTACAAGTTTTTACAATAGTGATTACATTGCATGAAAGTAAATATGTAAGCTCGTGATTTCCCTAGTTGCTTTGTCATCCACCATAATCCTGCATACTCAAGTAGCTCGTTAGAATAATAAGAATGAAATGTTTGTCATCATCGAAACAAAGGGATTTATCATAATGTCCAATTTATCCAACAAAGAAGGCGACCTTGAGCTACTTCAGAAGGCTGGTGCAACGGGAGGTTACTTCTAGAGAGGAAGGCTACTTCAAGGGGGAGCTTGGAGTTACTTCAAGAAGGCTACCTCAAGTTGGTGCACCTACTTCAAGGGAAGGCTGTTCAAGGGGTGTAAAGGAAAGTATTGTATTTTGTATAAATCCTTGAGAAGGTAATAAAATAAATACTTTCAAAATCCCGATTGGGTAAGCAACCGGGTAGTGGACTGACAACTTTAGTATTTGCTAAAGTTGGAACCACTCTAAACACCTGTCTCCTTCTTCCAATTTCAATTGTGGTTGTTTGAGTTCAATAAATTGTTAAAATTATTTAAAAACTCTATTCACCCCCCTCTAGTGTTTTTCAATTGCATCTTAGTAAACAACTAGATTATAACCATCATGCCATGACTTATCTAAACCAAAGAATGCAAACCCTTTCTCCAAACCAACCAGATGAATATCCTTATTCTTTAAATCCTGGCATGCTCAATCCATATAATCCATCTTACAACTACTATCAACCTCCACCTCCACCATCTACAGATCTCACGCATACTCAGTTTTCATCAATGCAACTACAAGATATTGCTGCTCATTTTTGATTTGATCGTGTTCCAACCTTCTTGGAGGCGTATGCCTTAACCAAGACTGGTGCTCTGGAGTGGCAAACTTTGGTCCAGTATTATGGAGCTGAATCCTTTCTTGGGAAAGACCCTGATGTTGATGTAATTCTTAAGTATTTCCAGTGCGATTTGGAGTTGTATTAGTTGTAATAGAATCTTTGCATGATTGTAATAAAAGGGTTATCTCTACATGATTTGGCTATCTTTCCATGTTTGTAATGAAATTGGTTATAATGGATATCTTTTTGGCATCATTTGAATTTGGATTACAAGACTATTGTAGAGCATACAAAATAAGGGGAGTAATAAAAATAAATCAAAACGGACGCAATCTTTGCAAATACCTAAAATTTAAAGTTATGGCTAAATTGACATCAATTGCAAAGCATTTATACCTTGGGATATCTATCTAAGGGGGAGCATAGTATAAATTAAGGGGGAGAAGTAATATCAAATATTCAACTTGGCTATCTTTTTGAAATGACAAAGGGGGAGAAAAGAATATAAAATCAAAAATATAAATGAGTTTCATAACATCTTGGCCAGCATTTACTTGCAAAAATAAAAATGGCTACAAAAGGAAATCTTCAGGTATGAAACTCATATGTTTTATATTTCCTTTATTTATATTTTGGAAATGTTTGTCATCTTCAAAAAGGGGGAGATTGTTGGCTAGATGGACATCTATAAATCCCTTTGTTTTGATTATGACAAACATTTCATTCTTATTGATCTAACGAGCTACTTGAGTGTGCAGGATTAAGGTGGATGACAAAGCAACTAGGGAAATCCATATGCTTACATGTTTATGTTTTCATGAAATGTAATCGCCTTGTAAAAACTTGTACAAATATATAATGTACAAGTACTTAGATTTCATGTAAATCAAGCGTTAGATTCTCCCTAGCTAAACACCACATTTAGATAAGTCATTCCCTTCAAATAGGATCACATTTGCACACTCATACATATGATTTGTGCCTAAATTGAAACATTGAAACAGGATCAATCTCGGTCGACCAACTCCTCGACCGAGACACTCTCGGTCGACAATCTTCTCGACCGAGAAAGATCCAAAGTAGCCGTTAGACACAACTGACAAGGTAGTTGGCAGTTGGAGATAGACGTTGCAAATCACTTGATCCAGAGAGCCTGTCGGTCGACAAAACTTCGACCGAGTAGGTATCTCGGTCGACCATTCCTCGACCGAGATGAACTCTGACAGCAACTGCAGAGTAAATTAATTAGTCGTTGCTAAAGCAACAAACTTGTACCTAACGGCTAGTTAAGCACTTAGAAACCCCTAGAAGTTGTCTAGAACGTCCTTAAGCATCCATAGGCCATTCCTATAAATAGGACAAGCCATAGGACTCTCAAATACATCTTTTTACACACTTGAGTACTCTTTGAGCAAGCAATTACATTTGCAATCTGTTGTGAGAAATTTGAGCATTGTAACAATTGGCTACTTTCATCCTTAGCTCAAAATTCGTGTCCTATAGGCTAGTATCTCCTACCCACTGCAATCACAAGTCCATATACTTGGTTAGGAGATCTATACGCTTGATCTAGGCAAATCAAGCCTTGGGCTACAAAGGATAAGTTGTAATTTCCTTTTTCCTTTCTTGTTCTCTATTACTGTATGTACTCTCCTTGCTACTCCTAGGTTGGAGGCTGTGGATTGGAGAGGGTGGAGATCTTCTTGGTGAAGAAGGCGACCTTGAGCTACTTCAGAAGGCTGGTGCAACGGGAGGTTACTTCTAGAGAGGAAGGCTACTTCAAGGGGGAGCTTGGAGTTACTTCAAGAAGGCTACCTCAAGTTGGTGCACCTACTTCAAGGGAAGGCTGTTCAAGGGGTGTAAAGGAAAGTTTTGTATTTTGTATAAATCCTTGAGAAGGTAATAAAATAAATACTTTCAAAATCCTGGTTGGGTAAGCAACCGGGTAGTGGACTGATAACTTTAGTATTTGCTAAAGTTGGAACCACTCTAAACACCTGTCTCCTTCTTCCAATTTCAATTGTGGTTGTTTGAGTTCAATAAATTGTTAAAATTATTTAAAAACTCTATTCACCCCCCCTCCAGTGTTTTTCACTCACATGCATAGCTGATTAGAGATATGTCCACGTGAAGGATGAGGCTCGCGATCGTGAGGAATGTATGAATGCATGCACACTATGAAATCAAGAACGGGTAGCTTGCTGTTGCGGACACGCTAAACCGAATAAAGAAATCAGTGGAGAGAAGACCGCATGCACACAGACCGCATGGGCACTAGGACGTGAGACCGCATGAGGCAGCTGCTAGGAAATGAAGACCGCATGGATTGAAAAGCAAAAGGATAAGACCGTGAGAAATGAAGACCGCATGGATTGAGAGGACCGAATGAAATAGCTGCTGAATGCGCAAACCGTTTGCTCCATCTGCTGGAATCATCACGCGCATGCAAGACCGTTTAGAAAAGTGAATGCTCCAAGACCGTATGGAATTGCATACACTTCCAAACCGAATGGCCAAGCAAACCGAATGGAGCGCTACTTTCCAAGACCGCATGCTCATTTGCGGAGCAGACCGCATGAGCAAAACGCACCAGCAACCAAACTGTTTGAATTAGAAACTGAATGGACAAACCGCATAAGCAACCAAACCGTTTGAATTAGAAACCGAATGGACAAAAGGACACGCACAAGGTGTGACTCCTGAGCCCAAGATATTTTGGCAAGCCTATAAATAGAAGGGTAGAGGCATGATCTTTGACATCCCATCTCACTACGGCCCAAGGCTGTCGGACTGAGACCAGTGCCGAGACGCCGCCAGAATGCCCGAGCACCGTTTCCAACCAAACTTCACCCACAACCTCAGAATCCCGGCCTGAGTCCAGATCCGGTGTGCTGCCAGACTGGGGACATATCTAGAAGGCTATTCCATCACCATCTCACCTCTATCATCTCACTTCTACCATTGTTCTACCTCATTCTACCCGTGAAATACCGGAGGTAGACACGACGATCGAGGCAGAGAGACAGGCTTCATCGACCACAACGGAGCAGTCCTGGAGACTGCGACGATCTACACCAGGCTGTCACAGATCTACTCTTCTACTCTGACGATGCTCTCTTCCTCTCTCTTCTCTTTCTTTGTTTCATCCTCTATGAGGAGCGAGTAGTTCCATCCACTGGGGCGTGGAGACTAGCCCCGCTGCCAGTGTCTTGTAACTTGTACTAAAAAGATGTTATCATTCCGATTCAATACTAAATCGTTCCATACATGCTTGAATGTTGGCCGCGTTCCTGTATGCATTTATTGTCTTTTGTTGTGGTTTGTCTACGACCGCTCTTGAGACTCGAATACCGATTTAGTGTTGGTTTCTGGTGTGTGTATCCACCGCGCATCCGTTTCGGTATCTAAGAACGCTTTCTAAGGAGTGGAGTAAACTCACCTCCATCGTTGTACTTCTGTACTATGAAATGGAATCAGTTGACGTACAAAAGTGCAACCTTGACAGGTCGAGGAACACACTCTGAGGAGAGAGTGGTGCAAAGTACTTGACCATTCGTTCGGGAATGGCTGACGTTGCAACACTCTCACGTTTCTTGTAGCTATATCCTCGAAAGAGGGATAGTCTATAAGGATACTAATCGATTTGGTAATTATCGCTCGCTTATTAGTTTTCCGATGCACGTTTCACGAGGTTGAGTAAGATTTTCTCTTCAGAGACTACATATCTTCATTGACACGTAGATACGTACCGGATGAGAGTTACTCAACCCGTGAAGGATGTGTGCATTACTCTTGTCATATAAGACATCGGTATTGTACAACATCCATGTATCTTGCTTACAAGTCTTGCTATGCTTAGTACAAGTACAATTCATGTGTAGTGGTGGCGAATACCCGCATCACCCCAGTGATCCATCATCATTTTCTAATCTTAGATTTTAATCCTTAAACTAGTTTTTATTCTTGCCTTTACTTTTGCACGTTTTAGGTTAAATAACTCAAATCAAACTTTTCGTCTTAGATGATTAACTTAGATTGATACGAAACAAGAAAAAGACACTCAGATTCTTAACGTTGTCCTTTGGGTTCGATCCTAAATCTGTACTACAATAAGGCTTCCACACTCTTGTGGGGTTGGAGCATTTATCTAGCACCAGTTGTAGGTAAACCTAGAAAGGACATCAACTCCCTAGGGTTTTGGTGCATATTAGGACTTCCATTGGAAGAGTAATCTTTTGGTGTAAGTTCTAGCTCCATCAAAAAATGGCGTCGTTGCCGGGGACAACGGTATAAGAATCGTCTTTTTCGAATTTCTTTTTGATTTAGGTTTCTCTAGGGTTTTTCATTTTCTTTTCAAAAACCTTAAAAAAAAATTAATGGCTTAATCTCGCATATCTTCTTGGTTTTGAAGTGGTTGGTTAAGTCTGATACACTCTTTCCTTGATTTCAGGTACCAACTCTCTTCAGAATGAAGCAGTCGACACCACCAACCGTTAGATGTCAACTATGTGGTGACTATTCTCATGCATCTATTTATTGCTTCAATGTCCCTCCTCTCTACGTGATGGCTCTGCGTCAAATAATCATGAATCGGATAGCTGGGAAACTCAAAGTAGCCTCTTCATACAGCTATGGATATAACGCAGGTTATAGTTTGTATCACCCCAGAGGCTACTACGAAAAACCTAACTATGGTGGATTTCAAGGCGTGAACTACAATGTAGAAGGTAACCTGGAAGACGATGAAGTGCATGAAGATCAACACACATTGATAGAAGAACTACGTGCTCTACAGACATCGGTGGCTCAACAACTAGATGATCAGACAGCCGCGATCAAGAAGTTGATAGTCGATCTTGATCTACTTATCGACACTCCTGAGCAACATGTAGAACAACCACCTATTTCACCTAAGCACATCCCCAGTCCACATGTTGAAATCAATTATGATGATGATTATGAAATCATGTGGGATATGCCTTCCAATGATCTTCATGCATCAGTGCAAGGTGAAAGATTGAGTAACCGATATGAGGATTATCTACAGTCAGAAGATCAATGGGGGATAAACTTCAATACCTACCCACCTTCTGACTCCATAGACCCAGATCCAACCATACAGATTGAGGGGCAGTTAGCAATGATTGACTCCTTATACGACAAATATGCTTCTACTTCAACTGTCTTGTCGTTGAATCCCAATGAAGAGGGATCTACGTTACATGAACTCTACACTCCTTCACAGTCAGACATAGATGAATACGAGACAGATTCAGATGAGGAGACGTCTTTTATGCAAGAGACTCAACCGACTTCATTATTGGAGCAGGATCCGATTTGTCCTTATGAAGAAATTTCTAATCATTCGGCTGATTTAGAGACAGACTTCGAGGATAGAATTGATCAAGACCTTGATTCAGAAATGAACCATAACACTCCCACTGATGAAGTAGAATCAAGGGAGGATGATGGGTCTCAAGATGACAATCCTATGACCGGTCCTTTGCATGAGATGATGTTACCTGAGTTACCACCACCACAGGAAGTCCAGTCGGAGCCAGACCTCGAACAAGAGCATGATCTTTCTATTGAATCTCCTTCTAGTCACTTAAACGAGTTGACGATGCACTATGAAGAGAAACATGAACCAACCCTTGATTTTGGAATGGATCATGATATTTCCATAGACTCTTGTAATGACAAAAAGGGCCTGTGGAAGGAAATCGAGGCAGAAACCCATCCGTTTAGAGAAATTCACCCTTATATTCAAGAAACTAAAATATGTCCATTACCTGAGCTAGGTTCCATTCCTCCCATAGAAACTCTTCCTGAGCACCCAATAGAACCGGAGGAGTGTTATGAAGAAGAACTAAAACAACAACATAACTCAGAAATGGTTTACTTTAGTCCCAATATCGAAGAAATGGGTTCATCAGGGGATTTTAGCCCTCAAAACGATATGTCATGGACTAATCCCTCCCATGAAGATACATCATTGGAACCTCTATCTCAGGACCCCATGATTTCCTTACCTGAGTAAGAGTTCATTTTACCAGTCAAATCCTCTTCTAGTTACTTGGATAAACTAAGGATGTTCAATGAGGAAAATCCTGAACAAGATGATGATACTTCTCAAAATAACCCCTCTGATGAAGAAAAGTCATCCTGGCTACCATATCCTACACAAGAAAAGCAGGTGACGAATTGAAGCCGGAACCGGATCCACCACCTGATCCTGGACAGGAGGAAGTTCAAGTGGCCAACCTTCAATCAACTGCCCTAGATTTTGAAGAAAGCAGTTTTACTTTGAACTTCGAGGGTGAGCCACAACTGGAGGGCACAAGTAGGCATAACCTTGATTTCTTGCATAGTCCTCTAGTTTCGACTGCTTATATTTCACCTACCTCGCTGACGGGGGAAGGTCTCTGGATTCTTTTAGATGGACAACACGGTGAAATAAATGTGCATCCAAGCCATCCAGAAGACTCATTTGAGTTTCCACAACCACCCAGTCAACAGGTTGTTCGGGCCACTTCCTCGTTCTCGGCACCAGCTATCGCGAGACATCTTTGCCGCACCTTCTTCCAACTACGAGGACCACCTGGTTAAGATTGTGCAACCCTTCCCCTCCACCTCGAACCTAATATTTGTTCAGAAAAGAGCGAATTCAAGAGTTCAAGGTGGAGGGCAGGTGGTATGACTTTTATTCCACCCTCTATCTTTATTGCTTCCTGTTTTTCCATTCTAGTTTCTTTTTCATGATTTTTCTGCCTTTCTATAGCCTTCCAATAATAAAGCCTTTATCTAGTCGGCTTTTGTTTTTCGAATCTGCGATCATCACCTATTTTTGTTGCAAATTTCCAAGAAAAGAATGCTTAAAACTAGCCAATGCGTGTTTTTCATCTTGAATAGTCTATGAATCCTAATGTCATACCCTCAAACAGGAAAAGATGATGCACTTCAATACGACTGAGATAGATCAAATACATCACACCTTTATCTGATTAATGGATCTGTTGTATGGATTTCTCATTTGATGTTTAATCATGTCTCTTTTTTAGCAGAATGTGATGGAGAAAAGAGACCCGTCGCATGGAATCGCTAAGCAAACTGCATAATGATCCGAACTCTCTTCTACACTTCTTCCTTCATTTTCATACCCCTCTGTTCACTAACCATGCCAAAGTTTTAAGTTCGGTGTGGCACGCCACACTCCTTTCTAGTGAAAACTAGAACATTTCCGAACTTTAAGTTCGGTGTGGTAAACCACACCTCTACAAAACTCTAAGTTCGGTGTGGTACACCACACCCCTCTTTCCATTACCGCTTCTTCCATACCCCTAAATACATAACAAGGGTGTATCACCTTCTTTTCTTGATTCAAAGAGTATACAATGATGATTGTGCACATACCGAGGTTGGCGAAAAATCTACCCCGATTCCAAAAAGAGGCTTGGCAGCCCAAATATACAAAAATCCAAAAATACCCTTTCTCCCAAGCCAAGTGAGAATGAATAAAAGCCAGAGTGTGAATAAAAACATGAGAGTTGTGCCCTAAATAAGGATAACCGATAAAGGTCTAGCCCGACTGATACATTAGCTGCCCTCATAAAGTCAAATGTGTCGTGACCGGTAGTGAGATCCTAAGGATCCAAAAATAACCTCCTTACCTCCTCTCAAAGAGGTAAAATAGCCAAAAGCCTTAAGCCAACCTATACACACTTCTAAGTTACCTTTAGAAGAAAAAAAATCGGGTGTAAGGCTAAGTCAACTAGAGCTGTGCATAAATCATTCAAAGTATCTTGATGAGTCAACTAATAATAAGAGTCTTGATTCAATCAGAGGAGAAACTCTTATCTTTTGATCATACCCCCATTCCCTCTTTTTCAACACCAGTGACAGATCGTATGCATTTTGTTGATTCTGCGGGTCTTTTCAAAGTCTCATAAACCATTTAAACATGACTGATACGGCAGAGAATGAGAAGGAAATACTTCGGCAAAATGAACTCAGAAATGAGGATATCATAAGATGTATTCTGTGATCTAAGGAAGCTTTAATGATTGTATCAATCTGAGCCATGACAATAGGATGAGGCAATCCTGAGATGAATCTTTGGCGACTGTATCATTGGCGACTGTTTTAAGTTTTCCGTTTCTCGGGATGAGCAACGCTTAAGTTCGGTGTGGTGATGAATCTTCCAGACTCATCCTTAGTCACCATTTCAAAGGACTTTTTGACGTTTTTTCCCTAATTTTTGTTTCGCCACATTTTCCTTTTCACTTTTTTGTGAAAATTCTGACACTTGCACGAAGGTGAGGTATTTACGAGACCATCTGCATGTGTTTCGGCGACTGTCTTGGGCTTTTTCGTTCCTCGGGACGAGCAACGCTTAAGTTCGGTGTGGTGATGAATCCTTCAGATTCACCATTATAGTCACCAATTCGATGGATTTTGTGGCGCATATCGACTGATCTACCCTCGCTTTGGGTTTACTTTAAGTATCCTTTCAGTCTCGTGTAAATAGTGCATCAATACCTCAAATAACCCTAGTTTCCAGCTTATTTGATCTCATTTTCCCCTACTCACATTCTCTCTCCTCTGCAGATCATCCTCAACTATCACCAACAATCATGACCCCTACAACACTGACTCTAGGGGTCTCAAGACCGTTTGAGTCCATGCGGTCTCAAGACCGTTTGAGCCCATGCGGTCTCAAGACCGTTTCACTGCCGTGAAGACCGTTCGGCTAGTGGAGGATCAAGATCGCATCAGCAACTAGCACCTCCGCCGGTGTTGTGACCTGCTCGCTGACACCACCGCTGCCACGTCGACCTTCTTTCCACAAGCGCCGGTGTCACCGTCAGCAGCAACGACGATGCCCATGATGGCCGGCTTACCACAAGCGGCGTCGCCGTCTTCCTCACCGTCACCAACAACGTCGGCGCCCACCTACACATGATCTCCGGCGTCGTCGTCTTCATCGCCTCCCTCGCCAACAACGCATGCAAACTGTTTGAAGCACGCAACATACACCAGCTGCCACCTTCGTCCCCGCCATCGCAGCAGCAACGCCGACGGCTTCTCATGCGGTTTCATAGCTACATGCTCATGCGGTTTGCTTGGTTTCTCATGCGGTCTTGATGGTGTGCATGAGATCGTTTGCTGCAAAACCGCATGACTCCACGTGAACGAGCGCTGCGTTGCATCAAGGTGAAGATTCCAAGACCGCTTACGCCCACGTGAATGCATGCATGATCGTTTGGATCAGCTGGCAAGATCATTTGCTTCTTTCTCTTGAGCGAAGACCGCTGCAAAGACCGTTTAATAATCATATGAAGACCGCATGAAAGCTGAGGCTCGTGAATAGAGATATGGCCTCACATGCATAGCTGATTAGAGATATGTCCACGTGAAGGCTGAGGCTCGCGATCGTGAGGAATGCATGAATGCATGCACACTATGAAATCAAGAACGGGTAGCTTGCTGTTGCGGACACGCTAAACCGAATAAAGAAATCAGTGGAGAGAAGACCGCATGCACACAGACCGTATGGGCACTAGGACGTGAGACCGCATGAGGCAGCTGCTAGGAAATGAAGACCGCATGGATTGAAAAGCAAAAGGACAAGACCGTGAGAAATGAAGACCGCATGGATTGAGAGGACCGAATGAAATAGCTGCTGAATGCGCAAACCGTTTGCTCCATCTGCTGGAATCATCACGCGCATGCAAGACCGTTTGGAAAAGTGAATGCTCCAAGACCGTATGGAATTGCATACACTTCCAAACCGAATGGCCAAGCAAACCGAATGGAGCACTACTTTCCAAGACCGCATGCTCATTTGCGGAGCAGACCGCATGAGCAAAACGTACCAGCAACCAAATCGTTTGAATTAGAAACCGAATTGACAAACCGCATAAGCAACCAAACCGTTTGAATTAGAAACCGAATGGACAAAAGGACAAGCACACGGTGTGACTCCTGAGCCCAAGATATTTTGACAAGCCTATAAATAGAAGGTTAGAGGCATGATCTTTGACATCCCATCTCACTACGGCCCAAGGCTGTCGGACTGGGACCAGTGCCGGGACGCCGCCAGAATGCCCGAGCACCGTTTCCAACCAAACTTCACTCACAGCCTCAGAATCCCGGCCTGAGTCCAGATCCGGTGTGCTGCTAGACTGGGGATAGATCTAGAAGGTTGTTCCATCACCATCTCACCTCTATCATCTCACTTCTACCATTGTTCTACCTCATTCTACCCGTGCAATCCCGGAGGTAGACACGACGATCGAGGCAGAGAGACAGGCGTCATCGACCACAATGGAGCAGTCCCGGAGACTGCGACGATCTACACCGGGCTGTCACAGATCTACTCTTCTGCTCCGACGATGCTCTCTTTCTCTCTCTTCTCTTTCTTTGTTTCTTCCTCTATGAGGAGCGAGTAGTTCCATCCACTGGGGCGCGGAGACTAGCCCCACTGCCCGTGTCTTGTAACTTGTACTAAAAATATATTATCATTCTGATTCAATACTAAATCGTTCCATACATGCTTGAATGTTGGTCGTGTTCCTGTATGCATTTATTGTCTTTCGTTTTGGTTTGTCTACGACCGCTCTTGAGACTCGAATACCGATTTAGTGTTGGTTTCTGGTGTGTGTATCCACCGCGCATCCGTTTCGGTATCTAAGAACACTTTCTAAGGATTGGAGTAAACTCACCTCTATCGTTGTACTTTTGTACTATGAAATGGAATCAGTTGACGTACAAAAGTGCAACCTTGACAGGTCGAGGAACACACTCTGAGGAGAGAGTGGTGCAAAGTACTTGACCATTCGTTCGGGAATGGCTGACGTTGCAACACTCTCACGTTTCTCGTAGCTATATCCTCGAAAGAGGGATAGTCTATAAGGATACTAATCGATTTGGTAATTATCGCTCGCTTGTTAGTTTTCTGATGCACGTTTCACGAGGTTGAGTAAGATTTTCTCTTCGGAGAATACATATCTTCATTGACACGTAGATACGTACCGGATGAGAGTTACTCAACCCGTGAAGGATGTGTGCATTACTCTTGTCCTATAAGACATCGGTATTGTACAACATCCATGTATCTTGCTTACAAGTCTTGCTATGCTTAGTACAAGTACAATTCATGTGTAGTGGTGGCGAATACCCGCATCACCCCAGTGATCCATCATCATTTGCTAATCTTAGATTTTAATCCTTAAACTAGTTTTTATTCTTGCCTTTACTTTTGCACGTTTTAGGTTAAATAACTCAAATCAAACTTTTGGTCTTAGATGAATAACTTAGATTGATATGAAACAAGAAAAAGACACTCAGATTCTTAACGTTGTCCTTTGGGTTCGATCCTAAATCTGTACTACGATAAGGCTTCCACACTCTTGTGGGGTTGGAGCATTTATCTAGCACCAGTTGTAGGTAAACCTAGAGAGGACATCAACTCCCTAGGGTTTTTGGTGCATATTAGGACTTCCATTGGAAGAGTAATCTTTTGGTGTAAGTTCTAGCTCCATCAAAAAATCAACATGATTCAACTGAATCCATGCTATTAAATGCTAATTTGATCTAGAAATATAAGAATAGATGGGGCATCAAAACTTAAGTCTTCGATTTCTCTTATGGTAAACTACTAATGTGATCTATAAACAATGATGAATTCCTTCTCCAATGTCTGAATTTACATTGTCTAAATTGAACTTGCCCCATATTTTCAATCTAGGGGTGATTTCTTATTAGAATAACATGAGAAGTGAGGTCAAAAGATGACATTTCTTATGAAACCTTCTAGGGGTGATTTCTTGTTAGCATGACATGAGATTATGTATGTAAATGATGATTTTTAGCCTTACAATTGAAATGGCTTACTCATGTGTGAA
The DNA here is from genome assembly GCA_963693085.1 of Alisma plantago-aquatica. Taxonomy (NCBI): domain Eukaryota; kingdom Viridiplantae; phylum Streptophyta; class Magnoliopsida; order Alismatales; family Alismataceae; genus Alisma; species Alisma plantago-aquatica. The sequence goes on from OY856411.1 coordinate 863,005,381, forward strand.
ACACCTGATTATTTTGAAAATTATGATATATTTGAGATCTAGATCAGGGTTTTACTCTGATAATTTCTTTGTTTAACGACTTATATGATGCTATAAAAACAATTCTCTTACGAAAATGAATAGATGGGCCTTACATCAAGAATAACCCTAATTCACACTATTTTAGTACATTACGAGCACCATATGTGTGAAATTTGTTAAAGATTACACACATGCCTATATGTGCACAATTTGTTAATAGTCGTACATGCATTATACTTATTAAATGTACATTTGAATTAATTGGTCCATCCGTGTGTTCTCACATGTCACCGGCAATATCTGCTAACTATACATTAGAATTAGAGCGGTTATTACAGGTTTACAAAATTTAAGCGGTTGACGTGTGAATATTTGCATATTTTGACGTAGTTTTACAAATCTAATAGGTGTAAAATAACAAATTAAGATGTTGGTTCGGAGTTACAAAGAGGCGTCGGTTAAACACTTCCCTACCAGTCCGCCCGCATTGATAGACAAAGAAAGGCCGAGTGGAACCCACCCCCAACAAAGGGACGCCCTCAAAATGATATCACGTGTAAACAGCCAATCTAAAACGTTAGCAAGTGACGACAAAAGAAAACAGCTTGATATTTGCCAATTGCCAAGGGGAGGTGGTGTGCCCTAAATATCACCTTACCTCGAATGGCTGCAATGATTATCATTGTTTAATTAATGAAGCAGGACAGCATGCAGGCGGAAGTTTGACCTCCCTCCCGATAAACGCCATCCTATCCTATGTGGGCGGGCTAAGAAGGTTGTGGGTTGGTACTGTCTAATGACACCAATGACAAATCAATTTTTGTATTATATTCTGTCATAAAGAGACAAGTATAATAATTAACTCTTGTTAATCAAACCATTAATAAAGACGACCGAGAAGTCGCAGCAGTTGCCCACAGTTCTAATATAATACCAGATTAACTAAATTGAATTCCTTGGTAAAGACGGCTGAGAGTCGCTGCGGGTAGCCTATGGTTCTTCTCTTCTGTCCACCAAAACATTCCAATATATCACGAAGTCTTAGGCCGTGTTTGGAAGCGACCCGGATGGGATTTAGGCTTGTCTTATTAGGCCACTTCTACACCACATCAGCAGATCCAGTCCTGATTCAGTCTGATTTTGCACTTGCACGTTTGGTTGAAAACCGTAAAACGGCCCCATTTCGAGATTTCGTAATCCCAAAAGCTGAACTATCTCAATCATACCAGCAGTAGGATTAGAAATTCCAATCCGAATTTCGCTATGTCTTTTGTATATTTTGTTTTATATAGCTGACTAAAAAAACACAAGTTACGAGACCAGTCGAATTGGTTTGTCAAAACAAGACGAAGGGGGAACCCCAATCTCAATGATCATGATGATTGGACTAATCCTAATCCGGATTTCATAATCCTTCCATTGTCAAACAGGCCCTTACTGTTGGTCAACCCTCTTGTCCTCGAAACGTTGCTACACGTATGGTACAAATACCATCATATACACATACTTTTAAAAATAGACGACAGTATCCGTTGCTATAAATATTCTTGAAACCCACCCTGCCTTCAAATACCAGAATATGATCCCTCGCCCGCGCACCCGCCACGTCGGCGTCAGGTGTCGGAGGCAGTTGGGCAACTGTCGAAAATACGTACGTACGCGAACGCAATCCAACCGGCCGAGAGACATTAAACAGCGTCAACATACCTGTCCGTCTCCTACCTCTTCCGGTGTTGTCATGTCCCCTCACGGAGGAGGCAAGCTTACCAATATCATCTAAGAGGGCCAATCGCCGCCGTCCAACCCGCATCCGCTGCACAGGACAAAGAGCACGGATCTCGAACCCCGGCCTCTGCTTCGCCACGTGTGACTGTAGCTACTGTCCCACTTGTAATGCTGCTCCTGTACTGCTCGTCCTTGTGAATTAATAATTGAGCTGGCTGGGATCGGAGGGAGAAGGGAAGGGAAGGGTTGGGTGAGTACTGTGAGGGGTGCGGGGATGAGCTAGTGTGAGGGCCAGCGCCGGTGTTGTGACGGCTGGCAAAGGCAAACGGCAGCTGGCGGCGGACACTGCTCTCTCCCTCTCTCTCACTAACACACCCGATGGAGGAGCAAAGCGGCGCTGCGTGGTATATGCCGGAGGAGCTGCCGGAGTCCCTTCCGGAAGGCTGGACCGTGATTACCAATACCAGGAAGAACGGCAAGGTTGATCGGGTAAACCCCTTCCTCCTACTGGCTCTTGTCTGAGACTAATCCTCACACCCCCTCTGATTCATATTTCTCTTCTTCTTCTACTTCTAGTACTCCGATCGGTTCCTGTATTTTACTGGCATATTCCGGCCGTACGCTCTCTGTTCGCCGCTCCTCTTTCTCAGATGGATATCACAATGTGGATCTACTGTTATTGATGCTTTTGCAGTGGAGGTGGAGCATAGCATTTTCTTTCTTTTCCCTCCTTACATGGATGCATGCCATGTTATTCACTACCTATGCTGGTTGTGGTCTTGAATCCCTCTGGCTAGACTGTGTAGTTCCCCGGCCGAGCTGTAACATAAACGGTTGCATTTCCTTGTCAGCGGTACCAAGCATTTTCGTTCCAGATAGCAGACACACACAGGGGTCCAACGATACTACACAGAACAGGCGCTAATAGTACCAGATACCAATACCCCCAAACAGCCTCATATGTCTACTCTGGTCTACATTTGGGATTACAAGATGTTTTCTTTCCAATCCATTACCATTGTATTCCCTTTTATAGTTCTATATGTGCATTCTTATTGCCGTTTTTTTCTTTCTTTCTGGGATTGAGATATCTTGGTTTGTGAGATCATTTTGAGCACAATCCAGCACACAGTACTGACAGTACTGAGAAACGTACAGCCTGCCGTGTGCATATTGTGTTGCCTCCCCTGTAACATCATAGAGGACCATCCCTTTCCTCTAGCGTTCTCATAGAGTTTAACACAAACACAACAATTTACTTCAATGCTCTGCCAAGTAAGAATACTTAGGTTAATAATGGTGGGGTGGTTGCTTTCGTAAAAGATACATACATCGTTCAGAAAGATCAATGGAAAAACTTATTTGATGATTAAAATGTTGGATCTTTTCCAATTCCATCTTATGTAGTACTATAAATCATTGTTGACCGGAGAAATGCTGCGTTCCAAAGCCAAGGTTATGCAGTACGCCAATGAGCATAAGCACCCCCATCTCCAGATTCAGCCTGCAGAGCATAAGCACCCCAATCTCCAGATTCAGCCTGCAGAGCAGCCCATACTTTGTTGGGACGAGAAGCATCACTCTAAAAGCAACGTGTCACAGGTACCAGTAATCTAATTCTGGGCATTCTTTTACGTCTGGAAGCGTGTTGATTCCATCATTTTTTGCATCTCATTGTTTTACAGGATATGAAGGAGGCAGGGTTTTCTTTGCCTGATGGGTGGATTGTAGAGACGAAATATCGCAAGGGTGGGGTTAGCGCAGGTGCAAGTTACAAGGTACATCGATATATGTTCTAGCTATATATTCAGCGCCTCATCCTTATCAAAGTTATTCATGCACTTCTTTTAATTTATTTTTACTTGGCTAGGTATCGTCAGTTGTCTATATTTAGCAACGTCTTAACAGATAAGAGCAATGTCATTGTCAGAACAGGAAAGAGATGTCAAACAACAAGGGAATGCTATCACACAACACACACACACAGATGTTAAAGTTACACGACTTTGTTGACACAGGCGAAATTCCTTTTGATTTTCATAGCTAAAATTCACTTTAGCAGGTTTCACTTTACAGGAACATGTAACCAATAAGTTTTGTCTTAGTTGTATTGTGTTTCTGATATCTTCAACAACAAATGAGAAGTGCTTCTAGCTTGACATGCATTTGAAACTACAAATGGTGAACCCGCTTCCCTATCATTTATCTGCTAAGTGCAAGTTCTTATCTACTATATATACCTGTTGTGTACTAGCCCTGCCCAATGCCAGGTGTGTGACTAATACTCAATTAAGCTGTGATTTCAATGACAGAAAAGGATCTTATACGAGTTGCTCCAATTGGCGTAGGATTTCCAACAAACATGTGAATCACAATACGTACCATAATATATACATACCATTTCTTATTTGTGCACAATATTTAATCCTAATCCAATTTCAAGGAAAAACCGTCCACCACAAATTAAGCAAAAAAACAACTAAGAGATCGTGAAATGACTGCAGACGAATGTATATCAACGAGGCAGTGCTACATTGATCACAAAATTAAACACTGACTAATCAGTCCTAAACTAAAACAAGTAGATAAAGTCAGAATGTAGTAGTTCTACGTTGGTTAAAATGATGCAAATCATCAGCCCCTTATAGACGGAACAAACCATCGAGACAGATCAGTCCACAGATGCTCCAAATCAATATGCAGCAGAACCAACAAACCAGTAGTGGTAAATCAAAGATTGCAAATGCAGCCGTTTATTTGACTTGAAAACTGGATGTGTTAAAGACAGAATCATCCATGATTGCATATTGCCCTGTTTTCAATGTGCTTTAGTGTTCAATCCTAGGGGTTGACACATTCCCCTAAATTGTGAAGTTCCAATTTCAAAAGAAAATGTCCCGAAATTTTGAAATTTTAAATGCACCACCACTCCCCCCAAAACTGCTCCCATGTGGTGGCATAGCTTAACAGTATTTTTCTTATTTTCCTTTTAAAATTTATGGAAAATCAATCAAATGATTTGTCTAGTCATTTCCAAGATAGAGATGCTATAGTATGTTGACCATGAACCAATAAATATTAACAATGAACAAGGTAGTCCAAGAAGCACTATAAGCATAGATTTAAAAACGATATTCATGTTGAAGTGATCGGTTAGACAAGCCATATATATAATAACTCTAAAACAAGCCATATATATAATAACTCTAAAAAAGAGCCATAAATGGTATATTTTAGGCAATAACTGTTTTTGTAGAATTTACTGAGTCCTATATTAAAGACATTTTATTTCTTTGTAGATCTACTTCAATCCTGTGACTGGTTTCAAATGTTACTCCATGAAAGATGTTTTTCGATATGTCACTGGCAGAGAGCCACGCCGTGGATTAAAAAGAAGAGCTGCCTCAAGCTCCCCAGACAGTGTATGCTTTTGCGATACTTTTTGAAATCTGAGATGACTGCCATCTAAGCTCTTTAATATATATAAACTATTAAATTTAATCATATTGCCAGCAGCACATAGACATGATGTTTCCATGTTATGTTATAGGTCCTGACAGAATTTGAAGGGTCTTTAAAATATCAACCCTTTGGTCTGGAAAATGCCTTGAAAAGGAAGAAATATGAGGTATGACATGATAATGCCTTTTAACTCTATCCTCTACTTATATGGTGCTTTCCACTTATAAATGCAATCACTTTTTGCATCTTTGTTACGGATCTTGATTCTTGCATCACTCCTATATGATTGACATCTCAAAAGTGAGGGTTACATAGTATACCTATGTGGGATCTATTAAATTTTACTTATATGTGGAATCTTCTAAATAACTTTGTCTAGCATGTTGATTTTGTTCCACGAAAATGAACAATAAGTCGTCCTAGTAAGGTGAACAGGATTTACTTTTATGCTTAATAAACTCCCACATAAACAGAGAATGGTGGAGTCTTGGCATTTTGCATCTTTGCTCGATAATCTATATATGGAATTTCTCTATAAGCCTCAGCTAAGAGGTTGTATTAGCAAATACACTCCATAGTCCATATAACAAAAACTGATATCTTTTGTTTCTACGGTGAAAACTTTTGGTATCTGTTCATTTTCCCCCAAATTTTGCTCTGCTGGAACATAAAGAAATTCAAATTACTCCAAAAGTTAGTCGGATACATAAGAATTGTCTAGCAGTGCTGATTGGTTTTGCCTGGATTATGGGTCTATCAAACTGTATGGTTTTGATTGTAATCACGTTACCGTCAATTTGATAGGACTAGTCCCATCCCGACTCCATGGTAATCAAAGGGTGAACTTAGATAATCCGGGGGCTCTTCCCTCCAATATGGTTGTCCTCTTGGGGGCTGGGTTGTCCCTTGAGCCTGGATGATGGGTTTATCACAATCCTACACTAACACTTGGGACTTCCTGGAATTGTATAACATACATGTTAAGGTCATTATCTGCTCGCTTTGTTTTGTATCTAGTTCTTGTAACATTTTATAGGCACTATTTCTTGTGTATTTTTCCAGAATCATGTTACAGCAGCAAGACAGAGTCAGAACACAGTCAGAAGAAGCTTGTTCGGAAGCCCAAGATTAAGTTTCAATGGAATTGCAGAGCTATCTCTTGAAGATTCCTTTTTCCAGAGCTGCAGCACCAGTTCAAGTGAATGTAACGTTCAACTTCATGGTTGCCTTGTCTCAGTAACATCCCACTTCATTTCATGCTAAATTTGCATTTCTTATTGTTAATACATGGAAAATGTCAATGCTGTAGTCTATCTCGTCCAATATATCCTCGGCCTAACATGACTCTGCATGAATTTGCTGCTTTGACTGAGATACAGACACTAGACAGGTTACCATTCTTAAATCTGTTTGTGGTATATTGACAGGTTTTGATGCCTCAGCACTCTCTCCTGTGAGAAGGATGGATATACATAGCCGGGGAGGTGGTAACATTCTGGATGGAAAGGTGAATGAGTCTCTTGAAGGTCGACCTTATCGTCAAAATAAACAGTCCCAAGAAAAGGCAGGCGTACTCCTGAACTCTACAGATAATTTCATTAGAAATTTATCACATATACCAGATATGAATATCGCATATATGACGAGCAATGGAGCTGGTGTAGACAGTAGGGCAACTGCTGGACAGCACAATGAGAAATTTGCAGTTGGGTATCCTGGAAAGAATGAAGAGGCCAAAGTATCTGATTGGCAGCCGGGATCATCTCATGGCATGCAACCAAAAGACTCCAAAACCAAACCAGATAACATGCTCAGAGAGCCATCGGAAGCGGGAAAGATAGGTCTGTCATTTACAGATATGAAGGATCAGCCACAGAATACACCATGTGAGCTGAAGAAGACAATTGAAACCAATTCAACTGACCAGCTGGTTCAAAAGCCTCATGAGCAGACATATCAGGATGCAGTTGCCACAGATAAGGATGAACTAAATGAAAAATCTTATCGTAAGCCAGTTAAAGTAGTAAGCGAGACTTCTGTTGACATGATGCCTGAAGTGACAAACGATTCATCAAAGAGGGTCTCACCCGTGCTGACAGATGATAATTCTATGCCAAGGGGATCTATCAGGCAAGCTCTCAAGACAGTTCATGGTAAAACAACTGAGCCGGCCAATGTTAAAATATCTTCAGTCAAAAACAGAGAATCACAGATTAGAGAGCAGAAGGGCTCGAAATCAAATGGTGATAAAGAAGAGCATTCAGTCTTTAGCGGTGGTAGGACCCAATCTAGCAGAGACAGGAAAGGTAGACAAAAGATGGCAATCATTCACTTGCCTTCACGTGTCTCACGGAGATTGGCTGGTCTTGGTGCTGGTCCAGATGCTTATGTTGATATTAATGAGCATTCTCTTAGGAGGAAGAAGCGATTGGCTACAGAAAAAGAGATTCCACCAGGGTTAAACAAGGAGCCACACAAGAAAAGCATGTCAAAAGCAGATGAGGAGCACATTTCTCAGCGCCCACAGAGTACAAGTACTTTGCAAGCCCCCGTCTCAACTCCAAGTAACGCTAACAACAAAGATATTACTGAAGAAGATACCATCACTGCTGAAGAAGATCCAATAACTGTCAAAGAAAAAATTGCTGCAGAGCAGTCTGTGCCATTTTCTACGGTAACTGTCGAAGAAAATCCAATCGCTATAGAGCAGGCTGTGCCACATTCTACAACCGTCAAAGAAGATCCAATCGCTATAGAGCATTCTGTGCTGCCACTTTCTACAGACCTCACTGTGGAGGATGCTACTACTGCATCAAAATGTTCAATTTTCGGGGAAGCTTTTCTTGATCCATGCCTCCAGTTTGCTTTTAAAACCCTCACCGGAGATTTTCCCATGTTTGATATTCCAGTGGCTACTGGAGATCTTTTTCATCAACAGAAGCGTCCTGTCAATAATAAGTGCACGGGGAGAGGAGAGAGTTACCTCTCAGCACATCATGATCCAGATGGTTATGCCCACCGGGAGACGAACATCTTTTCCAAACCTCACACCCCATTCCCTGGCGACAGGGTACTAAATTTGAATTTTGCAACCGGAACGATCACACGGTTGACCCCCTTCAAATACGAGTTCCACAGCGACATACAGTCAGAAAGAGGATCTAAGAGGGCAAAGTGAGATGATAGTAATAAGGAACTTACCAGAGAAGGATTGTTCAGTTTTGTAGTTAAACCTAAGGCCTTCTTACGACCATGTTGTTGTACTAACTCATAATTTACAATCTGTCCTGGCTTACGTGGGAACTTCAGATAAGAGTTTTTTTGGGAAGAATTGTTGTAGTCTGGAGTTTGGTATATAAAAACATTTCGTGCCTGCTGATCTGTTTTGTTGGTGAAGGAAAGGGTTCGATTTTTGTGTATTTAGTTCTTGAAATTGAGGCTTGTGTTGAATAGTTGCAACTATATCCTAGATGTAATCGTCAAAGTTTCTTTTATTTGCTAATAATCAAATCCCTGATTACCTGCGATTAACTAGTTATAAACGAAAAGGTGTACAATTTGGTTTCGTGGCAGCTTATCAGGATTGTCCATTCTGCTCATGTTCAAACCTAATAAGATATCCTTTCCGTGTTTAGGTTTGATTTAAATAGAAAAGTTCTTATAGAAGGACCTGAAACCATAACTTGTGAGGTACGTTTAGATACTGTAAATGGAAGGAAGGTTTGTGTACAGTTTTGCATGAAATCCTTGCAATTTATAATTGCTTGTTCAACCCAACATTTTCGTCCAAAGAAACACCAAAGACGAGACATACCTATAGCAGTAACAATCCGACTTATAAAAGAAACAGTTAGCAGGTACAAGTATGATATGTATCAGTGCATACCCACATGCATCAGAAATTTGAATTTAGGATAACACTTCTTAAGGGGAGCAACACCATGAGTTCCGAAAATGCTGAGGTAAACAACTTGACAAACAAGCAGAAAATTGGATGTTGAAGTGATCCAGGTATATCGATTCTTCAGCGCGGTAAAAATTATGGAAGGGGACAGGAAGCCAATCCGATCTCAGGATGAAAGAAAGCTAATCTGATCTCAGGATGACTGTTTCCAGCCGCCGTAGCTCTCTTCCTGGTATTCTTCACGATCGTCCTAAATCAAAGAGAAGGGTTAATAACCAGTCAAAACATGAAATTACGTGAAGATGGTATTTTGTATCAATAAATGACAAAAAAATCCACTGTATAGATATCTAACAACATATCCCAGGCTGTGAATTAACAATAATGAAATGAGGCTAAGAATAAAGAATCGCTAATTTTGTATATTCATGAACTGACGTCCATCGAAGAGTACTCTAACTTGTTACACGTTTTTATCACCTCTAAGCAATGTTTTAAAAAATGTTAAGTGGTAAGCGTGCGGACAACACCTTGTAACTGGTCAAGCAGCAAGCGGGCGATTAAGCAGGCGATTTTTGAAAAAATGGGTTTTAATTTCCTATATAATTTTATACAAAATTACACATATATGTATATGTATAATATACTTTTTGAAACTTTTATACATATCTAAACACCCTACACAACAATATTAAAAACCCAAATACTTCATAACACAAACTTAAAACAATGATTATAGGTAATCTAGTAAACAATAGACTTGTCACTGGATAAAACATCATATACAACTATAAAACAATTAGCATATATATATATATATATATATATATATATATATATATATATATATATATATATATATAAATAATTTTGCACAGACTTATCATAGACATCTTTCTAACTTATTGCTACATTTACATATCAGCAATTAATCATATATTACAACAGTACATTTAATCAAAGTATGTGTTATAAAATCTAAATTAGATAATAGTTACATATAATTTACTTGGATATACAACAACACCATATTATTACGGCTTACATATAAAGTATGCGTTCTAAATTAGAACTAAGGCTTATCATAAAACATTTAATGTATATAAGTTTAATATATTATAGTCATTTATACTTGGGGAGTTTAAAATTTACTTGATGTTGCTGACTTGCAGCAGTTTTTTTTAAGGACAAAAAAGGGGAAAAAGGGCAAAAAGTGAGAAAAAAACAGCCGATTAATTGCAAAACGATTAACCGGCGATTTGGGTTAATTTTAAACGGCCAGAGTGTTGGGCCGATTAATCGGCTGCTCAGGACATTTTTCAATTTACTGCCTCTAAGTAGGCTTTGAGCTTTTGAGAGCAATGCTCATAGGGAAAAATATTTTATACATTCATGAACTGACGTCCATCTAAGTGTACTCTAAGTGGTTAGAGGTTTTTGTCACCTCTAAGTAGGCTTTGAGCTTTTGAGAGCAAGGCTCACATCTACATAGCATTGGAAATCACACGTGGACAACGTACTACTAATTTAAACCCATTCAGACCACGCCAAACCAAAGTTGACCATAGACGGCCAGCCGAACGTTTGTCGGGTTTTTTTACCAACGAAAGGGTTGGTTTATTTTTAATCTTGCTAAACACAAAATCCAAGCACCATCTGACCTCCCTGCTGCCTAAATAACCTAATAAACTCAATATTCCACAGGGAGACAAATAAAATTTGGTTTTATATTTAATCTTATAGAATAAAAAAACTCCAAGCATCACCTGAATAAGGGCCAACGTATGTGGAATTATTATTCACCCTGCCTAGAATTTTGTGCACAATGCCTGGATGAGAACCAATCTGGTGAAATGTCTCTGTAAGCAACCTAGACGGATATAGTTGGGAAGAGTTGCAGTTGTCATTCTCTCTTCCTATCTATTGCTGGCTACTACCGTAAGTTTTTGTCAATGTGCGTATGAAAAGAGCAGTAACTCCAATTCAGACAGATAGTTTGTCTTCATTTACAGTTTCCAATTGAATGTGTTATCACAGACACGAGTCGGTATCCTACATTTAGTTCAGGATAAAAAACCAAAATAGCACACTTTAACAAAAATATGTGAAATAACACCATAGCCATCTTATTTCCCATAATAGCCCACTTTCTCGTGAAAGCGTCAAGAAATTGGTGTTTTTCTTGTTCCTGGGACTAAAGGCGCCAATTGATTTGACGTCTTCAGTTGCAAGCGCCCAAAACTATGCGTTTTCAGATAAAAAGCGCCATGATCTTGGCGTTTTCAGCCAAAAGCGCCAGCCGATTTGACATTTTCACATGAAAACACCAGAAAATTGGCGTTTTAAGTAAAAGCGCTAGAAAGTTGGCCTTTTAACCCAACTATTCCTGTCGTCCTCGTGCACCATAGCCTCGGTTTCTGCTTGCATAAGGATGAGCTCGTAGACTGAAACGGTAGTCAACTGCTATACCAATGGTAGTCAATACTCTATTCATTTCATCTTTGCAAAACAAAAGAAATCTGATACGACGTCGTCGTGCCAGTAGACTGAAACGGCGAATCTCTTCCCAAGCTACTGGATGCCTATGTAGAATTTGTACCGGAACCCTTTACCCAACGGCATACTTTTGGAAGCCAAAACTGACGTCGCCTGGTCAGACTCTGCGAATTAGAAAACGGCAGTGCCGTTGTTAATTATTCAGAACTCCTCTTTACTTCCAGCCGCCTGTGAACTTGTCGGTCTTCCTCTGACCGGATGTGGCAGGGAAATAGCAACCGATCGATGCTTGAACTTCACCCCTTTCTCTACAACTCCCCACTGCATACCCTAGCATCGCCCTTAATGCTATATAAGCCCCTAGCATCCTCGACCTGTAAGAGACATACCTGCAACATGTCTTCCGTCGAGTAACTGACCACCAAAACCTCCTCCGATCCATCAGTCCTCATCACCGCCACCTACTTTTCTCCTCCTCTACCTCGTCCCTCCCAATCCTCCAGCCAGCAACCATAGCCGTTGAGCAAGGCCAAGGCTGAGCTTCAGACCCCGGTATCATCTGGTCCTCCGTCATCACCAATCTTAGCCAGCGTTAGGGCGTGCAAAGCCAATCTGACCCCATTGACGTAGACCTGCAACTCCTCCAATCGGCACCACTCATCACACCAGCAAAGCCCTTTCCTCTCTGCATCACGAGGATCTGCAGAAATTGAAGATCATGGCAGTCGGATCTTTGTAGGTGACCCCTGATAGATACTGTGCCACCTTCAGAATCACAGAGAGTGGAAGCCTTGTTGCACACTTGCGGCCGCCCCTCTAAACCTCAAAGACCTGCAAGTACCGCCATGATCGCCGTCCATAGACCTCCAACCCGACCCCACACCGCTTGCAACGCCATCCATTGCGACAGAAAGTCATCGCCTCCTAGATCACCGGCGATTTGCAAGCAATCTCGCCGTCTTCCTTCTCGTGGCTGAGGTTGTGCTCCCACTCCAACAACCTGGATCCACCTGAGGATTGAACTCCACCAACGTCGTGAACTCCCTACTGGTCGTCAAACCACTAATGACCAACGACGACACCAGAACCCCGTCACCACACCACCATAGCCTCGGTTTTTGCTTGCATAGGCGCTATTTGGGTTAAAACGCCAATTTTTTTAGGATTGAACACCACCAACTTTTCTGGCGCTTTTACTTAAAACGTCAATTTTCTGGCGCTTTCATGTGAAAACGCCAAATCGGCTGACGCTTTTGGCTGAAAACGCCAAGATCATTGCACTTTTTACCTGAAAACGCCTAATTTTGGGCGCTTTCAACTGAAAACGCCAGACCAATTGGCGCCTTTAGTCCCGGGAACAAGAAAAACGCCAATTTCTTGGCGCTTTCACGAGAAAGTGGGCTATTATGGGAAATAAGATGGCTATGGTGCTATTTCAGTACATATTTTTATTAAAGTGTGCTATTTTGGTTTTTTATCCTTTAGTTCATTGAAATCAGACTAGTGAATACAATAAAGTGCTTCTTTAAGGTCAATACTTGTGGTACCTTAGTCATGGTCCATAAACATTATTTTCCTGAAAGCATACTGGAAAGAACATAATTGATTTTTTTATGGATGTAAATATGAAAGTTTATAACTCCGTCTATGTTTGCGTACATTTTGTGCAAATGTAGCCGGTCTCAAGTCCAGGTAAAGGAGGAGGGTTGGTGGTAGGTTGACAACCAGTCATAAAAATTTTGTCACTCTTTCTATGACATAGATCCATCTCGAGATGATGCAACGTTCCAAAGATACAAGCAAGCAAAGAGAGAAGCTAAAAAGGTTGTTCAGGAGGCAAGGTCTAGATACTTTGATGATATTTATAAGAAACGGGACACGAGAGGGGGGAAATGATATATATAAAATGGCTCGTATAAGAAAAAGGAAAGGAAGAGACTTGAGTCAAGTGAAATGCATTAAGAATGAAGATGGCAGAGTGTTGGTGAAGGATGATGATATCAAGAACCAGTGGAGAAATTACTTCCACAAGCTTTTCAATGCAGATACGTGCAAATAATGTTAGAGATATGTGTGACATGAATATAAGAGATATCATTTACTCACAACGAGTTTCACCTTTTGAGGTCAAGAATGCTTTGAAAAAGATGAAAATGAGAAAGACATGCGGACCAGACGGTATTCCCATTAATGCATTGAAGAGTATGGGGGATGAAGGAGTTATGTGGTTAACAAAGTTCTTTAACAAGATCATGAAGACCAAGAAGATTTCGGATGAGTGGAGAAATAGTACTATAGTCCCCATCTACAAGAACAAATGTGATGTTTAGAGCTGCACAAACTACAGAGGTATCAAGTTGATGAGTCACACAATGAAGCTTTGGGAAAGGATTATTGAGCAGAGGCTTAGATCTATAACACAGATATCAAACAACCAATTTGATTTCATGCTTGAAAGAACAACAACAGATGTTATTTTTCTGATTAGGAGGCTTATGGAGAAGAATAGAAAAAACAAAAGAGATCTTCATATGGTGTTTATTGATTTGGAAAAGGCTTATGATCGAGTACCTAGAGAAGTGTTGTGGATGGTTTTGAAGAAAAAAGGTGTGCCAACCCAATACATTGACTTGATCAAAGACATGTATGTGATGTGCACAAATCATATCATCTTTTGGATCATGTTTGGTTGCATATCCATGTTGTTTTGACTCAATTATCACTCTCATTCATCCTAGATTCTATATTTTTAGCTATTCTTACTTGTCTCATGGTTTGGATTGTAGGTACTACATTTTGCAATGAAATGATGAGGAATATATCATATTATCACTTATTGGATCACTCCTCAAGTATCTACATATTTTGAGGTTCGAAACTGCGCAAATAACACTTTTTACGGCATGTAAATCTGACCTACACACCGAAAGTTATGAGCAGAATACACAGCAGCCCAGAACAGCCATTCACGACGTGTCTTATTAAAGACACCCCGTGTCTTAGTCCAGAAACTGAATGCAGAACTCCAGATTTGCAGCAAAATGTCGTATTTTAATAAAGACACGTCGTGTAGCTTTACAGAACTCAACCCAAGTTTCAATTATTGCATAAGACACGTCGTGTCTTATAAAAGACATGTCGTGTCGCTGCCAGTTTCAGCAGAACTGAAAAACGACGCCCCTCATTTTTAAAGACAAAACTAACTTATGGAGCGGTTATCACTTGTCATAATTCGAAGGTCTTTCATCCCAGAGCAGGTCTAGAGCAAGGGAGGGCGATTTTGGGTGGAAGAAGGTGGTTTCTTGCCAAAGAACCCCCATTATTCTTCTCTTCTTCTCCATTTTCTTCTCCGGAGGTGCAGCAGACTTCTTCACTCCACAAAGCTTCTCGGGAGGGAAGTTTGTCCAGTTTGGAGTAGTTGTAGGAGTGGGATTTCATCCTCAAGTCAGAATTCTACCTTTCTTGGGTTACACCTTGGGATTACTTAGCTTTTCCTTCTCTAAATCATGTTGAATTCTGAAAATTCTGCACATTTCCTGATGTACACATTCATGGACGAGTAATTTCCTTTTCTCTCCCATGTCATAGCATGTTTGGAACATGGTCATTTCGTACTAAATACTATGTTGCTTATTTTTCCACCTTACGAGTACCGGTTTCTTCCTTTCTGCATGTATGGCTGGCCACCTTATGTGTATATTTTATGCTCTTTTGCTTCATCTGAGAAGATATGCGGGAGAGTAAGGAGGTACTCTCTTGGCAACTCCTTCTTTACCAAGATAATGGAAATTATGGAGTTGAGTAGATTTGTGATCCAAAATGAAATTCATACATGAGAATGTTGAATTGAGTTAGGATCGTTGGACTTGCACCGAGAGGTGAAGTGCAACATACAACTCTCTTTTAAAATAAGTGCTTAGTATGTTTAAATTTCATGCTCTTGTTTTATGCTATAATATGTTGGTGAAATCCTAGGTCTATGATCCTTCCATATCTGAATCTTAACCTTTTTAAGTGATAATTTACTATTTTGTTTTAAATCTATAATTTAGTTGTTCTAATCCAATCATCTTGTGTACAACGATCTAGATTATTGAAAATCATAACTCTTGCGCCTAACTAAGCAACACTCTGTGTGTTCGACCTCGACTACAACTACTCTCGTATACTTGCGGGATATAGCTAGTTGAGTAAAAGATCATTCATATGATTGAAACTCGTTAGTGTAAACAACTAACAGTATGATAGCTCTACTACTAGTGTGAAGACTCCTGAAGGAGAGACACCAACTTTTCCTATCACAATTAGGGTACACCAAGGATCCACACTTAGCCCATATTTGTTCGTTCTTATTATGGATGAGTTGACAAAGAATGTTCAGGATGATATTCCTTGGTGTATGTTATTTGTTGATGATATAGTTTTGATTGACGATACTAAAGATGGATTGAATGATAAAGTTGTACGTTGAAGAAATGCATTGGAATAAAATAGATTGATGATTAGCATGAGCAAAACTGAGTACATGCATTGCAATTTCAGCCGATCTCGCAATGTGAATGATGGAGCCAAGTTTTATGTGATCGGAAGATCCCTCTCAGGTTAAAAAGTAAGTTTTATAGAACAACTATATGGCCAGCCATGCTCTACGGGAGTAAATGTTGGGCGGTAAAGAAACAAGGTCTCAACAAGATGAACATGGCTGAAATGCGTATACTGAGATGGATGTGTGGGAAGACAAGAAAAGATTGCCTGAGAAATGACTATATCAGGAATAAAGTGGGGGTGGCGAGCATTGAGGACAAGTTGCGCGAGGGCCGACTCAAATTGTACGGACATGTACAACGCAGACCGACTAATGCGCCGATATGAACCAATGCTATTGAGTCGAGCACAATAAATAGAAGAGGAAGGCCTAAATTAACATGTGATGAGCTTATAAAGAGAGATTTTGAATCTCTACATCTTAACCAGAATATGACCAATGATAGAGCTGAATGGAAACGAAGGATCCATGTAGCCAACCTCAACATAGTTGGGACTGAGGCTTAGATGATGATGATGTATGAATATGAAGGTTTATCAAGTGTGGTCTTTGACATGTATAGCAGGCCGAAGCAGCTTTAGAAATAATCCAGCAAGAAGTAAATAGGAAATTGTATGGAGAAAATTTATCACAAAAGTTCCTGAAGTTTTAGATGACAGAATAGAGTTGCATCTACTTAAGATCGCAGTCACATTCAGTGTTTGGAAGATGTTTGGCCGAGCTGAAATTTGCAGAGTTCAGAATTATGCCGAAAATGTAGGTAAAAAGGCATCAATGTACGGTAAAGTGCAGTTAACTATTCAGAAAAAAAAAAACCCAGAGGATATGTATATGCACACAAACAAATACGTACATAAGTAACATATATATTGCAAATAAATATATGTAAATTTGTATTGCATACATATAAATGCACAGACATTACACATACATATACATATGTAAATGTACTTACATATATAAACACGTATATTACACACAGATATACATATCCGTATTAGGTACACACATATATACATATCGGTATATGCACAAACACATATATACACTCCACGGTCAGAGCCTTAAACAATATAAAGAGGGAAAAGTATGGGGAAAAACATAAAATGCGGATAATTCAGGAGTAACATGGGAGTAAAATGTGATATTAAGGAATTGGGAGTTATTCCGCCGTCACATATGGCTGCAGAGAATTTGTGTTTTACATGCAATTTTTACACAGTCAGATATTGTGACAGTGCTTTCAGACCCATGAAGTTTTGTTAAATACTTCATAGTTTAGCCGATGATGAACTGAAATTTTCCTACGGTTTACATGACATTTCATAATTTCACAAAACATTGCAAGGACTTTGGTTTTTGCTGCGAGCACTGCAAACAGATGATCACAATGATCTCATGGTTGTCCTAACAACTGGGAACAAGGAAAATAAAAGCCCTTGATGCTTCTAATATATAACCTTAGAGTAAATGTGGCATTCAAATTAACAAAGCTCATAGAAAATGAAATCTGAACAAAACTTAAAGTCAAGATTTTAGAAAAGGAAGAGAGAACAGACGGACATTAAAGAGTGTTTTATCAAAAATATGAGGTTGGGCAGTTAGGCACTGGATGATATTATATCAGTAAAGTTCATATGAATGTTCCCTTGGGTCCGTATGGTGACAAGAGAAGGGGACATCCCAACATCTCATGTTTTACACGACTGTTTTGAATGGCTTGTGACATGGGGCCCTACATACATTCTAAAAGGTTTAATTTATCTTATCAGAACCTAGATAAGGAGACACTGACCATGGGGCATGGGGCCACCTCTAGGTGATGAAGATGTGGTGTGTGAGATTGAAGTTGCATTACGATGGGTTTTATCTCTTTGTAGACTGCTTTATGTACTTTGACTAGTAAAAACACACAAAACCCTGATTGTGGAAACACAATATTTAATTTGTAATATTTTACTTATTTAGACATTAGAAATGTATGCGTCATATTACACTTATTTCATTAATTTCTGAAGTGGTTTGTGTAGGAGATGTGCTATAATGATTTGTTGGAAAAGAGAGAGAGCAATAGAGCTATTAAAACATTCATAAAGAGAGCTCGTAGCTGTCACTGTGTTGTTGAGATTGGCGAAAAGGTTTAGCAGAAATATGTTTTACAGATGAATGAGATCATCAAAAGAGGTAAAAACATAGGAAAATTTGGAAGACACAGAGTTAGAGTGAATGTGAGGACTTCATATTCTACCATTTGATTAGCAAGATGTTTAAGATAAAATAAAATAGCAAAACTGAAATTGGGGAAACAAACTTGTTCGTTTTACAATATACTAGGATGGTCACTTGTTAGTGGAGGGTGAATATGGACTGCATGTAGCATATAATAAGGTTATCCTGTAAGAATTCAGTATGTCATTGACAGAAGCTTATATCTCAATTACAGCATCCTGTTGTCATTCATGTTAAAATTGATAGAAAGAAATTAATGGCTTTAAGACAAGTTAAAATTGGTAGAAAGAAATGAATGGCTTCAAGTGTCCCATCTGTCTACCAATTTTTCTATGTAAAGGTGGTATATATAGAAACCTAGAAAACCATTTAATTGACTAGTCAAGAATTGTAAGATTTTAGTGTATGCATGTATTCATTGTTTAATGGTATCATGATTAAGGAATGTAAGAAATATTTTCCCATCTTTATAGACAGTAGTATTAGTAACTATTATGTGTATTTGCTTAGGGGTCTAATGATGAGAAATTTAACAAATTTTCAAGAAGTAAGACAGAAATAAAAACTGGTAGAACAGTTGAGATTGACGTGAGACGAGGTAGAAAATAAACACCTAACTTATACGAAGAGTTTAGCGAAGTTGTAGCGGCATTTCTGAGGTGCATTCAACACATACTCATTATGGATAATATTGAGTGTGGAATTGACAGCTAGAAACTTGACAAACATGGTCAATGCTCCATCATGGAGTTGTGCATTACCTATATATTGAATTTTTTTTGGAAGGGTGGGATTGAATATTTTTTTAAATGGATATGACATGCATATATTCGTGGACCATAAGAATAGGAGAAACTCTTTACCCCCACCCTTCAAACATAAATTTCACACATACACATTAATTTTACAAATCCATTTGATTCATTTAGTATTCCCAAACTAGTATCTCATATGCGGACTAAACATAATATTTTCTACTAACTAGACAATTAACAAGCAGTATATGCATGTATGTTTTGTGTACTCTAGTGTTGTCCTAATCCTCCATTTTCCTCATTATTGTAGAAATTTTGAATTTTCAGCTTGACACTCTATTCTGTATATAATGATTATGGTGAGGAGACTGCACAATTTTAGATAGGTGTTAGTCAAGGTTTTAAAGTGTACAAGATGTGATAAGTCGTTTTTTTAGTGAGGTGAGGCATAAGCCTCAAAATATGTACGAGGCATTCATAAATATATACAAATACTATGTATGTATATGTCTGTCTATTTATATATATATGTGTGTGTAATATAAATATGTATGTATAAATAAAAAGTACATATGAAAAAACTACTTACCTATGGCATCCATAAATATATACAAATAATTATGTATATATATATATATATATATATATAAAAAAATATATATATAGGGTGTTCATCGAATATCCGTGCAGGTAGCTACCCACCCCTTATTTTGGTTACTTTTTTAGAGTTCCTTACTATTGACATGTAGAGGGTTACTTTACCTTGCAAACTGTTACTTTTCATACATCGAAAGTTACACTTGCAACAACTATAATAAATATACAATTATATATTTATTTTGCTGTGTATTCTGCCCGGATTTACTTTTTGAGTCGAATAGTACTTTTTGATCAATATGGTTACTTTTTTGTCCAACAAGTTACTTTTCTGACCATATAGTTACTTTTCGAGCGGGATAGGTAACAAAATCCAGGCTACCCGTGTGGGTATTACAAATGAACTCGTATATATATATATATATATATATATATATATATATATATATATATATATATATATATATATATATATATATATATAGACACACACACACACACACATATACATATATATATATGTGTGTAATATAAGTATGTATGTATAAATGAAAGTAAATTAGAAAAAAGTACGTACATATATTCACAAGAATAAGGGCTTGTTTGGTTGGGTGTAGTCGAAGAACAAAGTGTTGAGTTTGATGTACATTTTTACATTGCAAACTGACACAACTACACTGGACTACACCCAACCAAACTAACCTTGAAAAGGGATTAAGAGCAAAGTTAATAACAAAGGCCACTAACATAATCATGTAAATTTGTAGCAGATGATGAGATATCAATTCTTTGTTCTATTACATCCATAATTTTCATTAGACGAAGGGGAAACTTATTTGAATTTTTGGGAAATTAAATAAAGAAAGGGATTTAAGATCACTGGATATAAAAAGGTGGCATAAAGATTAATAAGTGATGAAGATTGATAACTCTAAACCATAAGTAACTTTCACTTTCAATCTCAAGGCGGCGTTTTAAAACCATGTCTTCTTTGAGAAATGTAGTCTAACTTTGAGAAATATTAAAAATATGCTCGTAAGCTCTTTGTCCATACAAGTAGACTATAGACAGTTGGGGTTTCAAACATTGGCTAGAAGATACAAGTAAAATGGTTGCCTAATGGAAACTGCGTAACTGAGAGCTTAATGGCAAAATTAGGGTGGTTTTTAAAACAATGGCTAGAGGATTATAACAATTTGAATTTTTGTTGCTATGGCACCCATTTATGATCTCACCATTAGATGAAAGTGAAGACCACCTTCCTTCGTGGGAATCTTGAAGAAGAGATATATTCAAGTAACCAAAGGAAGTTGTGTATCTTGTTATCAGATCAAATTCCAACAACCAGTTGACTCCTAGCATGCTCTTAAAACAAGCACCAAATAGTGGCATGAAAATGTGAAAACATAATTTTTTCATTTGGTTATGTTCACTTATGACCGCATCATTAGATAAGAGTGAAGACCACCTTCCTTCGTGGGGATCTTGAAGAAGATCCTTATATGAAGTAATTAAAAGAATTTGTGTTTCTCATTATTATAGAAAATTTCATCAACCGGTTGACTCCTTGCATGGTCTTAATAAGCACCCAGAAATGGTATGATAATATGAAAATGTAATATTTTCATTTAAAGTGATCTATGAGTTTGACAAGTGTCTAATATAAGACTAACTTTAATGTGTTACTCCTTGATGCCTATCTAAGAATGACATCATTTTTTTATATCGATTATGAATTATGAATAAAAAAAATTGTAGTAGTAAGTTTAAGGTAGACTCAAGCACGCTAGGTCACTTGAGGTAATAAATTCTTTTTCTCATTATATTGTATTATTAGTAGATATATTCGACTATCAAAATGCTAGATATATAAATAGTCGATATGATAATTTGAAGTATCCCTTCAAGAATAGGAATGGTGTACTTAACTCCAACTGTGCATATCCAAAACACAAGAGGCTTCATGTATCTTGTTAATTGTATTTGATCATATATCATATTCGTTGGTAGGTTGGTTAGATCCACAAGTTATCATAATAAGAATCATTGGGAGAGCTTAAATGAGGTATTAGGGACTTGAAGAGATATATTTTCCTTAATTTCCCGTAACAAACATATGCCAACATGATTGAAGGATGACTACTTTGACCATTGGGTTTCATTCAAAGAGTGGTAGTATGCTCCCTTACAGTGTAGCCAATTTCTTGGAG
This sequence comes from Alisma plantago-aquatica, assembly GCA_963693085.1. Lineage (NCBI taxonomy): Eukaryota > Viridiplantae > Streptophyta > Magnoliopsida > Alismatales > Alismataceae > Alisma > Alisma plantago-aquatica. The sequence continues at coordinate 863,027,326 of OY856411.1, forward strand.
ATTTATTAAATAAAATATTCCAAATTATTGCGCCAAAGAGGCTAAATTGTGTTCTTAGGACACAAGTGGAAATAACTACTGATTGAGGAACTTGACTTTGGCTAATAAACGAATTCATGTCGTCTCTTAATTGTGGCAACCAAGTCACTGTTTAAAAGCCTAATAGTTCAAAGTACAACCAAATAACAAGGGCTTTCGTCAAAATCATTACAAATTTTAAATAGATTGTCTACGGTAGTTAATGTTCTTGATTATTTACCAAAGATAACATAATTGAGCCACTTACTAAATAATCAAGTCATTAATAATTCAAAGGCCTAAATCTGGTATGGGGCTGGAACTCGTTAAAAGTTCCCATGCAACAACTACCATTTTAGTAAAGATCCCATTAGAATGTCTCATGATGCCATAAAAACAAGTTTCACAGAGAGACCTTTGGCATCCAAATCAATTTTCTTTTTGTTTTATGTGTCTCTTTTCCCTGAAAGAGTGAAAGCCTAGTTGGTTGTATAACTTATAAATCTAGGAAGAGGTTGGGACTCTAAATGACGTCCACACTTTTTAATTAGGAATTTACTGGTGTGACTTTTGAGAATTGCCATCTAGATAGGTGTTGACTGTCTGGTAGCAACAAAGAGGAGTGCGTTATTTGTTTTTAACACTCTTTAGATAGGATATGTTTGTGGTTTTCACAAAATTGTAGATCGCACCTCGTGTGTGTTGTTATTATTACACACATCACATTGAAAGCTTGGGCTCAAAACACATTTCACATGTTCTTCTAAGGTACACATATAATTGGATGATTAAGGTAGATATTTGAACGAGATTCATTTACAATAAACCACAATAATTTGTGTTTGAAACATCAATTAATGTGGGAGTTTTAGCAAAGAAATGTTGAATAGGACATGTAATCGTGGATCTAAACTGGGTAGTGCATGGAAAGATACTAGATTTTTTCCCACATTGGGTGCCTTTTTTTAGATAGTTGGGTTACCCTGCTAATTAGGGTTAGACCTTTGACAAGAAGGCCTAAGGAAAGCTTACACTCAAGCCAAAGGAAGAGTCTGCACATATATAGGACACCCTAGAGACTGCCTCCTCCCTGATACACACGCACATAGATTGGGTGCCAACCTATGAAGCATAGGTTTGGGTATGGGTCCGGTACATATACATGATATGAAAATTTTTGAAAATATAAGATCCGGGTATAGCATGGATACAACACATTTTAGTATTTATTTATAATCTTAATTAAAAACCAATATAATAATTCATAAAAATGAAAATCAAAACAATCTAATTTCATTCACAATAAATATAAAGAAATTTGATCAAAGGGGTCTATTAAAAGTCTAACTGAGTTTATAGGTATACTACAACAATTTGTTAGCAAACAAATTGATCAAGAATTTTAGATATAGTTTGAAATTGTATTTAACAGCTATAGTATATTTGTACATGTAAACTGAAAGTGGACATTGTATCAAGAACAGTTTACTTACGTATTTCGGAATCTATAGACAAGTGTATGCAAACAACAAGAGATTAAAATCGACACAATTAGAACAATAGATGGTAAAAGACAAAATGTTGAGGATGCAATGCTTACCTTTAAAGCAGATGAAATGGATATTGCAAGATAAAAAATGTAGAATACTCAACTAGTTGATGTAGTCACCACTCACCAGAACAAGAGGTATGTCAACCAATAGTACCAAATTGAAGCTTTTCAAATAATGTGGAGGACATCAATGTGAATAAAGCGTATACCTCAACAAGGAAAATTACCCGCAAGTGCCATGTAATGGCGAATGGACTGGTTTGTAATATAGAACTAGTAAAAATCCATCATTAGGTAGGAAAATTTGTTTGAAAAGAGAAATCCTAAAAAGGAAGGAGGTGAAAAGAATAAAGAGAAGAAGAAAACTAACATTTAGCAAGGATAATGCTTTCTAACCTTATATTATCTTTATTAGTATATATGATTTATGCTTTATGTTTTATTTATGCTTAGATTTGTCTTTGTCTTTTGCTTTTCTTTTGTCCCATATTGCATGCTTCTATTTCTCACTTACTCTCTTTAATATAAAAGAGGGTGTCTTATATTTGATTTAAACAAATCAAATAAAGACTTTTCTTATTCTATATGGTATCATACGTATTCAATCCTCCTTAAACCTAATGCTTCCCAAGTGCCCCCTCTAAGTCGTCACCCCCCATCCACCGTTTACCCTAGGGCTTGACAAGAAATTGAACTTGAACATTTGACCGAACTGAACTTGACCAAGCCGCATGGTTAAGTCTGGTTTGGATGGGTATTACGGTCAAGTTTGGTTTGCAAAGTGTTCAAACCATCCTTAACTGATCTGGACATAGTCTGGTCAACCGGTTAACTGATCAGACCAAACTTGACCAACTCTATATATGCGTGTGTGCGTGTCTATATATATACTCAAAAATTATTCTAGTCATTATTTTGTTGATGTATATAAAATATTTCAGATTATATCAACATTATATATACTATTAGTGTTGTCATGACTTTTATATTATTTTGTAGCTGATATATATATATATATATATATATATAATTTTTAAAAATAATTTAACATTTATTGTTACATGTGATATACAAACATCCATCTAATTTATATAATAAAATTTCTGTCATGTTATTAGAGTGATTTTTATTGAAGAACACCAATAAGTTGACATCAAAAGTGAAAGAAATTATTGCTCAACTTTTCTTTGTTGGTTTCATCTAAATCTAAATATGCAGCTAGTAGATGCTAGATATTAGTGGTTTAAGGACAAACCTAACCAAACTTGACTAGATGTTAGTGGTCAAGTTAAACTTGGTCTAGATCTTTTTAGCAATCAAGTTTGGTTTGAAAAAAATTCAGACCACTATATGTGGTCTGGTTAGTGGTTTTAGGGTTAGACCAGACTTGACTAAACTACGCCCACCCCTAGTTGCCCCCCCAAGCCGTTGCTGCCCCCTGCTCCTCTTCCTTTCCCACCGCCAATAGCACCCCCTTCACATATCCCTTAGCCCCCCACCCCACCCTCCCCTGCACATGTCCTCCCTGTCGTTGCACGCCACACTCAACCCAATCAACTGATCCACCCACAATCGACCGATTTACCCACCAAACAACCCCATTCAATTTCCCGATCCACCCACCAAACACACCAACCAATCGACCAATCCACCCCCACCCCCAGTCGACACCCCTAGTCAACCCCCCCATCGACTGAACCAGCCCCCCAGACGACTGACCGGTCACTCCCGCTATTGTTCCCGTTCCCACCAGTCATCGGCCTACCCCATCCACCACATCTTCAACAACCTCCCAGATGCCTTCCACCCATCTATTCATCTTACTCCTCTTCAATACGTTAAAAAATACCACGTTAACGGCCTAAAAGTATTTTTTTGTCTGCCTATGCCACATGGTGGAGTAAATCTCACACTGTGACAACGTAAGTCTTTCTTTTTCTCTCTGCTACCCCTATGTGTGTTTCTCAGATCTGTTGATCCTGATCTGCTACTGCTCTCTACTACCCCTACTTAGGTTTCTAGGCCTGCTGATCCAGATCTACTGCTATCTCTGCTACCTCTGTGTTGGTTTCTCAAATTTGATGATCCAACTCTGCTACTATTGCTTCTGCTACTTCTTCTCTGTGCACGCCACCACTCCACTTCCTATGACGACTACAAATCCTTCTTGATCTTTGTTTTACGACCGTGAAGCTTGACAGATCGAACTATCATATTTGGTCACCGTTGTTTGAACTCTATGTTTAAGCCCAAGGGCGCTGATTCACATATCTCTACAGCTACTAAAATCCCTCGCGATGACTCGGTTGATGAAAAAGTCAGCCAAGCCTATGCTTAATGGTCAATGACATGGATGGTGAACAGTGCCAAATCGAAGACCAATCAGTCTCTCCTCCGCCTTCAAAATTCCAAAGTCATGTGGGATCAGTTATCCCATGTGTACTCTCTACAACATAATCCGAAGGTCTTTGAGATCTTCAAGAATCTGGCAAAGGAGTATTCGATTGATGGATCTGTCGAAGACTACTAAAACCAGTGCTCGGGACTCTAGGATGAATACAAAGTATATCATCCTCTCCCCTCTGACATCAAAGAAGTTCAACGGCAACACAATGAACATCAGTTGGTTCAGTTATTGGTTGGACTTCCTCATTTCTTCTCAAGTGTTGTGCACCAGATCTTATCCAGCAATCCTTTACCGACACCGAGGGATATTCTCAAGCGTGTTCAACGTCTTCTTTCTATGTCTTCCCTACCTGCTACTTCTTCTGAGCACTCGATCCTTGCAGTTTGCTCCAATGACTCTAGTTAAGGACGTGGATATGGCCGCGGTCGCAGTCGTGGTGATCGTACTTCTGATGCCCCTGTACGTGGTCCTCCTCCTGGATCTAGGCGAGGACAACCTCCTCCGATTCTACACGAACCACAATGAGGATCGTTGCTGGGAAAAACACGGTGCACCTACATGGCAAACCAGGTCACCTCTGATGCTTCTGAAGACTCCTTTGTCACTATTTTCGATTCTTTCCAACCTTCCGCTCGGAGATTGAGAAACTCCTTCAGGCTCGTCTGTCCTCACAACCACATGCTGAAGATGGAGGTCCTTTTGCTTTACTTGCGTCTCCTGCACCTTATGGTAAAAATAAATGGGTTATTGACTCAGGTGCTTCTGCTCATATCTCTAGCAGATCTTTATTGTTTTCTGCTTTATCCACCAGCTATAGTGGCAGATGGAATTCCGTCACCGGTGCATGACATTGACACTATATCTCTCTCTCATAAGTTGCCATTAAAATATGCGTTATATGTTCCAAGATCTCCTCTTAGCCTTATCTCAGATAGTAAAAATGTTAAGAGCCTTCAGTGACTGATCACTTTTGATCCTAATGGTTGTGTTTCAGGATCTCCGCGGGAAGACAAAAATTGGTTCGGGCCATGAGGGACCGAATGGAGTATACTACCTAGATGTGTTGCGATCTGCTGCTAAACTACGATGTATATTTCTTGAAATTTCTAGTAAACAATTTTTGTATGGATCATGCCAATTTGACAAACAGTCTCAGGCTGTGTTTCATAAGAAAAAAGAGATTTAGTTCTAAAATTCTCGGCGATAAAGTTGTAGACCAGTATACAAGCAAGGTGTAAGACTAATAAAGTTTCTCGGCGTGTGCCATGCGTTCAACAAACAATTTATGTGTTTTATCAAAAAAAAAAACAATTTATGTGTAGTGATGATCATCAAAGAGAAGTAAACAGCATAACCTGCACAATTATTAGGCTGCAACACAAAGAAAGTATGTTCAATAACCAAACAATTGTAAATAAGATCAACACATTCTTGTATCAGCTTACCAAACAAAAAACTTGCTAGAGAAATCTACCTTTTAAATATTTTCAAATTTTGATTCCTACTTTTTGCCCTGACTATATCCTACAATATTCAACCTGTATCTTCATTTTATGATTCATATTGTTGCATGCCACATCTTGGTCTTTGATCACTGTTAGACATATATTTGCATCTATTTGTTGTATAGTATTATGTTGCTTAGCATTGCTTCTCACTCATAAATATTTCTTACACCAAATCACAGTCATTATTACGAGTGATGGCAGATACTATTGTACTCTTCCATGTGCCTAAGGTGATTAATATGGTTCCTCGGGAATTAGGCAAATGAGGCGAACATTTGGAGGAGGACATTGTGTTATTGGAGCCATCCCTCTTGCCAATGCATATCAAGGGCATTGCTGATAATGGAGAAGAAAGGAATTCCTTACATTGACTACTTTCTGACAGATAGTGGAATAATACATGTATAGTTTTGGTTGTGGATGAGGTATACTTTTTTTGTTTGTTTAATCTCTAATTGGGATGATAGCAGATTTTATAGGTGGAGATGTATGAAATTGATTGATTTTGCCTACATGAGGAGGATAATATGAATAAGAGGACCTCATGAGTTAAAAAAAAAAATAAAGATCATTACCACATGCTAAGAATGCCCTTTAGACGGCCCATAATTGTACAGATGCAAAAAATTTACACAAACAGTATAGTCATGCAGAGGAAGATGGTTTAGTGTAGAGCAAATAAAAACTAACTTGCACTTTGTTATAAGGCAGGCAACAAGCTGTAACTGCAACAATATTCAGATCTATATCCATTTTATTTCAAAAATTCATAGAGGTGAACTGTTGTATCTGTGTTTTGGTCAGTGATCAAAGACAACATGTGAAAGTTACCTCTGGGGTGAACTTTAGCCCGACTCTAATTTCCCCACAATATTGCTGCTCCTTCACCACACTGTATGATGCTGGCTCAAGGCTCCTTTCCATGAAAACCGACTCCAAAGGAATCCTGATAAAGATTCAAAAAATCAGTCAGCCAAATGTTTATTCTGTAGAACATGTTAGTCTTATGTTCTGCATGGTAGGCATGATATGGTTAGAAACCTTCAGGAGGAAACATCAGATCCACCAGGTCCATGAAATAATTTCGCTTGAGATGCGAGCTATTAATGCATGACTTAAATGCATGTATTCAAATTCGTGGATGGTCTATAGCCATTTATTGAAACAGAAAGTTCAAAATCTCACAATCTCATATCATCGGTGTTTAGCCCCTCTATGAAGAACCACACAAGCATTGTCGCTTGGAGATTTAAGGGGAAACCGAGCAGATGGAAATTTCTGAAAACTTAGATATCAATGAAATCCATAACCATTGAAATTACCAACAGTTAACATTACCTTACAGAAGCAAACCACTCAAGTTAGTTATATCACTTGAGCAGATGGGAATCATATTCATGGAGTCAGATAGTTTAGAGTTTAGACTATTACCTAGCTTCCCCTACGAAATCATCAGCCGTGCCAGTGTCACTGTCCATGAGCTTAATGGTGAGTTCTGAAACCCCTCCAGTAACGCTGAACATAAAGCTCTCATTCCATTCAGGTTCAGTTCCTTTCCCTGTAGTTGTTGCATCATGCGATGGTCAGGAACTCAGTAAATGCAACCTTAGCAACCTTTTTTTATGCACTTGTGCTAACTTAGACAGAAATTGAAATATTTGAAAGGTGGAATTTCCTTATTTCCGTCAGCAATAGCACTATGTGACACAGTACAGATGTAAGAAAAAACTGCAAAGGGGTGCTACTGATGTAACGTGACGCCCACCTGAAGCGATGCTGCTCTTTTGCTCCTGCGTGCGGCATATGAGGATCGCGTAGGGGTCCATATTACCTGTCAAATGCGCGGAGTCAAGAAAATTTATAGAACACAAACATCAAATCATCAAGAGCAAGGCATGAAAGCCAAGGGCCGCGTGAAGGCGAAGTCACAAATGCAGCAGTGAGTGGGCGAAGGACAACAATTGCGTAATTGCCTTTCGATCTCGCTCAGGGCCCAGTATTCATAGGTGAATCCTTTCAGATCAGAGGCCATTAAACCCGATCCGATCCCCAGCAGATCGCAAAAGAGGAGGAAGGAACGGAAACAGGACTCACTGGTAGCGGGAACAAGAGTGCGGGAAGAGAGATCGGTGTACTCAGATGAGGATGCACGTAAGGAGATCACGCGAGTAAAAGCGAGGGAGTAAGAGAGCTATGATCGGATCGAAGTTGCAATCATCTCAGACGGGAGGATCTTTATGCGTTTAGAACCTCACTCACATAGGTAATCGGTGTTCTCGAGCCCCTTGGCGCTGACAAGCACCACTTCAAGCGTTCCCGTAGGCATCTCTGTCCGATTGGATTTGTCGCCGGCGGATGGGAGATAACAACGGATTAGCAAAGACGGGTGACGGGGCGAGCAGGAAAGTGCGGGGGTGGTATGAAATGGGCGTCCTCTGCGTGGCCATTAATATAGCGTTAGAGGCCGTGGCACCCCGAATCGTCACATTGCGCGCGTGAAGCACTTCCACTTGCCGTGGCAGGCTGGCAGCACGCTTTGTCGGTCTAATAAGTGCGCCTCCCGTCCCGGTTTTCGGCGAATCCATGCCCCGGAAAATTGGACGGAAAATTGGACGTGCATTGAGGTGTGTGCCCGATGGATAGAATAATATGAATCTTATATGGGCCTTGAAAATAAATTGTACCTGTGTTTGGATCTATTTGATTGGGCTAACAGCCAGAAATTTCAACGCACCATCAGTTTTACATTCGTGATCACAACTTCGTCCGGTTGAAACGGTGTGAAATGCGATCTGGATGTGGAAGCTAATTACATCCCGACTGCAAAACACTACAAACTACATCATAATTGATATCACAGTGAAATTACTTGAAAACTCTCAGAGTTAAAATCGGCGCAATAACTACATCCGCACTGCAAAACACTACAAACTAGATCATAACTCACATCATGGTGAAATTACTTGAAAACTCTTTTGAGTTAAAATCGACGCAATCCATTTTCATTACGTTATTTATCGCTCTCATTCTAAATCCCACTCGACCAGTGTTTTAAGACCTAAAATGAGATTTTCTTGTCGATAGGCTATGGTGTCTATTGTGATATATATTTATCTGTAGTTGTTTTATTCCTTTTTAAATTATTTTATTTAAGTCTTATGTAATGTGGGCTTAAGTATAATAGGCCTATTAGGGTTTGCTATGTGCTTCTTTGTTGTTTCTCCTCCTAGAAGGTTGTACTCTTTGTTAACATAGAAAAGACGGTTGTTTTTTAAAATAGTACCAGAGCAAGTCGGTTAGACGCCGCAAGACCTCTCCTTTCCAAGCCAACATTGTCATCATCTCTTCTTCCATCCCCACGCATCATCTTCTCCCTTCTCCACTAATGTTCATCACACCAAGGGAGATCTAGTTTTTCTTTTTATCTCTATTCTCTTTCCAACAAGAGGATCTAAGAAAATTACCTACTATCTTTCTGCCGGTCTTATGCCCTAAACGTCGGTGTTTAGAAAGTTGTACAATATCTTGTTTGTAGTCATTTATGACCACCTTCTGTAGGGTATTGTTCACATATTATTTGATATGATCGGATCTTTCCAACATATCTCCATTTATCTTGGTGATCCATAAGGTTCATCATATATTTTGGACCTTCTTTTCTGAGCAAGATCTGTTATTTCACTGTTCTACATGTGTGTGTCCTACCTACACGGCGTGTCACCACCTGCTGCTACGGCTAATCTATCGTTGATTGAAACCTGCACAAGATACACGATGTGTCTACTTCTGACACGGCGTGTCTACTTCTAACACGACGTGTCTACCACTGATTGAAACATGCGCAAGCTGCACGACGTGTCTACTTCTGACACGACGTATCAAAGACCTTCTATTCTAGTCTGCTGCAAGTGACACGACGTGTCCTCTTGACACAGCGTGCTAGTAATTGTCTACCCCTATTTCTATTTTTCCTCTGTTGCTCCATTATACCTTGCATTGGTATACTATGGAGTCATCTTCTTCTGTGATTGGGGTGTCCGAAACACACCCCAACTGTGTTACTTCAGTAAAATTTAATGCCACCAACTATGTTCTATGGGCACGCTTGTTTCAGATCGATGCACACTCTTCTGAAAAACTGAAACATCTAACAGATCTACCTCCACCAATGAAGACACGTCTGACAAAAAGAAAACTACTAAGGAATCATCTGAGAAATTGAAGTCATATTTTAAGAGGTGGGATGAACACGGTTCACTAGTTCTCTCCTGGATCTTGAATAGTTGTGAATCACATATCTCCACTAATCTTCTCTTCACCAACACTGCCAAGGAGGCATGGGATCACCTTGTCTAAGTATATTCTAGTAAAGGAAATGCATCCCGAGTATTTGATCTATACAAGTGTTTGCATTCTCTAAAACTTGAAGATAACTCTGGTTTTGCCTCCCGCTTTGATACATTTAAAGGGATTTGGGGTAAACTAAAGCTTCATCACCCCTTATCATTTGACATTGTCAAAATACAAAAGCAACAAGAGGAAATATAATTTTATTAATGTTTGGCATCTCTACCTTCTAGTTATGAAGTTGTTCATCAGCAAATTCTTATTTCTGAACCCTTTCGACATTAGATGGTGTTTATTTGTGATTGTCTCGCTCTGTCTCTTCTACTCCTACTATCAAGGATCCTACATCCGATGTTGTTACCGGACAAGGCAATCCTGGATGTGGCCGAGGGAAAAGTCTCAATAATAGTAGGAGATGATCTTCTTCTTCCTCGTCCCAATCTAGATATTGTAACTTAGCTTCTACAAGCGAACAAATCAGAGTGAAGACAAATGCTGGAAAAAAACATGAGAAATCTGAATGGATAAATAAAGTGTCAACTCCTAATGCTGATGGAGATTCTACCTCTATTCCTCGTGTCACTAGTCCCCAAATGGTGACAGTGAGTTCTTTTGACCTTGATAAATTAATCAAGGACGCTTTTTCTACTACTATTACTCCTCAAGAAAATATTACCCAACACTCAGGTGAGCCTTCGTGTCTTCAGACTTATTCCTCTTCATCAAAAGATGATTGGGTTATTGATTCAGGTGCTACAACTCATATGACTGTTAAAGAAATTATTTACTTATCTGAAGAAATTTACCTACCATCCCCCTGTGCGTCTAGCAGATGGGACCACTTATCCAATTATTGGAAGAGGGAATGTGAACAACCACCTCCTTAAATATGTCTTGTTTGTGTCTAAATTCCCATTAAAATCGATGTATGTTAGTCAAATTATCAAAACTTGAAAGTGTAGTGTAATCTTCTCTCTGTACAAATCTCAAGACGAAGAAGATGATTGGTGGGGGGTATGAAGGTGGAGATGGTTTGTATTAGTTGCAGACCTCATCAAACATGGGTACTACTGCTCTTATGGCCCAGTCTAGTTCTCTTCATCAGTAGCACCTGCAGATCAGTCACCCTTCTTGTAACACCCCAATTTCTAAAACATGCACAACACTAAGCAGAAGCATATATCTTATTGGGATGTCACAAATATGATTATCATTACATAAAAATAAAGTTTAATTAAACCAACACATGATACATAATTTGCAATTATCATGTCTCAAGTCCTCAACATAAACCATACATGAACAAAACTAAACATGTTTACCCTTAACCATTCTACATTTTCTCATAAACTCACGCTAAAACTAAAACACATGATTCATAAACATAAAGGAAATCTAATCTATGGATAGTTGGCACCCCACCAGGTCTGATCTCAGATGTCCTAAAGCTCTTTCTTCAACTAGTCCTCAGCTAGCTTTGACCTTGACATTGCTCCTTTCTTGTGGGCATCACGCCCCCATCCATGCATCAAACAAAATGGTAAGTGGAATTGAACATATTACAATTTAAGAAAGCATGTAAACTTGAAAATAAACTTTAAGCATTAGACATTGAAAAGAAAACACAATTGCTTTTAAATTAAGTCTTTTATCTTGACCTATATAAGAATCCTCAGGTTTTGCACCGAAGTGTCTCTTCTCTTATGCACCAAAGTGTGTCTTGGGTTGCACCGGAGTGCCTCTTCTCTTATGCACCGAAGTGCCTCTTAGTTTTGCTCCAAGGAGCCTCTTGGTGAGGATCTTATATAAGTTATCTTTTAATCATTATCTTTCTCTTAAAACTCTTACTTTTCTCTTAAAACTTAACTTTAAATTTACTCTTAATGTTCATGAAGATGATACAATAATATTGAAATTAAACATGACATCCAGTTTAGTATAAATTCAATGACTTTTAACAATTAAAATAGTAAATAAGACATTCAACATTCATTATGCATACATATATACAATCAATCAAATATTTATGTTCAAAGTGCATGGACCACTTACCTCTCTCTTAGAGAAGACCTAGATGCTCTCCTTAGGTATATGAAACCCTAAACACGTTCTTGGGGTTAAGAAACCCTAATTACCTGTTAAAGCAATTATCATCCATTAATAATTATTATTCAACCTAATTTCTAGGGTTTTGGGGTTCTTGATCAAAACAGGGAAAATCGGCAAAGAATCAGGTTCTGAAAATTAGTCCATTGTCTAGATCTTGAAAAAATGAGAAAAAACCATATATAACTTGACCCCATAGGATGTACCAATAAAAAGATATGAATTTCTATTTATCAGCCAATCAGAACTCGAAAAAAATCCACGTTAGCAATTATCCAAAAGGCATGGCTACTCGGCCTAGCTGGAGCAATCACAGAAGGACACGATGGTCCAAGGAACCTACCCCAGCAAACAACAAAGGTCAACTAAAGAAAAAGGGTCGCATTCCCAAAAAGCCTATGATTGTGTGACATCCATCAAACAGGAGAGAGGGCAAAACTGGAAAATGAAGCCCGTGATTCTTTTCTCCCAAAAATGAAGAACACAGTGAAGGGGGGTTTGGGTTTCATGAATCCTAAAAGACCAAAACATGATATGCTTCTCTACATGGAAAACCAAGGTGTTGGGCACCTTCCCCATCTCCTACCGAACTCGGTAAGCTATGACCCACGGGTCGCGGTGGTCAGATGGAGGAGCATGCTCTTCCGCCATGGCTGACTAAGGAGTCAGGTTGTAGAAGAAAACGAAGCCATCCAGAAAGATGCTAGCGCTTCGAGCGCATCCGGTACATGCCGCCGAAGGCGGAAAGAAAGAAAATGAGGCCAAGCACAAGTCCAGAGAGGCAAAAAGCACAACCAATGGTTCGAAGTAGCAACCAAAGAGGAAAAAGGGAATTCAACAGATACCGCATGTCCGATTCAATTGAGGGCTCGAAACATATCAGAGTAGATTAGGAGGCATACCCAAGTGACTGGGATCGACGGTGGCGTATGAGTTGATGCTGCTGCTTGCCGGAGGGGACAAGTACCAAGTCGAGTAGGCAAAGCAATCGCGGAGGTGCGAGAGAAAAAAAGAGCGGCGGAAACCTATTCCTTGAAGGTTGTAGAATGTTTTCGTGGCTCGATTTATATAGGCGGTGGTATGGGCAAGCTAGAAACCCAATCAGAGTGGGAAATAGGGGAAGAGAGGGGGAGTTCCTATCGAGTGGGAGATCTACTAGATGAAACCCAAACAAAATCGGTATGAGGGAGTCTGGTTCGGTTCGAGGATTGTGAAAAGCCAACTATTTCGTACTGAGGTAGAGCGGCGTGGGAGATCGCGATCACGGAGGAGAGCCGCTACTGAGGAGTCTGCTCTACGTGGGACTCGGGTGGAGGAGACAGTCTCCCCACATGCGGCTGGATCCGTGAGAGTCCGGCCCAACTGGGTCAGCGTGACCCAAAAAAAACGTTGGACCAAAGTCCAGATCAAAATAGATATATTAGGGTTATATATATCAAATTTTGGTTATTTTCTTGTTAAGTTCAATTGGATTAGCTAGGAGGCTCCAAATCTTATAAAACTTTGTGTGTTACTTAATTGGGACATAAGGAACCCAAAAATATAGTTATTTTCCTGATTTGACCATCTTAGCTTATTATATTTCTCTTTTTAGCATAAATGTTTAATTAATCATATGGGATGACTTAAAATGAATTTGAGGATAGAAATTTGGGTAAATCATTAAATTATCAATACCAACTTATGGAAAAATTATTAGGCCAAAAAAAGAACTTTTACTGGGTACATTTCATGTTAAACCCTAAATGTCACTTATTTAATAATTAGGGTTAACTTGATGATATTGATTTTCAATTAAGTTAAAAAATTATCAAATTTGCTTTATGTAACATATTTGGGAACCATCATAACATTATTATATGTTTTGATCATAAATTTCAAAATAAAACAAATTAGGGTTTCAAATTGGGGTCATTTTATAAGGCTTGAAAATTTTAGGATGTTACACTTCTGTTTCCAATTTGAAGTCTTTATTTCCAACTTTGTCTATTGAGAACTTTTCATGTCAGTCTTTTCAACTTGGAAAACATTATCAAACTGTGTTTCCTCATTGTCATAATGATAGAAGTCTAATTTTGTTTTACTTAGTTCATTCTAATAAATGGGGACCATTTCGTATTGCTAATTGTATTGGTGTATGATATTTTGTTACTTTTATTGATGACTGGTCTCGTACCACTTGGATCTATTTGTTAAAAGATCATTCTGAAGTTTTAGATGTTTTCTCAAAATTTCTTAATGAGATAGAAACTCAATTTTCTGCTACTCCCAAATTTATCCGCGTTGAGAATGCTTCTGAATATGTGCAACATGGTTTTCAAAAGATTTGTATTGCCAAAGGAATCATTCACCAAACTTTATGTCCCTATAGTCCACAACAAAATGGAGTTGCAGAAAGGAAGAATAGGCATCTTTTTTATGTAGCTCGCACTCTCCTAATTGAAATGAAAGTACCTAAATATTATTGGGTTGATGAAATTCTTCTAGCTAATTATCTCATCAATCAGATGCCTTCTTCTGCGCTTCAAAATAAGATTCCTTATAATCTTCTTTGTCCCCATGAACCTATCTTTGTTTTACCACCAAAAGTTTTTGGATGCCTATGTTTTGTTCACAATCACCAACCTGGAAATGATAAATTTTACCTCATGCTCTTCTTTGTTGTTTTCTTGGTTACTCTCATACACAAAAAGGATATAAATATTTTGAACATGTTGCACATTGTTTGTATGTCAGTGTGAATGTCACCTTTTTTGAAGATACATCTTTCTATTTTAAACCAAGTAACCATGTGCCTGACACTTTACCTGAAGTATCCCCTATTTTGACATCTTCTGAGACTGATGATCCACCTCAAGATAATGGTAATGTTACTGACTCTATTATAATTTATGATTCTGACATCTCCATTGCATACGAAAAAGGCGACGATCTGGTGCTAGATATTATATTTCTCAAAATGCGTCCACAGATCATTTAAATGCTTCTATAGCTAAATGTACTATTGTTTAATCTGAAATTTCTATTCCTAAGAATGTTCAAGAGGCACTTCTACACTATGGATGGAAACAAGCCATTGATGAGGAGATGGATGCACTTCACTCTCGTGGGACATGGGACCTTGTTGATCTCCATATAGGTAGTAAACTTGTTGGCTGCAGATGGGTTTCTACTGTGAAATATTTACCCAACGGCACAGTTGAACATCTAAAAGTCAGACTTGTTGCTAAGAGATACACACAAGAAGTTGTGATTGATTACTTTGAAACCTTTTCCCCAGTTGTTTGTCTTAATTGTGTCCCCATTCCGATTTCTATTGTTATTAATAAATGTTGGACCTTATATCAAATAGATGTTAAGAACGCCTTTTTATATGATGATTTGTAGGAGACTTTCTATATGCTACAACCTTTAGGTTATGTTGCTAAGGGGGAGCATAGTGGAAAAGTATGCATTCTAAAGAAAGCCATTTATGGCCTCAAACAAAGTCCCCAAACTTGGTTTGACAAGTTATCCCTTTTGTTACACAAATTTGGTTTCATATGGTCTCAATGTGTCCACTCTGTGTTTATCAAAACCACTACTTCTAGCATTATTTCTCTTATTGTTTATGTGGATGGTATCATCCTATTTGACATCGATGTTGTTGAAATTGCTACTACAAAACAATATCTTCTGAAGCATTTTGTTACCAAAGACCTTGGACGTATGTGGTATTTTTTTGGCATTGAGGTAGCACATAACAAGGATGGAGTATCTTTATCAAAGAGAAAATATACTCTGGACTTATTTAGTGAAACTGGAATGCTTGGTTGTAGTCCTACAGTCTCTCCTTTGGATCAGACTCATGATCTATGGGCAGAACCTACTTAGCCTTTAGAAGACAAACTTAGTTATAAATGCTTGGTTGACAAACTTCTATATCTTACTGTTATAAGGCCAGATTTATGCTTTGTTATTAGTTTTCTCAGCCAATTAATGGATTGTACTAGGTAGTGTCACTGGAAAGCTGCATGTCGAGTCTTGAGATATATGAAGAATGTACCTAGATAGGGACTATTTTATAAAAGAAATGGTCATCTAGATGCGACTGAATAGTATGATGTTGATTATGTTGGGTGTAAATCTGATAGGTGATCCACCTCTGGCTACTGTACCTTTTTAGGGGATAACTTGGTTACCTAGAGAAGTAAGAAACAAAATGGCGTCGCCCGATCCAGTACAAAGTAGAGTATCGTGTTATGGCAGATACTACTCGTGAGATGTTATGGGTCAAATCTATTTTGTTTGATTTTGTATTTCACACCACTCATTTTATTCCAATATACTATGATAGTTGTTCTACCACCTTATTTGCTAGTAATCTTGTGTTTCATGAAAGGACCAAACATATCGAAGTGGACTTCCATTTTCTCTATGATGCTCTGCTAACTGAGAAGATTACTACCCCCTTCCTGCCTACACATGATCAAACTGTTGATATTTTTACAAAGCCTCTCTCTGGCAAAAGAGTTGCAGAGCTATGTTACAAGCTGTGCATGATTGATATCTATGCTCCAGCTTGAGGGGGAGTATTGAGATACATATTTATCAGTAGTTGTTTTATTCCCTCTTAATTCTTTTAACTTAAGTCTTATGTAATGTGGGTCTAAGTATAATAGGCCCATTAGGGTTTGATATGTGCTTCCTTGTTTTTCCCCTCCTATTTATAGGAGAGGGCCGTACTCTTTTTGAACATAGAAAAAATGACTATTTTTCAACAGTGTCATGCCGCATCAGTGTGATGAGCTATAAATATGCAAATTGTTGCCTCAACGTATAAGTAACCTAAACTGAGTTCAAGAAGTTTTCTAGATTCAAACTTATTCTAAGGTGAAGTAAACCCACTCATGATCTCATTTAACTTTATACACCACCAGAGATATATGAAAATGAAAGATGATAATTGTAGGGAAATATGAGCACAAAGTAGGCAGCGGAAACAAAAAAATTATGTTCATATTCCCCATAACAAAAAGATCGCATCAACAACTATGTAATGGGAAGGATGGTTTAACGAGGTCATACCTGGTCCTGGAGCAAGTCTAGCAACTATTCCTTGTTTGCAGTTGTGCAGCTATCTTCTAGTTGCATTCAAACGACGTATATTGTAGCTCCTGGTCTTTACCACATACAACAGGTTGATGATGTCCTCCTAGTAGTAGGCAACAGCCTGCACACCTCTAGATAAGTCCACACAGACTGCCTAGAACTGTTGTCATTCTACTAGAACAGACGAGAAGGAGTTGTCCCTCCCATTGGTGTACTAGTCACAAACTTGATCTCCCACAATTGTTCTCCCTTGCTATCCCTCCCTTTATCAGGTAGGACTTGCTCAGGTTCTCTCAGTTTCCATACCCAAAGAAGACAAACAATTGTCAAAGACAATTGAGTTGTGCTTGATAATTCCCCAGTATCCCTCTATTTATAGAAGGGTTAGGGTCAGGGTTCCCAGTCTGAGTGGGAGAGAAAGGGACCAGAATTTCACAAAATTTGCAATATGCGACAGGAGAAACAATCAAGTGGCTAGGAGAACCAATCAGTTGGCATGCGAGCCAATCGGTTCACCCAGTGAACCAGTCATTTTGTCATGTTTCCCAATTGCATGCGAATTGGCAATTTCAATAGAATTATTGCATGACATGACGTCATCACTAATAATTGATTCAATCAAATTGAACCACAAACCGGGCATCTCACTTCGTGGAATGGTCATTTAGCAAACATGAACCAGTCGATTCACTAAGTGAATAAGTCAGTTGGCTCCCTAGATCATACAGAATTCATCTAATGCAATTTCCAATCAACCTGACACTCCAACCAGTCAGTTCAACACTTGAACCGGTCGCTTGGGAGTCTAGTCAGTTGATTTGTTGCTTAAATTGATACATAAACACTTAAGTAATCAATTCAAATATATTCATGATCAAACTCCTATTCTAGGTGTATCATGTGTGTGTGACCCTATAGGTACCATGTTATGTTGGCAGTGAATGTCCACAACTAGTTTATGACATCACAAGCAAAGAGGGGTTCCTAGTCACACATTATTTCTATCCAAGTCAATGGAAAGTTGGAGAACAACTTCAACCTACATTTTGTGTTAGGTGTTATAGTGATTGTCTAATTCATTTGTCTTTGATATTTGGAATGAACTTGAGGCATGGAATTGTCATCCGCTCTATGTTCAATTTATGTTCCTTGAATGTAGAGTGGACTATATGAGATATATGTGACCTCAATATCATATATTGATCCACATGTGCATGCACATGCTTTTCTCAGTCTCTCTTATCAAGTGGCATGGATATCAAACTCCAATAGGAGGGACAAATCTCATCTACATCACTCACAGTCATCTCCATGTTTCATAGTGCACCCAATCATCACCTTTATGGAAATCCTTATT
Source organism: Alisma plantago-aquatica (assembly GCA_963693085.1). Lineage (NCBI taxonomy): Eukaryota > Viridiplantae > Streptophyta > Magnoliopsida > Alismatales > Alismataceae > Alisma > Alisma plantago-aquatica. The sequence goes on from OY856411.1 coordinate 863,045,712, forward strand.
CAAGGTCACAGTGGATGATGTTAAAGCATACCGAATAAAATGTGATGAGTGTAGTGATTTTAGGTCTAAGAACCACAATCACCACCCTCACTATGAGAAATGACTATGACCACCAATTATGGTTTCCATGTGTCACTCTCAAGGTAGGTATGTCTGATACACTATTCCTCAACAAGTATTTGTGTGCTTGGTTTGATATCCCATATCATGACTAATGATATTATGTCATTAACCAACACAGACCCTAGTCTTAAGTGTTACTGCTATCTATTAGCCTTCCATAGTAACATCCAACTAGGGACATAGTAAGAATGTACACACTCTTAGCATATGTATGATCTCATTGTTCAAGTCAAGTACTTGAAGACATATTCCATTGAGTATATCATTATTTAGACATTCATTATGTTTCCTCATTATCTCATAATTGAGTGAAATAGAACAAATCGAAAGCTTTCCTTTATAATTAATAAAATCTTTTATATTACATGCCATGTCAATCATCATATGATTGGCTCTCTGGGCATACATACCAACAGACTCCCACTTGCACTTAGAGCCAATCACCCACAAAACTCATTCGTAGTGATCTTAAACATGTCCATCATGTTTCTATTGCAGCGGGTTAGCAACATTTTGTTTTAGTCGGCATTTTGCATGTTTTACATCTCTTCATTGTACGACATCTCGTATGAGATGGAATCACCATAATATGTTGTCTGATATTCCTTGCCTAACAAGTAGCTCCTGTTGGTATGTATGCCCATAGAACAAGTCATATGATGATTGTAATGGGAATACTTTGTAAATGATTTGAATAATAATAAAGGCAATTTCCAATCTATATGTTTAAATTGTTTCTGAGATGATGGTGTAACATGATAGATGTCTAAAGATTGTTTTACTCAATGACGTATGCTTTTGGGTTGAGGACCTAAACGATGAGATCATACGGATGTTAAGAGTATACATTCTTGTATAGTCCCTAGTAGGTTGTTATTGTGGAAATAACCATAGCCATCAATAACACTAAAGACTAGATTGTGTGTTGGTTGATGACAGAATCTCATTAGTCATGATATGGTGATATCAAACCAAGAACATAGGTACTTGTTAGAGAACAAGGTACCGGACAGACCCACCGTGAGAGTGACACATGGAACCATGACATGGTAGTCACAGTCAGCTCTCACAGTGATGGTGGTGAGTGTGATTCTTAGACCTGAAATCACTACACTCAACACATGTCGTTGGGTACACTTTGACATCATCAAACGCAGTCCTGAAACATGGGTTGTTATAAAGGTGATGATTGGGTGGCTTTGACACGTGGGGCTTTTGAGGGGTGAGTGATAGATATGGGATTTGTCCCTCCTGAGGGAGTTTGATATCCTTGGCCACTTGATGAGTAGGATTGAGAAAGGCATGCGCATGCACGTGTGAATCAATATGTGATATTGATGTCATACACATCTCACTCGGTCTACTCTGAGATCAAGGAAATGAATGAACATTGACAGGATGACTGTTCCATGCCTCGAGTTCATTCTGGATATCAGTGACAAAGGAATTATACATTCACTGTAACACCATTCACGGATTGTAGGATGAAAGTTGTTCTCCAACTTTCTACTTTCACTTGGGTAGCAATGATGTGTGACTAGGCACCGCTCTTTGCATGTGAAGTCATAAGTGTTATGGACTTTCACTGCCAACGTGAAATGGACCTGCAGGGTCACACACATAGGATTTAACCTGGAAGAGGAGTTTTGTCCACAAGCAATGTTTAGATTGATTACTAAAGGAGTTTAGTAGTTCAATTAAACAATCAATCAGTTGATGGCTCAATATCGTATGGTTCAAGGTGTTGGACGCATTGATTGGAGTATCGGATTGATTGAAATCACAATTGACTGATTTTGCCCAACCTGTGCTCCCAACCGATCGGTTCATGTGATGAACCGGTCGGCTGAGGTTGCTGAACCGGTCGGCTGGAGTGTCCAGGCCGATCGGCTCATGCCCAGGTTGAAACGACCGGTTCAAAGGTTGAACCGATCGGCTCAATTGGTGCAACTGACCAGTTGGGAAAAGTCATGTCGGCAAGAATTTTCCTTTGGTTTCAAATTGCCCAATTCGATTGGGAATAACATTGGTATTCGATACTAATTGGGAACGAAACAAGGAAAGTCTTTTTGAGCCGGATTAGGACTATGAACCGATCGGTTCAGGGCACCAACCGATCGGTTGGAGTGCCCCCAAACGATCGGCTCAAGTCCAACCGATCGGCTCAATGGCCGATCCGATCGGTTCAGTTGTGAACCGATCATTTCAGGTTGCGAGATGGTTGCTTTTTGTGGAAAATCCCGAACCCTTCTACTCCTGCTTTAGTCCCGCATTGCCGGGCACAGAGAACCCTGTCCCATGACCCGCCTATATATATAGGGGTATTGGGGGCTTCTCAAAGTACAACTCAGTGCAAGTTGATTGCTCTGCAAAGTTGTCGTTCTCTCTGGTTTTGGTAACCGAGAGAGAGCCCGAGCAAGTGCTTCCCGCAAAGGGAGGTGCAGCAAGGGAAGGACAAATGCAGTTGCAATTGATAGCAGGAGAGTGTGTTGGCGACTAGTACGTCAACATGAGGGTGCGACTCTTTCCACTTCCTTGTGGGACAAGGAGAGTGGAGTTCCGGGTGGTCCGTGTGGACTACTTCAGAGGCGGGAGGTCACTGCCGCTCAGGAGGACAACTGTCATCTGACAGTCCGGTAGGAGGAGGAGTCTTTAGTCCCGGTGCGACCAGGAGCTGCACAGACACCGTCCAAGACCGGAGGTGAAGACCGCGCAAGGCGCGTGGTATTGTCGCCGAGCAAGCCTTGGGACAAGGTATGATTCATAAACCATCTTTCCTATTATATAGATTTTGATGCGATTCCTTTTGTTCCGGGTTTGGGGAGAAAATTTTTTTTGTTTCCGCTGCTTCTCTGCCTCCTCCAAAACCCAACAGTGGTATCAGAGCCACGTCAACCGCTCTATATTTTAGGATTATCGATATGATCGATTTTTAGTTTGTCGCCTTTATTTATTGCATGCGATGCGAATAATATCGGCTTTATACATGTCCAATCCACAAATCCCTAATATACATATACGATATGTAATATTAATGCACTCGATACGCGTCACCCTTAAACGAGTTTTGTGGTGGATGTGTAGCATGATTATGGCCTATAAACCCCTATATCTGTGCATGGTTGTTTGTGTGGTTGCTTGCATCTCGGTCTGCGCACCGATTCCCTTTCTCATAATCCTGATGTAACTCGAAATAATTCAAGAATTCTTTTCCTACCTCTGCTCCCCCCCGAATGTAACTCGGGGTTTCACAATTCAATTGTAAAATAGGATAGATTTTATTTCCTGTTATGTCAAAGAACGGCGGAAAACCTGAAGACGATCGGTTCAAGGAGTGAACCGATCGGTTGGTGATCCAGACGGCCGGTTCGAGGAACGAGATGAGCGGGTGGCGACATGAGGAGATGCACGATGACCGGTGAACCGATCGGCTGGAGGCGCCAGTCGATCGGCTGGTGGCACCCGGACAACCTACCTAATGGCGAGCCGATCAGTCATGGAGATGAGATGATCAAACCCAGAAAGGCAGGCACATATTTCATCTTGTACAGGTTGCATGTGATGTAGACCTAGATGACTGTGATTCCTCTTGGCTCGAGGAATCACAAATAGGATGGCCATAATCATTGCTTTTTATCGTTTATGCATGTTTTCTGTGGGATATAGCATGTATATGATACATACTATATATTGTGGTGATTGGATATGTATATGTATATATAAAACCAAATCCCTCATTAAAATATTAAGTCTTATACGCCTTCCATTAGCGACACACATGGCAAACTTGATCGACCAAGCGTAGGTTACGCCAAAGCGTGGTGCGCCGTCTATCTTGTGGAAGTGTGAAGGGTCGACATGTAGGTTCTGCCAAAGCAGGGTGCATGTTTACCGTGTCGGCTTTTGGGTTAGACTTAACTGGTGATTCTTAGAGCGTCTAAGCCCAGAGGCACGGAATTGTGTTGCGCATGTTCATTCATCAAGAGTTGCATATGATGCAATTGGCAAGAGTTGCCTACCCGGAAGATCTGAGTTGTGGGTGACAGCCAAAGCTGGTCAATGGCTTAGAGGATTCTAGGATCTTGACCCACTACAAGATTGTACGCTGCAATCTTCCGAATTTATGGTGAGGGCTATCAATTTGAGTCAAAATAGTGGGAGCGGTAATTAATTAAAGGCCTAATTAACTATCGTCAAATTTTATTCAAATCAAATCAAAAGGGTTTTGACAAATGCAAATTTTCTCTTGTAGAATGGCAAAAGAATCATCTTTTAAAATGGGAAAATTAATTGAGAATAAATTCCATAACTGGTTGAGGACTGTGAGAAGTGTTTTGCATAATCCAGATATACCAGGAGCCTTAGAATCCACTCTATGTACGCTTAATGCGTTGGTGAAGGAGAAAGTAGGTAAGGGAGAGAAGTGTTATCTCGCCAAACCAATTTCTTCTACATGGAGAGGATGGAAGGAATAATGGAAGAAGAAGTCGGAGATAGAGATCTCTACTTCTGGTGTATACGTGATAGAGATTAACTTTACTACTTCTTCGTCATGGGTACTTGATACCGGATGCGGATCTCACATTTGTTCAAATGTGAAGGATCTTAAGAGAAGTAGGCCTTTAGGGAAAGGTGAGGTTGAACTACGTGTTGCTAATGGGGCAAGAGTTGCCGCCAGTGCCGTAGGAACCTATGAGTTAACTCTACCAAGTGGGCTAATAATAGAGTTGAAGAACTGCTATTATGTACCTGCCATAAATAGGAATATCATTTCCGTTTCTTGTTTGGACAAAGATGGATTTGAATTTCTTATTAAGAATGGAAAGTGTTCCATTTCTAAAGATGGGATCTTTTATGGCAGTGCCCCTATGTCTTATGGTCTATACTTGATAGACTTGGAGACAAGTGTATACAACGTAAACACCAAAAAGCAAAAACTCAATGACTCAAACAAAACATATCTCTGGCATTGTCGTCTAGGGCACATAAATGAGAAGTGCATTTCTAGACTCCATAAAGATGGTTATCTAGACTCTTTTGAATATGAATCAATAGAGACATGTGAATCTTGTTTGTTGGGCAAGATGACCAAGACTCCCTTTTCAGGTAAAGGTGAGAGAGCTAGTGATCTATTAGGACTCATACATACTGATGTATGTGGGCCTTTTAGAACTAATGCCAGAGGAGGGTATCAGTACTTCATTACCTTTAATGATGACTTCAGTAGGTATGGCTATGTGTACCTGATAAAACATAAGTCAGAAACCCTTGAAAGGTTCAAGGATTTCATGAATGAAGTACAGAACCAGCTTGGTAAAAGTATTAAGGCACTTCGTTCCGATCGAGGTGGAGAATACTTGAGCCATGAGTTTGAGGACCTTCTACGAGCCTGTGGTATTGTATCACAATGGACTCCGCCTGGAACACCACAGCATAATGGTGTGTCTGAAAGAAGGAATCGTACATTGTTAGATATGGTGCGATCTATGATGAGTTTTGCTAATCTTCCAATTTCTTTCTGGGGTTATGCTCTTGAAACCGCCGCGTTTACACTTAACCGTGTACCATCTAAATCGGTTCAAAAGACACCATATGAGATATGGACTGGGAAGCGTCCCAATTTGTCTTTTATGAAGATTTGGGGTTGTGGGGCTTACGTCAAGAAAATGTTTCCTGATAAGCTTGGACCCAAATCTGATAAATGTTACTTTGTTGGATATCCCAAGGAAACCAAGGGATACTATCTATACCACCCTACTGACAACAAAGTGTTTGTTTCCAGGGATGCTGTGTTCCTAGAGAAGGAATTTATTTCCAAAGGAAACAGTGGGAGGAATATAGAGCTTGAAGAGGTTCAAGCCCAACAAGAGAACATTGAACCGGTAAATGTACCAGAGGAAAATGTAGATTCACAAGGTATTGTGGAATCTCAGTCTCCTCAGGTAACACAAGGACCTCATAGATCTAGTAGGACTCGCCTTGAACCTGAGAGGTTTGGATACCTTGTAACTCAGGAAGGTGGAGAGTTGATCATAGATGATGATCCAACTACCTACGTAGAGGCTATGGAGGGACCAGATTCTGAGAAATGGCTTGAAGCCATGAGATCCGAGATGGAATCCATGTACTCCAACAAAGTATGGACTTTGGTGGAACCACCCGAAGGGGTAAAACCCATAGGGTGCAAATGGGTCTTTAAGAAAAAGACCGACATGGATGGCAATGTGCAAACTTATAAAGGTAGATTAGCTGCAAAGGGTTTTCGACAAATTCAAGGTGTTGACTATGACGAAACCTTTTCTCCAGTTGCCATGATTAAGTCCATCAGGATCATGCTTGCTATTGCAGCTTATTATGACTATGAGATTTGGCAGATGGATGTTAAAACCGCATTCCTTAATGGGAATATTCATGAGGATGTGTACATGACACAGCCTGAAGGTTTTGTAGATCCAAAGAATGCCAATAAAGTCTGTAAACTGCAAAGGTCAATCTATGGATTGAAGCAAGCATCTCGGAGTTGGAATCTTTGATTTGATGAAGAAGTCAAAGTGTTTGGATTTATTCAAAATGAAGATGAACCTTGTGTGTACAAGAAGGTTAGTGGGAGCTCGACCACATTTCTCATATTGTATGTGGATGACATACTTTTGATGGGGAATGATGTCTTAGCCTTAGAGAAGGTAAAGACTTGGCTTGGGAAAACTTTCTCAATGAAGGACTTAGGAGAAGCATCCTACATTCTAGGAATTAAGATCTATAGAGATAGATCTAGAAGGCTTCTCGGACTAAGTCAGAGCACGTACATTGATAAGGTGCTGAAGCGGTTCAGCATGGAGAACTCAAAGAGAGGCAACGTCCCTATGCTACATGGAGTTACCGTCTCTAGAGCTCAATGTCCCCAATCTTGTGAAGAGAGGGAGCGTATGAATGGGATCCCATATGCATCAGCCATTGGATCCATCATGTATGCTATGTTGTGCACACGCCCAGATGTCTCGTATGCTCTAAGCATGACGAGCAGGTACCAGTCAGATCCCGGGGATGCTCACTGGACAGCCGTGAAGAACATCCTCAAGTACTTGCGAAGGACTAAGGATCAGTTTCTTGTGTACGGCGGCGAGGAAGAGCTGGTTGTAAAGGGTTACACCGATGCAAGCTTCCAAACCGATAAAGATGATTACATATCGCAGTCAGGATTTGTGTTTTGCCTTAATAATGGAGCTGTGAGATGGAAGAGTTCCAAGCAAGAAATAGTTGCCGATTCTACTACAGAGGCCGAGTATATTGCTGCTTCGCATGCAGCAAAGGAGGCTGTGTGGATCAGGAAGTTCATTTCTGAACTTGGTGTAGTTCCCAGTAGCTGTGATGCAATTGAGCTTTATTGTGACAATAATGGAGCTATTGCACAAGATAAGGAGCCCAGATCACATCAGCGGTCCAAGCACATACTGCAGTGCTTCCATCTCATACGAGAGATCGTACAACGAGGAGATGTGAAGATTTCCAAAGTACCAACTGAAGACAACATAGCTGATCCACTGACTAAGGCCCTTTCTCAGTAGAAGCATGATGGTCATGCTAGGTCACAAGGACTGCGTTTCCTTGGTGACTGGCTCTAAGTGCAAGTGGGAGTCTGTTGGTATGTATGCCCATAGAGCAAGTCATATGATGATTGTAATGGGAATACTTTGTAAATGATTTGAATAATAATAAAGGCAATTTCCAATCTATATGTTTAAACTGTTTCTGAGATGATGGTGTAACATGATAGATGTCTAAAGATTGTTTTACTCAATGACGTATGCTTTTGGGTTGAGGACCTAAACGATGAGATCATACGGATGTTAAGAGTATACATTCTTGTATAGTCCCTATTCGGTTGTTATTGTGGAAATAACCATAGACATCAATAACACTAAAGACTAGATTGTGTGTTGGTTGATGACAGAATCTCATTAGTCATGATATGGTGATATCAAACCAAGCACATAGGTACTTGTTAGAGAACAAGGTACCGGACAGACCCACTGTGAGAGTGACACATGGAACCATGACATGGTAGTCACAGTCAGCTCTCACAGTGATGGTGGTGAGTGTGATTCTTAGACCTGAAATCACTGCACTCAACACATGTCGTTGGGTACACTTTGACATCATCAAACGCAATCCTGAAACATGGGTTGTTATAAAGGTGATGATTGGGTGGCTTTGACACATGGGGCTTTTGAGGGGTGAGTGATAGATATGGGATTTGTCCCTCCTGAGGGAGTTTGATATCCTTGGCCACTTGATGAGTAGGATTGAGAAAGGCATGCGCATGCACGTGTGAATCAATATGTGATATTGATGTCATACACATCTCACTCGGTCTACTCTGAGATCAAGGAAATGAATGAACATTGACAGGATGACTGTTCCATGCCTCGAGTTCATTCTGGATATCAGTGACAAAGGAATTATACATTCACTGTAACACCATTCACGGATTGTAGGATGAAAGTTGTTCTCCAACTTTCTACTTTCACTTGGGTAGCAATGATGTGTGACTAGGCACCGCTCTTTGCATGTGAAGTCATAAGTGTTATGGACTTTCACTGCCAACGTGAAATGGACCTGCAGGGTCACACACATAGGATTTAACCTGGAAGAGGAGTTTTGTCCACAAGCAATGTTTAGATTGATTACTAAAGGAGTTTAGTAGTTCAATTAAACAATCAATCAGTTGATGGCTCTATATCGTATGGTTCAAGGTGTTGGACGCATTGATTGGAGTATCGGATTGATTGAAATCACAATTGACTGATTTTGCCCAACCTGTGCTCCCAACCGATCGGTTCATGTGATGAACCGGTCGGCTGAGGTTGCTGAACCGGTCGGCTGGAGTGTCCAGGCCGATCGGCTCATGCCCAGGTTGAAACGACCGGTTCAAGGGTTGAACCGATCGGCTCAACTGGTGCAACCGACCAGTTGGGAAAAGTCATATCGGCAAGAATTTTCCTTTGGTTTCAAATTGCCCAATTCGATTGGGAATAACATTGGTATTCGATACCAATTGGGAACGAAACAAGGAAAGTCTTTTTGAGCCGGATTAGGACTATGAACCGATCGGTTCAGGGCACCAACCGATCGGTTGGAGTGCCCCCAAACGATCGGCTCAGGTCCAACCGATCGGCTCAATGGCCGAACCGATCGGTTCAGTTGTGAACCGATCATTTCAGGTTGCGAGATGGTTGCTTTTTGTGGAAAATCCCGAACCCTTCTACTCCTGCTTTAGTCCCATATTTCCGGGCACAGAGAACCCTGTCCCATGACCCGCCTATATATATAGGGGTATTGGGGGCTTCTCAAAGTACAACTCAGTGCAAGTTGATTGCTCTGCAAAGTTGTCGTTCTCTCTGGTTTTGGTAACCGAGAGAGAGCCCGAGCAAGTGCTTCCCGCAAAGGGAGGTGCAGCAAGGGAAGGACAACTGCAGTTGCAATTGACAGCAGGAGAGTGTGTTGGCGACTAGTACGTCAATAGGAGGGTGCGACTCTGTACACTTCCTTGTGGGACAAGGAGAGTGGAGTTCCGGGTGGTCCGTGTGGACTACTTCAGAGGTGGGAGGTCACTGCCGCTCAAGAGGACAACTGTCATCCGACAGTCCGGTAGGAGGAGGAGTCTTCAGTCCCGGTGCGACCAGGAGCTGCACAGACACCGTCCAAGACCGGAGGTGAAGACCACGCAAGGTGTGTGGTATTGTAGCCGAGCAAGCCTCAGGACAAGGTATGATTCATAAACCATCTTTCCTATTATATAGATGTTGACGCGATTCCTTTTGTTCCGGGTTTGGGGAGAATTTTTTTTTTGTTTCCGCTGTTTCTCTGCCTCCTCCAAAACCCAACAGCTCCATTGTTGTCATAGTATTTCTACCGTGTCATAAATGGTTGGAACATCTTTAAGTTCATCCATATGAACTTCTAGATCCATATACTACCCTCTCATGTGTTCATAACACTAGGATACTCGACTTCTTTTATAGAATTGAATTAATGGTTTGTAGTTCAGAACCCTTCCAACTCACAACTCTTTTCTTAAAATTAAGCACATTTTATATTGCGATCACAATTTGTCATTTTGGAAGCTTGCATCGGTGTAACCCTTACACCCAAATCTTACTTAGTGCTTCTCAAGCACTAATCGATGCTATTTAATTACATTCCAATGACTTTCATTGGAAACTAACTAATATCATCTTTTCATGTCCAATACATACAAGACAATGGGATGAGTACATTATATAGCATACGTGATAGATCGAACTGTCAGTGCATATGGCATCTTCTATTTTTCCATTCTTCTCAAGAAATAGAATATATGGTTCTTGAAAGACTATCCTCATGCATCATGCAAAGATTTCTCTTATTGAATTGTCCATGTTGAACCCTGTAGCACCATGCTTATATATATGCTCATTTCAGGTCATGAAACTTTCAAGAACTATCTCTATAGATCTCAATCCATGTCTTATAGGATGTTTCACCTAATCCTTTGTTGCTGAAGGTGTTTTCCAAGACATATTTGAATACTCATACTATTGAAATGTTATTCCCATCAATATGTAGAATATTCATATATGCTCCCATGAAATCTTTATAATCACAGATTCCATCTTTTATCTTGATTCAAGTCAAACTCTTTGACTATCTTGTCAAAACAAAGATTTTAGCTCTGAGATGCTTGTTTTAATATCTAGATTGAACTTTGTAGTTTATAAACTTTATTTGCATTAATGAAGTTATAATACCTTTAGGTTGTGTCACATACACATCCTTTCAAATATTCCTATTAAGGAATCCAATTTTATTCTTCATATACCAAATCTCATAGTCTATGCAAACTGTAATAACAAGCATGACAATTGGAAATGGGATTTCATTATATTCAACACTTTGAACTTATTTGAAAACCTTTGTAACCAATATGTCATTTTAGGTTATCCATGTTGGTCTTCATCTTGAAAACCCAAATTCACCCTATGGGTTTTACCCCTTTAGGTGGTACTAGTAAAGTCATACCTTGTTAGTGTACATAGATTCCATAATGGCCTTCAAGACATTTCTCAAATTCTAGTTCTCAATGCCTTCTAGTTGATTTGTTGGCTCATCATCTTATGACCAACCTATCAGGGTTGTTGGATTCATAATCTTTAAATCTCAATTTTTTTCTACTAGAACTATGAGGTTATGTGTTACATATGAAACTTGAGATTACACAATAATTTGTGATTCCTACTTGTTCTCATTGTACCTCCTTGTCAACCTAGAACCTTTCTAGTTAATTTGACTCCCAATGATTCTTTTGGAACTCAGTTATCCTAGCAACAAACATTTTGTTGTGGGATTAGGATTAAAGCTAGCATTCAACAATTATGATTTGTGGATAAACTTGTCAAGAAACTGCTTCCTTTATAAAAGTTTCAATCCTTAAGACTTATCAAGACATTACCATATCATATCTTATATAATGTCTTTTAAACCAGTTTAGATGGTACATTGTTTGAGTGTAAAGCATGTATCTATGAGGAGATTAGAAGATTAGATTAAATGATAATTGCATCATAATGTAATTCCTTCTTTCTAATACATCATCATGTTTCAGGTGGAATTGACTTGTGATACACTATCACGGTCCTTCCATAAGGTCCTCAAACTATTGATGTAAAGTATTTCAACATTTGATCATATCAAAGTTTCTTAATACTTTTATCAAAGCTATACTTCATTTATAATCTCCTTGAACACTTCAAGAGGTTCATGTTTGTATTTCACCAAATACAAACCATATATCAACTGAGATCATCAGTAAATATAATGAAGTATAAATAATTATCGTTAGCATTTATTTTGAAGGTCTTTAAAATTCAACATGTATAATGCCTAATAGAATGCTTGCTCTGCCACTACACCTAGTGAGAGGTGGTTTGTCATGTTGCTCATAAATAAGACTTGCATGTCTCTTATTGGTTCAATAACCAAAAGAGTCTCGATAAACATCAATATGGATTCTAGTAATGCATTTCTTACATATGTGCTCTTGATAACAATGTTACATATATTGATTGGTTGAGTTATCAATTATAATCTTTTGGTATGTACGTCATAGACATTCATCTTTAGATCCATTCACATAAAGTTCATAAGATATTTGGGGAATTTCCATACAAGATCACATCTTTGATATAGAAACATTAACAACTCTTTATTTATAGTCATCCTTGTCCATACAAGGTGCATAAATTAAAATATTTCTATTATTGGCATAATGAAATAGAAGTTCAACTAACTCTATTACATGTCCAATCAACTAAGATAAAGTCTAAATGTAGATTGAAGTTGCAACAATTCTTGCTTCATCACAATCTATCCTTGTCCTTTCATAAAGGATTTACTTCTTATCAGATCTTGTACATCAATGTATGTCAGATCTACATCCAGTATCACATACCAAGATGAAGAAGTAATCAAATTTATCTTACAATGTACATAGATTCCATAATGGCCTTCAAGACATTTCTCAAATTCTAGTTCTCAATGCCTTCTAGTTGATTTGTTGGCTCATCATCTTATGACCAACCTATCTGGGTTGTTGGATTCATAATCTTTAAATCTCAAATTTTTTCTACTAGAACTATGAGGTTCTGTGTTACATATAAAACTTGAGATTACACAATAATTTGTGATTCCTACTTGTTCTCATTGTACCTCCTTGTCAACCTTGAACCTTTCTAGTTAATTTGACTCCCAATGATTCTTTTGGAACTCAGTTATCCTAGCAACAAACATTTTGTTGTGGGATTAGGATTAAAGCTAGCATTCAACAATTATGATTTGTGGATAAACTTTTCAAGAAACTGCTTCCTTTATAAAAGTTTCAATCCTTAAGACTTATCAAGACATTACCGTATCATATCTTATATAATGTCTTTTAAACCAGTTTAGATGGTACATTGTTTGAGTGTAAAGCATGTATCTATGAGGAGATTAGAAGATTAGATTAAATGATAATTTCATCATGATGTAATTCCTTCTTTCTAATACATCATCATGTTTCAGGTGGAGTTGACTTGTGATACACTATCACGGTCCTTCCATAAGGTCCTCAAACTATTGATGTAAAGTATTTAAACATTTGATCATATCAAAGTTTCTTAATACTTTTATCAAAGCTATACTTCATTTATAATCTCCTTGAACACTTCAAGAGGTTCATGTTTGTATTTCACCAAATACAAACCATATATCAACTGAGATCATCAGTAAATATAATGAAGTATAAATAATTATCGTTAGCATTTATTTTGAAGGTCTTTAAAATTCAACATGTATAATGCCTAATAGAATGCTTGCTCTGCCACTACACCTAGTGAGAGGTGGTTTGTCATGTTGCTCATAAATAAGACTTGCATGTCTCTTATTGGTTCAATAACCAAAAGAGTCTAGATAAACATCAATATGGATTCTAGTAATGCATTTCTTACATATGTGCTCTTGATAACAATGTTACATATATTGATTGGTTGAGTTATCAATTATAATCTTTTGGTATGTACGTCATAGACATTCATCTTTAGATCCATTCACATAAAGTTCATAAGATATTTGGGGAATTTCCATACAAGATCACATCTTTGATATAGAAACATTAACAACTCTTTATTTATAGTCATCCTTGTCCATACAAGGTGCATAAATTAAAATATTTCTATTATTGGCATAATGAAATAGAAGTTCAACTAACTCTATTACATGTCCAATCAACTAAGATAAATTCTAAATGTAGATTGAAGTTGCAGCAATTCTTGCTTCATCACAATCTATCCTTGTCCTTTCATAAAGGATTTACTTCTTATCAGATCTTGTACATCAATGTATGTCAGATCTACATCCAGTATCACATACCAAGATGAAGAAGTAATCAAATTTATCTTAAAATGTACATAGATTCCATAATGGCCTTCAAGACATTTCTCAAATTCTAGTTCTCAATGCCTTCTAGTTGATTTGTTGGCTCATCATCTTATGACCAACCTATCTGGGTTGTTGGATTCATAATCTTTAAATCTCAAATTTTTTCTACTAGAACTATGAGGTTCTGTGTTACATATAAAACTTGAGATTACACAATAGATTGTGATTCCTACTTGTTCTCATTGTACCTCCTTGTCAACCTCGAACCTTTCTAGTTAATTTGACTCCCAATGATTCTTTTGGAACTCAGTTATCCTAGCAACAAACATTTTGTTGTGGGATTAGGATTAAAGCTAGCATTCAACAATTATGATTTGTGGATAAACTTTTCAAGAAAGTGCTTCCTTTATAAAAGTTTCAATCCTTAAGACTTATCAAGACATTACCATATCATATCTTATATTTTAAACTAGTTTAGATGGTACATTGTTTGAGTGTAAAGCATGTATCTATGAGGAGATTAGAAGATTAGATTAAATGATAATTGCATCAGGATGTAATTCCTTCTTTCTAATACATCATCATGTTTCAGGTGGAGTTGACTTGTGATACACTATCACGGTCCTTCCATAAGGTCCTCAAACTATTGATGTAAAGTATTTCAACATTTGATCATATCAAAGTTTCTTAATACTTTTATCAAAGTTATACTTCATTTATAATCTCCTTGAACACTTCAAGAGGTTCATGTTTGTATTTCACCAAATACAAACCATATATCAACTGAGATCATCAGTAAATATAATGAAGTTTAAATAATTATCATTAGCATTTATTTTGAAGGTCTTTAAAAGTCAACATGTACAATGCCTAATAGAATGCTTGCTCTGCCACTACACCTAGTGAGAGGTGGTTTGTCATGTTGCTCATAAATAAGACTTGCATGTCTCTTATTGGTTCAATAACCAAAAGAGTCTAGATAAACATCAATATGGATTCTAGTAATGCATTTCTTACATATGTGCTCTTGATAAAAATGTTACATATATTGATTGGTTGAGTTATCAATTATAATCTTTTGGTATGTACATCATAGACATTCATCTTTAGATCCATTCACATAAAGTTCATAAGATATTTGGGGAATTGCCATACAAGATCACATCTTTGATATAGAAAAATTAACAACTCTTTATTTATAGTCATCCTTGTCCATACAAGGTGCATAAATTAAAATATTTCTATTATTGGCATAATGAAATAGAAGTTCAACTAACTCTATTACATGTCCAATCAACTAAGATAAATTCTAAATGTAGATTGAAGTTGCAGCAATTCTTGCTTCATCACAATCTATCCTTGTCCTTTCATAAAGGATTTACTTCTTATCAGATCTTGTACATCAATGTATGTCAGATCTACATCCAGTATTACATACCAAGATGAAGAAGTAATCAAATTTATCTTACAATGTTTATACCTAAAGTAGAGGTCTCTACCCCTTCCTTCTTCCTCTTTAATTCCTCCATGAAGAGAGGGCAATTCCTTTTCCAGTGTCTAGGTTGGTGACATTGGTGACAATTTTCTCCCTTCTTTACTCCTCCCTTTTCCTTAAGTGCTGAAGAATTGGGCTTTTGGCCAGCTTTAGAACTCTTATTAGCTTTACCTTTACCTTTAGACCTTCCCTTTGTCTTGCTAATCATCATAATAGACTTAGGCTTGTCTTTCTTCATTTGTGCCTAGTTGTTCTCAACATGCCAAGTAACTCTGCTAACATCTTGTCAAAGCCATTCATGTTGTAGTTCATGACAAACTGATTGTATGACTCTGGAAGGGACTGTAGAATCACATCATTGGCCAACTCTTAACCCAAGGGGAATCCCAATCTAGATAGGTTCTCCACATACCCAATAAGCTTGAGCACATGAAGACCTATTGGATCTCCTTCTGCCATGTTATATTTGAACAATGCCTTGGAGACATCATATCTCTGATGTCTTACCTAATCTTGGAACATGTTCTTTAGATGTGTGACCATCTTAATAACATCCATGTTATCGTGTTGTCTTTGCAACTCATAGTTCATGGAGCACAACATCATACACTTGACACCAACAACATCTTTAGTATGGTTCTTGTAAGAATCCCTGTCAACCTTTGGTGCATTGGGAAGAGGTTCATCTAGCTCTGGTGTCTCTAGGACATAGAGCTTACGCTCCTATGTGAGAACAACTCCCAATGCCCTGAACCAGTCATGGAAATTATTCCCATTTAACTTGTCCTTCTCAAGAACTAGTCGCAAAGAAAAGTTGTTGTTGTGTGTTTCCATTTGATTCTATAAAAGGAATTTGCAATTTTGTGAAAAACTTATTTTGATTTGATTTGATTTGTGTAAAACTTAAATATGTTACTTAGGTCTTTAATTAACTATCGCTCTCATTATTTTGAACAAATTGACAGCCCTCAATTATCAATTTGTAAGATTGCAACACACAATCTTCTAATGAACCAAGATTCAAAATAATTCAATTATTACCCAGCTAACGCCAGCATCCACAATCAATCATAAGGTAGGCAACATTTTCCAATTGCATCTTATGAAATTCTTGGATAGATGTTATGCACAACTCCTTGCCATAATCATATGCATGCTTCTAGGTGCATAATCCTATTATGGTCACCCAGTTAAGCCTGACCCAAAAGCTAACACTATAATAACGCACCCTGCTTGAGCGAATTTGGATTACTACCATCACACTTCCACGACACATACATTGAACCATGCTAGGGCATAACCTATGCTTAGTCGATCAAACTTTTCATGTGTGTTGTTAGTGCAAAGCATTTTAGAGTTAATATGTTTGACTGGGGGATTATATATATATATATATATATGTGTGTGTGTGTGTGTGTGTGTGTGTGTGTGTGAGTGTGTGTGTGTGTGTGTTTGTGTGTGTGTGTGTGTACATATACATATCCAATCACCACATACTAGTATGTATCATATACATGCTATATCCCACAAATGCAAACATGCAATATAAAACATTAGCGATGGTTATGGCCATATCTATTGTAATTCCTTGGAGCTACAAGGAATTACTACCACTTAGGTCTACGTCACATGCATGAACCTATTGTTGGTGTAGATCTTTGCCTGCCAATCCGGGTTGATCGATTCAACCCTTGAACCAGAAGGCTCACCTCTTGGTTGGTCTGTTGGTCTTCAAAAACAATCATCTGGCATCATGCCCAACTGATGTTTGGACACCTCCAAATGATTAATTGGGTCCAATAGTTGGTCGATTTGCTCCTCCTATGGTCTGTCTTCTTCGGTCCTCCAACCAGTCGACTCATCACGTGAAACGTTCAGCTCACCTAATGCCGATCATCATCTTCGTCATTGCAAGAAAAGAAACTATCTTATTGATATTAAACTTACTACATCGTAAAGAGAGACCTTGAGTTACATTTGAGGGGAGCAAAGGTAGAAAATAATAATACTTTTACATTGGGAAGAAAGAAGGTAGAGTCTCAGTGTGCAAGCTGAGATGTAACAAGAATAAAATAAACCATCCAACCACACACAAATATTTGGGTTATTGGCCGTAACCATGCTACACATCCACCATCAAAATCTATTTTAGGGTGACATGGATAAATTGCACACACACACACACACACACACACACACACATATATATATATATATATATATATATATAAATTTGAGATTGTATGTGGTTTTTGATCGGATATGCATGTTAATAATTTTAAATATTCAAAAAGTATGCAATAATTAAAAGTGATAAACCAAAATCCGATCTCATCGATTAAATCTCAAAACACAATGAATTGACATGGCTCTGATACCACGTAGGGAAATATGGGCACACAGTTGGTAATGAAAACAAAAAAATTCTATCCATATTCCCCATAAAAACAAGATCACATCAACAACTATGTAATGGGAAGGATGGTTTAACGAGTTCATATCTGGTCTTGAAGTAATTCCAATGACTATTCCTTGTTTGCAATTGTGCACCTATCTTCTAGTTGCACTTGGATGGCGTCTACTGCAGTTCTTGGTCTTCACCATGAACAACAGGCTAACATTGTCCTCTTAGCAGTAGGCAACAACCTCCATACCTCTAGAGAAGTTTACATGGACTGCCTAGAACTCTTGTCATTCGACTAGAACAGACATAAAGGAATTGTCCCTCCTGTTGGTGTACTAGTCACCAACTTGCTCTTTCCTAATTTTTCTCCCTTTCTATCCCTCCCTTTATCAGATAGGACTTACTTGGGTTCTCTCACTTACCACAACTAGAGAAGACAAATAATTTTCAGAGGCAATTCAGTTGTATTTGAGAATCCCTAGTACTCCTCCATTTATAGAAGGGTTAGGGTCAGGGTTGCCAGTCTGAGTGGGTGTAGAAGGGATCAGAATTTTACAAAATTTGCAATCTGCAATGGGTGAAATGGTCAGTTCTCTAGGAAAACCAATAGGTTGACATGCAAGCTGGTCTGTTCACCCAATGAGTCGGTCGTTTTGTCATGTTTCCCAATCGCATATGAATTGAAAATTCTAATCCAATCAATGCACGACATGATGTTAGCACTAATCCTTGATTCAACCAAATTGAACCATGAACTGGGAGTCTCGATTCAAACAATAGTCATTTTGCAAATATGAATCGATCGGTTCACTAAGTGAACCAGTCATTTGGCTCCCCAGCTCATCCAGAATTCAGCCAATGTAATTTCCAATAAACATGGCACTCCAACTGGTCAGTTCAACACTTGAACTGGTCGGTTGGGAGTCTAGTCAGTTTATTTGTTGCTTAAATTGAATACCTAAACACTTTAGTAATCAATTCAATTATCATTTATGATTAAAATCCTCTTCCAGGTGTATCCTATGTGTGTCACCCTATAGGTCCCATGTTACATTGGTAGTGAATGTCCATAACTAGTTTATGACATCACGAGCAAAGAGTGTTGCCTAGTCACACAACATTTCTACCCAAGTAAATGGAAAGTTGGAGAACAACTTTAACCTACAATCTATGTTAGGCGTTATAGTTATTGTGTAATTCCTTTATCTCAGATACATGGAATGGACTCGAGGCATGGAATCATCATCCTCTCTATGTTCAATCCATGTTCCTTGAATCTAGAGTAGACTGTATGAGATATATGTGACCTCAATATCATATATTAATCCACATGTGCATGCACATGCTTTTCTCAGTCTCGCTTATTAAGTGTCATAGATATCAAACTCCATTAGGAGGGACAAATCCCATCTACATCACTCATAGTCATCCCCATGTGTCACAATGCACCTAATCATCACCTTTATGGCAATCCTTATTCAGAGTCACGGTGGATGATGTCAAAACATACCAAATGACATGTGATGAGTGTAGTGATTTCAGGTCTAAGAACCACAATCACCACCTTCACTGTGAGAGATGACTATGACCACCAATTATGGTTGTGTCACTCTCAAGGTGGGTATGTTCGATACACTGTTCCCCAACAAGTATTTGTGTGCTTGGTTTGATATCACATATCATGAACTGATGAGATTCTGTCATCAACCAACACACACTCTAGTCTTAAGTGTTACTGATGTCTATCAGCCTTCCATAGTAACATCTGACTAGGGACATATTAAGAATGTACATGCTGCTAACATTTGTATAATCTCATTGTTTAAGTCACGTACTTGAAGACATATGTCATTGAGTAATATCATTCTTTATAGATACATTATGCTTCCTCATTATCTCATAACTAAGTGAAAAAGAACAAATTAGAAGCTTGTCTTTATAATTAATCAAATCCTTTATATTAGATGCCATGTCAATCATCATATGATTGTCTCTTTAGGCATACATACCAACAATAACCCATGCAATTTTTGTGACAAACCAAGTCCTTAGTGTATACTACAACCCATCCGATGTTATTATTACATTAGTATGAGAGCATGAAGGTCATTACACACACAATGTTTAAAATCATACATTAAATGATCTAGCATGACATTTATATATCTCTCTCGCACAACCACCATTCTCTAAACATAAAGAAGCTAATGTAAAAGAATATGACTACAGAACATGAAAGAGAAGAAGGTACATGGCTAGATACATCGTGATGAAGAACCTAATACAATATGCCAGGAAAGGAAACAATGTCAATATAAGATCTTATGATAGAACTCCAAGAGTGCTCTTTGTGATGAGGGTCTGCATATGTTTAGATCACAACTTCTAGAAAGAAAAATCAATGTAATAAAGGTTAGACTGAATATGTCTGTGTGTAGGATACATAATCTAGTATTAACATGTATTATATATTAACACTATATGGATATAACAAATCAAATCCCAAGAAACATGATCAATAAATTTACCTATATTGTAACATGTTTAAACTTCTAGATCTAGGGGTTGGTAACAAAGGATCACACAACACAACATCAACCAAGACTTCCTTCTATACTAGACATGGGGATTGTCCCTCCAATGGGTTCCACTAACTAAATATGCCCTCATCTTTATGCGTGAGTTTACTAGTTTATGTTTCCCATTCCATCAACTATATATCCAATTGTAACTGGAACATGCAATTCAAAACCATATGTGAACATTATCATCTAAATATTCTTAAAAAGCATACTGATGCCTTTGTAAATTCAAGCATTTTCATAGGCCGTCATCCGGAGCTCATCTAACTCTTGCATTTGCATAAAGTGGTTTTCAGCTACAACAAATAAGTCAAATTAAGAGTTTTGATGGCCCAATTGGCCTTATGTTTTAATTCTATGGGCAGATGACACACTTTTTCATAAGCCAATTTGAAAGTAGTGGTGCCTGTGGGGCTTTATAGACAGTTCTATATGCTCACAAGGCATCAATGAGTTTCAAAGCCCAATCAGACCTAGTGTGATTGACCGCTTTCTATAGGATGGACTTGATTTCCCTATTTGATACCTCAAGTCGAACACTAGTCTGAGGGAGGTAACAGGTGGCAACTTTGTGATGGACTCCATAACATTTTAAGAACATTCCAGAAGATACTAACAAATCTCAATTCATGTTAAAGAGATGTTAACGCACACACTTATCCCAAATGAGAATTTAGCACATACCAAAATGAGACAACTCATACAACCAATCTAACCAATAAGTTGGTTGTTCAAAGGCTCATAAGAATCTCTCAATCTTATCACTAGAAGAATCCATCCCCTAATTATGGGATTGGGATGACCCTACAAAACATGTTGACAAATCCAAATCACTTTTAAGTAGAGGAAACATCATATAATTTTATCTTTTATTATTTCACTAAAAAAATAAATAAATATTAAAAAATTATGACAACACCTAATAATATAGTAAATACATACAATGTACAATCTCAAAATATAATCAATTATTATACTATTAAATTGTTAATAAAATAAAAAGAGTAAAATATAAAATGAAAAATTTAGGTCACACACTCATTTCCAATAGCCAAGTGAGGTAGATGCATTTACTACTACAATTTTGATAATCTAAGAGGACAATTACATACTTCCCTAAATTGGTGAGGCTCTTTTAGCTGTTTTACTAAAACAAGGGGAAAATAAAAAATATTTTACAATAGAATATGAGTTATTGGTTCATTGAGTGAAATGTCACTTGAAACTATTGTTAAGAAGATAAGTTCGTCAGCAGAGATGTTCCAATAGGTGATTTTAAAAATGATAAGGCCATTGTATAGGAAGTTCATGATAATGACATGAGAAAGAAATAAGTGATTTTGTTTTCTTGTAGACGGGGGTGGAGTTTTAGTATGAAAGGTATATGATTTTAAGTGAAAAAGTAAACATATGAATATTGGCATATGCATACCCATTAACTTTCTAGAATGAATAATAGTAAACCAAAAAATATTCAAACCTTCTAATTGTTCTACTTTGTTACTTTTCCTAACCTCTTACAAGGTGTACCTATAACGACCCTTAACTCTAAGCATTCCCAATTAAGAGAGACCTGGAATATAGGGATCAATACCTAAATTCTCTAGGATTCAGATTTAGAAAAATAATAAATAACAATCAATAATTTCCATTTATTCCACAAATATTGTTTACAAGATGAATAATGATGCTCCTATAAGGAGCTACATGGATTCAACATGTGAATTTATACATATAAGAAGAAGTATATAATTAATCCTCCTTCAAACTTCAATGTATTCAATTAATTTCATCTGCTTCACCATGTCTTGATATCTTCATATATGGTAGTTACCTAAAATGATGACAATCAGATACGTAGATCAATATATTGCTAATTGTGTGCGTTGGGTGCATACAAAAGTGCGCAAGTAAAAACAACATATAATCAATAAATTACTTGCAAATAAGAACTAGAATTCTCATTACATATTCTAACCCATGCTTGGTTTACCATCTCGAGTGTAATCACTATCCATCATTGGACTTACATGCATTATCCTTGGATTGGTGTAACACAAGGTTTTGAATATCTAGTTCATTATGCGATAGTCACAATGGCATTATAGTTGAACATGAAGTAATTAAACATCCAATAGTTTATTTCATCAAAGTTTGAGAAATAATTAGCAAACATCATCAATTGATAATGCGAGTATCCATAAGTTAACCATGTACCTCATTTCCATGAAGAAACCATGCAGTCATACTTTAAACACTTTATGCAATCCAATCATCAAATCTCATCTGAGCAATGAACTTGATTTGAAAGTATGTACAACCCTAAAGTGTCACCATTATATTCATATCATTCTAATTTAACATATGTCCTAAACTAGGTTTTAGGGTTGTCTCAGGTTTAGATAAGGAATATGGGCACATGATTCATTAGGATTATAGACCCTACTTAGACATTAGGCGAATCCCTTAAATATTCAACTCAAGATCATAATGACAAAGTAGATTAGGTTCTACATCTAATTATCATGTATATGACTCAGAACCTTAATTATGATCATTATTATCCAAATTATATCAAGGACTTGGAATCTCATCAAATTGAACATATTAGCTTTCATGAACACCTAGGTCATATATTTGCATTAAGATCATCATAAGTTATAGCATTGGTTTCATAACCCTAGTTACACATGTTGATGATAATTCAATTTAGAAACCATATTTATGCATCATCATCATCATCTTGGGTTCTCATTATATTCATCAATATAATTTTATAACACAAAATAAACTACTTAATGTATTCAACACATTAATAATCAAGTATAGGGATTGCATGTATAAACCACTTATAATCGTGTATCCACAATACTTTTTGAACATGAAGTATAGTTAGCCTCTGGAATCATTTTATTCATACCTACTCATTTTATTGATCAAATTCATATATAGTTTCACTACTATAGGAACTACCAATTAATTACCAAAACATTTGCAAGATAAATGTATGTGGACCAATAACAACATGACATGTCAGTACTTAACATATTATTCTCACTAACCATGGGACCAGGCTCTGATCACTAAAGAAATGGCATGTCAGGTGAGCACCTTCAACACAAATAATCTTAGGATGTGAGGAAAAACTCATTAATACCCTTATGGTATGAATCATGTAATCATGCTCCAATGGGCCAAGGGGTAAAACTATTGAGAGATTGTCTTCCCCATGTCTTACGTATGCAACAACATACCAGTGAGCCAACCCCATTATTGACCCCAAGATTCTTGCTTTGATAGGTGAGGCCAAAGGCCAGGTTGACTCTATAGTGACTCCCCGATGCCAACAAGCCTTTTGTTTCATGGTTGGATAGTCAGTACTGCATGAGTCAAGGTCAGGTTCTATGTTGTTACGATTAAAGTGGGAGGAGAGGATTATACCTTGAAGCCCGACAAGTTTGACGGTGGTCGAAGGTCATTGGGACATCCAGGAACCTTTTATGCCACTCACAAGGTATCACAATATTCTAGGGCATGACCTCTGATGAGCAATCTAAGGAAGGACAACCAACTCACGAGGGAAACCAAATTGAACTTCTTCCCCTTGTGGTATCCTGATGATGCTTCAGAGCCAATGAATTGGTCGGAGATGTTACAAGTCTACGAAGTGATGGAGAAGGACATTAGAATCCATGGAGGAAAGTGGAGGGTATAATACATGGTTTTGGGTGCCATTGGAAGTGGAGGTTGTTGGATCAATGGACTCTAGAAGGGAGGTTGAATAGATCTTAAACACTTATACAAGATTTCTTATACCTTCAAATTACCTCAAGGGATATGATTGCAAATATGGAATTTAATGTGCAACTAAAGATACATAGTAAGGATGAGAGAGATTGAATGAGATCTAAAACAAGCTATGTGTAAGGAATGGGACTGGTAAGGGATCCACTCTTCAGTGAATTGAATAATAAGTCCATCCAATTCCAGATAAGAAGGAAATGATAAATTTCATTCATTTCTCAAAAGGTATACATATCAGAGCATGACGTTTATAAGCAGCCGAAACAAAACTATATCAAAGTTGCAACGTGTATCATTATACAATTGTTCTTCACCATAAAAAGGTGGTATAGAAAGTAAAAAGTTCCACATCTAGTAAATATAATAACATGCTTGACTTGTTACATAGGGCAACCTGGCCATTCCAAGCTACCCTTAGATCCAATATAATGTATATAATCTTTGTGCATCCTTGTCTTCTAATGAACCTACACCTAGGTGGAAGGAAACATCACCCTGAACATTGGAAATAAGGTATGGATCAACAAAAGCTCAGTATGTACATATAATAAAAAATTTGGGCATTATATTGGGTTATAGGAGCAAAAAGAGATGTTCCCACAAGAAGGGGTCTATTTACAATTAGGTAAGTTCAAAAGAATAATAACAAGAGAAATGAAGCATATTAGAATTCATATTACCAAAATGAGAGTAAAAGTGTCTTTCTATAATAGTTATCAACAATCTTAATATAAAATAATAAATTTTTGCATATAGACTAAATATACCTAAAATAGGGCCATAAAACCATAAGATCATGGCCTAAAAGAAATAAGGGTGGAAACACACACCTCGGGTAGAATACACACACCCTATATAAATGTATGGTTGTACATAAGTACCGTTATTCTAGATATTTTAGTCAAACATGTAGCATGCATAAAATAGAGTGGAAAGACTAACATTTTAGTCAATTTTCTCATCAAATAAAGGAAAAAAGCAAGAGGGATCCAAGAACCCATATAATCATGATGGTTTAATAATCACAGGAATATTACCAATTCAGACCAGGAATTACAAACATCCAAAGATTTTAGATTTCTAAAAGAACTAACAATTCAAGAGACGCCTCATTAAAATGAATGTAGATTTCAGTCAAATAATACCTAAAATAAAATAGAGGATGTACATACCTTATGATCATACCTATGTATTTAGTGACACTACCTAGGCTTGGGTTCAGGGTTGTCACAACCTAATCACAATATTTATTAATTGAATTAATATGGATTCCATGAAATTTGTCATATAGAAAATGGCCCTACCGTAAGATGGAAATTTGGTCTCAAAACCTATCCCATTAAACTGGTCATATTTTCTTGATTCCAAAAATGTATTTATATGTATTATTTGGACAAGGGAATAATTACTTATGAATTTTACAAGTTTAAGCAATTTCTGACTAAATACGAAAATGAATTGTCCAATGACAGTTTTTCCCTTGAATGGAAATGTGAATCAAATACTGGACGTCACATGAACTATAGATATACCACTAGGAAATTTCTACAGTCAAATAAGGTCAACATTGATAAAAAATACTCTTAATACCCTCGCAGGTGTGACATATATGTCATAGGCTTCATGGGCAATATCATGCTTTTGCCCAAGGGATTGATCTCCTTTCTCCTATGCCATGGGTGAGGTTTAAGAGCTTGACCCCATGACTCGGTTATGAGGGAACTGCATTAGACATCTACCCCTGTGAGCAGATGGCTTCCTTGCCCTCGACTTAAGGTCCTCGATGCAAGACCTGAGCTCGCCGAAGACATTGGTCCCAAAGAAGAAGCACTTTTAGGGGAGGAATGTGTCCGACATTACTGAACAACAACGATGCACGAGAGGCAAAACTAGATAAATACCATCGATAATAACATCTGGGAATCAAATAAGGTTTCACATGGTTCTTAGCACCTTTAAACGTAGGTTTCACAGTCTAGAGACCTCTGAAGCCCATTGTCGGTTTTAGATACATGTATAGATGAAGTGGATTGTGGAGAAGAAATCTGATGAAAGGAACGGAGGTTCGACTGTATAGAAAGAAGGATCAGGTTGTACATGTGCTTACTATGCAACCAATTACGTCAAAGTGCCTCCTATGAGTGTCGCAAATACTAAGTGGTCAAATAAGCAACTTGTCTTCGTCAGATGGAAACTAGGGCTCTTGTGAGAAATTGAAGGATCTAGGTTACACAAGGGGATCCGATCTTCATTTATGGGTGGTTGAAGTGTAGCAGGATGTAGTGTGTAAAGGGTTCGTGCTCTCTGCGTGTGGTAGTCATTGAGGAGAAAGAAATGTGATTTATGCATTTTCATGCTTGGGTGACATTCAACATGAGAAATATCTCAAAAGAAACGACAGTCAAATAGGATTCAGTTGGTCAAAAAATCACGATAAACCAGTGAGTGTAGCATGAGGAAGGACCGGTAGAATCCATCGTGTTGAACCCGTCTCACGGTCGTGGGGATTCTGTAGGTAGGGGATGACTCAGTCCCACTACCCAACAACTCGGATACCCAGCCCATTCCCATTCCACGTGAAAGTCATAAAGGTTGGGACTTTGATCACAAAAGATGTTCAATTATTAAAAATGATATATCTTTGTTGTAAGTATTCTAGTTGACATTAGTGGCATATTTTATCTCTGATTAAGCCCAAATTTAATGGGATGTGTAATTAGAGTATGTCGATTATGAATTTGAACTTAGATTTGAGGTTTGAGATGCTTTGTGCTGCTATATTTCTATTATGCAATAATCACCTGATTAGGGTAATGTGTTTAACCTAATGGTTATAATGGGTAAAAAAATTGATGTATCACCAATTCTCTCACCCTAAGATCCTGGGATTATACTAGGGGATTTAGTTATGATCAATATTATAGTTTAGTATTATCATACACCACTTTCCCATGATTCCCTAATTAGGGTTAGTAGATCCTAAGGTTTCATGTCAATGGGATACCAATAAGTCAATTAGGGTTAAAAGATCACAAAAAGGTCTAATCTACCATGAAGTAGAGAGTTATGTCTACTAAAAAGCATTTATATTGGGAAGGGTAAAAAAGAGAGAAAGAAGGTGATTGGATAATAACATAATCAAGTAGGGGTCTAGAAGAATAGAGGGTCAACCTACATGCCTAGGATTGAGTATGTTACAACACTCCACCCCTTAAAGAGGATTTTGTCCCCAAAATCCATAAATTTCTAGTCATAAGTACTAAGATATACTTATAACCCAATCTGGGATTTCTAATATACTCAAAGTAGTTCACCATTATGCATCACTTTATATATACTTATACCCAAAACCACCATGGTGGACCTATATTATTTCATGCATCGAGTCCTATGGTTTTCTCATATTCCAAGTTGATCTGGGAAAATTTCTACACCAAGACAAAGATTGTCTTAGCAGTGCTACATTCATTAAGGTTACGTATATTGTTATGGCACTTTTATTATCCTCTTACATGCCCTACATCACTACACACATGAGGCCACTAGGTTGTCCTATAGTTTCTCTTATTCCATCACCTAAGTATGATTGACCAATCACCATACATGGATCTCCCAACATAATCATTCAAACTACATACACTAAGTTGATGGACTAAACTTGTTTAGAAACATTAATCCTAAAACACTATCACCATGATTCCTTTTATTATTACTATTAATTTAAAATTTTCAATTTTTATTATATAAAGTAGGATATAACATTTGTACAATTCTTCTTTTCTTTTAATATTAGGGTCATCTCTTAAGGCGGATATATTTATATATTTTAGCAAGGACTATTATTTAGTTTGTGACTGACTACCAAGACATTATCTACAAACTATTAGTCATACTAGGGTTAAGGCGTAATATTATAATTTTGTTCACAACCATGCTTTACAATATATAGTTATGTAGTTTAGTGCATTGCATGCTAGTTATGAACTAACCATCCATATTTTATGGAATATAATGAGTTGGATATGTTATGATTAAGGTATACTTACTTGATTTTTGTTTTAATTTGTTGTCATCATATGGTTAGATGTACGTTTGTTAATGTTTCCATCCTTAGTGTGTTCAACCTATTTCCTAGAGTAGTGTCACCCATACCATTCATTTTATGCAATATGAAGTGTGTGGGTAGTAATCCCAAAATTTTATAGATCAATCATTTTTTTACCTAACTTAGTACTTTACCAGACTTAAGTTCATATTTTGAAGATAAGTGGAAGATACACTTTGAAATTTATCTTAATTATCAACATAACATTTATGGTGGTATAATTAGCAAGTCTCACTCACTAATCCTAGTTAGGGGTTAGATACATAAATTTGAGTTTATTATTAGAAGTAATCAAGTATGACTTATTGCAACCATTACTACTACTATTTATTCCTAAGTTGTACTACACTCCTTAGTGTATAAGACTCTAGCCCTTAAGAGGGTTAATCTATAACTCATATAATCACCTAGAGGACAATAAGAGCGAGTCTAGGTCTTACATATCCAAGACTTCTTCGTACTCCCTACACCACACTTAGGCATATGTCTCAGTCGATCATGCTAGTCAAGTGATCCTTCATTGAAGGGTTTCTCTGCCATTATGATCTTTTTATGGTGGTGACTTGGTTCCGAAAATTAATAAAAACTAAAACCTTTTCTTTTTGTATATATGATTTAATAGGGAAAATAAGTCTGACAATGAAAACTTTGTGATGAAAAATCTAAAATTGTCACCAAAAATCGATCCAAGAACCAAGTCAAACCACCTTCAATAACACAGTACATATATTATTGTTATGTCATCACTTCATTCCACAAAAGGGGTCTAATTCTTCTAACACCTACACAGTCATATGACTGCATCTCTAATATGTCATCATAAAAGGGAGAAGGGTCTCTTATTACACAATATCAACTTCCAATTAAACCTTAATAAGGCACAACATCTACCATCCCCAAGTCTTTATCTATTCATAATTTACATGTATCATCTTAGGACATTAGGAAGTCACATAATCATCTAACCATTATGAAAAGAAATTTGGGTTTCCCCATCATCATGGTTTACAACCATTATCAGACATGAATATCTATATGATCAAACCACACTTTTTCACCATCATTAGGTAATGTAAGCAAACTGTAGAGACAAGAGAGATGAATCTTAAGGATAGGTACTAAAACATATAACTCTCTTCATCTAACACTCATATAGGAGACATCTCTAGCTTAGTTAGAATATCATTCAAAACTTATATGCTGAGTTCGGGGCAGGGCTAAGTCGAATCCAAATCAACCCTATCATAATGGGAAAGTTCATATTATCACTTAGGATCAAGGAAAACCAATCAAATCTAGAACTTACATTAGGGTTTATGTGTTTGTCATCCATGCATGCTTAGTAACGCAAGGCGTATGCAAGACATACTACATAACCCACAAGCAAAGGGGTCTAAGGTGTGATCTAGGGTTAATCCCAGCTAACTCACACTTCATAGTGCTCCATCCAACTACCTAGAAA
This sequence comes from Alisma plantago-aquatica, assembly GCA_963693085.1. Classification (NCBI taxonomy): domain Eukaryota; kingdom Viridiplantae; phylum Streptophyta; class Magnoliopsida; order Alismatales; family Alismataceae; genus Alisma; species Alisma plantago-aquatica. The sequence goes on from OY856411.1 coordinate 863,075,637, forward strand.
ACTTTAGGTACTATTATAACTCTATAAGAGTCAACTCCTATGAGGTGATGCTTCCACCTTCATAAAGAAGGAAGATGTGACTATGGTTACTCAAGATTGAATATCTAACACATAGTTAGTTTGGGGAGTGGAAGTGACCAATTTAGTTAGGGATTGAAAACCCTAATTAGTGTTCCACTACTAAGAAATAGGTATATCAACTACCTCTAAGGGCCACATACCTAATTAAGGGTCAAACTAGGGTAACTTGAAACAGTCAAGCTACTGACTACTTTTGGCTCTGATACTATTTTGTAAAGAGTGGGACCCAATAAGGGATCCACTCTTCAGTAAATTGAAGAACAAGTCCATCTAAATACAAATAAGAAGGAAAGGATGATTTTCATTCATTTATCAAATGTATACATATCAGAGCATGAAGTTTATAAGCATCGAAAACAAAAATATATTAAAGTTACAAGGTGTATAATTATACAATTGTTCCTCACCATAAAAAGGTGGTATAGAAAGTAAAAAGGTACACATCTAGTAAATCTAATAACATGCGTGATGACCTAGCCATTTCAAGATATCCTTAGATCTAATACATTGTTTATAATATTTGTGCATCCTTGTCTTCTAATGAACCTACACCTGGGTGGAAGGGAACATCACCCAAACATTAGAAATAAGGTATGGGTCAGAAAAATCTGAGTATGTACATATAATAAACACTTTGGGCATTATATTGGTTATAGGAACAAAAAGAGATGTTCCCACAAGATGGGGGATGTTTACCATTAGGTAAGTTCAAAAGAATAATAACAAGAGAAATGAGGCATCTTAGTATTTAGATTACCAATATGAGAGTAAAAGTGTCTTGCCATAACAATTATCAACAATCTCAACATAAAATAATAATTTTTTTGTATGCATAAAAATGTATACTAAATATACCTAAAATAGGGCCATAACACCATAGAATCATGGCCTAAAAGAAATAAGGGTGGAAACTCACACCCCAGGCGATATACACACAACCTATATAAATGTATGGTTGTACATAAGTACCACTATTCTAGATATTCTAGTCAAATATGTAGCACGCATAAAATTGAGTGTCAAGAGTAGAATTTTAGCCAATGTTCTCATCAAATAAAGGAAACAATAAGCAGGGGTCCAAGAACCCATATAATCATGATAGTTTAATAATCACAAGAATATAATCAATTCAGACCGGGAACTATAAATGTCCAAAGATCTAGATTTCTAAAAGAATTAACAATTTAAGAGATGCCTCACTAAATGAATGTGGATTTTAGTCAAATAATGCCCAAAATAAAATAGAGGATGTAAATACTTTATGATCAGACTTATGTATTATGTAACACTTCCTAGACTGAAGTTCAGGGTTGTCACAACCTAATCACAACGTTTATTCATTGAATTAATGTGGATTCCATTGAATTCGTCATATAGAAAATCACCCTATTGTAAGATGGACATTTGGTCTCAAAAACTATCCCATTAAATCGATTATATTTTCCTAATTCCAAAACTGTATTTATTTGTATTATTTGGATAAAGGAATAATTACTTATGAATTTTACAAATTTAAGCGATTTTGACTAAATACGAAATGAATTTTCCAATGACAGTTTTGCCACTGAATGGAAATGTGAATCAAAGGCTCGATGTCAGGCGAACTATAGATATACCATTAGGTGATATCTGGGGTCAAACAAGGTCAAAGTTAATCAAAATACCCTTAATACCCTCGTAGATGTGACATATATGTCACATGCTTCATGGGTAATATCGAGCTTTTGCCCCAAGGATTGATCTACCTTCTCTCGTGTCATGGGTGAGGTTCATGAGCTTGACTCCAAGAATCAGTCCTGAGGGAATTGCATCAGACATCTACCCCTGTGAGTGCATGGGTTCCTTGCCCTCAGTTCAAGGTCCTCGATGCAAGACCTAAGCTCGCCGAAGACATTGGTCTTAGAGAAGAAGCACTGTCAGGGGGAGGAATGTGTCCAATATGACTGAACAACAATGGCGCACGAGAGGCAAAACCACAGAAATTCCATCATTAATAAAATTTGAGAATCAAAGAAGGTTTCACATGGTTCTCAACACCTTTAAATGTTGGTTTCACAATCGGTAGAACTCTGAATCCCATCACCAGGTTCCGTACAGGTGACACATGAAGTGGATTGCTGGGAAGAAATCCAATGAAAGGCACATAGATTTGATTGTATAGAAAGAATGATCGGGTTGTACATGTGCTTATTTTGCAACCAATTGCATCAAAGTGCCTCTTGTGAGCGCCACTCAGTGGTCAGAGAAGCAACTTGTCTTCATCAGATGAAAACTAGGGCTCTTGGGAGAAATCAAAGGATCTAGGTGACACAAGGGGTCCAAGATTCATTTCTGGGTGGTTGAAGTGTAGTGATATGTAGTGTGTATAGGGTCTGTGTTCTCTGCTTGTGGCAATCATTGAGGAGAAAGAAATATGATTTTGGAGTTTTCATGTTTGGGTGTTGTTCAATGTGAGTAATATCTCAGAAGAAATGGCAGTCAAATAGGATCCACTTGGAGGAAAAATCACGATAAACTAGTAAGTGTAGTGTGAGGAAGGACCAGTAGAATCCACTGCATTGAACCTATCTCGTAGACGTAGGGATGCCGAAGGTAGGGGATGACTCAATCCCACTACCTGACTACCCAGATACCTGTCCCATTCCCAATTTGCATGACAGTCATAAAGGTTGGAACTTTGATCCCAAAAGATGTTCTATTATTAATAACGATATAACTTAGTTGTAAGTCTTATGATTGACATTAATGGCATATTTGATATGCGATTAAGCCCAAATTTGATGGGTTGCAAAATATGAACTTATATTTGAGGTTTGAAATGATTTGTGCTACTATATTGTTATATTGCATCAATCATCTAATTAGGGTAATGGGTTTAACCTAATGGTTATAATGGGTAAAACCTTTTGAGGTATCACCAATTCTCTCACTCTATGATCCTAGGGTTGTACCATGGTATTTAGTTATGATCGATACTATGGTTTAATATTATCATACACCACTTTCCATCATTCCCTAATTAGGATTAGTATATCCTAAGGTTTCATGTCCATGGGATACCAATAAGTCAATTAGGGCTAAAAGATCACAAAAAGTTCTAATCTACCACGTAGTAGAGAACTATGTGTACTAAAAGGCATTTACATGAAGAAGGGTCAACAAGAGAGAAAGAAGGTGATTGGATAACAACATAATCGAGTAGGGTTCTAGAAGAATAGAGGGTCAACCTACGTGCCTAGGATTGAGTATGTTACACTATGTATAGTGGTTCCAAACTCCAAATTAGGAGAGTGTACATCCACTACCTAGAGAGGTCAACCTCTAGGATTTTGCAATCATTGCATACTTATATTCCATTATAAGACATACAATAAGACCTTACTTTTGCAGGGCAAGGATACCTAGACTTCCTTTTTAAGGATCAAAATGAGCCAATAAACCTTACAAGGTCTTACCTATCCTTTGAGCAAGAGTCTTAAACCTCTACAAGGGCATATCCACTTTTGCAATGAGATGGACACCTTTACCAAGGAGCTTCCCTCTTGCAACAAGTCTTCTACCTTGAAGGAATTGCCCTCTCTTCTCAAGGATCTTCAACCTTCCTTATCCTTCACCAAGGAGATGCTTTCACTAATTTTGCTTGAAGAAAGGGATTGGGAAAGTGAAGATTTGAGAAATTCACAATGATTACAAGGAAATAGCTCTCCCACAAATAACCCATCTCACTCAGATTGACATTTTGATTAGTAAGCAAGAGAGATAAAGGGGTCTTAGTAGACAAATCCACTCAACTATAGCTAGAAGTATAAGAAGCAAACTTTGGGTGACTCCCAAGGGTCTCTATTTATAGTTGGGGGTGTCTAATAGCCACTAGAAGCACTTGAGAATGAATTTTAGTCATTTGGGGTGTTGCAACAAATCTATATTTGATGTTTGCAACACTGTAACGGCTAGAAACACTTTTTCTGCACATTCTGAATAGTTCAGTCAGTCGAGTTTCAATAAAGAAAATTCGACCAATAGCAATGTGACAGAGCAAATTTGAAGTGTCAGTCAATTTTATCCTAGATGAAACTCGGATGACATCTTATATTCGATTTGATCAGTTCAAGTTTGTCCTGAGGAAACTCGGCTGATCCTGGCTGTTCCCAAAATCTATCAAGGGTTTCGGTCGAGTTTATCAAGGATGAAACTCAGCCGAAAAAACTCCCTATAATGAAATTTGGAAATTTCCATTTGAGTTCTGAAGGTTGAGTTTATCAAGGATGAAACTCAGCCAACAAAACTCCCTATAATGAATTTTGGAAATGGTCATTTGAGTTTTGAAACATTTGTTTTAAGTTCTCCTGATTTTTCTCATCTTAATTACAAGTCATAGCATCAATACAAATGATTACAAAAAATTTCCTAAGGCTTTTAGGGCATTTTCCACAAAAGTCCAATTGCAATGACTTTATCTTGTATTGGGTCAAGGTAGGGTTTCAATGAATTGATCCTTTTCATGTACCTAATAACTAAAATCAATCTCAAATAGACATATTAGATACATATGAATGGAATGGTTAAGTCATCATCAAAATATAGACAATGTATAACTATTAGGTCAACATTCTCCCCCTTTTGAAGATGACAAACCATTCCTCAACATATTGAAAAGGACTTGTACGTAATTTAAACTTTACCTTGTGAACTATATAGGGATACATGAATGAACAATAACAGTCACTCCCCCTTGATTCATGCTTACCTTTGTCTGTAGGGTTAGTTTCTCCAAAAAGCATAACCATAGCACATATATACTATTGAATCCTCTTACATAGTCACATGATATTTTAGATAATTAACTAGAAAAGAATCACAATTGAATATGTACTAAGCTTATTTCTCCCCCTTTTTCATATAAAAAGGCCGGGGGTAGATGAGCTAAAACACATGTCTTATCCATAGGCACAAACAATACAAGCAACAACCATATGTAAGCACCAACCAATAAATCAAAGAGAACAAACATACTAGAGTTATAATCAAAATATGGAAGCACAAACCCAGAACTCATGACATATAACTGAAGTGGATTATTATCACACTAGAAATTCACTGGGGATGAAATTCACAAAGTTTACCTAAACAAAGTGCAATAACATCACCCGTAAGTAGATGGATCTTATCACAATATAGTTAAGGATCGAATCCGAAGGGATAACTTTTTAAAAAACTATCTAATCAAAGTAACTTATCTAGAACTAGTATTTATCAAAAAACTTGAGATTGGTTTGTATAACTAAAATTGTAAGAATAAAAAAAGCTAGATTAAGGTTCTAGTTTTCAATGGATGGAAACACTAGGGTGGAACTGAGTTTCACTACCACCACTCAAATCTGCACAATCATTCAAATACAAATATGTATGAAGATATAATTGGAGTTATGCAAGTTTCCCCTTTCGGTGTCAGAAAGTTGCATGAGTAGATATCCCTGTAAGCTCGACGTCTCATTACTTACAAACCCTTTATCCACTACTCCGGAGATTTTCTGCCGAAAGTTCTCGTCAGGGTGTCAACCAAAGCTAATCAGTATTCAAACATTAAATTTGAAGTTCTCACAGAAAAAGATTATAATAAATCATGTAAAGTGGGTGATCAATACCCAAGACATGAAATAAATGATTAGCTATGAATTATATGAGTTCATACAAGAATTGGAACATGAATGAAATTGCAAGAAACAGATAGTGAGGCTAGTCCCCACATCCAAGTGAAAAGACTACTCCCTCAAAATGGTGAGATTAATATCTCTAGAAGAGGAGGACACCATCATAGTCATGATATCGACAAAAGTGGCTTGGCCTGGGGCACAAAAATTGACTATCTTCCTTATTTATCATCCATGAACTAACCCTGTCTTGTAGTAGAAGTAGGTGAAGGATTAATAGCTTGAGGAAGAGATCGATCCCCCAAGAAGGGAGATCAACGGCTTGGAGTTTCTATTGAAGGAGATCTTTTGATCTATGCTTGAGGTTGATAGGCGTCACCAATCTAGGTCGATAGAACTAGATTGGTCGATAGGCGTCATCCTTACTCTGATCTCAGCGGCAACCTTTCAGCGTGGTCTATCTCCAAAATTTTTGAGATGAGTTGTATAACTGCGCTGGGGGCCTATTTATAAGGTTGACGTTGTCGACCTCTTATGTTTCCTACAAGTGTCGACCACTTCCATCAGTGTCGATCGATGGGTCCGTCACTTGACGGGACTATCCGTCGATGGCTTTTGGACTTATGGCCATCGATCTTGGATGTCGATGGGACTGTCAACCTTGAGAGTCGATAAGGTTGTCGGGCAGTTGTGGACATCGACAATATTATCGATCGATGGGATGATTTCTTGTAGGTTGTTTGTTCAATGATGATGTCGAGCAGGGAGTTCGACAGAGGTGTCGACCTTACTTATCGATGAGTTGTATGCAAACTTATAAATGTCAATCTAGTGGATCGATGGATCTGTCGAGCATTGGGTCGATGGCTTTGATAATTGATGTTTTGAAGGTCGATTGCCATGTCGATCGACTGGTCGATTTTGGTCTTGGACACAATCTTTGTGTATCGATCTGCCTTATAAAGTGCTCAAAATCCATTTTTTCCCAGGGTACTGCCCCACACCCCTAGGTAAACTTTCTAAAGAGTGATAAAATTCAAAACCTACAAAGGGAGTCAAGAAAAGTATCAAATTCCTAAAAATTAGCATAAAAACCTAAGTAGATCAAAACAAAGCTATTTTTATGAAAACTATTCTATATGAATGCTAAACTAGACTAATAATGCACTAAAACTAAGATGAATATGCATTCATAAATAACCAAGCATAGAGTTAAGGTGTATATAATAATATTACAACAAAATATATGTCCTCTCTAGATGAAAAACTACAAAACAACAAAGAAAACCAACCAGATAAGAAAATAGTAAACATCAGATACAATGCCCAAATGTTCAGTACATGAAAGTCTACAAAAATATATATATAGATGAGAACTCTATGGACTAAGAACTAAACATCAAGGGAATCTATGGCAATAGCCTCATCATCATCGATATGGTAGTCTTCATCGCCATCAAAAGGTGCATCAGTGGTAGAAAGTGTAGCCTCACCACCATCTCCATCATCATTAGAGCCATCATCACCATCCTCTTCATCATTCTCATCCTCATCACCATTACTAGCATCATCATCCTCAACATCCTCACTAGTCATCTCAGTGTCCTCCTCAAGAACTAAAGAGTGATGACTGAGCCATCTATGTTTTTGCTCTTCCCAGGTGATGCCAGACTCACACAATGCCTTAGCTTTCTCATAATTGAGTATAGAAGCGCAATCAAAGTCAGAAAAAATGGAAGCAGAAGGGACAATAGGACATGAAAGCGGCTACAAGGTAGCATGGGTAGATCCACTATTAGAGGTATGGGGTACAAGAAAAGCAACATGCTAGTAGGCTGGATGGAACTGACTATATGCATAAGAGGAATAGTCAGCAACTAGGTAGGGTTGGTATGTGTGGTAAGGATGGGTGCATGACAAGTTCATGTTTGACATTATCTGAATAAGGTCCTACTTTAGGTTCTCCCGGACCTACAATCTCTATGCTTATTGGTGCATCATGTAGCCCGTGAGGGTTTCATTGGACACCAAAAAGGAGGCATGGTCAGGTCTAGGAGGAGGCTGGGTAGAGGTCAAATAACCAGGTGTAGAGGAGGTGGGGTGAAAGGATTTCTTAGCCGTGGTGTCACTAATATAAACTCTTTTTGACTAACTTTGTATCCAAGGTCTTTGAAAAGGGATTGATCAGTGTGATCTTGAAAAAAACACACATCAGTTAGGATAGGGTGGGTGTGAGTCTCTAGTATTCTTCTCTGTGTCAAAGCAAGTCATGTGGTGGAGAATGTATCTTTTCCATTTGATACAGATATTCTAAAGAAGACAGTACATGATCACAATGAAGTTTTCTACAATATCCATTTGATTCTTTTTCAGATGGATGTTGTAGCTAACTAGGAGATCCAAACAAGCTTGTCATAATATCCAGAGATTAAGATAGGATAATGTCTTTCTTCCTATATGGGACCTTGAGCTTCTTAAGAGTTTTGTGGATATTAGAAAGAGATAACTCAGGGTCAAAACTCTTGTAGAAGGCTTCTGGGTCAAGGAGGTATCAGTAGGTAGGATAGGGATTCATCCAACTAGTCAAGTAGCATGATAGATAATTATCCAAAGAGTGCTCAGAGATAGTAAACTTGACTCCCCCTATCATGGATGATAGACCAACATGGGTGTTAGGAGGAGGCACCAAGGTGGTGTAGTTCCAGGTTATATTTGTGTAATAGTCATGCAACCCTTCTTACTCGATAGGAAATTTTTATAGGTCATGCATTCTTAGAAAAGAGCATCAAGTTTTTGGTTAGAAAAGAGTTTGTTAACCTCTTTCATTAGCTCATTTATAGGAATCAACAAGGGCTGAAAAGGATAAGGGTTCCTAGACAATGTCTCCCTACACTGATTTACTGCTTGATTGGAGAAAAAGGAGGTACCATCCTATGAGATATGCCTAATGGTAGTAGAAGATGAAGGTACACCTGAAGGCCCTATTCTCTTACGCCTATAGGATGACGTGGAGAGGAAATAAGCTGAAGATTTTCCCAAACAAGGAGGAGAACACAAGTAGAAGGTCACCCAAACTAGGTTAGAGGTAGGGGAAGGTCAAAATGGGATTGGATAGGGCTAGGAAAGGGGATTAGTTAACCTAGGGTTCAAGGGTGAACAAAAGGGGTGACTAATCAGTCGAGTTTTCTCTAGTTGAGAGGGAGAAAATTACCCAATAGCCTATATACATTTCCACACAACAATGTTGTCAGTCAAGTTTGAGATTTGGAAAACTCGGTCGACACTATTGTGTGTTCAGTCCTTGGGTCTGTTGTCAGTGTAGTTTCCCCAGAGAAAACTTGGTTGACAAGAAAGCTTGTCCAAAAGATATGAAATTTAATTCTAGGCCACTAGAGTTCTATATAAATTTATTTTTCTAGCCTATCATGAATTTTGGACATATTAAGGCACTTTCCACTCATCATTGGCTACTATTTTGCAATAAAGCAAGCATTTGCAAAAAATAGCCAAAAACAAGCAATATGAGGCATTAAAACTAGGAATATGTAGCACTAACAAGTAGAAGGTGAGCAATCTATGAGCAAGAACATATAGGTAAGAGAAAATCTAGCTAGAAGGCATATCAATATCATCAAGAGTAGTAATAAGCAATTTGATCTAATGAAAGTAAATTGCTCTCTAGCTAGAGGTTTAGTGAAAATTTCTGCAAGTTGGTTTTCCATGTCCACATGCATGATACATATATCTTTCTTGGCAATGTGGTCATGAAGGAAGTAATGGAGGACCTCTATTTGTTTGTATTTACTATGCAATATAGGATTGTAAGAAAAATTGATTACACTAGTATTATCACAAAAGATAGGAGAAGCATCATCATGAACATTAAAGTCTTGGAGAATTTTCTTCATCCATGGGACTTGGGCACAACAACTCCTAGCTCCAATGCACTCAACCCCACTAGTTGAAAGAGCCACACTGCCTTGTTTCTTAGAGAACTAAGAAGCTAAGCATGATCCTAAAAGGAAACAAGTTCCACTTGAGCATTTTCTATCAATTAACCACCCGCCATAATCCACATCACTATAAGTTGTGAAAGTAAAGTCCCTTGACTTGGGATACCATAGTCCAAAATTTTGGGTTTTGGCTAGGTACCTTAGAATCCTCTTAACCACTATAAGATGGGATTTTCTAGGGCTTTATTGAAATTTAGCACACAAGACAACACTAAACATAATATCAAGTCTAGAGGTAGTTAAATATAGCAAGATACCAATCATACCTCTATAGAGATTCTCATCTACCTTCTCACCTTCCTCATCTGTAGCAAGATTTGGTGGTGTTTGACATGGGTGTGTCCATCGACATGGTGTTCTCCATCCCAAAGTGCTTTAAGAGTTCACTTGTATACTTGCCTTGGTTGATGAAGATTCCTTCCTTTGTTTGTTTGATTTGGAATCCATGGAAGAAAGTAAGCTCCCCCATCATGCTCATCTCAAATTCACTCTACACAAGAGAACTAAACTCCTTGCAAAGATCAAGATCAGTTCCACCAAATATGATATCATCAACATATATTTGAATAACCAAAAGGTTGCTAGAAGTGTGTTTAAGAAATAGTGTAGAATCAACTTTGCCCATGACATAGCCATTGTCTAACAAAAAGTTCTTTTATTTCTCATACCAAACTCTAGGGGCTTGTTTGAGTTCATAAACTTTTTGTAGGAAATAAACATCATTAGGAAGCTTGTCATGATCAAAGTTGGGAGGTTGAGCCACATAGAATTCCTCCTCTATTGTACCATTTAGAAACATACTTTTAGCATCCATTTGGTATAACAAGAATTTTTTATAGCTAACAAAGGCAAGTAACATTCTAATAGATTCAAGTCTAGCAACATGATTATAAGTTTCATCAAAGTCAATACCTTCATGTTGATTGTAGCCTTGAGCAACTAACCTTGCTTTGTTTCTTACCACTTTTCCACTTACATCTAGCTTGTTGCGGTAGACCCACTTCGTGCCAATGATCTTCCTATCATTTGGTCTAGGTACTATGGTCCAGACTTTATTCTTTTCAAACTACTTCAGATCCTCTTGCATTGCTAGGATCTATTCATCATCTTTAACAACATCTTTGACGTTACTCAAGCTTTGAGATGAAGACACTCTCATCTTGTTCTTGTTGAATGAAGCCCACATCTTCACTCTTTTGAAAGGATTTCCTATGATGAGCTCTTTAGGATGATCTTTAGCAAATCAGGGAGTTGGATCCTTATTTTCTTCTTTCTCTTCTTCATCTACTACCATTTTTTTTGTCAATGATGTTGAGCTCTTTTAATTTAGGAATCACCTCATCCACAACATCATCATTTACAATATTCTTGGAAATAGAGAGCTTAGTTTCAACAAATTTAACATCGATAGATTCTTCAAATTTATACAATTCAATGTTAAATACTCTATATGCTCTACTAGTAGTGCTATATCCAAGAAAGAAAGCCTTATAGGATTTCATATCACACTTGTTGAGAGAATCCTTAGTGTTTAAAACAAAACAAGGACAACAAAAAATATGAAATAAATTGATAGAGGGCTTTCTACCACGCCATAACTCATAGAGGGGTTTCTTTAAGGAAGGATGAGTGGCTTGCACAAAACATGAGGTACTAAAAGCTTCAACCCAAAACTTCTTGGGAGTATCATACTCTAAAATCATGGTCCTAGCCATTTCCAGTAGAGAAGGTGTACGAGGAGAAAAAGAATTGTGTGAATAACTGGATTTCTCACAAAACCTTTCAAACATATCATTTCAAACTCTCCCCCATGTTCACTACGGATAGAGATGATTTGGAAAGATGCTTCATTTTCAACCCATTTGCAAAAATTAGAGAAAACATAGAGAGTATCACTTTTTGAAACTAAGAAGAAGGTCCAAGTAAAGCGAAAGAAGTCATCATCAATCACGAGGCAATACTTGCTTCCAAAAAGCGAGAAGTTATCGTTGGTCCAATTATATCAATGTGAAGAAGTTTAAGAGCTCTTTTGGTACTAAGGACTCCTTTAGATTTAAAGGATGATTTGGTTTGCTTTCCTTGTGTACAAGGTTGGCATTCCTCATCCTTCTCAAAGTCCAATTTTAGAAGTCCTTTGACCCATTCCTTTTTGCTCAACTTCTTCAATTAATGCATATTTACATGAGCAAGCCTATGGTGTCACAAAGATATATCACTTTTATCAATAACAAGACATGTACCAATAATAGTCTTAAGAGAATCAAGAACAATAACATAAAGATTTCCATTTCTAGTTCTCTTATATATGACATTGTAGGAGAAGGAATGTAGAAGCAAGCATTCAAGAGAAGTAAATAACATAAGATATCCATTGTCACATAATTGACTAACACTGATAAGATTCTGATGTTGGCCATCTAAAAGAAGAACATTCTTGATGCACAGTGAATCACTGAAATCACCCTCATCTATAACTTTACCTTTGTTGTTATCACCAAATGTCATCGATCCTCCTTTCTTCTTATTGAAATTGTTGAAGTGGCTTATCTCACCTGTCATGTGCTTGGAGAAACCACTATCAACAATCCATTTTCCTTTTACCTACAAGAAAGGAAGATGTCAGTTGGCAATTCAAACCTTGCAGATTTCCTTTCCCAGGGAGTAGGCAGATAATTTCTGGATCAGATGTCGTCCAATGTTGACTGGCATTCCATTTAGAATGGACCAGAGAGCAAAGAGATCTGAGATTGTAACATTCCCTCCTTCTATCCTGGGGAAGAGAGTGCCTGCTAGGATTTTGTGTAAGGTGCGCACTAGTCCAGAATGTATATTCGATGCTTTGCATGTCTTAGCATCATAGGTGGGGAGCCCAGTCAGAGATTTCCAAAAGCTGTGCCTGTTGAAATTAGGATTCTCAGTTCCCACAGCCTTGACTTTCTTTAGCTGCTCCTGGTTGTCAATAAAAGTTTCATTCAGCATGTTTTCTGTGATGACAACCTTGCTGCTGAAAAGTTGGGTGATCAGCCTATGGTCACCTCCATCCCGTGATCTATCCATAATTTCGACTAGCTCTTTGTTAAGAAAGGTGAAAAATTCAGTTGTGGGTTCGGAATATGAGATCTCAGGTACTAAACATAGCCTTGCAAGGTTGGATTTGTCTAGCATGTTGAAAATTCGGTCATGGATCCCCATCTTAAGTAGTACGCTGGAGCAGACGTACTTAGTAGGTTTTATGATTTTGTCGGTGGAGAGGGCGGTGTTTATGTAGAGGTTTTCTGGTGGTGGTGCCGCGGTGGTGACGGGAGGGAAAGTGGGGACAATGATGGTTGCGGGAGTGGCAGCGGAGGTGGTAATTGGTGGAGAGTTTCCTTCCAGGATTTGCTCCCTTGCAGTGGCAGGACGGACTTGCTTTTTGGCTCATTTCTTGGAGGGCTGTCCGGTTGCAGTATCTTGGACTTTGCGTTTCCCCTTTGATTTTTCAGCTGGGGATTCCTCCTCAGAGTTTGGCTTGTAATCCGAGCCTTCATCATCGTCGAAAGAAATTTCTTCCACTTCTTCTTCAGGTGCCTCGGCCAGGCACTTGTTGATGCGGTCAATTTTGCACAGAACCGCCATGATTTTGACATTTGGCGGGGCCTTTCCAGTCCTGTTGTAGTCGTCAACGATCTTCTGGAGTTTGGCCTAATCTGCCCTCAGTTGCTCATTGGTCCAGATTGGAGCGTCTTCAGATCCGTTGGCCTCCTTTGCTGGTGATGCCATATCTGCAAAATGGGAAATCATGAGTTAGAACAACATGTTTAGAAAATTTTGGATTTTATTTGTATTTATTTGGTTATATATATATATATATATATATATATATATATATATATATATATATATATATATATATATATATATATATATATATATAAAACAACCGTTAGAACAACACATTTTTTTTTTGAGATTGTGGAAAGCCAAACGGTTTGAAGACCGTTTGGTTCCAAACGGTTTCAGGACTGTTTTGGTCCCAAACGGTTTGGAGACCGTTTGGTCCCAAACGGTTTCAGGACCGTTTGGTTCCAAATGATTTCAGGACTGTTTGGTTCCAAACGGTTCCAGGACCGTTTGGAAGGCGAAACATCGAGTAACAGCCGGCGAAGGGAAGGCGGAGGCGCCGATGGAAGGAGCCGGTGGCGATAAAGACGAAGATGAAGAGGATCGCGGCGGAGCCGGTGGTGATGGAAAAGACGGAGCAAACTGCGATAGAGGCGGAGCCGACGGTCGATAAAAGGTGACGGTAAAGAGGATCGTGGCGGAGTCGGCGGCGATGAAGAGTGCCATGCCGGCGCCGTAAACGATGACGGAGGTGAAGACAGATGCGGAAGCGAAAAGGTCGGACATTGCCGCGGTGGCACATGCAGGCATTACGATGGTGGCTAGACTACCTTGTAGCCGAAGGTGGAGATGACGATCGTGAAGTGGAGAGCAGAGGCGAGGTCGCCATGAAGGAGCACGGAGCGAGGTCGACGGAGGTGAGCCACGTGGGAGCAGGGAAAATAGAGGCAATGGAACAACTCTTGCGTAAAGGTTTGAGAAAGCTCAAGAGTCGAAGAGGGAAGAACCAGGGGGTAGGGTTTATATTTATAGGGATCAGGGGTCGACCCTACAAATTCTCCAGGTCAAACGGTTTCAGGACCGTTTGGTCCCAAACGGTTTGGAGACCGTTTGGTTCCAAACGGTTTGAGGACCGTTTGATCCCAAACGGTTTGGAGACCGTTTGGTTCTAAACGGTTTCAGGACCGTTTGGGAGGGTTAAGGTCAAAATGATTTTTATATTTTTATGTTTGTTTTTGGTTATGTGAAATTTTTATATTTTCAGAAGATAAACCTAAGGTAAATAAAAGAACGGAAAATAAAGGAAGAAGCTGAAATCTTGGGTTGCCTCCCAAGTAGCGCCTGGGTTTTACGTCACTGGCTTGACGAAGTTGTGACGTTGTTATGCTGATGGCGTGGCGTCTTTGATTTCAACGATCTGTCTTGGCATTTTATCTGCTGGAGTGTAGTATTTCTTTAAACGATGGCTGTTGACCGTCCTTTCTCCTCCGTTGTTGTCGACAATTATGACGGCTCCAGTTGGGTATATATGCTTTATGGTGAAGGGTCCAGACCATTTTATTCGAAGTTTTCCGGGGAACAACTTGAGCTTGGAGTTGAAAAGGAGTACTTTGTCGCCAATGGCGATGTCTTTACTCTTAAGATGACCGTTGTGCCATATTTTGGTTTGCTCCTTATAAATCCTGGCACTCTGATAGGTGGTCATTCAGAGCTCCTCTAGCTCCTGCAGCTGGAGTTGTCTATTTTCTCCGACACTTTTAAGATCGAAATTTAGCTGTTTGATGACCCACCAAGCTTTGTGTTCCAGCTCCACTAGAAGATGACATGATTTTCCGTATACCAAACGGAACGAGGTTGTTCCGATTGGTGTTTTATAGGCTGTACGGTATGCCCAAAGGGCATCGGGAAGCTTGGCGGACCAGTCAGTGCGGTTTCTGTTGACTGTTTTTTCTAGGATCGCCTTTAGTTGTCTATTAGATACCTCAACTTGACCACTGGTCTGTAGATGGTAAGGAGTTGCTACTTTGTGGTTGACTCCGTACTTTTTTAACAGGACTTCAAAACTTCATTCCAGGAAATGGGTCCCGCCATCTGATATGATAGTTCTGGGGACTCCAAATCTGGGGAAAATGATATCTTTGAACAATTTAATAACTGGTTTGGAATTGCTGGACACAGTGGGTGTAGCTTCGACCCATTTTGAGACATAGTCCACCGCAACCAGGATGTAGGAGAAACCATAGGAAGAAGGAAAGGGGCCCATATAGTCTACCCCTCACACGTCGAAAAGTTCAATTTCTTGCCACATTGTGAGGGACATTTCGTTCCTTTTGGATATGCTGCCAGAAAATTGGAATTTGTTGCAAGATTTCACAAAATCATAGGAGTCATTTGCTATGGTTGGCCAGAAGAAGCCTGACTGCAGAACTTTTATAGCGGTTTTCTTTGCGCTCATGTGCCCCCCGTGGGTCCTGAATGGCAATGCTCTAGGACGGGGGTAATCTCTTCTTTCAGTAAGCAGCGACATAAAAGTCCGTCAGCACATAGGTGAAACAGATAAGGTTCATCCCAATAATATTACTTTATATCATGGAGAAATTTCCTTTTGTCATGGTAGGAAGCGGAGGGGTGAATGATTCCTGTAGCTAGATAATTGACAATATCCGCATACCAAGGGAATCCGTGGGTGGCCTTCATTAATTGGTCGTCTGGAAGAGAGTCACGGATAGGGATTTTATCTTCGTCTTCTACTTCAATACGACTGAGATGGTGGGCTACAATGTTTTCCACCCCGTTCTTGTCTTTAATTTCTAAATCAAATTCCTGAAGCATCAACACCCAGCGGATAAGTCTGGGTTTGGCATCTTACTTTTGAATCAGGTATCGAATGGCGGAATGGTCGATGTAGACGATGACCTTGGATCCAATTAAATAGGAGCGGAATTTCTCAAACGCGTAGATGACAGCCAGAAACTCTTTCTCTGTGGTAGTGTAGTTCTTCTGTGCTTCATCTAGCATTTTTGATGCGTAGTAAATTACGTAAGGTTTCTTGTCAATTTGCTGTCCTAACACAGCCCCTATGGCGTAATTGCTAGCGTCACACATGATTTCAAATGGTAGCGACCAATCTGGGGCCCTCAGAATAGGTGTAGAAATTAAAGCATTTTTGAGAGTTGAGAAACTTTGCATGCATTCTTGGTTAAAGATGAACTCAGTATCTTTGGTTAGGAGTTGGGTCATGGGTTTTGCTATTTTTGAGAAGTCTTTAATAAATCTCCTGTAGAACCCCGCATGACCCAAGAAAGCTCTTACTCCTTTTATATCTTTCAGTGGTGACAGTTTCGAGATAACATCAATTTTTGCTTTATCGACCTCGATCCCTCTATCACTCACTCTGTGCCTGAGGACGACACCTTCAGTTACCATGAAGTGGCATTTTTCCCAATTCAGTATAAGGTTCGTTTCCTCGCAACGTTGTAAAACTTGTCCAAGGTTGATTAAACAGTTATCTAAAGAATCTCCGTAAACTGAGAAATCATCCATGAACACTTCCATTATGGATTCTGTTAATCCTGCAAAAATGGCGGACATACACCTTTGGAAGGTAGCGGGTGCGTTACATAACCCGAAAGGCATTCTTCTAAAAACATAGGTTCCAAAAGGGTAGATGGAGGTAGTTTTCTCTTGGTCTTCCGGGTGTATGGGTATTTGGTAGAACCCGGAATAACCATCTAGATAACAGAAGTATTTATAATGGGCTAGGCGTTCTAGGACTTCGTCTAGAAAGGGTAGAGGGTAGTGATCTTTCCATGTGGATTTGTTTAATTTCCTATAGTCGATGCACATCCTCCACCCCGTCACCGTCCTGGTGGGTACTAACTCATTTTTGTCATTAAGCACGACAGTAGTGCCTCCCTTTTTAGGAACTACTTGGACGGGGATGACCCACTAGGAATCAGAAATCGGGTAGATTATGCCGGCTTTTAGTAATTTAAGGACTTCCAGGCGAACTACCTCTTTGAGATTAGGGTTCATCTTCCTCTGATGTTCGCGTGATGGTCTAAATTCTTCGACCATGGGTAGTATGTGCATGCATAGGGCAAGATTTATGCCCGTCAAGTCATTTATCTTATGTCCAATGGACTTTTTGTGTTTCTTCAGCTCATCTAGAGGTCTTGCTTCCTGGTTTTCTGTTAAGGTGGAACTAATGATGACCAGGAATAATTTTTCCTCGTCCAAGAAGGCATGTTTGAGTCCCATGGGCAGAGTCTTCATCTCAGGAGCCTTAGGTGGCTCAGTTGCTTCTATAATGATGACAGCTTTGAGTTCTTCAAAGGTGGCCGTCGATGCTTCTTCGGTCTTTTCTAAGTGTTGCAAACACTGTTGAACCAACTCATTTGCGGAGAATTCAACTTCTGGGTTGGTTAGGACATTCTCTAATTCATATGCTGGCTCAGATATTTCTAATTGAGACATTTGCTGTATTGCGTCTAGAAGAAAAACCTCCTCTTGGATGCTGGGGCCTTTCATGCTGTTGAGGACTCAGAAATGAATTGTTTCTTTTCCGAGCCTTAGAATGATGGTACCAGCTTCAACATCGATAAGTGCCCTGGCAGTAGCGAGGAAGCGTCTGCCAAAAATTATCAGGTATCTCAGATCTTCCTTAATATCCATGATGACAAAGTCACATGGGACATAGGCATCCTTGCCTATCCTAACTAGAATATCTTCAATAATTCCAAGAGGTGCAGTGATTGTAGAGTCAGCTAATTGAATTGTCATTGTTGTAGGCAGCAATTCGGTGAAACCTAATCGTCTGCACATAGAAAAGGGCATAATGGATATACTGGCCCCTAGGTTCGCTAATCCCTTTTTGGTTGATGTATTTCCAATGCAACATTGAATTCTGAAGGAACCTGGGTCCTTATTCTTCTTTGGCATTTTATTGAGGATGATATCAGAGGTGGTTTGGGCAAGCTTGACAATTTCTTGTTCCTCAGTGATGTACTTCCTTGATAACAGAGTTTTGAGGTATTTTGCCCAAGCCGGTACCTCAGAGAGGGCATCAAGGAGTGGGATATCGATGTAAAGTTTCTTCATCGCCTCCTTGAATTTTTAGAACCTGGTATCCATTTTCATTTCTTGCAGTCTTCCTGGATATGGGATCCTTGGTTTATACTGTAAGATTTCCGGCTCTGTGGACACTTGTTCTTTTCCCTTGCCCTTTGCATTCTTTGTGGACTTCTCCGTTCCTGGCTTCAGGCTCTCATTTGTCATGAAGGCAGGTGTATCATCATCATCAAGAGTGATCCTTGTAGTTTCATGAAGAGTGCGTCCAGATCTCGTGGTAATAACATTCAACTGTTCAGGCCTATTCTGTCCATGTCTGGGATTCGATTCAGGCTGCCCTGCAAATGTGCCTGCTGGAGGCTTTAGTTGTGCATCAATTTGGGCAAGTTGAGCCTCTACTGCCTTTTGCTGAGCTTGTTGATTAGCTAGCATAGTCTGTTGGGATTGCAACATCTGCCTTATCAAAGTCATTTCATCTTCCGACTGAGAAGGAGTATTCTTCTGAGGAAGTTGTTGTTGTCCTTGTTGAGGTTGTTGCGAAGGCAACACTAACTAAGGTTGCTGCAGCTGGGGGTGTAGCTGTGGGTGGAGAGGAGGATGATTATACTGATAGTAGGCAGATGAATTCCTGGGGTAATTGGATCTCAAAAAGTTATTCCCGGGGTTCCCTTGATTTTGATTGAAGTTGCTTGGGAATCCAGGTGGCAACCTACTGGAAGATCCGCCCTGCGTTTGGTGTTGTGGATTTGCGGTCCCAACAGGGTTCCCGTATTGGAATCCCGGGTGGTTCCTTGGTTGATTAGGGTTATAATAGACTTGTCCAGGAATGGTATGAATAGAGTTGACTTGTTCTGGGAATTGCTCTTCAAACTGGTCAGTGATAGGTTCATATTGTTGTGGTGGTGGATGCATATCCATTATCAAATTGTAAAGCATTCCGCATGAAAAGGTTGCATGATCAGAAGCATGACAGGCTTCACAGGTCCCTGTGGCAGTCTTGACCTATTGAACTTGAGAATTTTTCATCTTGTCAAATTCTCCAAGAGAAGTTTCGAGAGCTTGTTGCTTATGAGCTATGGTTTTCAAGTCTTCAACAATAGCCTTCATCTCTATTGATTCTTCGGATTTATATACCTTGAGGACTCCTTTGCCAGCTGATCGTCCCTAGTTGGACTGATTCTCAGCTCCGAGTGTGACTATTTTCCAGGCATCCTCGTAATTCTTTCTCATAAAGTTTCCTCCAGATGAGGAATCCAAAAATTGCTTTATGTCATCACTCACTCCCCGATAGAAGGTTTCTATCAATTGGTTTTGGGAGATGCTGTGATGAGGGCACTTTTGCAGAAGCTCTTTGAACCTTTCCCATGCTTCAGCAAGGGATTCTCTGGGAAGGTGAGAGAAGTGATTAATCTGTCCCCTGATCTCGTAAGTTAGTGAAGGGGGGAAGAACTTCTCCAAGAACTTTTCTTCCAGGGGAGCCCATGTGGTGATTATTGGCTCCCTGTCAAGTGAGTTATACCAGCTCAGAGCTCTCCCAGATAGAGTGAAATGAAACAGATGAAACATTATTGCATCAAAGGCAACCCCGGCTTGCGGGACTGGTCGGCATAGTGCCTTAAACCTCTTCAGATGATCCATGCAGTCATCTCCAGATCCTCCGGAAAATGAGATGTCCTGCATGATCTAGATCCATTGGGTCCGGATCTCAAAGTTAGGAATGTTGATGATCGGAGGTCAGACCGGATGGTTGTCTTCATAGTTCTTTGGGATAACATAATCCCTCAACTATTTGTTCCTTAGTTCCAACTGAGCAGCTTGGTTTTCTGCCTCATTTTCAGCTCTGATGCGGGCTTGTTCTTCCGCGCGAATCTCTGCTTGGATCTGAGCACGAGTCTCGGCGATGAGTTGTGCTCTTTGAGCGGCGATGGCGGCATTGACCCTCTCCATCACCAATGCATCCTGGCGTTGATCTTCAGCCATTTTCCTGGCTCTTTGGCGATTGAGTCTAATGCGGCGATGGAAGCTTCTCTCTACCTCTGAGTCGTACTCTGGATCAGGGGAGAATCTGCAGTTATGCAATGATTGCATACACATTTTCAATCTAAGTAGAGAAAAGAAAACACCTTTTAGATGATGGCAGAGATATAATGATTTCAAGAAGATATGGATTAATGATTAAAAGAAAGTGAAAAACCCTAACCAACTAGCAAGATACTAAATGAAATTAAAACGTTCCGTTGTCCCCGGCAACGGTGCCAATTTTTGATGGAGCTTCCACTTTCGTGGAATTGCGTGCAACAACTAAAAATCCTAAAGATAGTAAGTCTTTAGATTTAGCCTTGCTTATATTAGATAGAGAACTCCACCCACGTATGCTAAGATACATGGAAGTCTTATCGTAGTATAGTTAAGGGTCGAATCCACGGGACAACTGTCTTGTTGGTTACAACAAGATAGAAAACGTTGTAATTTCACTTAATCACTTATTAGTTGGTATTTAGATCGAAAGGTTGGTTTTGTTGTTTTAAACTAAGAACATGTAAAGTAAAGCAAACGAGTAAATTTAAAGAGGTTAAACAATGATAAGAAGTCACTAGGGTGTGATCGGTTTTTCACCGCCACTACACATGGATCAAGACATGCAAAATAAAACATAACCTGCAACAAGAGTTTAGTCAGTTAGTATCTTTGTAGACTTAGTTTCCTTTCGGAGAACTAACTACAAGAAGTGTGGAAATGATACAACGCCAACCATCCCTGAACGAATGGTCAACTGCTTTGCATCATTCCCTTCTCAAAGTGTGTTCCTTGACTTACCGAGGTTGTACTTTTATACGTCAACTGATTCCATTTCATAGTATCAAAGTACAACATTTGGAAGTAAGTTTACTCCACTTCTTGAAAGCACTCCTAGACACCGAACCAAGCACATGGTGGATATATGCGCCAAGAACCAACATACAAATGAGTTTCGAATCTAATAGTATAAACGTAGACAATTCATACTAAAAGATAAAAGATAACACAAATTGGTGATCAAGCAACAACCATTCATTAAACGTTTGATGTTGAACTGAAAAGATATAAACTCTATATTACAACCTATGGATTACATTTACATGATATGAAAACATGGGTAGTGGGGCTACTCCCTGCACCCTAGTGAGAAAGACTACTTGCTCATGACTAGGACAAAGAAGGAGGCAAGAAGAGAGAGAGAGCATCATCCCCACAAAGGAGAGAGGAAAGTCAACCCCTTGGAGAGAGAGAGACAATCCACCAGCTTCACAAGTTACATGATGACGAGATCCTCCCTTCCCACCTTCTTTGGCAGAGAGAGAGAAAGCAGCTTCGAGATGGAGTGTGGATCTCAGACCGACAGCCCTTGGGTGGAGGATGGAAGTCGGATTTGCTCTGGGGTGATTGAGGCAGCCTCTGGACGTATGACCCCCACTCTCCGGACCCTTGGGGTCTTATTTATAGGCCTTAAGTGAAGTCCAAACGATTTGGAGACCTTTTGGACTTCAAGACCGTTTGGACCTCAAGACTGTTTGGATCTTAAGACCGTTTGGACCTCAAGACCGTTTGGACCTCAAGACCGTTTGGACCTCAAGACCGTTTGGATCTCAAGACCGTTTGGACCTCAAGACTGTTTGGACCTCAAGACCGTATGGCTTCATGCGGTCTTGGGACCAGTTGGCTTCATGCGGTCTTGGGACCGTGAGACTCCATGCGGTCTCGGGACTGATTGTCTTCATGCGGTCTCGGGACCGATTAGCTTCATGCGGTCTCGGGACCGATTGGCTTCATGCGGTCTCGGGACCGTGTGACTCCATGCGGTCTCGGGACCGATTGGCTTCATGCGGTCTTGGGACCGTTTGATCCCATGCGGTCTTGAGACTAGTTGAATCTTTTATGATTTTTTTGTGTCTTTTTCTGCAAATAAAAAGGGGAAAAGTTAATCTAACAATTTATTTGCAATAAAGGGGATAGCTAGGGATTTTGTCTAATATATCTAAAGAGGAGTGTAGAAAATGGGAGAAAAATACTAAGATAACATCATGAAATTGGAGGTTATCACTAGCCGTTAAGTAACCATTAGTTACTTTAACAACGGCTAGTTAATTAATCCTAAAAATTGCAGACAGAGACATTCTCGGTCGAAGATTTTTCGACCGAGAGTCCTAGTCGGTCGAAGACTTGTCGACCGAGGGACTGTCTGGAGCAAGTGCATGTAACGTTCTGATCTAACTCCCAACTACCTTGTCTGCTGTGTCTAACGACTACCTGGGTCATTCTCGGTCGAAGAGTTTGTCGACCGAGAGTATCTCGGTCGAGAATTTTGTCGACCGAGATTAACCCTATTTCAATGTTTTAAATTAAGTACTAAGTGTGTGTATGAGTGTGCAGTTGTGACACTATTGTAGGGGATGACCTATCTAAGTGTTGTGATTGACTAGGGAAGATCTAAATGCTTGATTTACATGATATCTAAGTACTTGTATAAGTTTTTACATTTGATTACAATCATGAATTAAAGCAATTTGAGCATATAGATCTTCCAAGTTGTTTGTCATCCACCTAATTCGCGCAACACTCAAGTAGCACGTTAGATCCACAAGAATGAAATGTTTGTCATCATCGAAATAAAAGGATTATAATAATGTCCAATTTAGGCAACAATCTCCCCCTTTTTGAAGATGATAAACATTTCCTAATATAAAATAAGGAAATATAAATCATATGAGTTTCATACATGAAGTTTACCTTTTGTAGTCATTCTCTTGTTTGCAAGTGTGCTGGCCTGAGATTTATGAAACTCATTTTACTTTATGTTTTTCATTTTATATTATTTCTCCCCCTTTGTCATTTCAAAAAGATATCCAAGACAATCATTTTGTATGACTTTTATTTCTCCCCCTTAATTTTATGCTATGCTCCCCCTAACTGAGATATCCAGTTTTAAAATCAGGGATTAATATAATTGTAAACCATTTATTGTCGAATTTAGCCACAATTTGTTTCTCAATCATTTGTAAAGGATGTTAAGCCTTGAAATGATATGAGATCCTTTTATATCCATGACATATGTATTTTGATTTCTCATCCATTTTACACAGGATGTTAAGCCTTGAAAATGATATGAGATCCATTTAATCTTCTAATAGAATGTATCTCTAATATGTCATATTCATGAATATTGTAGATTTCTTTATTTTCATAACCAAAACTACTTTTAAGGATACTAAGGTCATAACAAGCTTCAAATGATGTTTACAAAGTTTTGTAAGCTTCTTAATCTTATAATCAAGATAGTTTGTGTGAGCTCCCCCTTAATCTTATAGTCAAGATAATTTAAGGATTCTAAGGTCATAATCAATATTAGATCATAGTAAATTGACCTTTTATGAGAGTTATGCACTAAAATTATGTTTTCCATATGATAAACACATTTTGAATCAAGAAACTAAGATTAAGTGCAGTAAAATGATGTACAAATAAGCATTTTGTCAAGCTTATTTTAGGTCGACCCTGACTTTGACCATAGCACCCCTTGGTTAAACTTAATTTCAACCAAGAGGCAATTTCTGCAGATTTCCAATTTGAGCACTTATGTGTGAAGTATAATTTCTGCAGATTTTTAATTTAAAATGCATTTGTGCCATGAAGTTTTACTGTTTATGCAAAATGGTATCTTCATATGAGCTAAATCATAATGATAAAAAACAATATCCATTCATGGTTTGTATATATGGATCAAAGATTTATTTTAGACAAACCAATGAAACATAATGATCATGGCACAATAATTATGATAAAACATTAGAAGCATATTCTCAATGCACTGATCAAGATAAAATCATATAAATACAATAATTTTAAATTAGGATTCAATATACATGGTTCCTATATAGATAGACCAAGGAATACTTAGGAAAAACCATGTGAATTAGGATAAAAACAGTAATTTCCTTGATTAAACTAATCATGGTTCATATTTTTAGTTTTAAGCTAAACCATGTATCTGAACATGCTCAATAAACTTTTTCAATCAATGAATAAGGTTTGTTCAAAATCAGTCTTCACATAACACTTTTGCAATATGTTTAAGGATTTCATATTCATAATGGTATATCTTAATTCATGATGCAAAAAGATTAATATGTCTTGTTTCAAAGATGGTCTCCAAGATTTATTATTGATTTGCATATTAAATTAATCATTAATAACAAATTGATAGCAAACTAGATTAAATAGGCTCAACAGACCTTGATTCGGTCGAACTGTTTGTCGACCGAATTTATCTCGGTCGACGTTTTTCTCGACCGAGAATGCTGCTTTTTGTACATGTTTTATTAGATTTGTTGCAAACTTGAAAACAGTAACCTGCTCGGTCGACTATTTCTCGACCGACAATGTTCTCGGTCGAACAGTTTCTCGACAGAGAATGTTTCTGTACTGTTTCAGATCTGTTTTCAGTAAATTTTTCCAAGTAAAACAAGAATATGAAAGTTAAAGCTTGATTTTGTTGAGATATGACATTCGTATATCAAGAATCAGTTTAGGTCAAATCTCAACTAGTCAAATTTTAAACTTCTAAGTTATAGGAATCCAAGCTAGATCATCACTCCTTTTCTTGTATGGGCATGAAAAAGAATAATGTCCAAGACGCAAACAATAATGACAACTAATAGAGTCAATCTCATTTCTCTTTCTAGGAGTTGAGTTGTTCTTGGGTACTACATGGATTGATTCTCTAGCACTTGTGTCCTTCTCCAACTAGGTTTTTGATAAGATTTTTCCTTAGTCTTATAACCTAGTCCTCTCCTTCCAATTTGATGATAAGAATCATTTAAGATATTATCAAGAATATTATTGTTACTCAAGCTACTAACTTTTTGTTGTAACTTCATAATCTCACCCATTTTCTTCTTGATATCTAATTTTGCTTGATCTAGATTAGATAATAAAGAATTTCTTTCTTTCACAATAGTATCATAATCTAGATGTGTACATTAAAATAGATTGTCTTTGAAGATCATTTACTTGAGTTTGCAAGTTTAACTTTTCTAGGGAAAGAAGATTGCAATTTGCTTCTACAGATTTAAGCTTAATATCATAATCTTTAATACCCTTTTTGAGATCTTCATTTTCAGATGTGAGAGCAAGAAGTTTAGCATTTAACTCATCATTTACTTTATTTGATTTCTTAAATTTCTTCTTACACTCAATATATTTCTCATGTGTATCTTGAAGACTAGAAATTAGATCTTCTTTTGGCAGATCAAAAAGACTTACCTCTTCTTCTTCTTTTTCATTTGTTGTAATAATAAGACATTCTACTTCTTCTTTTCCATCATCAATATCATCACTTGAATCATCCCATGCAGCTTTATATGCTCTTTCTTGCTTTTTGTGAGATGATTTCTTTCCTTTCTTGAATTTTGGACAATCACCTTTCATGTGTCCCTTTTTGTCACATTCAAAACACATGGAAGAAGAAATACTAGAAGTTTTGTACTGATAAAAAAAACTAGAAGTTTTGTTAGTTTTAAAACTTTTATACTGCTTACCCTTTACAATGAGAGTTTCTTCTTCACTATTATCTTCACTTGTGTCATGATTGATCTTGGTTGATGCTTTGAATGCAATGTCCTTTCTTCCTTGTTGAAGTTCACATTCTCGTCTTTCTTCTTCTTCTAAAGTTGCCTCATGTGCTTCTAGGTTGCCAATAAGTTGTTCCATCCTTAGCCAGGTGAGATCATTTGCTTCTTCAATAGCAGTCACCTTGGGCTTGTATTTGGGAGGAAGAGACCTAAGGATTTTTGATACTTGATCTTCCTCACTAATCACTTTGCCTAAAGCATTCAAACCATTCACAATAGAAGAAAATTTTGCATACATTTCACTAATAGATTCATTTTGATCCATAAGAAATTGTTCAAATTTCTGTTTAAGCATTTCGATTTTAGAATTCTTAACTTGAACAGTTCCTTCATATGTTATAGAAAGTCTATGCCATATTTCATAATCCGTTTCACAATTTGATATTCTATTAAACTCACGAACGGAAATTGAACAATAAAGTATACTTACAGCTTTTGCATTCATTTGGGCAGATTTTACCGTATTCGTATCCCAATTTGCATACTCTATTTGAGGGAGTTCATATGGAGTTGATACCATTCTCCATAAGTCCCAGCTGATTCCTTAGAAGTAGAATTGCATCCTCCTCTTCCAGTAGGTGTAGTTAGTGCCATCAAAAGATGGAGGTCTAGCAACGAGTTTTTTTTTATAAAAAAAATTGGCCATTCATTCATCCCGTGGCCGGGGAGTTTCGAACTTGAGACCTCTCGGTCTTACATCAGTACTTTTACCATCTGGGTGCCATCTCTTTGGCAAGGTCTAGCAACGAGTGTTCCTTCCAAGTTGAGGTTGTTGAGTACCCCGTCACCCATTCTTCAAGACTTTGTTAGAGTTCCTTGAAGCCCTGCTCTGATACCAATTAAAAAACCACTAGAGGGGGGGTGAATAGGGTTTTATGATATTTTAATAATAATTTAACCAAAACAAGCAACCACAAAAATATTGGACAAGGGGACAAGGATTTAGAGTGGTTCCAACCTTAGCAAATACTAAGGCAGTCAATCCACTACCCGGTTGCTTACCCAACCGGGATTTTGAAAGTACTTAAATTTTATTACCTCGCAAGGATGTTACATAAAATTACAAATACTTTCACCAAACCCTTCAGACAGCCTTCACCTAGAAGTAGTCTCACCAACCTCGAAACAGCCTTCCTTAAAGTAACCTCAAGCTCCCCCTTGAAGTAGCCTTCCTCTTGAAGTAGCTTCCCGTTGAGACAACCTTCTTGAAGTAGTCCAAAGTCCACCTTCTCCACTTGAGAAGTCAAACCCTCTCCAATCCGCAGCCTCCAACCCTAGGAGTAGCAAGGAGAGTACAAATAATATAAAGGAACAAGAAGGAAAAATAGAAATTACAATACCGTTGTAGCACAAGGCTTGAATTCCTATATCAAGCGTTTTGATCTCCTAACAAATGTATATAGAAGTGTAAGTACAGTGGGTAGGAGATGCTAGCCTATAGGACACAAATTTAGAGCAATGGAAATGTATAGCCAATGTTGGAATTGCTCAATTGCTCACAAGAATGAATTGCCAATTGCAAGTATGAATGCTTAAGTGTAGCACAAGTGTGTTTTGGGTGTCCTATGGCTTGTCCTATTTATAGGAATGGCCTATGGATGCTTTAGGACGTTCTAGACACTTTCTAGGGGGTTCTTAGTGCTTAACTAGCCGTTAGGTAACCATTAGTTGCTTTAACAACGACTAGTTAATTAATCTTGAAAATTGCAGACAGAGACATTCTCGGTCGAAGATTTGTCGACCGAGAGTCCTAGTCGGTCGAAGACTTGTCGACCGAGGGACTGTCTGGAGCAAGTGTATGTAACGTTTTGATCTAACTCCCAACTACCTTGTCTACTGTGTCTAATGGCTACCTGGGTCATTCTCGGTCAAAGAGTTTGTCGACCGAGAGTATCTCGGTCGAGAATTTTGTCGACCGAGATTAACCCTATTTCAATGTTTTAAACTAAGTACTAAGTGTGTGTATGAGTGTGTAGTTGTGACATTATTGTAGGGGATGACCTATCTAAGTGTTGTGATTGACTAGGGAAGATCTAAACGCTTGATTTACATGATATCTAAGTACTTGTACATTATATACTTGTACAAGTTTTTACATTTGATTACAATCATGAATTAAAGCAATTTGAGCATATAGATCTTCCAAGTTGTTTGTCATCCACCTAATTCCTGCAACACTCAAGTAGCACGTTAGATCCACAAGAATGAAATGTTTATCATCATCGAAACAAAGGGATTATAATAATGTCCAATTTAGCCAACAACATAGTCTTAGTATTTCCTTTTTTATGTACCACACTTAGGGTGAGAAAGTTATGTATATGAGAACATTTTGTAACTTTGTAAATAGTTATGTTTTCTGCTGCTCAATTATTTCATGGCTCATATTTTTTTACCATTGAGTGGGCCCTCTATCGGGTTGCACTCTTTACACTCTCTCTTTCTTTCCCATCTTGAAGTTCTCAAGAAGACCTTTGAACATGTAGACCTTGGACTCCTTGACTTGCTTGGTCCCTTCATAGGTGATGCAAAGTTTGTTCCATATCTCATAGGCAGTGTCCCAGGAGGAGATTTGGTTGAATTTGGAAGGACAGAGTGTTGCATAAATGATGCTAATAGTCTTTGCATTCACCTGGGCCTTCTTGAATTTAGCTTCATCCCAAGTAGCCACATATCCTGCTGGCTCCTAGTGGGGTAGGATGACCACTTTCCACATGTCGTAGTTCATCCCTTGCAAGTAGAACTACATCCTTCACTTCCAATAGAGGAAGTTTGTGTCATCGAAGATTGGAGGTCTCATGAAGAAGCCACCCTCCAAGTTGAGAGAAGCTAGAAGGTTGTCGCCCATGTTCTCATCTCGTGGAAGGTCTAGTCAGAGAAGACCATTGCTCTAATACCACTTGTTAGATCAATGGGCTCTAAAAGTGAGGGTTGAATATAGCTTAATGATGTAGCCCTATTTTAGGGCTCCATCTTGTTCCATTTTGTACTTAAATCACATCTAAACATGTTAGATTACAAGCGTTTGCCCCTAATGTGCTTATCATTACAAATATGCTTATGGATGTTCTTTGCACTATTTTCAAGTACTTGGACCATGTTTAGATGGACGAGAGAGAAAGAAGGAGTTCTAGGGTTCCCCCAATCGTGGAGAGACCCAAAGAAGGCCCCAAAGTCTCCCTCAACCTACCTCCAATGGCCAAGAGTCATCCCCAAGAAAAGACATCTAAGAATGATGAAGATTCAAGTGAAATCAAGTAATGCAAGCTTCACCACGGCCGTGCACACAACACCACGGTCGTGCGTTTTTTAGTAAAAAAGTGCCCTTTTCAATAGGGTTTTTCCATAAAATCCCACGGCCGTGGCCACTGAAGACACCACGGTTGTGGCCATCATCACGGTCGTGGTTAGAGGAAGAGAAAATGACCGTGGGCAACCCCCCACAGTCGTGGGAATTAATGACCAAAGTTCCAGTTTTCAATAGGGTTTTCACCCAAGGCGCCACGACCGTGGCTCACTTCCATGATCGTGGCCGAAGAAGTACAAAACGCCCATGGTGCTGCTCCACGATCACCTCTCCCTCCTCCAAAACGGCAGTGTTACCCAACATGGCCGTGGTGCACCTCACCCACCATGACCGTGGCACTCCGCCACGGCCGTGGCCACCACCATACTTGTCTTTTCACCACTCCCTCCATACCACGACCATTTTGCCACCCCACGAGCGTGTCCCACTGCCCTCACCACGGCCGTGGTGATCCACCAACCCTACCCCACTTTACACTACTTTCCCTATTTTACCCCTAACTTAACCTAGTGCTTCCCCCACACCTATATATACCTAGGTGGTGGCTGGTGCATGAAGGTAGCTACCTTCTACCCCCTCCTAGCTCCCCAAATCGCCACCCACTCCATTCCACTCCATATCCCTATCAAATCCACTCCATTTCACCATTTTCACCACTAAAACACTAGTTTATACTAGTTCCTACCCATAATCCCCTTCATTTTACACCCTTGCACCTTGGAGGAGGGGGAAGACGTCCTACATCTGCTGGAGAGGAGGAGTTCTTCATCTACACCGAGCTCCATGGCTTCTTCTACCTCTCTCTCCTTTCTTTTTGTATTTTCCATTGCCATGAGTGGCTAGGCTCTCTTGGGTGGGCTGTTTGGGGGAAATTATGTTACTTTGATACCATGTTGGGGGAAAATGACATGTAAACGTTGTAATTCCATTTGTAAATGATTATATTCTATTTACATCTCATTCTCCAAGGATTTCTTGTTGGTTTGTGTGTGGAATCACCTAGGAATTTAGGCAAATTGCTTGTATGTGTGAATTTTGGGATTTGCCCCTAGGTCCAATTCTTGGATCCCTAGGTTGCCTCCCATCTTCGTACATCCTAATCAATATCCCTAAACCTAAGCGAGAGATCTAAGTAGCTAGATTAGATAATTCTAGTGAAATTAGCATGGAGCCTTCTCAAGGCTAGAATGTGGGGGAATAGGGGTCCAAAACCCTAATCTCACCTCCCCATTACTACCCTCGACCCCTAATTGTCCTAAGAATGCCTAATCTAGAAACCTAGACTTGATTAGACTCTAATTGAATTGTACCTAATCCCTAACCCAATTGAGCCTCGTAAGGGTAGCAGGGGGTGTTAGGGACTAGTTCCCCTATGCACAACCTAGCATATCCATGGCCAATTAGTAGCTTAGGTTAATTCATTAGACTCTAACTTGTTGTTTGGTTTGGATAATCTAAATGGAATCATAATGTTCATATGTCACCCCCAACTTAAGTGATAAGTTCATACCCCTAAACAACCCACACATCTCTTTACTACTTAAAACCCTAGTTTTGTGCTTGCTTAGCTTAATTAGTTCTTTTCTTACTTAGTTAGCTTCTTTACTTGCTCTTGCCTTGTTCATGCTAGCTTAGCTCTTTAATTGATCTTTTGCTTCTCTCTTGCTTGCCTTAGTGTAATTTGCCTTTTCATACCTAACTTAGTCTTTCCTTGCTTGCTTAGTCTTAATCTAACCTAGGGTTAACATAGATTTCATTCTCATCTTTAATTCCTCATTTGTTCATAGTAGTTTAACAATCAAATCACCTTTAAACCCTTAACCCTAGTCTCCGCAATAGGAATCTAGCCAAACTAATCTAGCTCTAGTGCCCCCTCTTTTTCCTGTGGATCGACCCTTTACTTGCCAACTTCCTATACTACGTCATGACCCCGTGCGCTTGCGGGTGTAGTGTTTTAGTGTGAGTAGGTGTTAAGTTAGGTTTATAAATTTCGAAAGCAAAATCCCATCCTGTGTGTTTCGACCTCGTGGGGCGCATCTAGTCGAGTCAAATCGGCTAGTGTGTTTCACCTCTAGCAAAATTGCACCAAGCTTTCTGACACCGTTGTCAGGGATTAGAGGCACTCAACCTAGCTAGTTAGTTTTGCTTTGACTTTTTTCCTACTACCCTCATCATTGCTATTATTTATTCATTATTCTTTGCATTCTTGTGTATATTGGTTTACTAACTTGCTTTCTTTTGTTTGGTTGTGCTTTGTGCATGTGACAAGCCATTTGGGAGGAAACAAGACGGAAGACCAAAATGCACCTTACAAGCCGCTTCAAGACTACTTCATGCCTAGCAACTACAAATCGCCAATTGCTAGCAGGGTTGACCAAATGCTAGGGGAGCAATTCTCTATTCCTCCAGGCCTTCTTGGGCTCCTGCCCATCTTCTACAGCTTAGAGAGTGAGAACCCCTACAAGCACTTGGACTCCTTTCTTGAAGTATGCTCCACCTTCAGGATGTCGACGACTAGTGATGATACAATTCGGTTGACATTGTTCTCTTTCTCCCTCAAAGATAGAGCTAAAGACTGGTATGACTCAAAAAAGGACATCATGAGTTGGGAAACAATGAAGAATGCTTTCTTGAGACAATTCTACTCTATAGCAAGGTTGACACAAATGCAATGTTCTGTGACACAATTTTAGCCAAATGGGCAATGAGCAGTTTCATAAATGCATGGGAGAGATTTAAGAAGCTTTTGAGAGAGTGCCCGCACCATGAGATCCCTTTGTGGAAGCTAGTTCAATCATTTTACTCTGGTTTGTCTCTAAAGGACCAAGATACAGTGGACTCTTCTTGTGGATGAGTTTTCATGGCTAGGCCACCTGAGGAGATATGACCTTTGTTTGAGCAATTGGCTGAAGGATCAAGAATTCGAGCTTCTAGCATGATGAATGAAAGAGGGTATGCCTTTGGTGTGACACCCCCTACTCATGATGACTCAAGCACGCAAGTGATGAAGATTCTTGGTGACATGGTGCGCTTCATGAAGAACCAGGTGACAAATGCTCCTTGCCACCCGGTCAATTCTATTGAGTTTTATGGGGAAGAAAAGAAGACACCTCACTCCTATAGATACCAGGAACCACAAAGTCCCACATACAGCTCAAGGTTTGAGGAAGATGTTCTTTCTAGATTGAAAGTGTTTGATGATGTTCAAAGAGATGTTGCAAGGTTAGAAGAGAGAATAGAGCAGCTATCTTCCATAATTGCTCTCCAAGAAGAAAAATTGTCTTCAAGACCCATCGTGAGCCACCATGAAGCAAGTGGACCCATGCCCTCTTCACAAGTTTTCTACAGTCCACCCCCATGCAAGTGCATCCCATTCACTCCTTCCAAGGCTATCCCCAGCCTTACACTCCTCCACCACTTTCACCACCTCAATTTTCCCAAAACTTCACTTTCCAACCCCAATTCTCTCCTCCCCCTCAATCCTCCTTTCCACCTCAATTTCAACCCCAAGTGTCACCTCCACCTCCTCCACAACCACAACATGCTCCCTCTCCCCATCATGAGTAAGGTAGTGATGTGACAGTTCTAAGGAGTGGGAAAACACTTGAGCAGCCTGTAAGTCAAAGAAAGAGTGACAAAGCAAAGCAGAAGCAGTCAAGTGGTGATGTTGTGATTGAGATTGCCGAAGATGATCATTTGCCACCCCATGTTGACATTGGGAGTCCTAATGCTCCACCTCATGCTACACCATAGGAAGATCTTGCTGAGTCAAGTAGGACAATATCTAGTGAGCCACCATTTCCTGAAGTACTAGATGAGCAGCCCCCGACTGTGAAAAGAAGACAAAAGCACAATATGGACATTCTTGAGGTTTTCTGACAGGTGAAGGTCAACATTCCTATCTTGGATGCAATCAAGCAAATTCCATCATATGCCAAGTGTCTCAAAGACCTATGCACTGTGAAAAGAAGGTCAATGAGGAGGATTCCAAAGAAGGTGAGATTGGCTGAACAAGTGAGCTCCATCATACAACACTCACTTCCCGTGAAGAGAAAGGACCCAGGAGCCCCACTCATACCTAGTTACTTAGGGGGACATCACATAGACAGGTCCTTACTTGATTTGGGATCTAGTGTGAATTTGATGCCATATCATGTCTATGTTGAGCTGGGCTTAGGCAAGTTGAAGCCGACACATTGCACTCTCCAGTTGGCAGATAGATCCATAAAAGTGCCTAGAGGTAGAGTGGATGATGTCTTGGTGATGATAGACAAAGAAAAAGGCACGATATTCCCAACAGATTTCATTGTACTTGATATGGATTCGGAGGACAAGAAGATTCCCATCATCTTGGGGAGGTCGTTCTTATCTACGGCTGATGTCGAAATTCATGTACGTAGTGGCACTATGACAGTCTCATTTATGGACACGAAGATCAACATCAATATGTACAAGACCCCAACCCGACGACTCTGAGATATGGATATTGGACATGATCGCTTCACAAGTCCAAATGGGAATTTGAGAGAAGGACACTAAGGTGAAGAAATTGGTGATGATTGTTTTGATGAAGGAGATGAGGAACCAAGGTTGAATGCAAATGAAGGATGTATGCTTTGCAAGAATGGACACTTGAGAATTCCAAATGGGTGAATTTTGAAGAATCATCAAGAAGCCCAGCTGAAGGCAAGAAACTCAGTGCTTGTAGGAGGCAACCCACCTAGGTTTGGGAATTTTTGACCCAACCTCACATTTTTGATACGTTTGCTTTATTTTACACAAACACACACACACTCTTGTGCTTGATAGTTTTCTTTTGAGTTTTGATGATGAGGCAGGTGATAGACATTAGAGAGAGAGGGTATAGAAGTGAATCTTAGTCATTCAGTCAGATTTGTGGCCAAAGAACAAATAAAAATGAAGTTCAAGTTTTGAAGATTAGAAAACTGAGGAAACAACTCCAAAACGGCCGTGGAGCTCGACCACGACCGTGGTACATATGGTAAAGCACGATCGTGGCCTACTACTACGGCCGTGGGAATTATTGCATCAACTTTTCCAAGTCTATAGGGTTTTTAGAAGAATGACCATGACCGTGGACACCTGCCACGACCGTGTTGAAGAAGACTGGCCACGACCGTGGTCCTCACCACGACCGTGGGAATTTTTGCATCAAGTTGGCCAAAGTTACATGTTGTTTGCAAGAATCGCCACGACCGTGGGCAGCAGCCATGACCGTGTTGAAGAGAAACGACCACGATCGTGGCACCCTGCCACGACCGTGGCGAGGTCAAACTGGGGAGTTCTTCATCGACAACATGACCGTGGCACCCGCCACGGCTGTGCTACCCGACCTTGGCCACGACCGTGGCCGAGCCCGGTTTAGCAAAAAAATATATGTTTTAAACGTCCAAAACTGACCCCCACCCTCATTTCTTCATCTTCCACCTTGAGAAAATGACCGTGGCGGTGGTGTGCGACCACAAGCTTCCCCAATCTCCACCTCTAACCCCCAAAAACACCCCCGTTTGGCCTCCAATCAATACCAAATCGATCCCCATCCATCCCTCTACCATTTCCACCGCCTATTCTTCCCCAATCACTCCTCCATCTCCACATCCGCCCAACAACCACCTCCACCAGAACTCCACAAAAACCCTTCACTTTTCACACAAATCCACCACAAATCATATTTCCACCATCTATACATCACCATCCTTCCATTCTATACCCAAAACCACATCCACATCACCTGCCCCACCAAAATCCAAAAATCATCACCTCCACCTCCACAATCACCATGAAAAAGATTGGAAAAGCCATCACCAAGGGGACTAACATCCTCACCGGAGGGAAATGACGTTCCAAAAATGCCTCCTCCGAGGTGTCCATGCCCTCCCATACCCCTACGCCAACCCATACCGCCTCCCAATCCCTCTTCCGTTCACAATCGGTGAGCGAATCACACTCCCACTCATCTGATAGCCGCCACATCACCAACGCCACCTATGAGGGTGAAGATGATGAAGACGAGGAATCTATGGGAGTCGATTTAGACAACCTTATTGATGAGATCGAGCTGGTGGCCGTGAAAAGAAATCGAAAATATAAAGCGGCACCGTTCTCATCCCGACTACCACCGAAGCCTACACCATCCCACCACTCGACGTCCCAGGTGACGGCGAGGCGTGGTGTGCAGCCGCAACCCTCGCGGCAACTACAACAAGATGAGGAGCAGTCATCCCACTGGTATAACTTGGATACTAGCTCGGGGTCTCAGTCCTACATGATGGAGGAAGAAGATGGTGACAACGAGGAGGATGAGGTAGAGCTTGAGGCTGAAGGAGATGATGTTCTGGCACAACTGGAGGCAGACAGAGCAAAGACCCTGGGCAAAGCACCGACAGGGGTGTCCTATGGTAGAGGATACATGCAAAAGAAGGTTGATCTTATCTACCCCGAGTGTATGACAAGGCAAGTCGTCGCCACCAACTATGGGTCTGAGAAAGTGATTGATGATCTAGGGATCAAGGAGGCAGTGGAAGAAAACTTAAAGAGAATAGGGCTGTGGGATATTCTTTTCACACCCCAACCAGCCTACGTCGCCTTGACCCGGGAATTCTTCACCACTCTCGAAAGGACGAAAGTGAGAGGTTGTGACACAATCAAGTTTGCCATAATGGGCAATGTGCACACCTCACATCCACTGAGCTGAATGGGATATTCGCGGCAAGTCCTGAAGAAGCCGTGAAAATGGATGACGGCTTGTTAGAGAGGGAGGAAGATCTTGATTATGACTATTTTTGGAAGACAATCACATGCAGCTGTGTGTACGATGCAGGAAGATAAAAAACAGCTGCCATAAGCAACCCGATGATCCGCTATGTGCAGAAGGTCTTTGCAAACACAATTGTGGGGATGTATGATAATCAAGGCTCCATTTCACAAAAATATATGTTTGTCTTGATAATGATGCACCTCAAGAAGTGCCTAGACCTTGGCATTCTATTGATTGACCATATGAAGTCCATACCCTACAAGAGCTCAAAACCCTTTGTTATGGGGGGATTTGTGACTTCAATTGCACTAGAGTTAGGGTATGATCTCTCTGGGTTACAAGAAGGAATTGAGGTGGAATTTGTTGACCTCAATTACCTGGTGCGCTCGCACACTATTAAGGTGAAGGACAAAAAGATGATGTATCTTACTACTAGTGTGTCGGACTTCGAGCTTGAGTTGCCATACAACGCGACGCCTCTTCTATTCGCGTTGTGAGTTCTCTTTAGATTGAAAGAAAAACTTTTGAAATGGCAGAAAGAACACCCAAGAGAGACATATACCAAAGGAGCCACTGCCGTACATGAAAACATTGCTGAATCTAATGTGCAAGGGCAGGAGCAAGAAGATGCAGAACAAAGGCAGCCCCGCAGGACAAGAAGGAGGGATGAGGGGACATCCCAGCTGCAGCCACCCTCAGATAACGTCTATGACATGGCAACCATCCAAGCACACCTTGAGAGTATTCAGAAGACCCAAGGTGACATGCAGCTTATCCATCAGTACATGTGGAAAGATCAACAACAGATGCACCATCAGATCAACCACATGTATCATTACAACCACGCCCAAGCAGCACGAAACCCCGAATGGGGTGGAGATTTCTGGGGTGGTTTGGCTGGATATCCAGAGATGTACCCTCCACCCCAGGACGACTACTGGGGGCATTATTACCAGCATCCCACATTAGGCTCAGTCCCATCCTCAGCTCCTCCAGATCCTCAGCAGATGCCAGACCAACCACCACAACCATGACACTTCCCCTATCTCCCCTAAGCTATAGTTTTATGCTGAGGACAACATGATTCTAAAGTTTGGGGTGGGTAGGGTGGTATGCACCACCCTATCTCTCATTTTGTCATTTTGTTATCACCTCTGCCATCTAGTTTAGTTTTATTGTTTTTGTTCTTTTCATTGCATCTTTTCATGGCATGTAGTTGACTTCTAGCATTTTTGTGTAATTTTTCAAAATTTTTGCTTTTCCATACCATGCATCACATCTTCATGTAGTTTTTTGTAGTTTCTTATGCATGTTAATTAGGATTTGATGCTTTATGTCTTTAAATTCCCTAAAGTAGGTTTAGATGTGATTTAGTGCAAATTGGCACCGTTTTGGCCAATTTTGCCCAAATTTGAGATTTCTTGTCTAAAAAGTATGTTTTGACCCAATTTCTACTGTTTTGAGTAAAAATGATGACCTTTGACTAATGCAAGTGAAATGTCATGCTTTATTGATAAGTGGTATCAATGTTTGACTTTGTACATGTGCATCACCTCTCTCATGATTGTGATTGATTTGGCTGAATTGTGAACTTGAGAAAGCTTTGAACGCTAAGTGTTTGTGGAATCACTTGTTTGATATATCAATTTCATCTTGTTCATTCATGTGGTGTGATATCTAGGATGAAGTATTAGATTAACTTTCATGCAGGATGTCTTATATGGAAAATCATACCAATGACCCCTTTTTTACCCGACTCTTCTTCCACCGTCTTCATACCCCTCTGCCTCATAAAAAGATGCCATAGTGCACATAATCAGCCTTGGCCACCTCCAAAAGTTTGGGGTGGCCACATCTCTACCTCCCCGCTTCATTCTATCCACCATATGCCCTATCTACACCAAGGGCAAGAAATAAAAAAAATGCAAAATACAAAAAGAAAATAAAATGATGCTCTTGTTTAAGAGCAGTCAAATAAAGAAAAGATGAGTGTGTAAAAACACTCCAAAAATCTTACCTCAACCCTTTCTTCCACTTTCATACCTATTGAGATAGGAAACATCAAACCTAGCTCATTTTGCCCTTTTCCACATTCACGTGGGTCATTTGGTATGATTTGAAACATAAGATTGAATGCAAGAATGCGAAACAATACTCCTAGTCATCCTTGATTAACACCATCATGAAATGGTTTACCTGGAACTTAATGAAAGAAATATGAATAACTTGTATATTCTATGCACTATATTTGAAGTTCATGTGCTTTGTGCTCCTTTCATGATTGTATTGTGAAAGTAGGAGAGGAGAGAGGTGAAATGCATGCACTCAGTCATCTTTGATCCCACTAAGCAATAATCATCTTTTACATTGCATATGTCATTTCTTTTTGTGGAAGTTTTGTAGAGAGATTGAGTTGGAGCATACTTGAGGACAAGTATGTTTTAAGTTTGGGGTGGTGATGTAGCCCTATTTTAGGGCTCCATCCTATGCCATTTTGTACTTAAATCACATCTAAACATGTTAGATTACAAGTGTTTGCCCCTAATGTACTTATCATTGCAAATATGCTTATGGATGTTCTTTGCATTGTTTTCAGGTACTTGGACCATGTTTAGATAGAAGAGAGAGAAAGGAGTTGTAGGGTTCCTCCAATCATGGAGGGACCCAAAGAAGGTCCCAAAGTCTCCCTCAACCTACCTCCAATGGCCAAGAGTCATCCCCAAGCAAAGACATCCAAGCATGATGAAGATTGAAGTGAAATCAAGTGATGCAAGCTTCACCACGGCCGTGGCCACAACACCACGGTCGTGCATTTTTTTTAGCAAAGAAGTGCCCTTATCAACATGGTTTTTCCACAGAATCCCACGACCGTGGCCACCTGCCACGACCATGGCCACTGAAGACACCATGGCCGTGGCCATCAGCACAATCATGGTCATAGGAAGAGAAAACGACCGTGGGCAACCCCCCACGGTCGTGGGAATTAATGACCAAAGTTTCAGTTTTCAATAGGGTTTTCACCCAAGGCGCCACGACCGTGGCCAAAGAAGTACAAAATGCCTGTGGTGCTGCTCCACGATCACCTCTCCCTCCTCCAAAATGGCCGTGTTACCCAACACGACCGTGGTGCACCTCACCCACCACGACCGTGGCACTCCGCCACGGCCGTGGCCACCACCATACTTGTCTTTTCACCACTCCCTCCATACCATGACCGTTCTTCCACCCCACGACCATGTCCCACTGTCCTCACCATGGCCGTGGCACACCTCCACGGTCGTGGTGATCCACCAACCCTACCCCACTTTACACTGCTTTCCCCATTTTACCCCTAACTTAACCTAGTGCTTCCCCCACACCTATATATACCTAGGTGGCGGCTGGGGCACGAAGGTAGCTACCTTCTACCCCCTCCTAGCTCCCGAAATAGCCACCCACTCCATTCCACTCCATATCCCCCTCAAATCCACTCCATTTCACCATTTCCACCACTAAAACACTAGTTTATACTAGTTCCTACCCACAATCCCCTTCATTTCACACCCTTGCACCTTGGAGGAGGGAGAAAGACGTCCTACATCTGCTGGAGAGGATGAGTTCTTCATCTACACCGATCTCCCTGGCTTCTTCTAACTCTCTCTCCTTTCTTTTTGTATTTTCCATTTCCTTGAGTAGCTAGGCTCCCTTGGGTGGGCTGTTTGGGGGAAATTATGTTACTTTGATACCATGTTGGGGGAAAATGACATGTAAATGTTGTAATTCCATTTTTAATGATTATATTCTATTTGCATCTCATTCTCCATGGATTTCTTATTGGTTTGTGTGTGGAATCACCTAGGCATTTAAGCAAATTGCTTATATGTGTGAATTTTGGGATGTGCCCCTAGGTCCAATTCTTGGATCCCTAGGTTGCCTCCCATCTTCCTACATCCTAATCAATATCCCTAAACCTAAGTGAGAGATCTAAGTAGCTAGATTAGATAATTCTAGTGCAATTAGCATGGAGCCTTCTCAAGGCTAGAATGTGGGGGAATAGGGGTCCAAAACCCTAATTTCACCTCCCCATTACTACCCTCAGCCCCTAATTGCCCTAGGAATGCCTAATATAGAAACTTAGACTTGATTAGACTCTAATTAAATTGTACCTAATCCCTAACCCAATTGAGCCTCGTAAGGGTAGTAGGGGGTGTTAGGGACTAGTTCCCCTATGCACAACCTAGCATATCCATGGCCAGTTAGTAGCTTAGGTTAATTCATTAGACTCTAACTTGTTGTTTGGTTTGGATAATCTAAATGGAATCATAATGTTCGTATGTCACCCCCAACTTAAGTGATAAGTTCATACCCCTAAACAGCCCACACATCTCTTTACTGCTTAAAACCCTAGTTTTGTGCTTGCCTAGCTTAATTAGTTCTTTTCTTGCTTAGTTAGCTTCTTTACTTGTTCTTGCCTTGTTCATGCTAGCTTAGCTCTTTAATTGCTCTTTTGCTTCTCTCTTGCTTGCCTTAGTGTAATTTTCCTTTTCATACCTAGCTTAGTCTTTCCTTACTTGCTTAGTCTTAATATAACCTAGGGTTAACATAGATTTCATTCTCATCTTTAATTCCTCATTTGTTCATAGTAGTTTAACAATTAAATCACCTTTAAACCCTTAACCCTAGTCTCCGCAGTAGGAACCTAGCCAAACTAATCTAGCTCTAGTGCCCCCTCTTTTCCCTGTGGACCGACCCTTTACTTGCCACCTTCCTATACTACGACACGACTCCGTGTGCTTGCAGGTGTAGTGTTTTAGTGTGAGTAGGTGTTTAGTTAGGTTTATAAATTTTGAAAGCAAAATCCCATCCCATGTGTTCTGACCTCGTGGGGCGCATCTAGTCGAGTCAAATCGGCTAGTGTGTTGCACCTCTAGTGGAATCGCACCACTTAAACACTTAACAAGATTCGTTAGACCTTCAAATTACTTCAAGGGATAAGATTGCAAATATGGAATTTGATGTGCAACTAAACGTACATAGCAAGGATGACAGATACTGAATGAGATATAGAACAATCTATATATAGTGGAATGGTTAAGTTGTCATCAGAATGTGGACAATGTATAATTGTTAGGTCGACAGAGGTGCATCTTCTGGGTCGCAACTGATCTTTTCAATGCCTTATATAG
The DNA here is from genome assembly GCA_963693085.1 of Alisma plantago-aquatica. Lineage (NCBI taxonomy): Eukaryota > Viridiplantae > Streptophyta > Magnoliopsida > Alismatales > Alismataceae > Alisma > Alisma plantago-aquatica. The sequence goes on from OY856411.1 coordinate 863,116,969, forward strand.
GCATGATAGGTAGGGCACAAGGGGTTCTATCACTTCCCTAGAGTCATGGCTTATTAGGTATTTGGGTATTGTCAAAATATGGAAAGATAACAAAATGTGATATGGCTCATTGTGTTTATTTCTCTCTTCCAAAACCAATGCACTTTATTTCATGAGAAATGGTAGAGGGAGCAGAGAGAACATGATGAGGGAATGTTTTAGATACCTATTGATTTTGTTTCCTTTTTTGACTGGAGGAAGGAGATGATGTGAAACCATTGATCTTTGATTCAGCGATCATGATGAGCGTGAAACATCAAAAGGGTTTATGGGTTATCACACCAAAGGGAACATTTATTCAATTTCAAAAAATAGAAACATATGTATTTATTACAATTAGGTTACTCTTTCTTCTCGATTATTTATAGGCCACTAGGAGTGTCCCGTTTGCTACAAAATTTGGAGGAAATCAATCAATGCCTTCCAAATCTTATATTTAATTTTTGAGATTTATTGGGATAACTTTCATATATAAAACTTTTCTTTCAAGTATTTCTTTAAATCAATTACTCATATAGGTTGGAAAGTCACTTTCTTCTCAAATTATAGAATGACCTTTTTTTCATTACTATATTCAACTGTTCTAAAAGTTAGATCAAATTATGCTTATTTGATTTCTAAAACTTGACTTGCAAGTCTGGTTTAGATAATTACTCCCATAATTATCTAAATCACAATACATCTTAAAATATTTTGGAAACTTGCCTATTATCTCACATTTCAATTATCTAACAACCCAAAAGCCATTATTCATTCAAGCATGAATTCCTTTATTTCTTAAACTGTGCCACAAGGACCTCTTTACAAATTAAATAGCCTCATGGACCTCACTTGGGTCATGGGTTGAACCCATGTCTCAAAGTGGATCCAATTTGGTACATAGAACCCTTAGTTGCATAAATATGTTTCCACCAACATAATTCCAATGTCATATTATTGAACTTGGTATTCTTTACTAAAATTCAATCATATTTTCTTGAATTAGACATATATTTGAAAATTTTGAGGATCTTAGATTCACCATGTAAGACCCCAAACCCTGCTTAATTGGTTGAACAAGGTTAATTACCTTAATTAGGTGTTATAAAACTTAATATAACTTTGGGATGTGTTTTTAAATCATAAAATAATCCTAAGTTTCAAATTTGGTTCAATTTGGATGTTGTTTGTGCAAGTTATGCAATTTTATGTACGTTTTGGACTTTTTTGAAATTTACCAAATTGAGAGGTTTTCTTTGAAAATTTTCGAATTCATTATAATCATTAGAGGTTTACTTATCATTCTCAAATTTTTTGTACCATGGGACGCCTAGTTGTATCATGGTTTGGAGGTGTTTCTCTTCAATGACATTTTAGGGTTTTCCCCCTTTATGGATGAGCTTATCTTCATGATTATCAACTAATGGGGCGATCTAGAATGTTCTTCTTATAATTTCAACTATGGATATGCTATGAGTCATTTCATGAGGAGCTGAGAGGCAGAAGGTGAGTAAAGATAAGGATGAGGATAAGGGTAAAGATAATGATAACGATAAGGATAAGGATAAGGATAAGGGTCAAGATAAGGATAAGGATAAAGATAAGGACAAGGAAATGGGTAAGGGAGAGAAAGTGTGGGTGGTAAGTGAGGGAGGTGTTTCATGGACATAGAAGCTCTAGGCTATTGACACATTGAAAACTTCATGGGCACCTCATGCTTGACCTATTCCTTATCCATGAAGCTATATATACCCCTTCCTATCTCCAAATCGAACCCATTGCTCACTCCCTCTTTCCTCTATATTAGAGAACTGACCGTGCTCTATTTGGCTTCAGAACTAGGTGGTCCAAGGTAGAATATTACCCCCCCCCTTTTTGAGAAAAAGGTCTCCTAGAGTTCCATCTAGCCCTACCTAGGGTTTCCAAGGTCCTCTTCTAGGGTTTCCGACCAAGCCAAGTGGTTTTCTCTCTTTCTTCTTCATTTTTCCTATTCTTCCTCTTCCTTTGACCTTCCTCCAGGTCAGATCCATGGTATTTCATGGAGGAACTCCACCTAGAGCCCTAAAACACCTCATCTCCATGCTCTTTTTCTAGGGTTTGCACCTCTAAAGTGGAGAAGGTGATCTTTGCTCGAGAAAGGAGCTTAGTTTGGAGCAACCAACCCTACTAAGCTCAGAAACCTTGATGATTAGAACATGATATACTTCCTAGAGGCAAGTTATATAAGAGGCAAGTTATATAACTTTCTCTACATTTATTGGTTACTACATGCTTAAAGTTCATGTTTTCATGCATAAAATTGATGATATCCACTTTTAGATGTTCTGCTTTATTAGGGTTTCAACTTATTGCTATTCTATACCTTATTTGCAGTTTTAGATGAACCTATTTTGTGTGAAACGTTCCTCCTAGAGTGGAGAAGGATTTAGAACAGGTGGCAACAAGAGGTGGTGTGAGCTATAGATGTTAGATAACCATAGGAAAATGACCCTTTTCTGGGGTTTTGCCATAATCCGTTGGCTTGGGGAGGAAGATGACCATCTTCAGTTTGTAGAATGATGGCCAGGCTGGAGTGGTGACCTAAGGGAGGTTCGGGTTATGACTGAAGGTCAGGTATGAGGGAATGTTAATGGTCAACCGTGGGTGGTGATCATTTATTAAACAATGGCTGGATATCATTGGATGACAAAGGGTGGTGATCATTGATTATGAACCCGATGGTGATGCAAGGTTAATTCTTGTTATACTTGGAGTGAAACTAATGGTCCCTTGGGTATAGTAAGTCAAGGATGTTAAATGATCCTAGAGAAGGATTTTGAATAATGAGCTAAGTCATTTAACTTAGATTGAATTCTTCAACAATTTAGGGTTTAGATTGAAACCTACACATATGCATTAATTCCAAGAATGAGAATATGATGGGCTGAAACCATTATTATTTCTATCTTACCTTTGCCCTTGTATAATATATTTGATGATTCTTCATAGTAAGGGCTATGTAACTTAAATATGATATCGATTTCTATACCTAACTCCAATGTAACTCAATGGGGGTGATTGGTTGTACTTAACCTCATGAAGGGTCAATAAGGAAGTGGAATACTTTCTCACTACTGTTGAGATATTTGTACACAAAAATCACACTTAAGGATGGTATTAGATGTAATGGTGGTACTCCACCTTATAGAAGCCACTAGGGTTTCCATGATATAGTATGTGTATATGAATATGGTGATAGACTTAATGTAACTTACCTTTAGAACATAGCTATATTACAACCCAATATTGATGAGTATTCATGATAACTTCCCCATATGATGTTGATACCAAACAGAGGATGGTCTTCATGATATAGTCTTATCTTTACTCCTACATGAGTAAGACTCAATAAAGACCATATTGTATAATATGTAAGTTTAAAAGAGGTATAGTTTGTTGTACTTAACCCTAATCTAGGGGTGTTAAGGTGATTGCTCATCCATGATTGTACTATTGACCATGTTATGGTGTAATTATCATTGAGAAAGCATAAATAGAAATGGTTCACCCTAATGCACCCAAAAGACAAGGGAAGTAATGGATTTAGGGTTTGGTGATCAATTTACATGATAAAACCTAGTTTCATCATACATGTAATCTTAATCCTAAGCTTGGTTTAAATGATATGATATCCCTCTTCCTTGGAGTGATTGACATATATTGATATCTTCCCTATCCCCAATATGTGAGCCTCAACTTGTATGTGAGTTGAATAACAAAGCATATGTAATTGAATACTGCAGTGATCCCTATATAACACAAGGTGATAGTTATGATCCTAGTTGAGGCATGAAGTGACATTGAATAAGATAATAATTGGGGAATGAGTGAGGACTATAATATTATAGTAACTTATCTCGTTGAACCTAAGTATAAAGAAAATAAATGATGGTGATTAGTCATGTTACCCTTCCATGGATGATTAATAGGATAATAGAATACTCTTTCATGATTCTTAAAAATATAACTTGATAGTTACACTTTGAGTTATGTGTGAATCCATACTTAAGAATAATATGGAATATGATAGTGATACTTCACCTTATGCATCTTTAACCCAATGGGGATGGCATGAGTAAGGTTTGTGTATGAGTGCTATTGTAGACTCAATATAACTTACCTTGTTGAACTTAACTCTAATGCAAATGTGATAAAGATGACTATTCATGTTTAACATCCTTATATGATGATATGATCTTCCTAAATATGATGAGAACTTTGATATATTAATTGGTGGTTATCACTATCTTATAAATAATACTCCCTCTCATGTTAAACATGTGCATTATGAATATGATGATGGTTAATTATATGTTGCTTTGCTATATGATGATGAAATAAAAAATGATCTTGATGCTAAAATAACCCAACTATTTTACTTTATGAATATATTCTAACACATAAATGAACTATTGTGCCTAGATTGTGTATCACATGTAAAGTGATGTTGTTGAGCCTTGTTATAAGACATGGAAAGATAATGGTGATACTATAGGGAATGGTATGATGGTCTTAATGACCTTTGGGCATAGTTAAGCCATGGATGAGGTTTACTCCTCTTCATGATGAGATAAGGGTTGGAACCCTGGAATAATATGATAAAAAATTGTGTACTATGGCAACATGATGTCAAGTGTGAACACATATGTGGTAATGAATAGTAGTCTGTGGTGATTGTGATCATGCATTATGTTTCTTACATTTTATATCTTTTAAAGTTGTTATATGTCAATGCTCACTAGAAATGAATTAGGGTTTTTATGTCCACTTGTTTGCTAAAGCCTTAATTCACCCATTTGGCATAATAAATCAAGTGGAACCCTAATCATGTAGTTGCCCTAGCCATAGATCCATCTTCAGAGTCAGATATACTGGATGGTGAAATGAGTAACTCCTATGAGAAACTCAAAGAGCATATTGTTCAGTATGTGGGGATAGCTTGGTACCCTAATACCAAGCAATTGAGGGTGACTATGGCCATGTGTGAGCCTCAGATCATGCCTCAAGATTTGTGATATATATGATATGTGATTATAGCAAAGAAATTATAGAACGGCCATGAATGATCCTATTCATTTACATTGCCTACAATTTAGGACGGCCATGCGTGAGACGATCCTTCTAACGTCGTGACATGTACCAAGGCGGGCTATTTGTTCAGCTTGACTATATGTCATTGTTGGCAGTTGATTATTATGTCTCTATGTTGTTTCTCTTACTGACAGAGAGGATGAGGTCGTGGAACCTGACTCTTCCATAGACCTTGTATGACACCGTCAGTAGCCCTTCCCAGGGGGTGGTTGGATTTGGGTGGTACAACTCAAATCCTTAGGGCAAAATAATAAAAGATGTAATTAGCTGTGTAGCATATCTGTGTAGGGCTATACACACAATGCCTCACATTGGATGACAACTCTTATTTTCCCTCTTCATGTAAGTACAATGTATGGCATACAGATAGAAAGTAAATATGCTTATATTTAAAATATGCTCATAGTGTAGATATGCTCATGTTGTAGATATGTTTATATTGCTAGACTTGTTTATGATATCAGTCATGTTTATGTTGAATAGATATACTGCCATTGTTGATTATGATTATGGTATTAATCACCAAAATCATATTAAATATTCTACACTACTAGTCATGTATCTGTAATTGAAGATTCCTACACTATTAATCATGCTTACGCAAGTAGTTATGCTTTTGGTCTTAGCCCTACTTATTATGTAGATCTGTTCAATCTAATAGAAATGATAAAGTTATAGTCATGCTTATGTTGCTAGTATTATTCATGATGATAGAGATGATATGCTACTAGAATTGTTTATAATGTTAGTTAGGCACATGCCACTAAATTGTTTATACTATTAGCAATGCAATTGTTGATAATCCAGATAATGATAACAACTATTTGTCAGTACCTTTATGTACTTTGGTAAACATCATTGTTGCTAGATTTTTTGTCTTACATGCTAAAATCTACTTAAATAGTTTAATTAGTTACTTTTTGTAATCAATAAATGTTGTTGGAGGTTATATATCTTGTTGGGACATGGGTCACACTCCGTGGTTCACCATAACTTTTTAGGTAAATGACAACAGTGGTCGCAAACTCATTGCATAAAAGAAGAAGTTTCAAAGTAATTAATTAGATGTCTAGAGTGTCCTAGAGTCGTCCCCGTACTCTGAGGTCTGGGTAGAAAAGTTTGTAAATGATGTTTCAACTGCATCATATTTTAGTAACATGACACATGTTTGATCAAGTAATAGATATGAAATGTTTCATGTGTAATGTATATGTTGTGGCTAAGGCCATGGAACATTTGTGAGAGATTTTTGGTATAATATGAATACAAGTGAGTTATTAGAATTGTGTTTCAGAGCATGTTATTATGATTGAAATCGATTTAAATATACTCATTTTTATGGAAATGTTATTAATTAATGATCGATTGTGTTTTGTATTTTGAGTAATCTCATTTAGTGTAACATGGTGTTACAAGTGTGGTATCAGAGATTAGGTTCACCGAGTCTACAAGAACACTAGGACTTATGACTAGGATGATGTCTAAGTAAGGAATAGGACATGAAAATATGATGTTGGGTATGATCCGTTAAAAAGCTGGCAAAGACCACTATTAAGGATAGATGGGTTTTTGATCAGAAGACATGTGCTACTGTGTTTCTTTAAGATAAACTTAGGATCAGAATATAAATGGATGAGAAATAGAGTGGGTGACATAATCTACATTACCTTGATGAGTTCAGGATTAAATTGTTTAGACTAACCAATATATCAGTAGAATATGAGAATGAGAGGAATAGAGTACTCAAGTTATGTTTTAAGATGTGGCAAGCCGAGAAGATGATTGGATAATTTCCTAAGAGCATGTGTCTCATAGTTATTGATAATTAGGGGATGCCTACTTGATTAATTGAGTTTCTAATTACAACATTCATAAAAAAAAGCATGGAGATGAAACCTTGTAGGATTACATGTGATAAGAGGTACATGATGTCCCATGTTAAAAGGTACTACAAGACCTGTAACACAACAATTCCTATTCTGAACCAAGGTGACTTATAGGGGTTGAGGATGAAGGATATGACTTCTATATGAATGATGTGACACTCCATGAGATGAAAGTAACTATTTAGAATATTAAGAATGAAGTGCATGAGAAGTTCCCATCTCTCTTTGCATAGGATTTCGCAGGCAAAATCCGTATTAGGGGTTTATAGTTGTAAGACCCCAAACCCTGCTTAATTGGTTGAATAAGCTCAATTACCTTAATTAGGTTTCTAAACCTTAATGTAACTTTCAAACATGTTTTTAAATCATAAAATAAGCATAAGTTTCAAATTTGATTCAATTTGGATGTTGTTTTTGCAAGTTATGCAATATTCTGTATATTTTGGAATTTTCTACAAATTACCCAATTGGGAGGTTTTCTTTGCAAATTTTCAGATGCATTAAATCCTTAGAGGCTTCCTTATCATTCTCAATTTTTTTTGGCCATGGGACGCCTAGTTGTACCATGGTTTGGAGGTGTTTCTTTTCAAGGGCATTTTAGGGTTTCCCCCCTTTATGGATGAGCTTATCTTAAGGAGTTATCAACAAATGGGGTGATCTAGAATCTTCTTCTTATCATTTCAACCATGGATATGCTATGAGTCATTTCATGAGGAACTGAGATGGAGAAGGTGATTAAAGCTAAGGATAAGGGTAAGGATAAGGATAAGGATAAGGATAAGGATAAGGATAAGGGTCAAGATAAGGATAAGGATAAAGATAATGACAAGGAAATGGATAAGGGAGAGAAAGTGTGGGTGGTAAGTGAGGTAGGTGTTTCATGGATATAGAAGCTCTAGTCTATTTGATGTGAGACCCCTAACCTTTCTTAAAGTGTTGAACAAGCTTAATTATCATAATTCAATTCTTATAACCCTAATCTAACCTTATGATATGCTTTAAAATCATAAGACAAGCTTACATTTCAAATTTGGTCCAATTTGGACATTGCTTGAGCAAGTTATGCAATTTTATGCATATTTTGGACCTTTCTTCAATTTATCCAATTGAGAGGTTTTCTTTGCAATTAATCACTTGTATTATGTTCCTTGGATATTCTCTCATCATTCGTGAGCATGCTGAGCCATGGGGCGCCTATTTAAGCCTTGGTTTGAAGGTGTTTTCCTTAAGGGTATTTTAGGGTTTACCCCTTCATGGAGGAGCTACTTTTAGTAGCTATCAACTAATGAATTATTTATTTTTCTTAGAAATCCAAGAAATGAGGGATAAGCATGTCTCTATGGATGGCGGGGGAGCTGCTTGTGTGTGTGCTTGTATTTTCTTAATAGTTTAAGGCCATGGACACTTAGAAAGATACTAGAACTTCAACTTTTTCTTTTTCTTTATCTTAAATTTTCATATACTTATCCCTAAGCACCCAAATGAGCCATTTTCTCTCCACCACTTCCCTCCTACAAACCTCATTCTCCCTCTGTGCTGTTGTGAATTTCCTATCCAATGGAGAAGAAAGAGGGGATCTTCTTGGAAAAAGAATCTAGGGTTGCAATTGACTTCCTTTTAGGGTTTGAAAAGCTTCCTTCTAGTGATCTTGACTTAAAAGAATAAGAATCCCCTTCTTTCCTCCATTTATTTCTTTATTATCCTTCCTCCTACCTTTATCCAGGTAGGAACCTTGCTGTTCCATGGTAGAAATTGCTCTAAAGCTCTAAAACCCTACCTTTCTTGCTCCTTATGCTTAGGGTTTGCTCATTTGATGAAGAAAGGTGCTAGATGGACGAGTTCATAGCTTATGCTTGGATTTCCTACCCTATATGCTTGTGTTTTCTTCTATTTGGGAGTTTATCTTCTAATTAGAGGCAAGTTTTATAACTTGCTCCACGTTTATTGCTTACCATAAGCTTGCTAGCTCATGTTCTTGCTTTTAAATGATGATTCATGCACTAAAAAGCTATGCTTGACTTGGATTTTGCTTTTTATAATGTTCCCTATTCTGATTTCAGTTATATATGAACATGTGATCATGTGTACATTATTCCTAATGTATAATATGACTTGGATTAGGTTGGTTTGACAACCTATGGTGCTAAGCACCTATCAACCAATGGTCAATTTTAGGGTTTAAAGCTGATTTCTTCTATAAACACATGACTTGATGGTGGTACCATTGCAAAAATCGATGGTGTTGTCTTCATGCAACTGATGGTGGTGACCAAGGGTGTCAACTTACGTTCACCCCTTAGGTCAGGTGTTAGCCTAATTAGAAGCCTAGAGATTAACAACTAAGTACCCTAATGATGCTATCAATCAATGGTGATATTGGTTTGATATTTGATGTTGATTAATGAATATAGTGCTGATCTAACAAGCTATGGTGACTTAATTGTCACTAATGATGGTGGATCAGGTCTCCACAACCTATGGTGACTTAATCATATAGTTTTAGCATCAATTAAGCCTTAGACCAATGGTTTCTTGGGTCACTTGATGTAATGGCGAACCTATACTGTAATTGATTGTTTTAACATATGAACTTGACCCAATGGTCAACATCTAATGTTTATTCCTCCAATAAAGTGGAATGATGGGTAATGTACTATGTTGGTCCTAATAATGTGATTTATATGGTTTCCTTTATATGATCAACTTAAGGAGCTTACTTGTTGACAATGGATGGCTTGTTTTAAATGAACATTCGATTTTGGGTTGTACCCTACTCTCAACAGAACCCTTATTGTTGTTAATCAAAGAATGTCTAGGGTTAAATAGTGACTTTTATATATGAAAACTAAATAACATCATAGATGATTCATTCAAGGTGTTTACTTATGTAAATGACCAATGGCTTTACCTTTTCAACATTTCATGGTTAGAAGTTGATGCCTCAATATTCCCATTATTTTGGGTGAAGCGTGTAGTGTAATGTTATGATTCTAATGATGAGAATTTGATGGTTCAATGACTTTAACTTGTAGTGTTACCCTTTCCCACATATGATTTTGATTTATATCACCATAATGAATTAATGGGTAACCCTAATGAGATATAACTTGTTATACCTAGCTTTAATATAACTAAATGATGGTAATTGGGTATGAATAGTCTTTGAATGATTAATACAATCATGGAGTACTGTCTTATTGTTGTTGAAACCTTAGTATGCTATAACCTAATGGTTACACCTTGATTTATGTGTGGATTCATACTTGAGAATAATATGGAATGTGATGGTGATGCTTCACCTTATTCATCCATGATCCAATAGGGATGTTGTGAGTTAGGGTTTGGGTATAAGTGCTGATTAGTAACATTAACATAATTTATCTTGTTGAACCTAACTCTAATGCAAATAGATAAAGATGAGTATTCATGATTAACATTCTTATATGATGGAATGATGGTGAAATAACCTCCTTAATATGATCATAACCTTAATAAATTAATTGGTGGTTATCATAGCCACATGGTTGATACTTTCTTATGCTAAACATGTGTATTATGAATATGATGAGGGTTAATCATATCTAGATTCCTTGCATGTTGATGTAATAAATGAATGTTCTTAATGTTAATATAACCCTGCTATGATTGTTTATGAATATCTCCCAACTCATTAATGCAATATTTTGGTGTCTGTTGTATCATATGTAAGTGATGGTGTTGAGCCTTATTATAAGGCATGGAAAGATAATGATGATATTGTAGGGAATAGTATGATTGTCTTAATGACCTTTGGGCATGGTTGAGCCCAAAATGAGGTGCAATCCTCTTGTGTTGATAAGGGTCGATACCCTATGATATTGTGAAAATGATTTATATCTTGTGATAGTATGATGACTAGTGTAGTTTCATGAATGACAAGTGAATAGAATGATGTGATGATGAGATGATGAATAATATGTATCATACATTTTATATCTTATGAAGTTGTTATATAGAAATGTTTGCTAGAGATGAATTAGGGTTTGTATGTCTACTTGTTGGATTCAACCTTAATTCACCCAATTGTAAATAATTAATCAAGTGAAATTCTAATCATGTAGTGCCCTGTTCCATAGATCCATCTTAGTATCAGAACTTGCCAGATGGTGAAATGAGTATTCCTAAGGGAAACTCAGAGCACATGCTATTAAGTATGTGGGGTGTTTGTCATCCTGAATCTAAGTATTTAGGGAGGATGACTGCAATCATACCTAGCCCTCAATTTGAGAATGACTATGGTTGTGTCTCGGTGATTATATATGTGATGAGATTGGAGGACAACTGCGGTTGTACCTAGGATGGTAGGGTATACATACCCACCTCCTTTCACTAGTGTCGTGACCTGTACTAAGGACATACTAGGTTGTTAGCAGCTTGACCTTATGTGTCACTGTGGCGGACCCATACTGACCGGGGGTAGAGAAGATCTTAGGAGTCTGACTCTTCCGAGATCTTGTATGGCACTAATTTTGACTTAGCAGTGGTCAGTTGGATTTTGAGTGGTATCCTCAAATTCCTCAGGACATAATAAAAGACGTAAGACAACCATGTAGCAAATCTATTTAGGGTTATACACAACGCTTCATATTGGATGATAACCCTTGTTTGCTTTCTTTTCATTGAGATCATGTATAATACAATAAGAGATAATAGATATGCTTATGTTGTAGTTATGCTCATGTTGTAAACATGCTTATATTGTCAAATATACTGACGCTGATGGTTAAGATGATGTTGTTAGCTATGTTTAATATTGCTATCCATGCTTATGTAATTATAAATGCTTAAACTTCTAATCATGCCTATGTAATTAATTGTTCTATGATGTTAGTTCTACTTATGATATAGATCTGTTCACTTTATTTGAGATGCCAATATTGATAGCCATGTTATGTTACTAGACATATTCATGATGTCAGGGATGCTTATGCTACTAGATTTCTTATACAGTTAGCAAGGAATATGATGATAGTCAAATTAATGATAATGATTGTTATTAGATGCAATTTGATGATATTTGAGTAGATATATATCCAGAGAAATGGATTTATTTGTTATCTATTTATGCATTGATGATCATACTTGTTGCTAAGATGATTTGCTTAATCTATTTAGTATACTTGAATTGTTCAATATGTTCAATTGATTATTAAATACTCCAACTGCTTAGTTATCTACTATTTAAAATGTTGTACTCAATAAGTGTAGTTGGAGGTTATATCTCTTACTGGGACATGAGTCTCACCCTTGTGGTTCATCACATCTTTTTAGGTAATCAGAAGTGACGAAAACAAACATGTGGAAGCAAAGAGGAGCTATAGTAATGAATCTTTGAGAAAGTTGATTAGATTTCTAGTGTGTCCTAGAGTCATCCCTGTACTCTCAGGTCCGGGCAGGAAAAGTTTGTATATGGTGTTTCAAACGAATCTGACTTTTGTTAGCATATTAATGCTTGTTTATGTGGCATATACAAATATTGTTCTCCTGTGTATATATGTTGTGGCTAAGACAATAGAACAATTTGTATCAAATTCTTGGCATAGTATGGATAAAAGAAAGATGCTGGGCTCTTATGCAAATGTTTCTGAACAGGTGCTAACGTTGAAATCAGTTTTAATTTACCCATATTTTTGGGTATGTGATTAATTAGTGATCGATTGTGCTTTATGTTTTGAGTAATCTTGTTTAGTGTAACGGGTTCTTACAATTGATACATGGAAAACTCCATGGGCGCCTCATGCTTGACCCCTTCCTTATCAATGAATCTATATATACCCATTCCTATCTCCAAATAGAACCCATTGCTCACTCCCTCTTTCTGCTAGCTTAGAGAACCAACCTTTCTCTGTTTGGCTATGGAACTAGGTGGTCTAAGGTAGAAGATTACCCCCACCCCCTTTGAGAAAAAGGTCTCTTAGAGCTCCATCAAGCCCTACCTAGGGTTTCCAAGGTCCTCTTCTATGGTTTCTGACCAAGGCAAGTGGTTTTCTCTCTTTCTTCTTTGTTTTTTCTATTCTTCCTCTTTCTTCGACCTTCCTCCAGGTTGGAGCCATGGTCTTTCATGGTATAACTCCACCTAGATCCATAAAACACCTCATCTCCATGATCTTTTGCTAGGGTTTACACCTCTAAAGTGGAGAAGGTGATCTTTGCTCTAGAAAGGAGCTTGGTTTGGAGAAACCAGCCCTACTAAGCTCACAAACCTTGATAATTGGAACCTGATCTACTTCCTAGAGGCAAGTTATATAACTTTCTCTACGTTTATTGGTTACTACATGCTTAAAATTCTTGTTTACATGCTTAAAATTGATGATCTCCACTTTTAGATGTTCTTCTTTATTAGGGTTTCAATTTCTTGTTGTTCTATACATTCTTTGCAGTTGTAGATGAACCTATTTTGTGTGAAACGTCCCTCCCACAGTGGAGAAGGATTTAGAATAGGTGGAAACAAGAGTTGATGTGACCTATATATGTTAGATAACCATAGGTCGATGACCCTTTTCTGGGGTTTTGCCATGACCCGTTGGCTTGAGGAGGAAGATGACCAGCTTTGGTTTGTAGAATGATGGCAGGACTATAGTGGTGACCTAAGGGAGCTCAGGGTTATGAATGAAGGTCAGGTATGAGGGAAGGTCAATGGACAACCATGGATGGTGATAATTGATTAAACAATGGTTGGATATCATCGGGTGACAAAGGGTGGTGATCATTGATTATGAACCCGACGATGATGCAAGGTTAATCCTTGTTATACTTGGGAGTGTAACTAATGGTCCCTTGGGTAGAGTAAGTCAAGGACGTTACCTGATCCTAGAGTAATGACTTTGAATAATGAGCTAAGTCATTTAACTTAGATTGAATTCTTCAACAATTTAGGATTTAGATTGAAACCTACACATATGCATTGATTCCAAGAACGAGAATATGATGGGATGACACCCTTATTCTTTCTATCTTACTTTTGCCCTTGTATAATATATTTGATGATTCTTCATAGTAAGGGGTATGTAACTTAAATATGATATCGATTGCTATACCTAACTCCAATGTAACTCAATGGGGGTGATTGGTTGTACTTAACCTCATGAAGGGTCAATAAGGAAGTGGAATACTTTCTTACTTCTATTGAGATCTTTGTACACTAAAATCACACTTAAGGATGGTATGGGATATATGTTGGCTAAATTGACATTATGATAAATCCCTTTGTTTCGATGATGACAAACATTTCATTCTTGTTGATCTAACGTGCTACTTGAGTGTTGCAAGAATGAGGTGGATGACAAAGCACTAGGGAATCTATATGCTTGAATGCTTGTAAATTTCATGAAATGTAATCAATTGTAAACTTGTACAAATATATAATGTACAAGTACTTAGACTTCATGTAAATCAAGCGTTAGATCTTCCTTAGCCAATCACTACACTTAGACAGATCATCCCCATCATTAGTGTCACATATGCACACTCATACATACACTTAGCACTTTATTTGAAACATTGAAACAGGGTCAATCTCGGTCGACAAACTCCTCGACCGAGACACTCTCGGTCGACAAACTTCTCGACCGAGAAAGACCCAAGTAGCCGTTAGACACAGATGACAAGGTAGTTGGCAGTTGGAGATGAACGTTGCAAACACTTGATCCAGAGAGCCTGTCGGTCGACAAAACCTCGATCGAGTAGGTGTCTCAGTCGAAAATTCCTCGACCGAGATGGACTCTGACAACAATTGCAGAATTAATTAACTAGCCATTGCTAAAGCAACTAAAGTGTACCTAACAGCTAGTTAAGCACTTAGAACCCCCTAGAAAGTGTCTAGAACGTCCTTAAGCACTTGTAGGTCATTCCTATAAATAGGACATGCCTTAGGACACATACAGATACAATTCTACACTTGTGATACACTTGAGCTTACACTTGCAATTGTGAATCTGTTTTGAGAAATTGAGCAACACTTGCATTGGCTATTCTTCTCTTTGCTCTAATTTCGTGTCCTATAGGCTAGTATATCCTATACATAGCAATCACACTTCCATATACATTGGTTAGGAGATCTACACGCTTGATATAGGCAAATCAAGCCTTGTGCTTCAAAGGTTAAGTGTAATTTCCATTTTCCTTCTTGTTCCTTTTATCCTTTGTATTCTCCTTGCTACTCCTAGGGTTGGAGGCTGCGGATTGGAGAAGGTTCTTCTCGGTGGAGAAGGTGGACTTCGAACTACTTCAAGAAGGCTATTGCAACGGGAAGCTACTTCAAGAGGAAGGCTACTTCAAGGGGGAGCTTGAAGTTACTTCAAGAAGGCTGCTTCAAGGTTGGTGCAATTACTTCTAGGAGAAGGCTGCTTGAAGGGTTTGGTGAAAGAATTGTAATTTTATGTAAAGTCCTTGCGAGGTAATAAAATTTAATTCCTTCAAAATCCCGGTTGGGTAAGCAACCGGGTAGTGGACTGACTTCCTTAGTATTTGCTAAGGTTGGAACCACTCTAAATCCTTGTCCCCTTGTCCAATATTTTTGTGGTTGGTTGTTTGAGTTAAATAATTGTTAAATTAATTTAAAAACCCTATTCACCCCCCTCTAGTGGTTTTTCAATTGGTATCAGAGCAGGCTTCAAAGAACTCTAACCAAGTCGTGAAGAATGGGTGACGGGTTGCTCAACAACCTCAACCTTGAAGGGACACTTGTGGCTAGACCTCCGACATTCGATGGGACTAACTACACCTACTGGAAAAGAAGAATGCAATTTTATTTCCAAGGGATTAGTTGGGATCTATGGAGGATGGTGTCAACCCCCTATGAGCTTCCTCAAGTGGAATATGCAGCTTGGGACACAAATACGGTAAAGTTGGCTCAAATGAATGCAAAGGCTGTAAGTATTCTCTATTGTTCAATTTCAGTAGGAGAATTTAATAGGATATCAAATTGTGAAACAACCTATGAAATTTGGCATAGACTTTCCGTAACTTATGAAGGGACTGTTCAAGTTAAGAATTCCAAAATTGGAATGCTTAAACAAAAGTTTGAACAGTTCCGTATGGATCCGAATGAATCTATTAGTGACATGTATGCAAAATTCTCTTCTATTGTAAATGGTTTGAATGCTTTAGGTAAAGTTATTAGTGAGGAAGACCAGGTGTCAAAGATCCTTAGATCACTTCCTCCCAAATACAAACCCAAGGTGACGACCATTGAAGAAGCAAATGACCTCACCCGACTGAGGATGGAACAACTCAAAGGCAATCTAGAAGCTCATGAAGCAACTCTAGAAGGGGAAGAAAGAAGAGAACATGAACTTCAACAAGGGAGGAAGAAGGACATTGCATTCAAAGCATCAACCAAGAACAATCATGATATAAGTGAAGATGATAGTGAAGAAGAAACTCTCATTGTAAATGGTAAGCAGTATAAAAGTTTTAAAACTAATAAAACTTCTAGTGTTTCTTCTTCCAGGTGCTTTGAATGTGGCAAGAAGGGATACTTGAAAGGTGATTGTCCAAAACTCAAGAAAGGGAAGAAATTATCTCACAAAAAGAAAGAAAGAGCATATAAAGCTGCATGGGATGATTCAAGTGATGATAGTGATGGTGGAAAAGAAGAAGTAGAATGCCTCATTGCTACAACAAATGAAGAAGAAGAAGAAGAGGTAAGTCTTTTTGATCTAGCAAAAGAAGATCTAATTGCTAGTCTTCAAGATACTCACGAGAAATATATTGAGTGCAAGAAGAAACTTAAAAAATCAAATAAAGTAAGAAATGATTTAAATGTTAAGCTTCTTGCTCTTGCATCTGAAAATGAAGATTTCAAAAAGGCAATTGAAGATTATGATATTAAGTTAAAATCTGTAGAAGCAAATTGCAATCTTCTTTCCTTAGAAAAGTTAAATTTGCAAACACAAATAAATGATCTTAAAAAACAACCTGTTTTGTGTACACATCTAGATTATGATATTATTATGAAAGAAAGATATTCTTTGTTATCTAATCTAGATCAAGCAAAATTAGATATCAACAAGAAGATGGATGATATTGCTAAGCTACAAAGAAAAATAAATGAGTTAAGAGGAAATGACATCCTTGAGAATATTCTGAAAATTTCCTCTAGTTATAATGGAAGAAGAGGATTAGGATATGATCCAAATAGAAATCAACCCAAAAGAGGTAAAGCATCCAAGACTAAGACTATGTTTGTACCTAAGAACACAATTCCGAGAAAGAGAAATGAAGTTGACTCTATTCGTTGTTATTATTGTTTGCATCTTGGACATTACTCGTTTTCATGCCCATACAAGAAAAGGAATGATGATCTAGCTTGGGTTCCTAAAACTTAGAAGCTTGAATTTGACTAGTTGAGATTTGACCTAAACTGATTCTTGATATACAAATGTCAATATCTCAACACAATTGAGTTTTAACTTTCATAATTTTGTTTTTACTTGAAAGCAATTACTGAAAACAGTTATGAAACAATACAAAACCGATCTAAGTCGAGAAACTGTCGACCGAGAAGAACTGTCGGTCGAGAAATGGTCGACCAAGCAGGTTTCTGTTGTCAAGTCTGAAATAAATCTGCTGAACTTGTTTTCAAATAATCTATTTGCTATCAATTTGTTATTAATGACTGATTTTACATGCAAAACAAGAATATATGGTGAAAACCATCCTTGAAGCAAAATATATTAATCTTTTGCATCATGAGTTAAGATAAACATTATGAATATGAAAATCCTTAAACATATTGCAAAAGTGCCATATAAAGACTGATCTTGAACAAACCTTATTCATTGATTGAAAAAGTTTATTAGGTATGATCAGTTATATATAGCTTATCTTAAAATTGAAAACTTATGAACCTAAATGAAGATTATTTTGGTTTATCCTATAAATGGTTGAAAACTGAAAATCATGATTAGTTTAATCAAAAGAAATTACTATTTTATCATTATTCACATGGTTTTTCCTAAAGTATTTCTTGGTCTATCCATATAGGGACCATGTGTTTTGATATTTAGTTAAATGATCATAATCATTGTATTTCATGAGATTATCATTATATGCTTCTACTGTTCTATCAAAATAATTGTGCCATGCTTATTATGTTTCATTGGTTTGTTTAATATAATCTTTCATCCCTATATACAAACCATAAATGGATACTATTCTTGATCATCGTCATTCAACTCATATGAAAAGGCTATTTTATGGCATACATGCATTCTAATTTGAAAATCTGCAGAAATTGCCTCTTGGTTGAAATCAAACTTGACCAAGGGGCGCTATGGTCGTAGTCAAGGCCGACCTAAAATAAGCTTGACATTATGCTTATTTGTATATCATTTTAATACACTAAATCTTAGTATCTTGATTTAAAATGAGTTTTAGTGCACAACTCTCATAAGAACACAACTCATTATGATCTAATGATTGTGCCCTCAGAATCCTCAAATTCTCTTGACTATAAGATTAAGGGGGAGCTCTCACAAATCATCTTAACTAAGTAGGTTACAAAACTTGGCAAAACATCATTTGAAGCTCATTATGATCTTAGTACTTTTACTCTTAGACATGAAGAAATATACAAAATTTTGTTCTTAATGGAATTCTCTAAACAAATCAGGGCTTAACATCCCATGTTTTTGGTTAGAGATATTTTTCATGTACTCTAAGCTTAAATGGATCTCATTTCATTTTTAGGGCTTAACATCCCGTGAAAAATGGATGAGAACTCAAAATACATATGCCATGAATCTAAAAGGATCTCATATCATTTCAAGGCTTAACATCCTTTGCAAATGATTGAGAAACAAATTGTGGCTAAATTAGACAAAAATGATATTAAATCCCTGTTCTTAATAGAATATCTATCTAAGGGGGAGCAAGTATAAAATTAAGAGGGGAAAATGAAAGTCACACAAAATGATTTTCTTTGGATATCTTTTTAAAATGACAAAGGGGGAGAAAGAATATAAAATCAAAAACATAAAATATGAGTTTCATAAATATCATGGCCAACACTCATTTGCAAAACAAGAATGACTACAAAAGGTAATCTTCAGGTATGAAACTCACATTCTTATTTTATATTTAGGAAATGTTTGTCATCTTCAAAAAGGGGGAGATTGTTGGCTAAATTGACATTATGATAAATCCCTTTGTTTCGATGATGACAAACATTTCATTCTTGTTGATCTAACATGCTACTTGAGTGTTGCAGGAATGAGGTGGATGACAAAGCACTAGGGAATCTATATGCTTGAATGCTTGTAAATTTCATGAAATGTAATCAATTGTAAACTTGTACAAATATATAATGTACAAGTACTTAGACTTCATGTAAATCAAGCGTTAGATCTTCCTTAGCCAATCACTACACTTAGATAGATCATCCCCTTCATTAGTGTCACATATGCACACTCATACATACACTTAGCACTTTATTTGAAACATTGAAACAGGGTCAATCTCGGTCGACAAACTCCTCGACCGAGACACTCTCGGTCGACAAACTTCTCGACCGAGAAAGACCCAAGTAGCCGTTAGAAACAGCTGACAAGGTAGTTGGCAGTTGGAGATGAACGTTGCAAACACTTGATCCAGAGAGCCTGTCGGTCGACAAAACCTCGACCGAGTACGTGTCTCGGTCGACAATTCCTCGACCGAGATGGACTCTGACAGCAACTGCAGAATTAATTAACTAGCCGTTGCTAAAGCAACTAAAGTGTACCTAACCGCTAGTTAAGCACTTAGAACCCCCTAGAAAGTGTCTAGAACGTCCTTAAGCACTTGTAGGTCATTCCTATAAATAGGACATGCCTTAGGACACCTACAGATACAATTCTACACTTGTGATACACTTGAGCTTACACTTGTAATTGTGAATCTGTTTTGAGAAATTGAGCAACACTTGCATTGGCTATTCTTCTCCTTGCTCTAATTTTGTGTCCTATAGGCTAGTATCTCCTATCCATAGCAATCACACTTCCATATACATTGGTTAGGAGATCTACACGCTTGATATAGGCAAATCAAGCCTTGTGCTTCAAAGGTTAAGTGTAATTTCCATTTTCCTTCTTGTTCCTTTTATCCTTTGTATTCTCCTTGCTACTCCTAGGGTTGGAGGCTGTGGATTGGAGAAGGTTCTTCTCGATGCAGAAGGTGGACTTCAAACTACTTCAAGAAGGTTATTGCAACAGGAAGCTACTTCAAGAGGAAGGCTACTTCAAGGGGGAGCTTGAAGTTACTTCAAGAAGGCTGCTTCAAGGTTGGTGCAATTACTTCTAGTTGAAGGCTATTTGAAGGGTTTGGTGAAAGAATTGTAATTTTATGTAAAGTCCTTGCGAGGTAATAAAATTTAATTCTTTCAAAATCCCGGTTGGGTAAGCAACCGGGTAGTGGACTGACTTCCTTAGTATTTGCTAAGGTTGGAACCACTCTAAATCCTTGTCCCCTTGTCCAATATTTTTGTGGTTGGTTGTTTGAGTTAAATGATTGTTAAATTAATTTTAAAACCCTATTCACCCCCCTCTAGTGGTTTTTCAATATAATGGTGGTGCTCCACCTTATAAAAGACACTAGGGTTGCCATGTGATAGTATGTGTATATGAATATGGTGATAGACTTAATGCAACTTACCTTTATAAGATAGCTACATTACAACCCAATATCGATGACTATTCATGATAACTTCTCCATATGATGTTGATACCAAACAGAGGATTGTCTTCATGATATAATCTTACCTTTACCCCTACATGAGTAAGACTTGATAAAGATCATATTGTATAATATGTAACCCTAAAAGAGGTATAGTTTGTTGTATTTAATCCTCATCTAGGGGCGGTAAGGTGATTGCTCATCTATGATTGTACCAGTGATCATGTTATGGTGTAATGATGTTTGAGAAAGCATAAATAGCAAGGGTAACCCTAATGCACCCAAACGATAAGGGAAGTAATGGAGTTAGAGTTTGGTGATCAATTTACATGATAAACTCTAGTTTCATAATACATGTAATCTTAATCCTAAGCTTAGTTTAAATGATGTTCTCTCCCTCTTCCTTGGAGTGATTGACACATATTGATATCTTCCCTCTCCTCAATATGTGACACTAAACTTGTATGTGAGTTAAATAACATAGGATATGTAATTGAATACTATTGTGATCCCTATATAACACAAGGTGATAGTTATGAGCCTAGTTGAGGCATGAAGGGACATTGAATAAGCTAAGAATTGGGGAATGAGTGTGGACCATAATATTAGAGTAATTTATCTCATTGAACCTAAGTCGAAAGCAAATAAATGATGGTGGTTAGTCATGTTACCCTTCCATGGATCATTAATAGGATAATGGAATAATCTTTCATGATTCTTGAAACTATAACCTGATAGTTACACTTTGAGTTATGTGTGAATCCATACTTAAATTTAATATGGAATATGATGGTGATATTTCACCTTATGCATCTTTAACCCAATGGGGATGGCATGAGTAATATTTGTGTATAAGTGCTATTGTAGACTCAATATAACTTATCTTGTTGAACTTAACTCAAATGCAAATGAGATAAAGATGACTATTCATGTTTAACATCCTTATATGATGATATGATGATGAAATAATCATCCTAAATATGATGGTAACTTTGATATATTAATTGGTGGTTATCACTATCTTATAAATAACACTCCATCTCATGTTAAACATGTGCATTATGAATATGATGATGATTAATCATATCTAGCTTCCCTATATGATGATGAAATAAAACAATGATCTTGATGCTAAAATAATCTTGCTATGTTACTTTATGAATATCTTCTATCTCATAAATGCAATATTGTGTCGAGCTTGTGTATCACATGTAAAGTGATGTTGTTGAGCCTTGTTATAAGTCATGGAAAGATAATGATGATATTGCAGGGAATGGTATGATGGTCTTAATGACCTTTGGGAATAATTAAGATCTGAATGAGGTATACTCCTCTTCATGATGTGATAACAATTAGAACCCTGGAATAATATGATAAAAAATTGTGTACTCTGGCAACATGATGTCAAGTGTGAACGCATGTGTGGTAATGAATAGTACTATGTGGTGATTGTGACCATGCATTATGTTTCATACGTTTTATATCTTTTAAATTTGTTATATATCAATGCTCACTAGAAATGAATTCGGGTTTGTATGTCCACTTGTTTGCTAAAGCCTTAATTCACCCATTTAGTTGCCTTGGCCATAGATCCATCTTCAGAGTCAGACATGCTGGATGGTGGAACGAGTAACTCCTATGGGAAACTCAGAGTGCATACTGTTGAGTATGTGGGGACAACTTGGTATCCTAATAACAAGCAATTGAGGGTGATTATGGCCATGCACGAGCCTCAGATCATGCCTCGGGATTTGTGACATGTAATATGTGATGATAGTAGAGCAATTGTAGAACATCCATGCATGAGCCTATTCATTTGCATTTCCTACACTTTAGGATGACCATGCGTGAGCCAATCCTTCTAGCGTTGTGACATGTACCAAAGCAGACTAGTTGTTCAGCTTGACTATATGTCACTATTGGCAGTTGACTGTTATGTCTTTGCATTGTTTCTCTTACTGACAGAGAGGGTGAGATCATGGAACCTAACTCTTCCATCGACCTTGTATGGCATTGTCACTAGCCCTTCGCAGGGGGCGGTTGGATTTGAGTGGTACGACTCAAATCCTCAGGGAAAAATAATAAAAGATGTAATCATCCCTGTAGCATATCTGTGTAGGGCTATACACACAAAGCTTCACATTGGATGACAACTCTTATTTTCTCTCTTCACGTAAGGACAATGTATGGCATAAAGATAGAAAGTAAATATGCTTATATTTAAAATATGCTCATAATGTAGATATGATCATGTTGTAGACATGTTTATATTTCTAGGCTTGTTTATGATATCAGTCATGTTTATGCTGAATAGATATACTGCCATTGTTGATTATGATTATGGTATAAATCACCAAATCATATTAAATATGCTACACTGCTAGTCATGTTTTTGTAATTGAAGATTCCTATACTGTTAATCATGCTTACGCTGATAGTTTTTCTTTTGGTCTTAGCCGTACTTATTATGTAGATCTGTTCAATCTGATAGACATGATAAAGTTATATTCATGCTTATGTTGCTAGTCTTATTCATGATGATAGAGATGATATGCTACTAGAATTGTTTAAAATGTTAGTTAGGCACATGCCACTAAATTGTTTATACTGTTAGCAATACAATTATTGATAATCAAGATAATGATGATAGTTATTTGTCATTACCTTTATGTACTTTGGTAAACATCATTCTTACTAGATTTTTTTGTCTTACATGCTTAAATCTGCTTAGATAGTTTAGTTATTACTTAAACATTGTTGGAGGTTATATATCTTACTGGGACATGGGTCTCACTTCAAGGTTCACCACAACCTTTTAGGTAAATGGCAGCAGTGGCCATAGACTCATGGCATAAAAGAACTTTCAATGTGAGTTATTAGATGTCTAGAGTGTCCTAGAGTCATCCCTGTACTCTCAGGTCTAGGTGGAAAAGTTTATAAATGATGTTTCAATCGCATTAGATTTTAGTAACATGACACATGTTTGATCAAGTAATAGATGTGGAATGTTTCCTTTGTAATGTATATGTGGTGGCTGAGGCCATGGAACATTTATAAGAGATTTCTGGTATAATATGAATACAAGACTCATTCGCAATATTTTAGAGCTTGTTATTATGATTGAAATCAATTTAAATATACTCATTTATCTAGAAATGTGATTAATTAATGATCGATTGTGTTTTGTGTTTTGAGTAAACTCGTTTAGTGTAACGAGGTGTTACACACCCCTCCTTAAAAGGAATTTGTCCCTAAGATTCAAATCTAAGCAGGTTAAGGTGAATATTAATTTCTTATTAGCTTGAAACATGCTAACAACTTTTAATGATACATAAATTCCTCATTTTAATGAGGTTGGAACCCGAATTCAACCCAAAGGTGTTCCACATCCTTATATGTTGCATGATATTATTGCTTGCTGATTACATTTTCACTTGTGATTTCAATTTCACTTGGTGATTCCCTTTTTTGCCCAGGTTTCCAAACAATTATTCATTTATTTTCATATAAGGGTGAGTTAACACCTCAAAACCTTGTATTATGTCATTAATTTCAACTTAGGGTATTCATTCTCATATGAAAAGTATATGCATAACATATGTCTACTCAATATCTCACACTCATATTAAGATGAAATAAGTGTCTGGTTGTAGATCAAATGCAAAGTTCATTCCATTCCAAGGATAGAGATGATGTATCTACACATTATCTTCTAGTTCAAAATTTTGATTAAATAATCCATAATAACAACTACAAACCATGAATATAATTTAATTACATGATTTCCCCTAAATTTCATGAACTTAGGGATAAAGCTTTTCTCAACTCTTGAGTTTATGCACAACTTCCCTAGACATTGTATTTCAGACATTATGTCATAAATTCTGGCATTCTCTATATCTACATCTCATGTATCATTAGCCTAGGCATTCCCTTAGGGTCTCTATGGGAATAGGTACATTTGAAGTTGATTCCCCTTTGACCTCGTGGGCCTTATGTACTTATAGAGTGCCTCTCACATTTACCCCTTGGTTCTCATGAACTCATGAAGGTGGCCAATCTCCTTATCCCATGGGCCTTCAATACACATGGATGTATATCTCATGACCCCATGGTCTTTATGTACTTAGGGATTGATCACCCTTGGACCTCTTAAGTCTTATGTACTTTAATCATCCCTACTTGACCCTAGGATTGAATTAGGACTCTACCCTTCCTAGAGTTTATTGAGATGTCATATTTCAATTTGTTATCTCTTATTAATTGCACCTTGTTTAAAGACAAGGGCCCATATTCCACAACTCATCCTATATAAGGAGATTCTATATTTAAATCTTTCATATAATTACTTGCAATGTGTTAACCTTCATTAAACATTTTCTTGAGATTTGTCTAATAATATTTGAGCACTTTATTTTTTATGTAATTCTTTAACCAAGATTTCTTCAATCTCTTTGGGTGCGTAGTGTTTCCCTCATGTCTTTGCATTGGGCTCATGAAACCTTACCTCCTGTGATTGGTCTTCATGGTGACTTTCCCTCATTGGTTGGGTTTTCAAGTGACCTTCCCTCCTTGGCTTGGTCTTCATGATGACCTTCCCTCATGGGTTAGATGTTCCTGGTGACCTTGCCTCATGGGCTTGGTCTTTGTTGTGACCTTCCATCATGGGTTCAGTCTTCCTGGTGACGTTCCCTCTTGGTCTTGGTCTTTATGATGTCCTTCCCTCCCAGGCTTGGTTACATATTGTCAGCCACTTCCTCATTGAACTTTCCTTAGGTTTTTTGGGAGTATTACCTCCTTCATCTAACCTTGAGAGATGGCATAATTGGGTTCAAGGAGTTATATGCAATATATGTGCCTTAATGCTTCATATACCTAATAATCCTTCAAACCATAAGAGACGTTCAAGGCTACCTCAATTCTTAAATTGATTGGTTAACTCACACTTCTATGAAAGGTCATAACCTAGGGAACCTTCTTGACTCATAGGAGGAGGTTAGGCTTTCTTGACACAACTTGACCCCAAGGGTTTAGGATTATGCCTCCCCCATAGGTCCTTTTCCCATTCTTGGGTTGACCCACCCCAGATCGGGACACCATCCCTAAATGTGGTTTGAGGGTATTATGTTCATTCTTATGTAACCATTGATTGCATATGTATCACATGTATTTTAAAAATCCTTCTTATGAATCATGCATGCATTACTCTACGTACTTGCATGCATGGAAAAACTAGGTTATCTAATTTTTTTGTGTGGGATTGAGACTAAGTCACCCAACCCAGTTGTATATCCTCTTTTCTTTTCCTTAACTTAGGTTTTATATAGGTAGGGTTACTATTTCACCCATACTACCTCCATTACCTAGTATTAGGGTTTAAGGTTAGGTTTAGGGACTACATCCTACATGTAAAGAAGTGAAATCAATCAACCTCTCTACTAATAACAATGGTAAACAAAATCCAATTGGGATAGCAGCCGAAGATAAAATTTTGACTATATTCAATTTAAATAAAGTGTACATAAAAATTCTCCCAATATGGGTGTACATGCTTTATACAAAAAGAGGATCTAAGTAGAGGGAAGTCTAGACTACACCAATTTTGTCTCCAAGCAACATATCCATCAACTAGTCCATGTCAACACTAAGATCTTCATGCCTTGTCCATCACCTTACTCCACATCTGGGTGGTTGGGAAAACACCCAACAAGAGGGAAGGAAAAATAAAAGTATGCGTCACTAAATTATTCTAAGACAACAAGATAAGAAAAGTATGTAAAAGAAGGCTAGGGTTCATCATAAGATGAGACATCAAGAGTATGATGCCATATATATAAAAGAACATTTCAATAGGTGCTTGCCATAACCAATATATAACCAATGATTTCATGTATGATTAATATTGACATCTTAACTATGTAGAGTTGAGGTACCTACCGGACCTTCAACCAAAAGGGTGAGGGGAGAGTAACACATTCCCAGTCACCTACACATATTTCATGTACGGGGGAGAATAACACGTTCCCCATGAGAGAAATAACACATTCCCCAACTATGGGTGGTTGTACATACAAGTACCACTACACTAGTTAATCAGTCTAATAAAATCAACATGCTAGAAAAAGAGTTATGGCAAGATTAATCAAAGGATTTATACAACATGGCAGTGGGGTATAAAAACCCAAACAAGATAATACTACAACTAATTTTGAGGCATGAATAAATTAGGTTTCAAGAATAATGGATTAAGTCAGATTAAGCCTCATTAGGGAATATGGGTATTGGTATAAAATTTTCCCAATTGAAGAGTAGATGCACATACCTTAGCCTCAAGAGTTCTAGAAACCACTTTCCAACCCTTCACACAAAATCAGAACCCACATTCCCTAATATCATCATTAGATCTATGAATTAGAATTAAGTATACTCATTAAAGGTTGAAAACCCTAATATTACTAACTTTTTGCGCAAACCATCGAATTAGACTCCGAAAACATCACCATCATCTTAGTTAGGGTTTTATGATCAAAATAACATATAATATTGTATATTTTGAAGATATGGACTTTTAGGGTTATTTTTGGTGATTTTTAGTTAATTAAATCGACTCGAAAAATACATATTCGAAAATCTCAGAATCAAACCACAAAATTTTTTGTAATGGGTATATCTTGTTATCCTGATTTCAAAACACTATTTGTTTTTAATTTTTGACAACTAGATTAATTTATAGAAATTATTTTACTGCGGCCAATCATAGCCTGCCACGTAGGCAAGGCATGAGGGAGAGAGAGCCAGTGAGAGAGAGCAGGGGGTGGACCCGCGTCTCTGTGGCTTGGCCCCTCACTGCTGATGTGGGCCGCGGTCCACGCCTGGTCAAAGGTGGGACAAGGATGAAAAGGGCAAGGATGCCCCTTGTGCTGACTGAGAAAGAGGAAGGAGGAGCGAAGGGCAAGGGCGTAAAAACACACAAAAAAAGGGGTCGTCTTCCCCAACCCGCCCCGACGACAGAAGCAAGCGGCAAGCTGCTTATTGCAAGGTTTTTGGGTGAATTTGCTCTAGTACACCAAACGCGACGTAAAAATATGCAACGGAAAGCCAAAGCAAAGTCAGATTCGACCATACCTTGAATCGAGCAGAAGGTGCACCGTGGAGGAAGAGGAAGGCGCCGCCAGCTAAGGGTCTACGGTGGCTAGTTGCAGGTCCAAACGTCCACGAAACCCAAAATTGAAGGCACGAACGAGTTGCTAAGGGGATGGCGATACTAGGGACATATATATATATATATATATATATATATATATATATATATATATATATATATATATATATATATAGCCAAGGGAGCCCATGCTAGGGTTTAGCTAGGCGTAGGTAGAGGGAGGTGGTGTAAGCATTGGGCGTTTCCCAAATATTCGACCAAACGTAAATTTTTTGGAATATATCTGTGCGGAATTTCACGATGAACTCATAGAACCAAAAATTATCAAAATCCATCGAGTATATCTCCAGATATTTGGATTTGAAAACTTGGCAGTCAAGCAACCTGTTGCCAAATCGGTCCAACAAAGAAGACAATCCACGGACCCTTTGATCGAGATCCAACTGTCAAAGATCATTGCGGTATTCCTTTTCAAAATCGACTAAAAAGAATTATTCATTTAAATGTTTTTCTCTCTCTTCGTTTGGAGGATCAAACGTTATCCAAAAATTATCCAATTTTATATTCCGACTGATTTTGATGCGTAGAATCCAAATATGGAATTAGTTTTGCATTTTGAGAATGTTTAATAGGTTAAATAATTATAAACGTATTTTCTCTTTCCTCCTTTATTAATGTCATTAGGATTATCCAAAAATTACAAAACTTCACTCATAACTCATATTAAATATGTTAGATACGAATTTGTCATTATTTCCATTTGTTGAAGTTGTTTGTTATTTTAAATAATGAGTTGAAGGTTTTGTACACTTTCTCTCTTCTTAATTTATCTTCTCATCAAATATTTTCCAAATTGATTCAAAATTCTTTCAAAGTCTATTTTAACATGTGAAATACGAATTTAGAATTATTTTATTTTTTTGAAGACTTTATAATTTTATTTAATTCATTTAAATTTTATCATTTATTTATCCTTTTAATTTATTAGAGACATCTAGAAACCTTTTAAAAATATAAAACTTGGTATATAATCAATAATAAACGTGGGGAACACGTTTTTGAGATTAATTAATTTTTATCAACATATATTTAATATTTTTGATCTTTAAATCATTTTCTCTCTCCTAAATAAAATAAAATATTAAACATTGACCAAATTAAATGCAAAATTTCCAAAGGAATATTTTTGTGTTTAGAATACGAATTTGAGTTATTTTTATGATTTGAGAGCACTAAGTATTTTATTTCACTTTATTGACCTATTTCCTATTTTCTTTTGATAATGACATTAATATTTACATTTATGTTTCACTTTAAATGATACTTGGCCATTAAGCAACTTTTAAGTCAAGAAAACGAAATTGATATATTTATGATCCAAATTATCTTCTTGGGTTTCTATTTAGGATTTTTGGAACAATATATTCCTCATTACCTTCTTTTACCCATATTATCCCCAACTATTGCATTTATCATGTCCTTTATTTATATTTTGGGATTTTATTTCTTTTGCATATTCTAAAAAGCACTAGAAAGTTCTAGGAAAAATTTCTTTATTCTTTTTATCATTTAAGTAGATATTTTGCATATTTGACCCATTACTAAGCTTCCACTGAGGTATTTGTGCATAAAACCCAAATATTGGAATAAAAGGTGAACAAATGTTCACTAAACCATCATATTGTCCACAAATTAAACAAAAAGGACAAAGAGGGTATAAATGAAAGGAAAAGATGGAAAAGAGGACCAAAAAGGTAAAAAAAATCTAGATTTCAGTATGTTACAGCACTCCACCCCTTAAAGAGGATTTCGTCCCCGAAATCACTAGAAATTAGGGAAGGGTGAGTGTGCAACCTCACATCACCAAAACTTCAGGTTGTTCCTCCAACCATACAACTTCCACCAAAACTTATACTTCAACTACACCTAAGGGTTCATAAACTTCACATACAGCTCATCATAGGTTGGGTTCTCAAGGATCACCTAGGGTCCATTATTAAGATATTCTTTTTAGGAGATTTAACATTATTTATATTTTTGGCTCATTAACATTATATTCATTATGATATCACATCATCATCATTATTTTAATTATGTCATGCCGCATTCACTTGGTTGTCAAAAAGAATTATATTTCACTATTATGCACGATTAGAGGTTGCTCAATTATCTCAACATTCATTATTATATTTGATCGTTGTCCTTAATAATTCGGATTTATACTTCCTTATCCTCATATTACCACTTTATTAATTATAACAAATTATTTTACATGAAATAGGACATTCTCTTCAATTTGTAGTTAACATATAATTATTCCAATTAATGTCACGTTAGTCACTTATATTCATATTAACGTTGTCACAATGTCACATTATCTTTATTTCTCACATTAATGTCACCATTAATCATTATTCATATTTATTCATTTATATTATTGATTTTGCACATTTATGTGAATTCCAATCATCTCATATTCATATTGAATCCATTATATGTATTTTAATGATCACGGTGGAACATATGTCATATTAATGATTTGATTCACATTAAGTGACTAATCACATGTGTATTATATAACAAGGTAACTTGCATTTCATATAGATGACTCGATAAACATGTGATTAGATGATTATATATATATATATATATATATATATATATATATATATATATATATCATTTATGTGTATCAAAGTATGTTAACTGATTGTAGCACTTAACATCATTAATGTTTCATTAAAGGCATTTAAGGATGTATAGATTAGTGTTAGATTATTACAACTTAGGGTTTAGGTCAACATGACCATTTTATTTTACTTATTCATCCTTAACATGCATTAATTACGAATTATAACGTTACTCATCATATCATTATGGTTTATTGGTTCATGACATTATTAACATCTTACGTATTGACAATTAAAATTGATATTCATATTATGCGCATTGGATGTACATTAGGGTTCAAGCACATGCATTATTACTCAGATGATAATTATATGTTCATTACATATTAACAAGCATGTTAGGGTTACAATTATATCTTGTTTGGTCAAAACCAAAGATCCAAGCACACTAACCACCTAAGTATGAGGTTAGGGTTTCTAAAGATAGGTTAGATACACTTCAAGACATTATAGGGTTCCATCCCCCTAAAGAGGATTTCGTCCACGAAATCTAACCACTCAAACATCCAACCTAACCATACTTCACCCCTTAAAGGGTTCGACCTATCAAGCCAAACTAACTAGGGTTAAAGGATAAGTCTAACTAAACCATTCTCAAGATCCATCATGCTTCCACTGCGCACTCTGATATCTTCCCAAACTCCAAGGTCTAGGTTTACGGATAAACTTATCCAAGCATGTGGTCCTAAGGGACATAAGGAACTATATAGGGTATATATCCTCAAACAAGTCAAAGGTTATCATATTAGGGTTCTAGGAGAAACCAACATACATGTGAAACTTAAGTCAAACTATTAGGATACCCAAAGATATACAACATAGAACTCTAAGGTTACTATTGCCTAAAAGCAAACTATTTCGGGCAATTCGTATTAGCTCAAGCCAGGCCGGTATCATATGGGCACGGGAGTCCTCGTAGACCAAGCTAGTGGCACGGAGGAAAATATTGCCAACCCCCGAAACCCTGATCCTTTCTAGACACCTTTGCTTCAACTTCATGCCCTAACAGTTGCCTAAAGGAAAACCTAAACAACATCAAGTTATACATATTTTAATTATGAGTATATAAGAGTTTTATTCATCAAGACTCTAAGGTGAAACTATAAGGTCCTAAATCAACCTATCATCAACATAGATCAAATCTAGGAAAAATATGTAACTTAAGGGAAACTATGCAAATCTAGGGTTCTAACTTGGGAGACAAACTGAAATAGTCAAAGATCCGACTACCATTGTCTCTGATACCATGTTTTAAAGAAGTGAAATCAATCAAACTCTATACTAATAACAATGGTAAACAAAATCCAATTGGGATAGCAGCAGAAGATAACATTTTGATTATATTCAATTTAAATAAAGTGTACATAAAAATTCTCCCAATATGGGTGTACATGCTTTATACAAAAAGAGGATCTAAGTAGAGGGAAGTCTAGACTACACCACTTTTGTCTCCAAGCAACATATCCATCGGCTAGTCCATGTCAACGCTAAGATCTTCATGCCTTGTCCATCACCTTACTCCACATCTGGGTGGTTGGGAAAACACCCAGCAAAAGGGAAGGAAAAATAAAAGTATGCGTCACTAAACTATTCTAAGACAACAAGATAAGAAAAGTATGTAAAAGCATGCTAGGGTTCATCATAAGATGAGACATCAAGAGTATGAGGCCATATATATAAAATAATATTTCAATAGGTGCTTTCCATAAACAATATATAACCAATGATTGCATGTATGTTTAATATTGACTATCTTAACTATGTAGGGTTGAGGCACCTACCAGACCTTCAACCAAAAGGGTGAGGGGAGAGTAACACATTCCCAGTCACCTACACATATTTCATGTGCGGGGGAGAATAACACGTTCCTCAGGGGAGAAATAACACATTCCCCAACTATGGGTGGTTGTACATACAAGTACCAATACACTAGTTAATCAGTCTAATAAAATCAACATGCTAGAAAAAGAGTTATGTCAAGATTAATCAAAGGATTTATACAACATGACAGTGGGGTATAAAAATGCAAACAAGATAATACTACAACTAATTTTGACGCATGAATAAATTAGGTTTCAAGAATAATGGATTAAGTCAGATTAAGCCTCATTAGGGAATATGGGTATTGGTATAAAATTTTCCCAACTGAAGAGTAGATACACATACCTTAGCCTCAAGAGTTCTAGAAACCACTTTCCAACCCTTCACATGAAATCAGAACCCACTTTCCCTAATATCATCATTAGATCTATGAATTAGAATGAAGTATACTCATTAAAGGTTGAAAACCCTAATATTACTAACTTTTTGCGCAAACCATCAAATTAGACTCTGAAAACATCACCATCGTCTTAGTTAGGGTTTTATGATCAAAATAACATATAATATTGTATATTTTGAAGATATGGACTTTTAGGGTTATTTTTGGTGTTTTTTAGTTAATTAAATCGACTCGAAAGATACATATTCAAAAATCTCAGAATCAAGCCACAAAAACATTTTTAATGGGTAGATCTCGTTCTCCTGATTTCAAAACACTATTTGATTTTAATTTTTGACAACTAGATTAATTTATAGAAATTATTTTACTGCGGCCAATCATATCCTGCCACGTAGGCAAGGCATGAGGGAGAGAGAGCCAGTGAGAGAGAGTAGGGGGTGGACCCGCATCTCTGTGGCTTGGCCCCTCGCTGCTGATGTGGGCCGCGGTCCACGCCTGGTCAAAGGCGGGACAAGGAGGAAAAGTGCAAGGATGCCCCTTGCGCTGACAGAGAAAGAGGAAGGAGGAGCAAAGGGTAAGGGCGTAAAAACACACACAAAAAAAGGGGTAGTCTTCCCCAGCCCTCCCCGACGACAGAAGCAAGCGGCAAGCTGCTTCTTGCAAGGTTTTTGGGCGATTTTGCTCTAGTACACCAAACGCGACGCAAAAATATGCAACGGAAAGCCAAAGTAAAGTCAGATTCGACCATACCTTGAATCGAGAGAAGGTGCACCGTGGAGGAAGAGGAAGGCGCCGCAAGCTAAGGGTATACAACGGCTAGTTGCAGGTCCAAACGTCCACGAAACCCAAAATTGAAGGCACGAGTGAGTTTCTAAGGGGATGATGGTACTAGGGACATATATATATAGCCAAGGGAGCTCATGCTAAGGTTTAGCTAGGCGTAGGTAGAGGGAGATGACACAAGAATTGGGCGTTTCCCAAATATTTGACCAAACGTAAAAATTTTGGAATATATCTGTGCGGAATTTCACGAGGAACTCATAGAACAAAAAATTATCAAAATCCATCAAGTATATATCTGAATATTTGGATTTGAAAACTTGACAGTCAAGCAACCTGTTGCCAAATCGGGCCAACGAAGAAGACAATCCACATACCCTCCGATCGAGATCCAACAGTCAAAGATCATCGCGGTATTCCTATTCAAAATCGACTAAAAAGGCTTATTCATTTAAATGTTTTTCTCTCTCTTTGTTTGGAGGATCAAACGTTATCAAAAAATTATCAATATTTATATTCTGAATGATTTTGATGCGTAGAATCCAAATATGGAATTAGTTTTGCATTTGGAGTATGTTTATTTAGTTAAATAATTATAAACTTTTTCTCTCTTTCCTCCTTTATTAATGACATTAGGATTATCCAAAAATTACAAAACTTCACTCATAACTCATATTAAATATGTTGGATACGAATTTGTCATTATTTTCATTTGTTGAAGTTGTTTGTTATTTTAAATAATGAGTTGAAGGTTTTGTACACTTTCTCTCTCCTTAATTTATCTTCTCATCAAATATTTTCCAAATTGACTCAAAATTCTTCCAAAGGTCTATTTTAACATGTATAATACGAATTTGGCATAATTTTATTTTTTTGAAGACTTTTATTATTTTATTTAATTCATTTAAATTTTATCACTTATTTATCCTTTTAATTTATTAGAGACATATAGAAACCTTCTAAAATATAAAACTTGTTCTATAATCAATAATAAATGTGGGGAACACGTTTTTGAGATTAATTAATTTTTATCAACATATATTTAATATTTTCGATCTTTAAATCATTTTCTCTCTCCTGAATAAAATAAAATATTAATCATTAACCAAATTAAATAAAAATTTTCCCAAATGATTATTTTTGTGTTTAGAATACGAATTTGGAGTTATTTTTCTGATTTGGGAGCACTAAGTATTTTATTTCACTTTATTGGCTTATTTCCTATTTTGTTTTGATAATTACATTAATATTTACATTTATGTTCCACTTTAAATGATACTTGGCAATTAAGCAACTTTTAAGTCAAGAAAATGAAACTGATATATTTATTATCCAAATTATCGTCTTGGGTTTCTATTTAGGATTTTTGGAACAATATATTCCTCATTACCTTCTTTTACCCATATTATCCCCAACTATTGCATTTATCATGTCCTTTATTTATATTATTGCACTTCTTTTACCCATATTATCCCCTACCTCTTTCTTTTTCATATTCTAAAAAGCAGTAGAAAGTTCTAGGACGAATTTATTTATTCTTTTTATCACTTAAGTGGATATTTTGCATATTTGACCCATTACTAAGCTTCCACTGAGGTATTTTTGCATAAAACCCAAATATTGGAATAAAAGGTGAATAAATGTTCACTAAACCATCATATTGTCCACAAATTAAACAAAAAGGCGAAAGAGGGTATAAATGAAAGGAAAAGATGGAAAAGAGGACCAAAAAGGTAAAAGAAGTCTACAATTCAGTATGTTACACTACATCTTAGAGTTTGAGATATCCCTTGAACCACTTAGGGTTTTCCTAAACCAACCATGGCCCCATCTAGGGTTTATCCCTGCAAGGCAAAACCTATTAAACATTTTTCATAACTATATCATTATTTCAACATTAAATGTACATTAATTGGTAGAGGATGCCTTAATCCTACTTTTTCTCAAAACCCTACCCTGAGATGAGGAGAGAGAAGTGAATTTTAGGTTTTATTAAGCAAGGATATGAGAAGAGGGATGAAGTTAGAGATGAGAAACTTAGAGGAAATATTACTTCAACAAGCCCTAGGTTCTGGACAAGAAGGTACCACGTAGGCTAAGGGAGTCCATATATACCAACTCAATGGTGCAGAGGAAAATATTATCAGACCCCAAATCCATGATCATTTCTACACATCATTACCCTTACATTACACCCTAGTAATTTTCCTTATATTTCTAGGAATTATTCAAAATTATCAACTATGAAATATTATTTAAGAAATCTAGGGCTCTGATACTAAATGTAACAACTCCCAATTCTGAGCATCCCCCAATTAAGGGAGACCTATAATATAAGGTTCGATACATAAATTTTCCTGGATCTAAATTTATCAGATAATAAATAACAATAAATAATTTCCATTTATTTCATAATTTTTTTGAAACAACATGAGATTAAGTATTATTCATCTCGTTCTCTATTCTGGGCCAAATAGAATAAAGTTGGATATTAATATCTTTAGATAGCCAACAAGGCTTATCATGAAAGAAACAACATTAGAAAAGGAATACATAGAGTGTTTTGCAAGGTTATCTGCCACCATATTGTGCTTCTGATGGATGAACGAAAGATGAAGGTTTGGAAAAGAGGAGAGGGCGCGACAATACTCTCTTCTCAATGGTTCAAATTTGCAAGCATGGGTGTTATTACGCTGCAGGATGTCGATCTTCATAGATGAGTCAGAGAAAATGATAGGAAAGCTCTAGTTCCTTTGAATACAGATATTCATAGCATGGATGATACCTTTGACTTCCACTTGAAGAGCCGAGGTTGCATAACCAAAGTCACCAGAAATCAATAGGGATTCTCCTCTGTTGTTAGTGGCATGGACATCTATGCCTATCTTTAAAGTATGGTACTGAAAGACTGCATTGAAAAAAAATCAATTGTTGGTGTAGTGAAGGTTGAGGGGCGAGGCTTCTCCCAATTGTGTGCATATGGGGTGGGCATTTCTGAATCGAGAGGATAGTCTTGAATATGTCTCTGATAAGGGCCGTTGAGAGAGAAGGTGGTGGCTGCTTGCCATTACGAATGAGGTCATTGCGCGCTTGCCATAGAAACCAACACCCTATACAGTGTAAGGTTGTGGTTTTGACTCTATCTTTGTTGTGTACAATATGGGTGATCCATTCGTCCACTGTCATAGTGATGAAGGAAGGTTCCATGTTGTGGAGTCTCCAGACGTATGAGTTTGCCGAGAAGTCACAAAGGCAATGGATCAAAGCATCTGGTTCTTTCATGCAGATAGGGCAGTTATCATTGGCTGTTATGTGTCAACACACATTCTCAACATTGGTAAGGAGGGAACGATGCTTGAGGATCCAAAGGAAATTTCTCTACTTAAGAGGTATTGGAAGCAACCCGATCACCTTCCAACTGCCCAAGGAAGTAGGAGTGTATTAATCTTGAAGCCAAACATAGGCTTTATTTCACAAATATTTATTACAAGATGAATAATGATGCTCCTATAAGGAGTTATATGAATTTTCAACATGAGAACTAATACATATAAGAAGTATTATCTAGCTAGTCCTCCTTCAAAATTTAATGTCTTCAATTTATTTCATCTAATTTACCATGTCTTGAGATCTTCATATATGGCTATTACCTAAAATGTCGACAATAAAATATGTAGATCAGTAATATATACAATGTACACAGGGTGCATACAAAAGTGCCCAAGTAAGATG
Source organism: Alisma plantago-aquatica (assembly GCA_963693085.1). Classification (NCBI taxonomy): domain Eukaryota; kingdom Viridiplantae; phylum Streptophyta; class Magnoliopsida; order Alismatales; family Alismataceae; genus Alisma; species Alisma plantago-aquatica. Next base: position 863,154,277 of record OY856411.1, read on the forward strand.
GCAACATATAATCAATCAATTACTTGCATATAAGAACTATCATTTTCATTACATATTCGAATACATGCTTGGTCTACCATCTTGGGTGTGATCACTGTTGGTTTGTTACACTAACGAGTTTCAATCATATAATGATCTTTTACTCAACTAGCTATTTCCCACAAGTATACGAGAGTAGTTGTTGTTGAGGTAGAACACAAGGAGCGTTGGTTAGCTAGGCATAAGGGTTATGATTTTCAATAATCTAGATCATTGTATACAAGATGATTGGATTTGAACAACTAAATTACAGATTTAAAACAAAACAGTAAGTTATCACTTAAATAAGGTTAAGATTTAGATTTAGGAGGATCCTAGACTTGAGATTTCACTATCACATCATAGCTTATATTAAAATACGAATTTAAACATGTTAATTAACTTGCAAAGGAGGTTTGTAGTCATCACTCACCTCTCGGTGAAGTGATGACGATTCTAACTCCATACATCACTCTCGTGTATGTATTTCATTTCAAATCACAAACCTTGCTCCTCACCTTAATCCCATCCACTCTCGCGGTCAAGGACAAGTTGCCAAAAGAGTAACTCCATACTCTCAAACACATCTTCTCAGATTATGAAAGAAAGCATAAAACATGCAAGTATGATGGCCAATCACACAAACAAGCATTTCATATCTGAAACAACTCTTAGAACATGCAAGCAACTAACATTTAGTACAATATTCATATGTTCATACAAGCTATGACAAGGGAGTTACTCTCCCATGTCCAAGATTTAGATTCTACTCATCCATGGCTAGAGAAAGAAGGTATAAGCAACATAAAACATCAAAGGACATAGTAAAAGAGTAGAAAGAACTAGTATGTCCATGAGAAGTAGTATAATGAAGAAGAACTCTGGCTAGAAGTCAAGCTCCATCCTTGCTTGCTACACTTTCTCCAGATTTCTTCACTCCCAAGCGGATAGAAGAGGAAGAAGAAGATCCTTTCTGCAAATAGTGAAGAAGAAGGAAGAAGAAGAGGGTTCTCTATCGAGTAACCACCTCCTATCTCCCTTGGTCTCCTCCAACTTCTCCTGGACTCCCTCCAGTCAAGTTTCCCTCCAAAAGGTCTATCCTAAGACGTCATAACTGTCCCAAGATGAGTTGAGGTCATATATATAAATGTGAGACCGTTACATTCACGTTTGAGTGAAATCTGTAGGTCACATGACGTGGTGTATCTTATTCAATAACTGAAGTTTGGATCGAGTTATGGGAGGTTACATGATGTGTCTTTAATAAAACACGGCGTGTCTTTAATAAAACACGACGTTTTGCTGCAAATATGGAGTTCTGTATTCAATTTCTGGACTAAGACACATGGTGTCTTTAATAAGACACATCATGTCTTTTTAAGACACAGGGTGTCTTAATTAAGACACGGCGTGTCAATGGCTGTTTTGGGCTGCTGTGTATTCTTCTCATAACTTACGGCGTGTAGGTCAGTTTTACATGCTGTAAAAAGTGGTATTTGCATAGTTTCGAACCCCAAAACATGTAGATACTTGAGGAGTGATCCAATAAGTGATAATATGATTTATTCCTCATCATTTCATTGCAAAATGTAGTGCCTACAATACAAACTATGAGATAAGTAAGAATAGATAAAAATATAGAGTCTAGCATGAATGAGAGTGATAATTGAGTCAAAACAACATGGATATGCAACCAAACATGATCCAAAAGATGATATGATTTGTACACATCAATCACTATCCATCAGTGAACTTATATGCATTTCCCTTTTATCGGTGTAACCTAGGGTTGAGAATATTCTTATTCATTATGTGATACTCATGGTGGCATTATAGTTGAACAAGAAGTAAATAAACATCCAATATTTTATTTCATCAAACTTCAAGAAATCCTCAACAAATATCAACAGTCAATAACGTGAGTATTCATAAGATAACCACGAACCTCATTTCCACGTAGTATCCATTCAATCACACTTTAAACATTTTTGTAATCCAATCATCAAATCTCATCTAATAAATCACCATGATCAGAAAGTGTGCACAATTCTAAAGTGTCATCATCATATTCAAATCATTCTAATCTAGCATATGTCCTAAACTAGGGTTTAGGGTCTTATGAGGTTTGAATAATGAATATGGGTATAAGCCCTAATTCCATCTCATCATGATTCATTAGAATTATAAACCCTAATTAGACATTATGTGAAGCCCTTATCTATGCAACTCAAGATCATAATGACAACATATATTAGGTTCTAAACCCTAATTATCATGTATATGATTCAGAACCTTAATTTATTATTATCCAAATTGTATCAAGGACTTGGATTCTCATCTAGATAACAATTTTAGGCTATAATGAACACGTAGGTCAAATTATTTGCATTAAGATAATCATTAGTTATAACATTGGTTTCATAACACTAGTTACACATGTTGATGACCATTCACTTTAGCAACCCTAATTATACATCATCATCATCATCATCATTGTGGGTTCTAATTATATTCAACAATATCAGTTCATATCACAAAATAAACATACTTAATGTATTCAACACATTAATTATCAAACCTAGGGATTTCATGTATAAACCACTTATTAATCATGTATCCACCATACTTTTTGAACATGAATCATAGTTAGCCTCTGGAATCATCTGATTCATAATACTCATTTTTTAGATCAAATTTATGTATAGTTTCACTACTATCGGGTCTACCAATCAAGTATTTGAACATTTACAAGACAAATGTATGCAGACCAATAACAACATGCCACATCATTACTTAACTCATTATCTTCACTGACCGTAGGATCAGGCTCCAGCCATAGAAGCAACTCCCTGTCAATTATGTGCCACCATCTTGGCTTGGTGCATTTCTCAAGCGCAACAAAACAAACTAGCAAAAGACAGTGCCAAAGGGGCCTAGTCTAACACACTATCTTAGACTATTCACACTTCACCCGCAAGCACACAGGGTCGTGTTGTAGTATAGGAAAGTGGCAAGAGAAGGGTTGATCCTCAGGGAGAGAGGAGGTGCTAGAGCTATTTTAGGGTGAGCTATGTTCCTAAAGTGGAGAGTAGGATTTTAGGGTTTAAAGGTTGGTTTTGGTTGGTTACTCTAAGATTGTAAGCAATTAAGGGAAAGAAGAAAACTAGATTACCAAAAACCCTAAATTACCCTAAGAAAGTTAAAACTAAGAGGCAAGGCTAAACAAGTAACTAATATAGAGCAAAGAACTACAACTAGCTACACCAAACTAGCAATTCAAATTAAAAACTAAGAGACAAGTTAAGCACTAGAGAAAGCAAGAACCTAGGTTATCACTAGCTAATAAGATTAACACTGGCAAGCTCCAAAAATCATTAACTACTTAAGCAAGACCTAGCTATCAAGAACTACAAAATTAACGAAGAAGCAACAATGACAATTAACTAAACTAGCATTAACAAGCTAAGAGGACAATGTGGGTTTCAAGCAATGATATGGGTAGGTGTGTCGTTTGGGAATAAAACTATGATATTAGTTGGGGGAAGGTTAACATAGCATGCAAATCTTATATCTTCAATCTAGATTGTCAAACAAAACAACAAGACAAGTGCTATTTGGATCTACCGTATGCTACTAGTTGGGAAACTAGGGCTAGGTGTAATTATAATAGGACTTGGCAAGTCTAGGTTTCTAGGGTAAGTGGTATTAGGGCAATTGAGAGCCAAGGGTAGGAATGGGGGTAGAGATGTGGGTGTTTCACCTCATGTTACTCACCATCTAGCCTTTAGAAAACTCTACAAAATTGCATTAATCACTCTTACACTAGCCACTTAGATCTCACACCCACTTGTAGGAGAAGGGAGTTCTATGTAGGAACAAAGGGTGCTAGCTAGGGATCTACTAATTGGACCTAGGAGAAATTCCTAAGATAGCCACATACAATCCATTTTCCCCTAGAAGCTAGGTGTCTTGAAGCATCATACAACAAGCAATCCATGTTTAAAATCACAAACCACAAGCAAGATAATGGGAAATGAAATAGAAGAAAGAGTCAATCACCATAGAGTGGAAATATGTTCAATACAAGTTATTTTCCCCAAATAGTATCAAAGTAATATTTTAACCCCAAACAACCCACCACAAGGGGGTTAGCTAGACATGATCATGCAAAAGAGAAAAGAAAGAAAGAAGAAAGAGGTAGAAGGCCATGGAGCTCGTGGAAGCTTCTTCTCCTTCACCTCCTAGCTACTGTAGAATGCCCTCCTTCCTCCAATATGGCTAAAGAGCATGGACATGTTGGGGATTATGGTAGGAAACCTGGAAAACTAGGTATATATGGTGGAATGGGAGGCTTGAATGTAAGGAAATGGCCAAGGAGTAGCTAGAGTAGCTGTAGGGGAGCTAACCTAGTGTTATGGCTGCCACCCATGTATATATAGGTGGTGGTGTAAGCAATAGGGTAAGTGGGGGCAATATAGGAATTTTAGTGTAGAAAAATGTAGGGTTTGGGTGGTATCACGTCCATTTTGGGAGTGAGTGGGAATGGTCATAGTGGATGGGAATGACCATGGTGGAAGACCTAATCCCTTTCACCTCTCTCTATCCTTTAGTATATGTACCCTTAGTTTCCCATGCATATGATCCTTTTGCTTTCTCTTTTCCTCTCTCATCTTTAGAGCTAGGCCCTTGTAGATTGGTGGTGAAGAGGAGATCATCCTTGGATCTTTGGTGGCCAATCATCTTGCATGTGGTTATCTTGGGTAGGAGCATCTTCTTTTCTTGATTATTTGGTGATATTTGATCCTTAGTAAGTGATCAATCCTCTTGATTCTGTTTCCTTGTAAAACCCTACCTCTTTCTCTTCTCTTGGCCGAACCCATGGTTCTCCATGATGGTCTTTTGAGAAACTTCTCTCCATAGAGGTCTAATCCATTGTTCTGCATGGAAGTACCTAAGTGAGATGAAGATCTTCTCCTTCTTCCTTTCTTTCTCGACCTAGGGTTTTGGATCTCTCTTCCTTGACCTTTAACCAAGGGTTTTCTTCTCTTTTGAGATGGTGACTAGCTTGGTCATGGAGGTGATCAAATCTAGGTTTCTTTCTTTTAGAGCTTCTTGCTTGGAGGTGGTTGCACCATCATCTAAGGCAGTTTATATAACTCTCTCCTCTACAATAATTGTACTTTATTTCTACATGCAAAAATTATTCCTAAAATGTGATCATATGTTGTTGATGAAGATATCTTATTTAGGGTTTGACTTCCTGTAATGATCTTGCATGTACTTGTTCATCTACATAACCCTAATTCTTGTACTCGAATTCTATGGAGGAGGGAGATGTTGGATTCTTGCATGCATTTCAAAAGATGGTTTCCCTTCAAATTGGATCTATTTTCTCTCTTAGTGATGAAGATTTCAGATGTGTGTGATGGTTTGGGACATTGTCTTTCTTCCTCATCTATGATTTGGTGATGGGATTTTTAAGGTTTTATGTGGTGTTTTCCTTGATGTATCTCTCTCTTGAGATTTTAGTTTCTTGTTTTTTATCCATATGTTTTGATCATGCTTTGTGAGTAGTTTATCTCCCTTGATGATCTCCATGCTATGGTCCAAGTAGTCGATGGATTGATAATGTTTGTTGGTTGTTGAGATGATTTTCCTAGGTTTCGTCACTTGGTCTACCCTTGATCTTCGGTCGATGGGGATGGGTGTGATGTTCTTCAGTCGCTGATATAGTCTTCGACCTAAATTTCCTTTGACCTAGGGTTTGTCCCATTTAACCGATCATGTGAAGATGTTTCTTACAGTCACACAGATTCATGGTCTTCGACCATGATGGTTCTCTTCGACTGTTGATATGCTATGGTTTCTTTGGTTGCTGAAGACCTAGTTTCCTTTTTGGTTGTTTGTTATGTTGATGATCTTTGACCATAAGAGTATGTACTCTTCGATCACATGGTTTGTTACCTAACACTCTTTTCGACCAAAGGTAATCCATGGACATATGGTTCATATGTGTTGTTATCTAGTGATGATAGTGGTGGATTGAAAGATGTTCCAAGAATGTTGGAAATAATATTGTATATAGGGTTTAATATTAATTGTTGTTTGGACACCCTAATTGATTACAATATCGAAACGATAACCCTAATATGGGATTATGATATAGTTTTCCACCTTGTGCAAGGTAGTAGTATGGAATGATGATGCATTGTCTCTCTCCTACTTATATAATTTAAATGTGGTAGGTTGAATAAACATCATGTCTTGAGATTGCAGTGGTACACTTGATATGATACATGGTGATGACTTTGAAACTTTATGAGGCATGATATGATAATGATCTTGTACAAGAACTATATAATGTGGGTCTTATGACCTGGCAAAGGCTTTGTGCCTAAGTTGAGGTGATATCCTCCAGTGATGTGGTGAGAGATTACTAACCCCTAATGATGTGATGATGTTGATGGCCTTGTATGGTGGTGGTATCAAGTAATGATGTGACAAGTTTATACCTCATACATTTTATATCTTCTGGAGTTGTATCCACCCTTATATTTGTAGAATCTATTTAGGGTTTGTATGTTGTAACTTGATTGATGCTGAAAGATATCCAATTATCTTAATTAATCAAGTGAAACCCTAATCATGTAGTTTCCTTGTCATCTTCAACTTCAACACTTGCTGGATGATGAAACGGGTTCTCCCTTAGTGGAATCTCGGAGTCATATACTGTTGACTATATGCATTTCATAGGATTGGATGTGGTCATACCCTAGAAAGAGAACGGTCGAGGACGTATCTCAAGTGATTTGATTTAGTACATGTATATGATATGCTTTGAGGATGGATGTAACCATACCTCGATAGGAGTGAAAATGTGGTGGTAACTCAGTTTTCACTAGTGTTGTGCCTATATACCATGGCATACTAGGCTATTTTGCAATTGGGCTTTGTATGTCCCTACGGTGGACTTGGTCTGGCTGAGGGTGTGGGAGATCATAGGAGAATGGCTCCTCTTAGATCTTGTGTGGAACTAATTTCAACTTAGTTGTTGTCAGTTGGATCATGAGTGGTATACTTCATCTCCTCAGGGCATAATAAAAGACATAATGCAATCGTGTAGTATATTTGCTTAGGATTAAACACGATTCACATTGGATGACCCTTTTCCTTATCTCTTGTACTGATTAGTTGATTTATAATGCAGTAAGAGAAATAAATTATTACACATGATCTTCATATTTCTTCTAAAAATTATAAGATGTTCTATTACCTAGTTGTAGATGCCTAATCTACTTAAATAGTGCCAATTGCCTTACTTATATCATTTAGTTGAATCTGATCAACCTGATAACAATGTTACTTTTCTTCTTAAGATATCCGTGTTAATAATAGTTGCTGGTGGAGATTTATATATCTTTCTAGGACATTAGTCTCACCCCATGGGTTTCCACATCTTTTAGGTGGTCGTGCATGATGAGGTAGAGATTGTGCGGTTGAGGCTGAGTAGCAAGAGGAGCAGTAGTTGCTAAAGGTTGGATATACTACTAGTGTTTTTTAGTAGAGTGCTATGTGTCCTCCCTGTACTCTCAGGTCCTTGGGGGTGTTTTGTAGACATTGTACATCGCCATGAGTTTTGGCAGTAGGCCATGGTTGTACAAATATGGTTTGTATATATGTGAACATGTTATCATATGTGACATGATCTGGCAAGTTATCCATGTGAATAGTGATATGTACTGTCACGTACATGCTATTTCAGGTGGACCTAGATGTAATATATTTCTACTTTTATGGTAATATGAAATCAATTTTAATCTACTCTATTTTATGGTAATCCTGGATGTTTAGTATTAGTTCCACACTTTATTTTGACTAATCTCACTTTGGGTGGAAATGGGCATCACAATTTGGTTGGTATTAGAGCTTTAGGTTCTTTGGGCCTATAGGGACATAGGACTAGTGTTTGTATCTATTCTCATGTCATTTGACATATTTAATGGTAACTTCTTATTATGCAGAAGACGAAGAAGAAGAAGAAGAAGAAGAAGAAGAAGAAGAAGAGAAAAGATATGTTTGGTGAACACGAAGAACATGCTGAGAGTAATGTTTCTGCACCAGGAGGTGGTTCCAGGAGGTAGAAGTGCCTCACTTCGACCCAACAACTGTGGCCAATCCCGCTTTTCAGTCCAGGTTTGGATAGTTCATGGCCACGATGACACATATGGAGGATAGGATGCCCGTACCGCAAGCTAGGACAACCGTATCCAATGTGGAATCTTAGCGTTCTGGGAAGACATTTGAGAGGTTAAGGCATGTGGGGTGTTGGAGTATGTCAGTACGGTAGATCCAGTGGATGCTGACATGTGGTTGATCAAGTTGGAGAAGGTCTTCAAGATCCTCAATATTCTCGTAGAGGATAAGGTGAAGCACATAGTGTACCTATTAAAGGGAAGTGTTGGACATTGGTGGGCCATCAAGGAGGAGAAGAGGCCTGGTGTTTAGATCATTTGGGAGGAGTTTTGGCGAGAGTTTGTGAGCCGATACTTTCCTGAGACCTATCTGGACAAGAAGATCTGACAGGGATCCATGACAATCAATGAGTATGAGGTGAAGTTCATGGAGCTTTTGAGGTTTTATCTGCATATGGAGGCAACATAGAAGGAGAGGATCACATGTTTTGAGAAGGGTCTGAGCTCCAAGTTGACGTTGCCAGTGTCATCTCTAGAGAGTAAGGAACAATTTGCCACATCTGTGGAGTCTATCAGGAGAATAGAGTAGTCTATTATGGAGAAGTGAGAGGCTAATGCCAAGAAGAGACCGACACAGTATCAAGGATAGTCATATGGAGGCTTCAAGAAGCCTAGGTCTCTAGCACCTTAGTCACAACAATGGTTGGCGGTTCAGTCTTAGTGGTCTCCAAGTAAAGGTAGAGGTTGTTCCTTCCTGCCAACAAGAGCTCACTGTGCTGCATTAGTGTTAATGATGGGGCCATCTAGGCCACAATATGAGACCAAGACTTGCCACAAGTGTGGGCAAGTAGGACATCTGAGGTGGACATGTACTGTGAAGGATGAGGAGGTGACGCAATAGCTGAGGCAAAGTCAGCAAGGGTCACAACATTGACAGTTCAACAATGCTGGAGGGCGAGGACATGGTCAGGCATCGCCAACTAGTTTATCTGGGAAAGATAGCAGAGGATAAGGGTGACAATAGGCAATGACTCAATTCTATGACATGAGTCAACTTGAATGAGTAGTCAACTTGAGGGTCGTGCCAGGTCAGATGGAATTATTTCATTCTAATTTGTCTTCTTCCTGCGTTACATTTGTTTTGGTTGACCAGGGTGTGATACACTCTTTTATCACTAGACAAGTGATAGCTAATTGTTCTTTGCATATTAGTTATAGACATTATAGTCTTTGCTTAGAAACCCTTTTGGTTGGTTCCACTGAGTTGTGGGAGGTGTCTCCTTTTGGCGTTCTTTCTTTCTCAGGACACAACATTCAAGTGGATCTCTTACCACTTGACATGAATGGATTCGATGTGATCCTTAGAATGGACACTTTGGAAAGTACTGAGTGGTCTTGGACTGTAGTGCCAAAGTGGCAACATTCTTTGACTGTGATGTTTTGTGGATCTTCCAAGAAGAGAGGAAGATTCTTCCAACATGCTTGATGTCAGTGATAATAGTAGAGAGGTTGATAAGGTAGGGGTGTGAAGTGTTTTTGTCACATGTGGTGGATACTAAGGTGAGGAGTCTTAATATTCAAGAGGCGCCCGTTGTCTGTGAGTTTTAGGATGTGTTTCCTGACAAGTTCCTAGGTGTTCCTCTCCTAGAGAGATTGATTTTGAGATCAATCTTGCTCCTGGTACACAGTCGACAGTGTAGACACCGTACAAGATGGCGCCATCTAAGATGTAAGAGCTGAAGAAGCAGTTGTAGGAGCTGCTTGAGAAGGGATTTATTAGACCGACCACATCCCTTTGGGGTGATCTAGTGTTATTTGTTAAGAAGAAATATGGATCTATGAGGTTGTACATGGATTATCGACAGCTTAACAAGGCGACAATCAAGAACAAGTATCCTTTACCATGAATAGTTGATTTGTTTGATCAGTTGAGGGGTCTTGTAGCATTCTCGAAGATAGAATAGAGGTCAGGATATCATCAGTTGTGGATCAAGGGAGATGACATACCCAAGTCGGCCTTTAGGACTCGATATGGTCACTATGAGTTTGTGTTTATGCTGTTTGGGCTAACCAATGTGTCGACAATGTTCATGAACCTGATGAGCAGAGTGTTCAGACCTTACCTTGACCAATTCATGGTGGTGTTCATCAATGACATCCTGATCTACTCCCATGATAGACAGTAGAATGAACAACATCTATGTCAGGTGTTGACCTTGTTGAGACAACATAAGTTGTACGCCAAGTTCAACAAATGTGAGTTTCGGCTGAAGGAAGTGTCTTTTCTTGGTCATGTAATATCTATGGAAGGAGTTTGTGTAGATCCCAAGAAGGTTCAATCTATGTTGGAATGGGAACAATTGAAGACACTAACAGAGGTTCACAGTTTCCTTGTCTTATCAGGCTATTACAAGAGTTCATCAAGAACTTCAGTTCAGTAGCATTACCCGTAACAAAGTTAATGAGGAAAGACATGTTGTCTGGAATGACAAGTGTAAGCATTCTTTTCAGCTTTTGAAGGAAAGGATAACTAATGCACCAGTGTTGGTTCTTTCAGAACAAGGGAAATGTTGCATAGTCTTCTATGATGCGTTGAAGAATGGGTTGGGTTGTGTACTGATGCAGGGTAAGAATGTGATTTATTTTGCTTCGTGACAACTTAAGAAACACGAGGAAAGCTACCCTACACATGATTTGGTGCTTGCAGCGGTAGTCCATGCCTTGAAGATATGGATACACTACCTTTATGGCAAGAAGTATCAAATATTTGTTAATTACATGAACCTTAAGTATATCTTTTGGAAGTAGGAGTTAAACATGCGAAAGAGAAGCTGGATGGAGCTGATCAAGGATTGTGATTGCACCATAGACTACCATCCAGGGAAGGAGAATGTGGTGGCAGATGCTTTGAGTAGGAAGTCTTCATTGTCGCAATTTGTGGATAAGGCACAATTATGATCTTTGGAGTTCCATAAAAGAGACATGTTGGTCTCCTTGCGTTGATGAATGTGAAGTTGGAGGTATCCTTGTTAGCAAGATTGTTTGCATAGTTACAAGTGAAGCCTATGTTAAGACAACAGATCAGAGATGTGTAGCGTGATGATACTATGATATAGTAGATCTGAGCATAATTTGGTAGTGAGAAGTGTGATGGCTTCCATGAGATAGAGGATGGTACAATTTGTTACCATGGCAGAGCAGTAGTGCCAGATGTTGATTATCTGAGAAAGCTAGTTCTGGAAGAGGCTCATCTCTTTGATGTACTCTATGCATCCAGGTAGCACCAAGATGTACCATAATCTAAAAGATTTATATTGTTGGCCTGGCTTGAAGTGTGATGTGGTTGAGTTTGTGGCCAAGTGTCATGTATGCCAGCAGGTTAAGGTAGAGCATCATATGATGTTGCTCAACCCAGGACATGTCACATGCAAACAAAGCATTTGCTTGCTCAAAATTGGGTGTGGAAACCCCATCATAGCTAGCAAGAAAGGTGGAGCTAGGTATACGAGGAAGGGAAAGAAACTAAGTGACACTCAATTGAGGAAAGGAGGAAACAACAGAAGGTCTAGCACCAGGTGTAGGAGAGGCAGCAGAAGGTGCAAACTGGCTAGGTAGATAAAACTAATCATATTCATAGGCCTCATAGTCAAGGCCTGACAAGGAGGGCTAGTAGGTCAGACAAGGGTGAGGGCATGAAAGGTTCATGTTTCCCATGATGTGGGAAAGGTTCTGATGAGATGCTCTTGAACCTGCATGTTATAGGCTTGTTGGTGCACCATGTAGCCCATAAGGGTTTTGTTAGCCATTGAGAATGGATCTCTTACAGGTCTAGGAGGTCGAGGTGGAGGCTAGGTGGAGGAGGATGAAGCTCTAGAGGTGAAGAGACCATAAGCATGAGAAGCTATATTAATTGTAGTCTCACTAACGCACACCGCTTGTCCATTCTGTGGGTAGTTTAGATCCTAAAAGAGTGATTTTTTAGTTAGAGTATGGAAAAGGACACATATGAGGTTTGGGTAGGGAGTTGGGAGTCCCTGGTATCCTTTTCAAAATCGAAACAGGTCATATGGAGGAGAATATACCTAACCCAATTCACTTTGATCCCCCTTGAGGATATAGTACCGTAGAGTTTTTGGCTATGTCTGTCTGGTTGCGGTTTGGATGGACATTGCAATTGACAATCACAACAATAAGGGGGGATTGTAAATCTACAAAGGAAGAAGTTAGTATAAACTTCTCCCTAAAGGGTATGTCTGGCTTCTTCAAAGCTTTATGGATGTCAGAGAGGGAAAGATTAGGTTTAAAGCTATCATAAAACTTTTCTGGGTAAAGCAAGTCTCAGTTTGGGAAATTTACAACTGTTTCCTATACAATAGTGGAAATGAGACCATATCACAATGGGCTTTGTGGTTGGACTTCCTAGAATAGCCAAATGTCATGATTCCATGCGGGTGATTGTTGACAGGTTGACTAAGTCAACACATTTCCTTCCTATAAAGACAACATACGTAGCTGAGAAGTTGGCACATATCTATGTTGATGAGATAGTCCGTTTGCATGGTATCCCAACTACCATAGTGTCTGACAGGGGTCTGGATTTGAGATTTTCAGATGTGGGATATGTTTTAAGCTATTTTCAAAGCTTAGGTGAGTGGGTAAAATAATAATTCAATCAATTTCACTCAATTGGATGATTTGAGATGATATTCTCGATTTCTGCCTAGATGACAATAAACGAAAAGAATTGTTTTGAATTAAGTTTATAGTATACTTCAAACCATGTTCTAACTATGATATGAAATTGTTTATATGATGACATGGTTATAGATATCCATGTATCTTGAATAATAGAGAATTTAGAAGTTTATTGAGAATCTTCTGATGATCTAAATTTTCAAGTTATTCAGGTGCTTGAACAACATTATAGATGGAATTCAGATTAATGCTTATATGATCTTACTTATGTGCCCAATATATTTAATTATACATGTTTGATATCTGTGATTTGATATATGGACAAATAGAGTTTCTGATTTTCACAATACATGTCCAGTGAATAGCAAGTAATCAAGGATGGAAACCCAATCTAGTATGATTTTGGAAGTATACATATCTAACTTAGTAGTAAATGGCCGATTGATGTGATTCATGTTATATTGTGGATTTTTAGCTGAATATTATCCTATATGCATGTATGCTTTTCTTATGAGATTCAAATTCTCTAATTCAAACACTTGTCATGAAATGCATATGTTATTATGCTATTGCAAGCAGAGGGATACGACATGCCCTAGATTGGGATGTTATTGATGCCATGTATATATGTGTGAAATATTTGAATGAGAATACTTGTTTAGTAGACATGATATATGTTTGAATATATGAGAAATGCTATATGTGCATGAGTAAGGAGAAACCCTAAGAAAAGGGTAAACAATATGTTAAGCATTCAGTTTAGTATTATCAGTGAATTCAGTTCAGTAGTCTAAGTAGTCAGTAAGATACAGAGTTAAAAGAAATAAGTCTAAGAGAAAGATATAATAAAGTTATAATAGACTCAAGAGCCCTGAACACCGTAGAACCCCTATGTGAGGTCTGCGCCTTAGGGGTGAAACGACCTAACCCCGACAGTGTCCAATATATGGGGGATTAGAACATTCTAATAGGTGGTACGGGGGATGAAGGCGGAGTGGAAGTCTCCTTAAATACAAAATGTAGCATCCAACATCAACCAGAGGGCCTGGTGGCACTAGAGTATAGAAAAGCCAATAGGTGGCTTGACTCCTCGCCAATGTGCTCAGGTTATAGGAGGAATCTAGAGGCCTAAGTGCCATTACACTATTACAGACCAGTGACGTAGTCAAACTTAGCATTCCCGGGTGTGTCAGCTAAGTCTTGTACGGTGTGATCGTAGTGCAATGTGAGTCTCATATATAGAGTACACTGCATATGATCAGGGCATAAGATAAAAGAAGATAACATAAGTTAAAAGATGATTAGTATCAGTTTATAGAGATAAATATAAGCAGACAAAGTTAAGTTCAGAAAGAAGTTTCAAGTATACGTTTTTATAGTAGCTGTTCTTTAAATGTAATATTGGCATTCCCTATTATTTAACTGTATTGTTCCAGAACTGCTCAATATAGTGAATTCCTATATTTCATACCTATTTAATAAACATAAAATAAGTCACACAGTATTGGCTTTCGTACTTGGGCAAGGAAGAGGTAGATATAGACCATATATAAGGATGGAAGCAAGCATGAGGTGTACAAGCAACTCTTCATGTCTCCATAGCTTAAAGCTTCCATGGACGAGCAAGTAGAAGGTACACTAGATGTTGGGGACTTATAGGCCATCAGTTGTTGGTTTCAAAGGCCATACATTGTTTGTTGGGCAAAGGTACCATCATTTGTTCACGGTTTAAGTCAATAGATGGTTGAACCATCAGTTGATCATGTTTATAAGTGAACCGGAAGTTCAAGTGACCCAAACCAGCATGAACCATCAATCTAGAGCCTCTAGGATGACCTTGTAGTTATTCTTCAATGGTCCCTGTGGCTGATGGCCATTAGTTGTTTCCCAAACCAATGGTACCATCCAATGTTAGCCTTGAAGGTGGTCATCCATGTGTGTGTGTGTGGTGGGGGGGTAAACCCTAATTCATCATAGAAAGGAATATCCTCCAAACTAAGGTACAATTGAGCACCCTATGGATAAAAAAGATCAATAATGATGAGAAAACATCTGAGGAACATAATTGATGTGGAAAATTGTGATTAAAACCTCTCAATTTGGTAAATTGCAGAAAAGTCCAAAATGTACATAAAATTGCATAACTTGCTCAAACAGTGTCCAAATTGGACCAAACTTGGAACTTAAGCTTGTATTATGATTCCAATACATATCAAAAGGTTATAGTATCGTTCTAAGAATTAAATTATGGTAATTAAGAGTGTTCAACACTTTAATCAAGGTTAGGGGTCTCTCAAAAGTGTTTAGGTATTTGATTTAAACATCAATTGATTAACTAGACTCCCAACCAATCGATTCATGTGGTGAAATGACTAGTTGGAGTGTTAGGTTGATTGAGTACTTATTGTTTGAGTTCTAAATGAGTTAGGTAGTGAATGAAATGGTTCCCTTAGTGAACCGATCTGTTCATGGTTGTAAGACAACCGTTATGCGAAGCGAGACACCCGATTCATGGTGCAATTCAATTGCAACAAGGATTAGTGCTGACATCATGCCATGCAATAATTAGATTAGAATTTTCAATTCATATGCGATTGGGAAACATGAAAAAATGATTGGTTCGTTGAGTGAATTGATTGTCTCACATGCCCACCGATCGGTTGGACTAGCGAACCGATGATTTTTCCATGTGTAGATTGAAAAAATAAGAGATTTTGGTCCCTTCCACTCCCACATAGACTGGGATCCCTAACCCTAACCCTCCTATAAATAGATGGGTATTGGGGGGGGGGGTTCTCAAACATATCAATTTTCTGACAATTATTTGTCTACTCAGGTTGTGGTAACTGAGAACCCGAGCAAGTCCTACCCGAAAAATGGAGGGATAGAAAGGGAGAACAATTGTGGGAGAGCAAGTTGGTGACTAGTACACAATAGGAGGGACAATTCATTCCTTTCCATTCTGGTAGGATGATAGGAGTTCTAGGTAGTCCATGTGGACTTCTCTAGAGGCATGAATACTTTTCCTACTACGAGGACAATGTCAGTCTATCGTTTGTGGTGAAGACCAGGAGCCACCGCATACCCCATCTGAGTGCAACTAGAAGATAGCCGCACAACTACAATGATGAGGAGATTGTCAATGGACTTGCTCTAGGACTAGATATATCCTCGAAACCATCCTTTCCATTATATAATTATTGACACGATTCGCTGGTTTTAGGCAAAACATGGAAGAATTTTTTTGTTTGGTCTGCCTACCTGATGCCATATTTCCCTATAATGGTATCCAATCCACGTCAATCTACTATATTTTGGGATAATGAATATGATCAGATTTTTAGTTTTTATTGTTTATTTATTGCATAAGATGCGAATATTAAATGTCTGATCAAATGCCATATATAATCCCAAACTATTATATATGATATATATGAAATTCATACGTGTCGCCCTAAAAGCTAGTTTTAATGGTGGATGTGTAACATGGTTATGGCCTATAACTCTTTTATCTGTGCATGGTGGTTGTGTTTTAATTTTTGTAACATATTAGTTTAAATATCAAACCTCTACCTTATCTTCCAATTGTAAAAGTATTGTTCTCTCCTACCTTTGCTCCCTTTGAATGTAACTTGGGTTTCTCTATAATCATGTAATATTAGGATATTGTGAATTCTTATTACTATGATGAAGATGAGCCAACAAGCCATAGCACTAAGGAGGACCACTCGTCTGGAGGAGCAATCGATCACAAGGAGGACCTAGAAGGTGGTGGACTAGAGTTTAGATGACCGAGGAGGTGACCAACTGACTGGCCAAGAAGGAGCCAATCGATTCCAGGGTGGAACCGATCAACCTAGATTGGGAAGCAGTGATCTTCATCAACAACGGGTTTCTACATGGATGTAGACCCTAGGTTATGTTAATTCCTCTTGGATCCAAGGAATTACATTAGAATGGCCATAACCATCACTTTTTGTTTATTTCATGTTTTTGTTGTGGGATATAACATGTACATGATACATACTATATATGTGGTGATTGGATAAAGTATATGTATTTATAATTACAAAGTTCCTCAAACAATATATTAAGTCTTAGATGCTTTCCATAAGAAATACCCATGAAAATCTTGATCGACTAAGTGTGGTCACCCCAAGGGTGGTGTGTTGTCTATCTCATGGAAGTGTGATGGTAATAATGTGGACCTACAAAGCAGGGTACATTATTGTCATGTTGGCATTTGGTTCAACCTTAACTATCTTTCCTTAATGAGATTAAGCACCAATGATGTTTATATGACTATGACAAGGAGTTGTGCATATCATCTATCCAAGGATTACATGTGATGCAATTGGCAAAAGTTACCTACCTTAATAATTGACTATGGACGCTGGCGTTGGCTGGGTAATAGTTGAATTGTTTTGGATCTTGGATCACTACAAGGTTGTATTTTGCAATCTTCAAAATTGAAATGTGAGGGCTATCAATTTGAATAAAATAGTGGGGCTATATTTAATTAAAGACCTAATTGAATGTCATCAATTTTCAAATCAAATCAAAAGGGTTTTGACAATTGCAAATATTTTCAAATGGAAATCAAATCATCGTCGTGATTGGTCCTTAGGAAGGAAAAACTTAACATGACAATATACATGCTTTTTTTGGACTTTGAGAAGGTTTCTCAATGAAGAAAGTCAGCTCTATGTCCTAGAAATGCCAGTGCAAGAAATACTTGCTCCTAATGCCCATGGCTAAGGTGGATGCTTATTGGGAGCATGCCAACAATGCCTTGGATATAATACACCTTATGTTAAGTTGCATGGACTATGATTTGCATGAACAATGTGAGGACATGGGGATACTTAATATGGCAGCACATCTTAAGAACTTGAACCATAAGCACACAAAATAAAAAAAACATACATATCACAAATGCACTCTTTTAATGTAAGATGATAGAGGAAGACTTAGTAGAAACCCATGTGCTCAATATAATTGGACATATTGAACATCTTAAAAAATTGGGTTCTCTTTGAGACTAGCGTTGGCCATGGATATGATTCTATAGTCATTGCTTGAATCATAAAGCCATTTTATTAAGTGCTATCACTTGAATAATAGGGCAACACCACTGTCAGATTTGCTTGGCATAATGGAAAATGTCGAAGCAAGAATGAAGAAGGACAAATCTATGATGGTGATCAGTGGATATGAGTCCAAGGATGAAAGAAAGGCCATGAAGAGTTCTGAGGCTGAGCTCAAATCTAGATCTACAACACCAAGACAAGGAGAAAAAAAGTGCAACTGGAACATATCATTTGTACTTGAAGGCATTCAGGAAGAAGAAGATGGGATGGTGCTCTCCACTTTAAGTTTATATATTGTTGAGATAAACTTATCTACTTGTTCATCTTGGGTACTAGATCTGTATGTGGATCTCACATATTCTCGAATATGTAGGACTTGAAAATAAGTAGACCTTTTAGAAAAGGAGAGGTTGAACTATGAGTCACAAATGGAGCAAGAGTTTTTGCCACTACAGTTAGAACCTATAGTCTATATTTTCCCACATGTCTTGTAATAGAGTTAGTGAACTAATATTATGTACCTTCCATAAATAGAAACATCATTTTTGTATCTTGTATGGACAAGGTTGCATATGAATTTCATATTAAGAATGGTCGATGTTCTATTTCAAAATATGGGATCTTTTATGGCAATTCCCCAATGTCTTATGGTCTTTGTTTGCTAGATTTAAAGATAGATGTTTATAAAGTAAATACCAAAAGAATAAAACTCAACAACTTAAGCAAAACATATCTTTGGCATTGTCATGTAGGGAACTTAAATGATAATCTCATATCTAGACACCATAAAGATGGTTGTATGGAATCTTTTGATTTTGAATCAATAGAGACATGTGAATCTTATTTGTTGGGCAAGATGACCAACACTCCTTTCGCTGGTAACAATGAGAGGGCTAGTGATCTATTAGGACTCATACATACTGATGTGTGTGGCCTTTTAGAACAACTGCTAGAGGTGGGTATGAGTACTTCATTACCTTCAGTGATGACTTCAATAGGTATGGTTATGTTTACTTGATGAAACATAAGTTAGAAACTCTTGAAAAGTTCAAGGAAATTATGAATGAAGTATAGAACCAAATTGACAAAAGAATTAAGGCACTATATTCTGATCAAGGGGGATAATACTTAAACTAAGAGTTTAAGGACCTTCTACCAACCCGTGGTATCATATCACAGTGTACTCCACCTGGAATACCACAACATAATCATGTATTAAAAAGAAGGAATCATACATTGCTAGACATGGTGAGATCAATTATGAGTTTAGTTGAACTTCTGACTACCTTCCGGGGTTATGCTATTCAAACTTTCATGTTTACACTAAACTGAGTATCATCTAAATCGGTTCAAAAGACACCATATGAGATATGGTACGAGAAGATACCCAATGTGTCTTTTATGAGGATTTGGGGGTGTGAAGCATATGTAAGGAAAACGTTTCCTGAAAGGCTTGGCTCTAAATCTAATAAATGTTATTTTATTGGATATTCTAAGTAGACTAAAGGAATTACTTTTATTTCCTATCTGACATCAAAGTGTTTGTTTCTAGAGATGTTGTATTCTTAGGAAAGGAATTTATTTTGAAAGGAATTAGCAGGAGGAATGTGGAACTCAAAGAGGTTTGAGACCACCAAGAAATCATTACATCGATAGATTTATAAGAGTAACAAAGAGAATCACCCAATGTTGTGAATCTCAAATTCCTCAAGTAACACAAGGACCTTGTATATCTAGTAGGGCACACCTTGAACCTAAAAGATTTGGATATCTTGTGACTTAGTAAGGTGGTGATTTGGTCATAGATAATGAGACAACAACCTATCTAGAGTCTAAGAAACAACTTGAGGCCATTAGATCTGAGATGGAAACCATGTATGCCAACAAGGTATGGACCTTGGTGGATCCACATGAAGATGAAAACCCATAGGGTGCAAGTGGGTCTTCAAGAAGAAGACCAACATGGATGGTAAAGTACAAACCTATAAGGACACATTGGTTGAAAAAGGTTTCAGACAAGTTCAAGGTGTTAATTATGACAAAAATATTTCTCTAGTTGCCATGGTTAAGTCCATCAGAATCATGCTTGCTATTGCAACTTATCATGACTATGATATTTGGCAGATGGATGTTAAAACCAAATTTCTTAATGGGAATCTCCTCGAGGATGTGTACATGAAACAAACTAAGGGTTTTATAAATCTAAAGGATGCAAATAAAGTCTATAAGGTACAAAGCTCAATCTATGGATTGAAGCAAGCATCTAAGAGTTGGAATCTTTGTTTTGATGAGACAGTCAAATAGTTTGGCTTTAATCAAATGAAGATGAGCGCTGTGTGTACAAGAAGGTTACTGGGATGATGATTGTATTCCTCATATTGCATTTAGATGACATACTATTGATGTGGAATGTCATCCCTAATTTATAAGAAGTACAGATTTGGTTGGGAAATATGTTTTCTATGAAAGACTTGAGTGAAGCCTCCTACATCTTTGGGATCAAGATATATAGAAATAGAACTAGAAGGCTTCTTGGACTAAGTCAAAGCACATACATTGACAAAGTGTTGAAGAGGTTCAATATGGAGAGCTCAAAGAGGAAACCTTCCCATGCATCATGGAGTTACCATCTCTAAGGCTCAATGTCCCATTTCTTATGAAGAGAGGAAATGCATGACTATGACTCCATATGCATCAAAAATTGGATCAATCATGTATGCAATATTATGTACCCATCCTTATGTCTCATATGCCTTGAGCATGATGAGTAGATATTAGTCAGATCCAGGTGACTCAGTAGACACTCATGAAGAACATCCTTATGTACTTGAGAAGACCTAAGGATCAGTTTCTGATCTACAGTGGAGAGGAAGAGTTGGTGGTAAAGGGTTACACCGATGTAAGCCTCCAAACTGACAAAGATAACTATCAATCACAATCATAATTTGTGTTTTGCCTCAACAACAGAGTTGTAAGTTGGAAGAGTTCCTAACAAGAGATAGTTTTTGATTCTACAACAGAGGTCATGTATATTGCTGCATCGAATGCATCAAAGGAGGATGTCTAGATAAATAATTTCATCTCAGAACTTGGGGTGGTTCCAAGCATCATTGAAGAAATTGATCTATACTCTGACAACAATGGAGCTAATTCACAAGCTAAGGAACCCATATCGCATCAACGTTCCAAACATATACAAAGGTGTTTCCATCTCATACGATAGATCGTACAATGAGGAGATGTGAAGATTTGCAGATACCAAATGAAAACAATGTTGCTGACCCCATGATTAAAACACTTTCGCACAAAAATCATGATGGTCATGTTGGACCACTTAGAATAAGATCCATGGGTGATTGCTCTAAGTGCAAGTGGGAGTATGTTGGTATGTATGATCAGAGATCCAATCATATGATGATTGCAATGGCATAACTTGTAAATGATTTGATTTATAATAAAGGCACACTTCCAATATATCCTATTGTATTTAGTTATGAGATAATGAAGTAACATAATAAATGTCTAGAGAAAGATATTGCTCAATGATGTATGTCTTCATATACATGACTTGAATAATGAGATCATATGGATGTTAAGTCTATACATTCTTGTTATATCCCTAGTGAGATGCTATTGTGGAAGGATGATAGACACCAATAACACATAAGACTATAATGTGTGTTGGTAGATGAAAAAATATCAACCGTGATATGTGATACCAAACCAAGCACATAAATACTAGTTAGGGAACAATGTAACAGACAGACCCACCTTGAGAGTAACACATGGAAATCATTACAATAGTATTCATGTTATCTTTCATAGTGTTGGTGGTGACTGTGGTTCTTAGACCTGAAGTCACTACACACATTGCATGTCATTCGGTATACTTTGACATTATCCACTGTGATTCTAAATGAGGGTTGACATAAAGGTGATGATTGGGTGCACTGTGACACATGGGGATGACTGTGAGTGATATATATGGGATTTGTCCCTCCTATAGGAGTATGATATCATGTATACTTGATTAGTGAGACTGAGAAAAGCATAGACATGCACATGTTATTCAATATGTGACATTGAGCTTATATATATCTCAGATAGTCTGGTATAGCAAGAAATAGAGACTAAATGTGAAGAGGATGACTGTTCCATGCCTCGAGTTCAATTTAAATATCAGTGACAAAGGAACTATATAAAAATTACAACACCAATCACAAATTGTAGGTTAAAGTTGTTCTCCAACTTTCTATTTCCTTGGGTAGCAATGATGTGTGACTAAGCACCACTCTTTGCTTGAGATGACATAAGTAGTTATGGACATTCACTACCAACATAATATGGGACCTATAGGGTTACACACATAGGAAACACCTAGAAGAGGAATTTTGATCATGAGTAATAACTAAATTGATTACTAAAATGTTTAGGTATTTGATTTAAACATCAATTGACCGAGTGGACTCCCAACTGATCGGTTCATATGGTGAAATGACCGGTTGGAGTGTAAGGTTGATTGAGAAATGAATTGACTGAGGTTTGAATGAGTTGGGGAGTAGACCAACCAGTTCACTTGGTGAATTGATTGGTTCATGGTTGTGAGACGGCCATTTTGTGAAGCAAGACACCAGGTTTGTAGTGCAATTCAATTGTATGAAGGATTAGTATTGATGTTATGTCGTGCATTAATTGGATTAAAATTGTCAATTCATATGTGATTAAGAAACATGATGAAATGACCAATTTACTAGATGAATCGATTGGATCGCATGCCAACTGATCAATATGAACAATGAACTGATCATTTCATCATTCACATGTTGTAAAAATTAATGAGATTTTGGTCCCTTCCACTCCCACGCAAATTTGGAACCCTGATCCCAACCCTTCTATAAATAGAGGGGTATGGGGGGCTTCTCAAACACATCAACTATCACTGATAATTTTTTGTCTTCTCTGGTCGTGATAATCGAGAGGACCTTGGCAAGTCCTAGCCGTAAAAAGAAGGGATATCAAGGGAGAAAAATTGTAGGAGAACAAGTTGGTGACTAGTATAAAAATGGGATGGAAAACTCTTTCTTGTCTGTTCTAGTAGGATGAAAAAAGTTCTAGGTAGTCTGTGTGGACTTCTCTAAAGGCGTAGACATGTTTCCCTCTAGGAGGACAATGTCAGCCTGCCACCCGTGATAAAGACCAAGAGCCTCCACAGACGCCATCTAAGTACAACTAGAAGACAATTGTACAACTACAATGACGAGGAGATTGTCGCTAGACTTTCTTTAGGATCTGGTATATCTTTGAAACTATCCTTTTTATTATATAGTTATTAATACAATCCACTGAGCTTATGAGAAATATGGTAGTATTTTTTTTCTATTTTTGTTGCCTACCTGATGCCATATTTCCCCACAATTATTTTAAGTTATGAAAAATTGATGAAAATATATCTTCCAAAAAAATGGAGGAAGAGCTATAAAATATGTAGGTAGATGTAGGCACATTCTATACATATTTAAGATTAATAATATGGTATGTAAAGTAAGAAAAAAGTAATTTTAATCATCTATTTCATGGTAGTTAAGATTTGACGCCACATTCTGATTTGCAATGTCATATATTATACTTGCAAGCGTATGTCTTATTTTACATGGTAGTAACAAAATCACAGTATCATTACAAACTAAAAAATATTAACACCAAAATTAAAACATGGTATATTATTGGTAAATTAAAACTAAAATGTCCTTATCGAGTTTATCAGGACTAAGAATACAATTTATAAAGTTTGTTTTGTGAAGTTAGATTTATTCTTACTTTACGTAAGGAAAACATATTAAGAATAAAGATAAGGGAGATTAGAGATCAACAACCATTCAATGGAACATATCTGAAGTATGCGTAAAACTCACCCTTTTGTAAAAGAAACATTAAAACATGGAAAAATGAAAATATAATTATGAACTAATTTATATTGGATCATTCGGGGAAGAAACACACCCGTTGTTAGATAACATGAGGACATCTCACTTGGCTCTCCTCATAGATGGTGAACTGCAAGGGGGAAACAACTTCTTTACATATAGGATTGTGGTCATCAAAGTCACAATTATTACCATGGATACAAGGAGCACATGTAAGATTATTTGTGAAGTAAACCATTTGGATGCTTCCATAGTTAAAGTTGACCATATACACACAATTTGATGAAGAAACCAAGAACTCACAATCACCAAGGTTGAGTGTATGCAATGGGCATATACTTATGTTCTCATCTTTGAGGTAGATATCATTCTTCTCCTTAGACCACACTTCATTAATTGAGTCACGCAATATCCATATTTTAAGTTGAACCTTCCAGAAACCTTCTTGGAACCCATAGCTATGTACCAATAGCCCTAAGTTATTCTCAACCTCCACAAGACTTGCATAAAATTTTGTTTGGCCTATATTTGAAGGGCCAAGGATCAGGCGAAAGTTCTGAGATTCAAGTTCAAAGCACAAAATCCAGATGGACCGAGGAGAGGGATCTGTGGTGAATATCCAATAAATCTCATCATGGAACCAAAGTGGATGGCCTTGTATTTCTCCAAAACCATATTCAAATCTGAACACTTCAAGAACAGAGATGGTTATGGGCCTCCAACATATTTCTCCCTGACCTACTTCTTTGTGATGCTCGCTAAATTTTAAGGCATGGCATGTTAAGTCATCGTCACAATCAAGGTTTGAAGATATGAACGCTACTGTGTACTCCTTGGTCTTAGAGAGGTATCCGAAACCCGGTGGTCCAGGAGGTGGCCGTCCATTAGGTGCTTTAGCACGTTGAATCTGTGGCAGCCTACTCCATTCTTGACTTGAGAGGTTGGTGATGGCGGTGTCAAGCAAGGTCGCGTTGTCCAAGTATGTCCGGGAGAAGATGAGTGAAAGGCCACGACAAGGTTGAGAAGCCAGTGTGGTGTGGAAGTGGAAACCAATGGGGATGGTAATTAGCTGGGTCACAACAAAAGAGGGGTATCCTTGGTCCTCATGCCCCACTTCCAGCCATGGCCATGGAGGCTTCACGATGTGCAACTTTACATCAGCTTCCTCATCTCTCACCATGGCTTTAGGCTGGTAAACCACGATAGTGGGTCTGCGTCGTGCATGAAGCTGCACAATGAAGTCCTTGCTATGGATCATGGTGTACCAGCCTTTGCCGAGAGATTTGCACCGGGTAATTTGCTTCCATGGGAGCCTCGCCAAGATGTCGATAACGACATATGCGTCGAGTTGATCAAAGTAGCCCTGGTAGAAACTAGTCATGTATGAAGGACTGTTGCAGCAAAGTGGAATTCTAGGAGGACCTTGAAGAATAGTTAGCGCAGAAATACCAACTTCGGACAAGACGAGTACAAGTAGCTGCTAAACTGGAGCTATCTCTACGCCACTGCTGCTCTGAATAGTAACTAGAGAAAATGGGAAACTTAAGGCAGGAAATTCCGCTGCCTTGGGATTCAGGAGCGTTACATTGTCCAGATTAAGATTCAGTCTTCCTGGCGACTGGATTGTCGATATCAGTTATCTCTTTAATGTATATTGTCTCTTTGTTCCGGCGTGCAGTGATTATCTGGTCAAGCGTTCAAGCTTCAAGCTTTTGGTGTATTAAAAATCGTAATTATCAACTACTTTTCATTTTTCGAGAAGTGTCCTTTTCCGAAAAGAACACATTCCAAATCCTTTCCTCAACCGATACTTTCCGATTCTTGTTCTCAACCCACTTCCCATATTATTCAAAGAGTAATTTTAGCCGAAACCGACTGCCCACCCGGCCATCCACCCGGCTGGTTAGTGCAAAGTCTAATGTGGACCAGCTTTATTTATTTTTAAACAGGAGTGAAGTAGAAATAAAGTGAAAATTTGTATTGATCATAACTTTCAAGCCACAATGAATTTTTCAATAAAACAAAAAGCACTAGATTCGTAATAAAAAATACTTTTTAATAAAACCAATGTTGACATATTTTGAAAAAATAATAATATGAGAAAATAAGGACAAGAGAAGTAGAAGAGAGAGAAAATGTTTTTGTCCATAACTTTCACTCTGGAGCATATTTTTTAATAAAATAAATTGTATTAGAATCCTTGTAAAAAATACTTTCCAACAAGACTAGTGTTGACATACTTTAAAATAATGATAATATGAGAGGAATATAGTATCCGTATTTTAAGATACCATACACATGCTTTGGGTATAGACGTACAATACTTGTGAGTATAGTACATCACATTCGTGTTTCTCCCAAATCATATACAATATTTACTTGTTCATCTATGGATTCGATTGAACTAACATTAGAAATGAGTTTAGTACTGTACTTTTGAATGAATAAGATCAAGGATTAGTTGTTCTTAAACATAGGTGAAAGTATTGCAGTTTAGTAAAATGTGTATGTTTTTAATGAAATGTGAATTAGTTTATATAAGTACAGATTATTGACAATCTTTTATACATGATATGTCTCGTACTGTACCAACAAGATCATCAAATCATGTATTGTTGTTATGTCTCGTACGGTACCTCTAGTACTGTATGTCTAGTACAATACTTTGTATTACAAAATGTGGTTGTTAGTACAGTACTTCTTGTACCAACAAGATCATCAAATCATGTATTGTTCTTGTGTCTCGTACGGTACCTCTAGTACTGTATGTCTAATATTATACTTTGTATTACAAAATGTGGCTGTTAGTTCTGTACTTCTAGTAACAACAAGATCATCAAATCATGTATTGTTGGTATGTCTCGTACAATACATCTAGTACTGTACGTCTAGTACTATACTTTGTATTATAAAATGTGGCTGTTAGTACTATACTTCTTGTACCAACAAGATCATCAAATCATTACTGTATGTCTCGTACAATACCTCTAGTGCTGTACGTCTAGTACTATACTTTTTATTATAAAATGTGGCTGTTAGTATTGTACTTCTTGTACCAACAAGATCATCAAATCATGCAATGTATGTCTCGTAAAGTACCTCTAGTACTGTACGTCTAGTACTATACTTTGTATTACAAAATGTGGTTGTTAGTACTGTACTTCTTGTACCAATAAGTTCATCAAATCATGTATTATTGTTTTGTCTCGTACAATACCTCTAGTATTGTACGTCTAATACTATATTTTGTATTACAAAATGTGGCCGTTAGTACTGTACTTTTAGTAACAACAAGATCATCAAATTATATATTATTGTTGTGTCTCGTACGGTACCTTGAGTATCCTTGTATATGATTATTGTCAAACGTTACATTTGAATGTATGAAAAAATTAATATAAATGATAACATGTATGTTGGATAAATTGGACATTATGATAAATTCCTTTGTTTCGATGATGACAAACATTTCATTCTTGTTAATCTAACATGCTACTTGAGTGTTGCAGGAATGAGGTGGATGACAAAGCTCTAGGGAATCTATATGCTTGAATGATTGTAAATGTCATGAAATGTAATCAATTGTAAACTTGTACAAAATATAATGTACAAGTACTTAGACTTCATGTAAATCAAGCGTTAGATATTCCCTAGCCAATCACCACACCTAGATAGGTCATCCCCTTCAATAGTGTCACATATGCACACTCATACACACACTTAGTGCCTTAATTGAAAGATTAAAACAGGGTCAATCTCGGTCGAAAAATTCCTCGACCGAGACACTCTCGGTCGACAAACTTCTCGACCGAGAAAGACCCAAGTAGCCTTTACACACAGCAGACAAGGTAGTTGGCAGTTGGAAATGAACGTTGCTAACACTTGATCCAGAGAGCCTGTCGGTCGACAAAACTTCGACCGAGTAGGTATCTCGGTCGACAATTTCTCGACCGAGATGGACTCTGACAACAACTGCAGAATAAAGTAACTAGCCGTTACTAATGCAACTAACTTATACCTAACGGCTAGTTAAGCACTTAGAACCCCCTAGAAAGTGTCTAGAACGTCCTTAAGCACTTGTAGGCCATTCCTATAAATAGGACATGCCTTAGGACACCTAAAAACACCTAAGCTATACTTGTGATACACTTGAGCATACACTAACAATTGGCAATCTGTTTTGAGAAATTGAGCAACACTTGCATTGGCAATTCCTCTACTTGCTCTAATTTCGTGTCCTATAGGCTAGTATCTCCTATCCACTGCAATCACACTTCCATACACATTGGTTAGGAGATCTACACGCTTGATATAGGCAAATCAAGCATTGTGCTTCAAAGGATAAGTTGTAATTTCCTTTTTCCTTCTTGTTCCTTTTATTCTTTGTATTCTCCTTGCTACTCCTAGGGTTGGAGGCTGCGGATTGGAGAAGGTTCTTCTCGGAGGAGAAGGTGGGCTTCAAGCTACTTCAGGAAGGCTATTGCAACGGGAAGCTACTTCAAGAAGGCTATTGCAACGGGAAGCTACTTCAGGAGGAAGGCTGCTTCAAGGTTGGTGCAATTACTTCTAGGTGAAGGCTGCTTCAAGGTTGGTGCAATTACTTCAAGGTGAAGGCTGCTTGAAGGGTTTAGGGAAAGAATTGTAATTTTATGTAAAGTCCTTGCGAGGAAATAAAATTAAATTCTTTCCAAATCCTGGTTGGGTAAGCAACCGGGTAGTGGACTGACTACCTTAGTATTTGCTAAGGTAGGAACCACTCTAAATCCTTGTCCCCTTGTCCAATATTCTTGAGGTTGGTTGTTTGAGTTAAATAATTGTTAAAATATTTAAAAACTCTATTCACCCCCCTCTAGTGTTTTTTCAATTGGTATCAGAGCAGGCTTCAAGGAACCCTAACCAGGTCTTGAAGAATGGGTGATGGGTTGCTCAATAACCTCAATCTTGAAGGAATACTTGTGACTAGGCCTCCTATGTTTGATGGGACAAACTACACCTACTGGAAGAGAAGGATGCAATTCTACTTCCAAGGGATTAGCTGGGATCTATGGAGGATGGTTTCAACCCCCTACGAGCTTCCTCAAGTAGAATATGCAGCATGGGACACCAATACGGTAAAATCAGCTCAAATGAATGCAAAGGCTGTAAGTATTTTATATTGTTCAATTTCAGTAGGAGAATTTAATAGGATATCAAATTGTGATACAGCCTATGAGATTTGGCATAGACTCTCCATAACTTATGAAGGGACTGTTCAAGTTAAGAATTCTAAGATTAGCATGCTTAAACAAAAGTTTGAACATTTCCGTATGGATCCGAATGAAACTATTAGTGAAATGTATGCAAAATTCTCTTCTATTGTAAATGGTTTGAATGCCTTAGGAAAAGTTGTTCTTGAAGAAGATCAGGTGTCAAAGATCCTTAGATCACTTCCTCCTAAATACAAGCCCAAGGTGACAGCCATTGAAGAAGCCAATGATCTCACTCGACTGAGAATGGAGCAACTCATTGGCAATCTAGAAGCTCATGAAGCAACTCTAGAAGAGGAAGAAAGAAGAGAACGTGAACTTCAACAAGGGAAAAAGAAGGACATTGCATTCAAAGCATCAACCAAGGACAATCATGACACAAGTGAAGATGATAGTGAAGAAGAAACTCTCATTGTAAATGGTAAGCAATATAAAAGTTTTAAAACTAATAAAACTCCTAGTGTTTCTTCTTCCAGGTGCTTTGAATGTGGCAAGAAGGGACACATGAAAGGTGATTGTCCAAAACTCAAGAAAGGGAAGAAATCATCTCACAAAAAGAAAGAAAAAGCATATAAAGCTGCATGGGATGATTCAAGTGATGATAGTGATGATGGAAAAGAAGAAGTAGAATGCCTCATTGCTACAACAAATGAAGAAGAAGAGGTAAGTCTTTTTGATCTACCAAAAGAAGATCTAATTGCTAGTCTTCAAGATACTCATGAGAAATATATTGAGTTCAAGAAGAAACTTAAGAAATCAAATAAAGTAAATGATGATTTAAACATTAAACTTCTTGCTCTTGCATCTGAAAATGAAGATCTCAAAAAGGCAAATGAAGATTATGATCTTAAGTTAAAAGCTGTAGAAGCTGATTGCAATCTTCTCTCCTTAGAAAAGTTAAACTTGCAAACTCAAGTGAATGATCTTCAGAAACAACTTGTTCTATGTTCACACTTAAATTATGATGAGGTTGTCAAAGAAAGAAACTCTCTAGTATCTAATTTAGATCAAGCAAAGAAAGATATAAACAAGAAGATGGATGATATTGCTAAATTACAAAGAAATATAAATGAGTTAAGAGGAAATGACATACTTGAAAATATTCTGAAAATCTCCTCTAGTTATAATGGAAGAAGAGGATTAGGATATGATCCAAAGAGAAATAAACCCAAAAGAGCTAAAGCATCCAAGACTAAGATTACGTTTGTACCTAGGAACACAATTCCTAGAAAGAGAAATGAAGTTGACTCTATCAGTTGTCATTATTGCATGCGTCTTGGACATTATTCATTTTCATGCCCATATAAGAAAAAGAATGATGATTTAGCTTGGATTCCTAAAACTTAGAAGCTTAAATTTAACTAGTTGAGATTTGACCTAAACTGATTCTTGATATACAAATGTCATATCTCAACACAATCGAGCTCTAACTTGCATAATCTTATTTTACTTGGAATCAATAAATAGTACAGAAACCTGATCGGTCGAGAAATATTCGACCGAGCAGTCAGTCGGTCGAGAAATCTTCGACCGAGCAGGTCACTGATTTCAGTCTGCAGTAAAATTGCTGAATAATTTTTTTTATTATTGATCAAGTGGCTATCTATTTGCTGTTTTACATGCAAAATAAGAATAAATTCTGGAAATCATTCTTGGAACACAATATATTAAAGTTCTCCATCATGAGTTAAGATAGATATTTATGAAAATTGTGCTATAAGAAGACTGTTTGTTGAAAAAGCTGGTTAGGCATGAACAATTATCTTGAACACTTATATGAGAATATTTTCATCTATGTTATGAATCATATTTGCTTTAGTCAAGGAAAATTATTGTTTTCATGATTTATTCTAAGTATTCCTTGACATATCTACATAGAAACATTGTATTGAATTTCATGATTCAAATGTTCTATCATTATACATATGTGTTCACTATTTCACATGCTGCTTTAGAACAAGAATGTCAATGCTTATTAACACATAAGATAAAATTTCTCTATTGGTATTTTAAGAACTTGAGACATTAATCTTGCTTTCAGGAGTATATATTTTCTTGAAGAATCACATGATTAATCTGAACACAAGATCACAAAAAGAAATAGGACTTGATATTAAGAGACATCTTTATGTACTGTAATATTAAAGGATTCTCATTTCATTTTCAGGATTTAACATCCCTTGTAAAATGGGTGAGAAATCAATACATATGCCATGAACCTAACAGGATCTCACATCCTTTGCAAATGATTGAGAAACAAATTGTGGCTAAATTAGACAAAAATGATATTAAAATCCATGTTCCTAATAGAATATCTATCTAAGGGGGAGCATAGTATAAAATTAAGGGGGAGAAGAAATATAAAATATTCAACTTGGATATCTTTTTGAAATGACAAAGGGGGAGAAAGAATATAAAATCAAAAATATAAATGAGTAAATGAGTTTCATAACATCTTAGCCAGTACTCACTTGCAAACCAAGAATGGATACAAAAGGTAATCCTTAGGTATGAAACTCACATGCTTTATATTTCCTTATTTCATATTTAGGAAATGTTTGTCATCTTCAAAAAGGGGGAGATTGTTGGATAAATTGGACATTATGATAAATCCCTTTGTTTCGATGATGACAAACATTTCATTCTTGTTAATCTAACGTGCTACTTGAGTGTTGCAGGAATGAGGTGGATGACAAAGCTCTAGGGAATCTATATACTTGAATGATTGTAAATGTCATGAAATGTAATCAATTGTATACTTGTACAAATATATAATGTACAAGTACTTAGACTTCATGTAAATCAAGCGTTAGATCTTCCCTAGCCAATCACTACACCTAGATAGGTCATCCCCTTCAATAGTGTCACATATGCACACTCATACACACACTTAGTGCCTTAATTGAAAGATTGAAACATGGTCAATCTCGGTCGACAAATTCCTCGACCGAGACACTCTCGATCGACAAACTTCTCGACCAAGAAAGACCCAAGTAGCCGTTAGACACAGCAGACAAGGTAGTTGGCAGTTGGAAATGAACGTTGCTAACACTTGATCCAGAGAGCCTGTCGGTCGACAAAACTTCGATCGAGTAGGTATCTCGGTCGACAATTTCTCGACCGAGATGGACTCTGACAGCAACTGCAGAATAAAGTAACTAGCCGTTACTAATGCAACTAACTTATACCTAACGGCTAGTTAAGCACTTAGAACCCCCTAGAAAGTGTCTAGAACGTCCTTAAGCACTTGTATGCCATTCCTATAAATAGGACATACCTTAGGACACCTAAAAACACCTAAGCTATACTTGTGATACACTTGAGCATACACTAACAATTGGCAATCTGTTTTGAGAAATTGAGCAACACTTGCATTGGCAATTCCTCTACTTGCTCTAATTTCGTGTCCTATAGGCTAGTATCTCCTATCCACTACAATCACACTTCCATAAACATTGGTTAGGAGATCTACACGCTTGATATAGGCAAATCAAGCATTGTGCTTCAAAGGATAAGTTGTAATTTCCTTTTTCCTTCTTGTTCCTTTTATTCTTTATATTCTCCTTGCTACTCCTAGGGTTGGAGGCTGCGGATTGGAGAAGGTTCTTCTCGGAGGAGAAGGTGGCTGATGCGATGATTTTGAGTCGCATTTATAGACCTATTTCATATGTGTTTTGTACTCTAATTACTCATTTTTATGGATAATATTGCATAATTCACTTAATTTGGTCTTTGCCATTATATTATATCAAATCCCCTTTGTTTTACTATTTTGAGCATTATTTATCATCTTATTATAAATTGTGTGGATTTACTTGGTCTTGTTGTGAAATTTCAGGAAAAACAAGTATCTGCTTCCGTCGATACCATCGACGGAAGTCGATACCATCGACCAAGCCACAGGTTGTCAGCCGAGAAGAGCAATACAGAGTCGATACCATCGACTTGGGTCGATGGTATCGAGATCCCTTCAAGTTGCTGGCGAGGAAACTGTCGATACCATCGACCCAAGTCGATGCCATCGACACAAGGGGAGCTACAGCGTCGCTAAACGACAACAACCGACGCTAAAGGAGTCGATACCATCGACACCCAAGTTGATGGTATCGAGATCACCACAGGAGCTCAGAATAAAAGAAAGGAAAGCTGCCGCTAATCTGCTGGGTCGATACCATCGACCCGCGTCGATGGTATCGACGCCGACAGATATGCGTTGGATCTGTTTTGATCTCGATCGGACGGCTGTTGTTATTTGACGACCTAATTAGGGACTTATACCTAATGACGGCTGCCTAGACCAGGGACATCTGAATTTTTGATTTGCACGAGTACCGAGGAGGAGAGAAAGGAGAACGGAGGCCGAGAAGCTCATCCCGGGTGATTCGGACGCTGCCGAAGACGATTTCCACCACCGACAGGCGGGGAAGCTCGTGTTCTACGCCAAGGATCCACCGGTTCTTCTCCGTTCAGGGGTTTTCCCATTTATTTCCCGTTTTTCTTATGAATTCCCCAATTTCTACCATGTATTCATGTGAGATGAACATGAGAGGCTAAAACCCTCAATCTTTAGGACCGGGAGTAGCCCGGGAATGCATTGTATGACATTTTTATATCAATAATTCATATTTTTTTTCTCAAATCCGTGGTATAGATTCATTTTCTCCATTTCTATTGTTATGCTTGATCACCATAATAATAATTTAACACCCTTAATCACTTCGACAGAAGGATTAACGGTTGAAAAGAGACGAATTCTACATTAATCAATAAAACCCTTGACAAAGGAGTTGTAAAATTAATGGTGGGAACTGAGGGACCGTTTATAATGCACTTAGTTTAGGGGAATGATTACTACGACGGTGGAATCAACCTAAACCTAAGTAGTGAATTACTCCACGACAGTGGGTAATTCTATTTTCAGGCCACTACCCGGATAGAGAGAGAAGTGTGAGGAATTATATGAAACCTAATACAATGTTGACCCGCGGTGAAACCGCCATCCTAAAGATATCCCTTTGAATTGATTAAATTAACCTTTAATCGATTGTTTTCTTTGTTTGGTTTTTATTTTCTTTTTAATTTGAACAACAAAACCCTGCTTTGTTAATCGGCCTAGCTGATTGCGATTAGTTAGTAGAAGTCTCCAATAATTCACGTATCCCTGAGTTCGACTCGCGCCTCACAAGGCCTATAGTACTTCGACGCGTATACTTGCGTTTAAGCGCGTAGTAAAATACACGTCAGTGGACTTCAAGCTACTTCAAGAAGGCTATTGCAACGGGAAGCTACTTCAAGAAGGCTATTGCAACGGGAAGCTACTTCAGGAGGAAGGCTGCTTCAAGGTTGGTGCAATTACTTCTAGGTGAAGGCTGCTTCAAGGTTGGTGCAATTACTTCAAGGTGAAGGCTGCTTGAAGGGTTTAGGGAAAGAATTGTAATTTTATGTAAAGTCCTTGCGAGGTAATAAAATTAAATTCTTTCCAAATCCCGGTTGGGTAAGCAACCGGGTAGTGGACTGACTACCTTAGTATTTGCTAAGGTAGGAACCACTCTAAATCCTTGTCCCCTTGTCCAATATTCTTGAGGTTGGTTGTTTGAGTTAAATAATTGTTAAAATATTTAAAAACTCTATTCATCCCCCCTCTAGTGTTTTTTCAATGTACGATACTTATGGATTTATGACATAATATAGAATATGAAGAAATAAAAAAGCAATAAGTATTGTACCTGAATGGTCAATCTGAGTACAATATCTAAAAACGTACTGTACCTTTGTATACTTCTCTCCTCTCTTAATATACTTCTAATATTATTTTTTCCAAAGTATGTCAACATTGGTCTTGATAGAAAGTATTTTTCATTAGGAATCTGATGTTTTTTATTTCGAAAAAAAATTCATTTGGAATTGATAGTTATGAGCAAAACCGGTTTTTCTCTCTTCTTTTTATTTTCTTTTTAACTTTCCAACAATTTTTTGCCAAATCAGCAGTGCCTCATTTCCAATTACCGGGTAGGCTCCCGGAGATGTGGAGGGGTGACTGTAGCGTTACTCATTACTCATTATTCAATGGAAAACCGAAAACCTGTGAAGCGGCCCAGTTACTATTGTACGTAACATTCATGACACTGGCGGTCAAATAACATATTTTATAATCTGAATATTTGCACTCGGTTACATACCCTTTCTCCCATTTTTTCCATGTAGTAGTTCTTGTTATATCATAATTACAGCAACAATAATATTACCTGCTAAGAATCTAATCCCAAATCCACCAACTTATTAATTTTTCTTTATCTTTAGGTTATATTTAAATACATCTTATCCTTCTATGAGCACGTGTTTTCCAATCTTAAAGATAAATCTATATTTCGGATAGTGTTGTTGGTAACTATATTATTTTTTCCTATATTATAAATTATTTTTCTTGAAAACTGATTACTTTATGATATACCACTCTTCGATTTATGTAATATCTCAGAGATGGTAAGATACATGCTTGATGACATTTTTCCCTATGAGAATTCACTTTCCCTACATTTGTATTAATAAATATCCTAGACATAGCTGGATGTACCCAACAAAAAGATAAAAATATCTCGCATCATATATCAAAATTACCCCAAATATAGACACTAGTATCTCATACAACTAATATCTCATACAACTCAATCTACACCATATGATACCGTGAAACTTGGCTAGGGATTCTTAGATCACTACACATACATCGCTATGCTTGGCACCGCCGACCTAACTTGGTAGCGATGGTGAATTAGCCGTCGACAACTCATAAATGGCATCACATCCAAAGTCACAAGGAATAACATAAGCAGATTTTTTGCAGTCACACATACAACGTATGTGCTTTCCGTCAACAAAATCGTGTAACTCTCTTTCGTAGGCAATGCCCAAGCCTCTAGAACACGTGCGACCTTAGATGGAAAAACTCAAATTGTATTGTTGTTGACCTTTCTCTCTCTGATATATTATGATGCAAGAGAATCTCACAAATCACACTCAAAGTCTCACACAGAACATCAGAATCATCTTTCATTCAACTGCTTCTCAAGTTTCCTCTTTCACAATACGCATGTCTAACAATGGCAGCATGTAACACTCTTCGACAATGGGTAACACTTTTCAACAAGCAATGATTACTGATAAACGGGTAACATCAAAATCATTTTTTGTTGAACTCCACACTCATCAAGTTGCCAGACTTTTCTTTATTTGTTCCTGGTAGTATTTCATATAACCGAATGTCTGATAAATAAATAATATTTCAAAAAGATCGTCATGACTGGCCCATAGTTTGCAACAGGTACTCAAAATATGACTATGATATCATCATAAGTACAACTATATGAGTGAAAATTAATGTAAATTGTTGAGGGAGTGGTAGCTCGACGATAGACGCATAGACTCTTAGATAAGGGACCCCGGTTCAAAACCTTTTGGTGGTGCGCTTCAGTCATACTTGATCCCTTCACGTAGCTAGGCATCTCCATAATTTACACGTCCCCTCCATTGTGCAGGTAGGTGAGGGGAAACCAGAGGGTTTACAATGTCAAGAGAATCTTACTTAATCATGACCTACCTTTGGAGTGGTTCCCACGTCTCCATATCACATAATCATTCGTGGGTGTGACATTGAGAAATTTTGGAAATTTAATTCACATATTGTGGGAAAATCGTACATAATGTTAAGTTTGAAGCTAGATCTGATGAAATATCTCTTTTTTACCCTAGAGAGAGTTTTAGCGAGGAGAACTATACAAAAACCATCCTTTTATAATAGAAAATGAATTATTCTTTATTAGGCTAATTGACATATATTTATTTATTAGTATTAACACCTGACGTATTTGATATGGACTTTTGGGGTCATAACTATGTCAATTCTTGGTTTAATTGCTAAGCTATAAAATTGGAGAGTTGTGAGGAGATTCAGTGCATAAACTTATTGCCTTGAAAGGAATTATATAAAATTGATGTCTAATTTCCTTCATAATGGGTCACACTGTTTGACCTGTTTGACCTTGGTATTTATCGGATAATAGATTTAATATCATGTGAGTAATCCGGGCAAGACGAGACGTTACCTTCGTCCCGATGAATAGCCATGCACAGGCGTTACAGAACAACAGTGATTCCTCCGTCGATTGCTCGCACCGGTCACCATGATTACCTACAGTTTCATGGGTTTCGAATTCATGAGAGATCATAACGACTGCAAAGAACCTTAATTTAAGGCCTATGGTTCTCTTATTCCAGACGCCCAAATTTACCATAGTT
Organism: Alisma plantago-aquatica; assembly: GCA_963693085.1. Taxonomy (NCBI): domain Eukaryota; kingdom Viridiplantae; phylum Streptophyta; class Magnoliopsida; order Alismatales; family Alismataceae; genus Alisma; species Alisma plantago-aquatica. The sequence goes on from OY856411.1 coordinate 863,191,737, forward strand.
GTCTTCCGCCATTCTCGTCAAAGGCACTTCGCCGCCACCTCTTCTTAACTCATACACTGCGAGATTGGCCCATAAGCGAATGACAACCCTTTTCCCAGTGATTCATCTGGTCATTTCCTTCAGAACAACGCTGCTTCTCGTGCCCGAGCTACTATCGTCTCTGACGACGAAGCATTTTGGGGGTGCTACGGGCTGCGGCCTCGGGTCGATTACAGGTAAATGAACCATCCTTGGACCCTATACCTCTATTTCCCAGTCTCAAATCGTTCTGTGTGGGCTTCAATTCGTGGGTCATGGATGTCCCTGTTCTTCCCCTTTGGTCCTCGCCGTTGGAACTATTGATGAAACCTACTATGCGAGTCACATTTTCTGCACAATGGTGATTTATGGAAGTGTTTCTGAACGAATCTTTGATGGTTTTGGCCTCCTCTCCGCCACAAATGACTCTGTTATGTTTGTGTGCTGCCGGTACCAACCCACAGCCGACCGCCGGTAAACCTGAATAGGATTTGGATTAGTTAGATGTTCCTGACCTCACGAGATGGTGAGGATGGTCTATGGCGACCAGGTTACTCTACTAGGCTCGACGCTCGTCTGTTCCTTTTCACCAGATTTACACTGTGCTTGAACTCCGAACCTCACGTTGACTCACGGAGACACATATGAAATCACCCCTGGTTTTAGTAGGTATCACTCTATCCATAGATTTCATTCCCAAACACCACTTCATTTTCCACCTGTTCCGACGTCCCCACCGATAGTGTTGGCTTGCTTGAACACAGTAGCTGGTCACTGTTAGTGGGGTTCGAGTTGCGACTTGGGTACGAATTGGGACTTATGCGAGTAAGCAACTACTTGAAAACATGCCATTGTTTATTGTTCGGATCCGATCCTGTACTTCATTATTTCTCCCTATGCCGATTCAAGACTGATCTTCAGAGATTTGGTAATGGCCTTTGGCCCGACGATGATGCTCGTTTGCTCGAAGTCATGTGGATGTGTTAGGATGTTCCGAGAATTGCCAAATCTCACTGTAAATAATCTTACGCCCCCAAATCGTTTTCTGCAATTCAATGTCTATTTGCGATCAGCCATCCAAGAAGCAAAATTGGTCTTCTTACCTGTTAGCTACACCTGATCCTCATGAGATAATATTTAGTTTGTTTCTTCCAAGCTCCGTTTATCTTTGTATATTGTCATAACTAGAGTCTGATCTGTGATGATGGTAAGCACGTATGCCTTTTGGTTTTGCTTCCGCGGTTAACCGTTCCGTTTTGAGTTCTGAACTCTTGTTTTTGCCAGCTACTTGCGATGCCTCACTTTGCCAGTTGTTCAAGACATGGACTCCCAGCAGTGGCTAGAATCCAGAGAGTCTGTAGAGGAGGCTGCCTGCAGGTGAGGACAGGGTCCCCTACTTTGGGGCTGTCCCTGCAGTGATTTCTTCTACAATTCTATTTGGTAGCAATTTATCGGACGACGAGATTTGGCAAAATAAAGAACAATACTCACTGGTTGCTTTTGACTCATTTAAGTAATAATTCCAAAGTTGACCTGATTTAGTAACCGATACTTAATCAATGAAAGGATAGGGAAATATAAATGTGTGCGGAGGTTCTTTTGAGAATTTGAAGGTTTCCGATTTACTAGTAACCAATATCAAGTTTTCAAGGAGTGTTTTATTGGATTAAATATTGTATAAGGAATAGTATTAATGCAAAGTATAATTGTATGCTTAAGTGGTGATATTAAACTTGGCTCAGACTTAGGTGATCTTTTATTTGACTTAGACAGGAATTAAGGTATGTACTCTTCCCTATTTATAATTGGACATTATTATGACTAATTTTTCCCATAATGGGGCAATTTTTGCAATACTTGCTCTTTTCTCATTTTTCAGACATTTCCTATACTCTCAATTGGAATTATTATTGCTCTTTTGAAATTACTATTATCTTGTTGAATCGGGTCAAATGACCCCACCTGCTATTATGCCTGCAATATGCCATGTATGTTTGTAAAAAGTGAATCTTGCCACTCTATTTATGCATGTTAGATAATTCGACTAGTTTAACTACCATAGATGCTTATGCGTAACCATTAGGGCGCGTCTATTTCCGCCTGGGGTGCGTCTTTCCACCTCTTTTTATACAGGGGCGCATCTATTTCCACCCAGGGTGCGTCTATTTCCACCCATTTTACTTAGGCCATTGACTCAGTGGTGTCATGGCCCTACCTTAGTTACTTTAGTCCAATATATCTACATGCAAATTATTATAATTATTGTGATATTGTGAATGGTTAATGGCAAGATGTGTTATTTCACTTGTTTATTTATTTATATGCCTCATTCTTTTGAAAATTCATTCTCTTGTTACTTCTCCTTGAAGCTTACATAATTTTTAATAGCCCCTTTTTGATGGGAACATCTTACTTTACTTTTTAAATGCCCTAGTTAGTCTTTTAATGTACATACTCTGCTTTTGCTGATTCATACCTTATTTTTCTATTATTCTAGGTGTTCCCTCCACCCAGGTGTAGGTGTTCTACAGGACAGAGATTCAGGATGACTGTGAGCTAATTGGTGGACATAAGGACAATTTGATATAGCCTTGTTACCCTCTTTATATGGGCATATGTGTGAATAGATGTAATCTTTTCATTCTTTGTACCACCTTTAGGGTGAAAAAGTTATGTACATGAGCATATTTTGTAACTTTGTAAATAGTAATATTTTCCACTGCTTAATTATTTCACGGCTCATGTTTTTACCATTGAGTGGGCCCTCTATCGGGTCCCATTCATTACATTTAGCGAGTATGAGGCTAAGTTCATGGAGCTTCTGCGGTTCTGTCCGCATATGGCATCTACCAATGAAGAAAGGATTCGACGTTTTGAGATGGGGTTGAACGCCGATTTGACCACTCCTGTGTCTGCTTTAGAGAGAAGGGAGAGGTTTGCCTTTTTGTGGAGTCGGTTAGACGGATAGAGAGGTCTGTGACTGAGAAGCGACAGACTAAGAGTAAGAAAGTGTATCCTCAGTTTCAAGGAACCTTGTCTAAAAGTTTTAAGAAATCGGGGTTTTCTGCACCAATTGCACCACCAAGGTTTAATACCCAGACGCAATGGACGTCTAATAGGGGTAGAGGCCATAGTTTACCACTAGAAGGAGCCCACAACGCAACATCAGTATAGGTAACATGACCATCTAGACCACAACCAGGGAACAAAGGTTGCTTTATATGTGGAAAGATGGGGCATCTGATGAAGGATTGTCGAGCCAGAGAAGCAAGTGTGACTCAACCTCAGAGGCAGAGACAACAAGGCTCTCAGAGGCGACCGTTTTCAAGTGGCACAAGAGGAAGTGGACAAGCGTCCCAAGGTGGATCGTCGGTACCCAGTAATCGAGCACCGAGTTAACCGTAAGCGACAACGAGATTCTATGCGATGAATTAGCCTGATGTAGTAGTCAACCCTAGGGTTGTGACAGGTCAGATGGAACTATTTTATTCTGATATGTCTACATCCTGCAGCGTATCTGTTTTACTTGATCCGGGTGCTACACATTCTTTCATCACTAAAAGAGTAATTCTTGACTGCAATATGACAGTTGGTCATAGGGCAGAGAGTTTGAAGTTAGAAACTCCTTTGATGGAATCTGTAGTGTTGTAGGAGGTGTGTTCTTCCTGCACTCTTTTCTTTTCCGAACATCGTATTCAAGTGGATCTTATACCACTTGAAATGCATGGGTTTGATATAATTCTTGGGATGGACACCCTAGAAAAGTACAAGGTTGTCTTGGAATGTGAGTCCAAGTAGGCTGTGTTCACAGGTGATAGTGACACATGGATCTTTCAAGAAGATAGAAAGATTCTTCCAACCTGTCTTGTGTCAGCTATGGTAACTGAGAAGCTGATGAGGCAAGGATGTTTTGCATTCTTGGCACATGTGGTAGATACCACCATGGAGAGTTCTAATCCTTCTGAAGTTCCGGTAGTCAGGGAATTTGAGGATGTATTCCCTGAAGAACTTCCAGGTGTACCTCCGCCCCGAGAGATTGATTTTGAGATTAATCTAATTCTGGACACGCAACCTATAGCACAAACACCGTATAGGATGACACCTGCTGAGATGATAGAGATCAAGAAACAACTTCAGGAGCTGTTTGAAAAAGGTTTTATTCGACCGAGTACTTCAACATGGGATTCTTCGGCTCTCTTTGTTAAGAAGAAAGACAGATCGATGCATTGATTATAGACAGTTGAATAAAGTAACTATAAAGAATAAGTATCCTTTGCCAAGGATAGATGACTTATTTGATCAGTTACGTGGTGCAACTGTCTTTTCCAAGATAGATCTAAGATCAGGATACCATCAGTTGCGTATTAAGGAGAGTGACATACCTAAGTCTACCTTTAGGACAAGGTATGGTCACTATTTGTTCATAGTTATGTCGTTTGGACTAACTAATGCACCAGCTACATTCATGGAACTCCTGAGTAGAATTTTTCGACCTTTTCTTGATCAGTGTGTAGTAGTTTTTATAGATGACATCTTGATCTACAGTAGAGATGCTCAACAACATGAGCAACATCTCCTTCAGGCTCTAACTTTGCTAAGAGATCATAAGTTGTATGCTAAGTTTAGAAAATGTGAGTTTTGGCTACCAGAAGTTTCTTTTCTTGGACATGTAATATCTACCTCAGGTATTCGTGTTGATCCTAAAAAGGTAGAATCTTTCCTGCAATGGGAACAACCTAAAACACCAACAGAGATACGTAGTTTCTTAGGGTTGGCAGGCTATTACAGGAGGTTCATTAAGAACTTCAGTTCTATAGCTTTACCCCTAGCCAAGTTGACCAGAAAGGAGGTTCCTTTTGTCTGGAATGACAAGTGTCAACATTCTTTTCAGTTGTTGAAAGAAAGATTGACAAGTGCAACTGTGCTGGTGTTACCTGAACAAGGAAAAGGGTACATAGTTTTCTATGATGCATCTAAGAATGGTTTAGGATGTGTGTTGATGCAGGATAAGCAAATGATTTCTTTTGCTTCTTGACAGCTTAAGAAACACGAGGAAAATTATATGACACACAATTTAGAACTAGCTGTTGTGGTCCATGCTTTGAAGATCTGGAGACATTATCTCTATGGAGAGACATTCCAAATTTTCACAACCCATAAGAATCTAAAGTATATCTTTTTACAGCATGAGCTGAACATGAGGCAACGCCGCTGGATGGATTTAATCAAGGACTACGATTGTACAATTGATTATCATCCTGGAAAGGCTAATGTGGTTGATGATGCACTAAGTAGAAAATCAGCAACACCAACCTTAGATAGAGAACAATTGAATTCTTTAGTGTGCTCTAAGAGGGATATGTTTATATCCTTGAGGCAAACCAATGTACAGTTTAAAGTATCATTGTAGCCGGGCTGTTAGCTGAGATGCACATAAAACCAACTCTGAGACAACAGATTAAGGAAGCACAGCAAGCTGATGCTGTAGTTTAGCAGATTAGATCTGAGTATGGTAGTGAGAAACGAGATGACTTTCACGAGTTCGAGGATCAGGTAGTTTGTTACCATGGTAGGATGGTAGTACATGATGCCAATGACTTGAGGAAGTTAGTTATGGAAGAAGCTCATTCTTCTATGTATGCTATGCATCCAGGGAGCACCAAGATGTATCATAACTTAAAAGATATGTATTGGTGGCTTGGATTAAAGAAAGATGTAGCTGAGTTTGTTATGCGGTGTTCGGTGTGTCAGTAGGTTAAAGCTGAACATTAGAAGCCCACAGGAACAATGCAACCTTTGCCTATACCGCAGTGGAAATGGGATCATGTCACCATGGACTTTGTAGTTGGTTTGCCTAGAACAACCAAATGTCATGATTCCATATGGGTGATAGTTGATAGGTTGAGAAAGACAACAAATTTCTTACCTGTCAAAACAACCTACACTGCTGAGAAGCTTGTACATATCTATGTAGATGAGATAGTGCGGTTGCATGGGGTTCCAACTACTATCATTTCTGATAGATGACCTCAGTTCACAAGTCATTTTTGGGAATGACTTCATAGAGCTTTGGGTACATAGTTAAGGTTTAGTACAACCTTTCACCCTCAGACAGATGGACAATCTGAAAGGACCATACAAACTTTGGAGGATTTTCTTAGAGCATGTGTCCTTCAGTTTGTAGGAAGTTGGGATCTACACCTGAGCTTGATAGAATTTGCTTACAATAATAGCTATCAGCACAATATTGACATGGAACTATATGAAGCATTATATGGTAGACGATGTAGATCTCCTTTATGTTGGTATGAAACTGGAGAAAATCAGCTTTTGGGTCCTGAGCTAGTACAACAAACAACTGAGAAGATTAAAGTAATACAACAACAGTTAAAGACTGCACAGGATAGATAGAAATCATACGCTGAAAAACGGCGAAGACCTTTAGAATTCCAAGCTAGAGACAAAGTATATCTCAAGGTCTCACCTTGGAAAGGAGTTATCTGATTTGGAAGGAAGGGAAAGTTAGCTCCTAGATTGATGGGGCCTTATCCAATAATTGAACATATTGGAAAGGTAGCTTATAAGCTGGAGTTACCACCTAAGTTGCATAAGTTGCATCTAGTGTTCCACATATCTATGTTGAGGAAGTGTCACCCTCGCACAAAATTAGTTGTACAACCTGTGGAGGTAATATTAAATAATGATATATCATATGATGAAGGACCTGTGACGATCCTTGATAAAAGAATTAAAAAGCTGAAAAAGAAAGAAATTTGTCTTGTAAAAGTCCTCTGGAATCACCGTGGCATTGAAGAAGCTACATGGGAACTAAAGGAAGAGATGAGGAGGAAATACCCGACTCTTTTCTTTTAAATGTTTTTGTTGATGATTTCGGGGACGAGATCCTTATAAGGGGTGGATAATTTGTAACATCCCTTACCTGGGTTATGCTCTAACCCTAGATGTTTCACTTAATAATGTTGATTAGATGCTTGTACACATTTCTTGGAAAGTAATTAAGGCCCAAGAGGAATTATATTTCAATTTTAGTCCTTTTTGAATAATGTTGAAACTTTGTTTTGTTAGTCTTGGACTAAAGTGCAAATTACCCAAGTTGAGGGGTTAACTTGCAAATTGTACATGATATAATGTTCCTCAGATGTTGAGGCATCATAAGAATGAGAATGATGCAGTGGTATTGTTATAACCTCATTTTTTCAAAACATGTAATGGGATTTATGAATCTCTTTTAAAAGATAAATAAGATCCATGTTTGATTTCATGGTTTGATTTGAATGAATTTGGTGCATGCTTTCTTGTTGGGCCTTATTGGCCATTAAGCCCATTTGAAGGAAAAATAAAAAGAAATGAAAAAAAGGAATTCCATTTAAAGAATACAAGGGAATAATGGAATATATAAGAAAATGATTAAAGGATGATTAAAAGACTAGAAGATAATTTCCCATAATGGGATTTCGTGTTATAAAGGATCCTTGGGGTTCAAGGAACTCTGGATAATTAAATAATAGCAAGGGAAATAAAGAATATGCGGAAAATATGAATAAAAGGTGTTTTCTTGCAACCTAAGAAAAGGAATGGTTTAATTTATATAATGATCTCAAATTTTGCAGGATGATATATAAAAACATAAAGGAGTTTCCCTCAAAATTTGAATAAAAACGGAGTTAAGAATTGGGAGTTATTGATTTTTCAAGATTCCCCTTTTAATGGGATTTTCCATTGCAATTAGGGAAATATTTCCTAGTTCTGATTGAACGCGGACAATAGAGGCCGTTGGATCTTGATCCAACCGACCTGGTGCATCGTCTAGAGTCCCAGAGGGACACGGACTATAGCTCGACCAGGGGATTTTCCCCTTGCATTTTCGATCGCAACAGGGTACGAGCTGACATGGGAAGTATCCCATTGAATTCGGGATAGGGAGACGAACCTCCCAGACCCTATTTTGGCGAGCTTTTGTCGCGTCATTGGAAAACACCCAATTGGGATGTGAACTGTGACGACCGTCTCGCGAAAACAGGATTAACTAATGCGGAAGCGAATTATTTGCAGTGGATTACTGAAAATCACTGAAAATTTAAAACTTTTTGCAAAGAGATCCATTCACAGGAAAACTCTTCCATTAAGAACCAAAGTAAAACCTTACATCCTGGTTCATATATACATCTCATGTACTATTACTTCTCGAGGAATACAAACATCAACTACTCTGTCTTAACTGTACACAGGTAGTATAAAACCCTCGAGGCTTAAAGCCAAAATCTCAGATCGATCCATCAAAACATTACTCCTAGGACCCGAGAGTACAGAGACGACTCATAGGACTTTCTATATACAACTTGACAGCTCATATCCCCACCTGGGATTTACTGCTGTCCCTGCTACTGCTGCTGCTGCTCTTCCTCTGTAATAGGTTCCTTGCCTTTTCGTCGGCGGTTACCTAAAAATTTAATCCCACGGGGGTGAGACAATTATAAAAATTGTCCCAGTGAGAGATATAACTCTCCGCCAGAAACATTGTTATTGCAAATAATAGAATAACACTGAGCAGTAGAAATATAAACATTTATCAGCAGGTAATGCATTAGATAAACTAAATAGAGCAGCATTCTCTATGCAATCATTTCAGTTGTAACTTGAATAAGTAGCAAGTTATCCATTTAGGAGGAAATATAAAGATAATGTAAATCATTTATCCAACTAGAACATGTTAATCAATGTATTCTCAACCATTGATTCTCATAGTTCAACCCTAAGCAAATATGCTACACGGCTGATTACATATTACAAACATACTTATGCCCTGAGGAGATGAGATATACCGCTCATACTCCAACCGACCACTGCGAAGTCGAAATCGGTACCATACATAGGTCATCAGAAGAGCCAGATTTCTATGACCTCATCCTCCTCAGTCAGTGTGAGGAACAACATGCAGGACATCTCGTGTCTCTGCTATAATAGCTTTCCAGGGTATTCTGGAAACTTCGCTATTAGAGTTACAGTGGCATTCTGTACTCTCTTCGCCATCGAGGGATTTCTTGTTTATCTCTCATCGATGCGGCATTAACAACATCATCAGGAGATTAGTGATACATCATCCTGGCATATACATATAATGAAGAATTGAGAGATTTAGTGTTTATCTCACATCAATTCCTTCATTAGGGAGTAAGGATATTCGCGCCCATAACCCCCACATACTCAAAAGTATGCTCTCCAGGAGTTCCCTTAGGAAAACCTGTTTCACCATCACCTAACTACTAACGATGATGGATCTATGGTCAGGGCTCTACATGATATCATTTCACTTGATTATTTAAGTACATTACAACATTCTTTTAGCATCAGGCATGTTGTCAATCATATAACATTATAACATTTGCTATAAAGAATGAGTACTATTTCTATCAAGTTCATTTCACAGCTTTGCTAACATTGGGATCTCAATCCCTTATCATCTCATCATCATGATTCAAGAATATGGGTGTTCAAACCCTTAAATCATCAAGACACATGTTACCACTTTAACAGGTAACTTAATGCCATCAAGTCATCTAACAGTGTAAACATGATAAATGTAATGTAGGTATTTCACATGGCTCTTAAAGCCTATCAAACGCTTTTGTTACCTTTCACTAGGCAACATGGCATATCATTGCTTATAGAACTTATAAAGTGTTTTCAATACACAAGGCATCATAGCTCATACCTGACTATGTTCAATACCTCATGAAACCTGCATGATTAGTACATATGATAACAAAACATCAATTTCATATCAGTACAATGCAAAATAATGATAACATCACTATTCAAGGATTACCCCACTATGCCCTTACTAGGGTTAGGGTTTCCTTTTTAATTCAATTAGAGTAACCATTCCCTTAGCTCAATTAGGGTTAATAACTTATCACTTCATTATCCAACCTTGGGGATTTACATTATAAAGAATAACCCAAAATTAGGGTTTCACTCATAGTTTCACCTTATTTGGAATTAGGGTGTACTATACATTCAATTTCAAATCAAGAGTAATGTACCACGGCCGTGCTGCCAAAAACGGTCGTGCAAAGGGGAATCACCACGGCCGTGCTACCTTGCACGGTCGTGCAAGAGGTATCCACGACGGCCGTGTTGCCTAGCACGGTCGTGCTACAGCAGATCCCAATTATTTTACATTTGTGAATTTAATACTCCAAACCAATTAGGGTTTATTGTTATCCCTAAGTGGAGATGATTAATAAGTACCTTTAATTTTTAAGCTTGCCATGTCATCATTATGAATTAGGTTTATATCATCATCATATAATAGAACTTCATCTATCAATGCCCTCAATTAGGGTTATGATTCATTAACCTTCATAACTAGGGTTTCATGATCTCACTATTAAAAATCATGCCCTTACTAGGCATTCATACATGAAGAATATCTTATCCCTCATCTTCTATAAAATGAAGTTACTTCAACCTTGATTAATCTAAGTCAACTCAATCTTGAAAGAAGAATTGACATCATAGGATATGTCATTATATCAAGATCATTAAGAACTCAATCTCCCTTGGATTACATCATGTGATTGATTATATAAACCACTGACCTTCATCCAATTTGAGAGTTCATACTCTTTGGTTGATTACCTTCCAAGTGATCTTGGAATAGGTGAAACGATTTAGTAGAATAGCAATTGAAACCACTTAACAAAATTGAACTTCTGAAACTGTTTAAGCCTCAACTGATTTGGGATCGTTTGGTCCCAAACGGTCTTGAGACCGTTTGGACTCAAACGGTCCTGAGACCGTTTGGTCCAAACCACCTCAAAACCAAAAGGACCAAATATGGTTTCCATCAATCACATTGAATTAGGGTTTTCAATGTTGAATCCTTCAATCGATCTTGCACATGTTAGACACTAATCAATTGAGTTAATTAGATCAACCCTCAACTGATTTGACACTCAATTGAACCTCAATTGATCCTCAATTAGGGTTGGAATCAATTGAATTAGGGTTTAGAATCAATGAACCTTCAATATTCATCAATGTGTGACTAGTTACTTCATAACTATTGGACCACCATTCAAATGGGGTATGACCTGACCCCAAACGGTCTTGAGGTCGTTTGGATGACCTCCAAACGGTCTTGAGACCGTTTGCCCATCATATCACTCAAAAACAAGCAATCCAATTAGGGTTTGGTTCATTGAAGTGCTCACCAAATCAGCAATTTATTGCAGATCAACTTGATATCTTTAGACCTTCAACCACTGCACTATACCCAACCCTAGACCTCCAAACGGTCTTGGGTGACCACCAAACGGTCTTGAGACCATTTGGATGAGCTACAAACGGTCTTGAGACCGTTTGGCCCATCCAACCTTTGGACTTTAGCGAAAAATCATCATGGATTGGTCTATCAAGTTGATCAACAAATCAGCACTACCTTGCAATATGATTAGTACTTTTGGACCTTCAATTGGTCAACTATACTTGAACCCAGACCTCCAAACAGTCTTGGGGTGATCCCCAAACGGTCTTGAGACCGTTTGGGTGATCCCCAAACGGTCTTGAAACCGTTTGGGCTAATCAACCCAAAATCTCAACTTAACTCATTGGAATTTCAGCACTGTTTTCAATTAGGGTTTGCCTAATTGATTAGGCTTCAACTCACGAGTCCTTGGGAGTTAACCCATAAAATTTGGTGAGTCATTAGCCAACATAATAGGGATCAATAATCCCAAACGGTCAACGCTTGGTCAACGCACTCAAACGGTCTTGAAACCGTTTGCCCAAACAGGTCAAGTTAATCAGGTTGAAAATCAGCACTTAAGTCAGTTCGATTTGCCTAATTGATTGGCCTTCAACGTATGATTCCTTTGTAGTTAACCCCTCAAATTTGGAGGGTCATTAGACTACATAATTAGGAACTAGATTCCCAAACGGTCCACGCTTGGTCAACTCTTTCATACGGTTTTGAAACCGTTTTCCACCAAACGGTTTTGGTGAAACCGTTTGGTCCCAACCAATGAGATCATTTGCTCCCAAGATATTTGGTTAGGTGCTTTCTTATGATTATGTCATCATAATCTTTCTTCTTGCACCCAAGAACAGCAACCGTTCTTGATGGAATTTGCAGAAAAGAAGCAAAAGTTTATCAAATTGAAGAAATCAATCAACAAAGCATAGAAGATTGATGCAATAGCAATGTTTGAGGGTTTAAGTTATAAAACCCGCCTCAAATTTGATCTCCAAGCTCCAAGATCCGTGGCTTTAATGGTGGATGGAGCTCCAGCAACTATCCAAGGTTCGTTCTTGAGCTTTTGGATGAAATGGATGGCTAGAAATGGAAATCGAGTGAAGAAAACCTAGAATCAATCATTGATTTAGGGTTTTCACCATGAATCCAAGGTAGAAGATGATGAAACCTTACCTACAGGTGGTGTTCGTCCTTCTCCTACTCCTGAGCTTCCCCTTGGTCGTCCAAAGCAAAATGAATAAGGAAAAGACTAAGGGAAACGTTCCTTATGTGTTATTGAAATAAGGTATATATAAAGAATATGTATATGGGTCTTTAATGAAAGAGAAAATGAAATCATTTTCCTTAAATAAATTCCATACTAATTCCCCCCTAATCCTCCTCCATTACTTGATCAAGAAACCACCTTCAAACTTTCGTAAAAGATCTTCATTATCCAAGAATTAATGGAAAAGAAATTAAGCACCTTAATCCATTATAATAATAATATATATTTTTGAGTGGGAATTCTTTTCCTTATAATAAGGTGAGTGGAATTTCACCTCCTTAGGATATTTTTGATCCTTGAAAGCTCAAGGACGTCCACACACACATATGAATTCCACCATTCAAGTTTTGATTGAAAGCCCTTCAATTATTTTTATTTATTTTTGCATTAATTGAATTAGGGTTTCAATTATGCTTATATCTTGATTATTTTAATGTCAAGATTCTCTCTCCTCCAAGATAATTCAAATGAGGTGCCCTTCTCATTTTATTTGCTCTACTTGATGCCAAAGATTATTAGGGACATTATTGAAGTGGTAATTTGCATATTGAACCCTAGGTTTTGGGTAAATTGCACTTTACATCAAAACTAGGTTTTAATGTACAAACTTTGCTTTATCAGCACTTTCTTGGTATTCAGGCTATCACAAGCCATACCTCTGCATCATCTTCATTCTTATGATGCATCAACACATGAGGAACTTATTATCATACACCGTTTGCAATCTAACCCCTCAACTTGGGTAATTTGCACTTTAGTCCAAAATTAACAAAACAATGTTTCAACATTATTCAAAAAGGACTGAAATTGAAATATAAGTTCCTCAAGAGCCTCAATTACATTTCAAAAGTTAACCACAAGCATCAAATCACATATTTAAGCAAAACACCTAGGGTTAGTTCATAACCCAGGTCAGGGATGTTACATGAACCGAGGCAGCGGCAGGGTTGGGGGAACCCTAGAAAGACCTCCACACCCTATAAATAGGGTCGCTCTTAGTTCCTTGCTCCTTCACACATCCATACGGCTACACCTTCAGTACCTAAACCCTACCTCGTGCTCGATTGACTTTGCTCCGGCGAGCTCCAGCCGCAGCGCCGCCGCACGATCTAACTGGAAAGAAGAATAAGACGACGAGCGGGAGTCATCAGATCTTGGAGCACGGTGGGCCGAGGCGAGATCTAACCATCTCCGGGGGAAACACGCAACTTAACTCACCGGGTGGATCGCTTCAACGCAAGCCGCTGGATCAAGGGTCCATCATGGACCAGGACGCAATCCAACGGGTGACAAGTCACAGCGGCGCACGCCTCTCAGCTGGCCTAGATCTCTGACGTGGAGCGTCGGATCAAGGAACGATCCATCGGCGCACCGATCGAACGGCCCGGAATTTTAGGTAAAATTCTATCTCTGATCGATATTACAGAAAATAGCTATTCTTTGCTAAAATCATAGAAATAGCTAGGAAACTCGTATAAAAGAACTTTATATATGTAAGTTGGGTAGAAAAATGCAAGGAATCTGATAAAAATAATTGTGTAACCTGATTCCAGTTAGTTTTGCAAAAGTACTTTAATTTTCTAGTAAAATGCATTTTAAGTTAATTGGAAACCCTAATTTCATATAAAGGATGTTTCCTTGTAAATTAATGGGTTAAGTTGAGGGTTATAAACATGTTAATTAATAATATGAAGATTTCATCCATTTTGAATACCAATATGGCTAAATTAGGGTTTATGACTATGAATGGAAGATAATGTACATGAAAACCCTAATTTAGGGTAAGAGAAGAAGGAAACCTTTTTATTTTAGTAAATTGCTAAATAATGATCCTAAAACTGTTAGGAATATTAAAAGAAGATAATTTAAAGGTTTTAAGTGGATTTGATGAATTAGGGTTCATAATAATTGAAAATGAAAGCAAAACCCTAATTTTCAAGGAAACCCTAAAAATTAGATAGAAACCCAAAGTGACATAATGATATTGGATAAATATTAATAAAAGTAAACTTGTACTTTTATTTCAGGGTTTCTGTGCCTTTGCTTGCTTACTTGGATATTCTCTCTCTTCAATTTTGATTCTATATCCGAAATTGCAATAAGAGGTATGTGGTTATGCTTATGACTATACCGATTAGTTTTCCAAGGATTTTATCGACGTTTTCCTCAATGATTGAAATAACTGTTGGATGTTTCAATTCATGCAACTATAAAGTGACTATGACTATCACTATGGTTATATATGTATAACAAGCTAGATCCGAGTCCACCCTTATGGGTATGCAAAGGCTAAGGATAACCTAGAGGAAGGTCTAGGGTATCATGAGTTAGAAACTGGGCTACCCACGTGTAGTGCCATGAGACTATTAGCATACCATGAGTTAAGGACTGGGCTACCTACAGGTAGTGCCATGTGACTCCGCCCTAGAAATTGATTCACTTGATAGGTGAAGTCATGAGGGGTATAAAGGGAATATGGGACACATGGATCGCGTTGTTATATTTAAAATGTAATATTGTCTATTAAATGATAATTGAATGCTATACATTGTTATAGATAATTACATGAATAGTGATTTCCCGCACATACCAGCTTTGGCTGACCGACGTTTTGTTTGTCGGCGTTTTAGGTACATACAAAAAGGACAAACAGTAAACCATCATTTGTGAAATACATGAATAAAATCCAAAGGAGGATTAGTTAGCTAGCTCATTTCTGGTTAGACTTTTAGAATTCCAAAGTTTTCAAAGGTATGCAAAAAGTTTTATTTATTTCAGCCTTTCAGTTTAGTCTAGTAGAA
Organism: Alisma plantago-aquatica; assembly: GCA_963693085.1. Taxonomy (NCBI): domain Eukaryota; kingdom Viridiplantae; phylum Streptophyta; class Magnoliopsida; order Alismatales; family Alismataceae; genus Alisma; species Alisma plantago-aquatica. The sequence continues at coordinate 863,207,101 of OY856411.1, forward strand.
TTTATTAATTGTTGTCAATTAATTGTTGAACCTTGATCCAGAAATTATGTGTGCGGCTCCTACTTCTCAGTCTCCCTTAATTGGGGGTTATCGGGAGGTGGGGTCGTAACATTTGGTATCAGAGCCAAGGTTCTCCACTTAATTGTTAATAATTATTAAATTTTTACAAACTCCGTAGAAACCAAGGGAGTTATTAGAGGATTTTTTGAAGGACTGAGGTGTCTAGAAAAGGATCACTTTCGGGGGTTGGAAAATTTTTCCTCTGCACCGCTAGTCGGAACACGAGGACTCTCGGAATGTGTGACTGCCTGGCCGATGTCCTAGGATTTGAATCGAAATAAGACACCTTTAGGACTCTCTCATCTTATTTGTCCCTTCTCATCACATATTCTATTAAGGCTTTAAGAGTAGGATTCTATCTCTCCTCCACACTCATGTGGTATGGGCAAGTAAGTTGAGGGTTTAAGGATCCTCCATCAAATTAATAAAAGATATGTAATGAGATATCATTGAACATAAGTATAACTAGTTTAAATGATAAACTAAAGGTTGGGTTTGTTTGTTATGCTTATGTAGATGGCACGAACCAAGACTTTTGCTATTCCTGAGGGCTCTGGGAATCCAGCTCAGAGTGTTTGGCCTCCCCGTAAAGGGAAGGAGTCTTCTAAAAAGAGAAATAGGAACCATGATGGTGGATCCTCTAAGAAGAGGAAGAGGCCTGAAGAAGTCACTCATGAGGTCCCTAACCCTAACCCGATACCATTTAGTAACATGAACCAAGAAAAAGAACAAGGATATGAGGAGCAACATGTGTATGAGGAAGAAGCCAAGATGGATGAGGACCAAGCTAATAATCCAGAACCGACCATGATGATCCATACCCCTGATACCTTGTGGATGGAGCAACAGAGGAAGTTGACATAGGCTATTAATGCTTTGGCCCTTCGAGACATAGCTAGAGATGAGAATGGTGAGCCATACCCTGTTCATCCACGTGTGGGAGCCACCATCCTAGACTTTGTTAAGCTGAACATAGAAAAGTTCTGGGGAGAAGAAAAGACTGAGGTGGTTGATAAAGCAGAAGCCTGGATACTTGCCATAGAGAATGGTTTCCGCATGCTTGAAGTGCAGCCAAGCAAGAAGGTCCTCTTTGCTGCTCACCTTCTGGAAGGAGCATCTAAGATATGGTGGGAGACTCACATCACAGGCCGAGATCTGACTGAAGAGCCAATGGCATGGGCTGATTTCAAGACCATCTTCACCGCCAGATTCCTCCCCGTCACGGCAAAGAAAGAGAAAGAAAGAGAGTTCACTAGCATGACTCAAGGAAGCTCTTCAGTGGTAGACTTTGGCCGTAGGTTCCGCCTCCTGGAACGTTTTGGACATATGATGGATGAAGAGAGGAGGGTGGACCACTTCATGGAGCATCTCCACCCCGCCATCAAGCCCCATGTGATGGCAAGTAAACCCAAAACTTTTTCCGAAGCCTACAACACTGCTTTAGACATGGAGAGGACTGTGATGCCTACCCAGTTTCCATCCAAGGGGTACTTGGGTTTCACTGAAGGATCCCAAGGCCCGAGAAACAACCACAAGAAGGGCCCAGGATGTCATCAAGCTAAAGGAAAGCATGGAGGAAAAGGGAAACCCCGTCAAGAGAACAACCGACCTCCTTGCCACACCTGTGGAAAGGGACACGCCGATGAATGTCTCTACAAGAAGAAGACATGCTTCCGATGACACCAAGAAGGACATCTGCAATCCGTCTATCCCATGCAAGATCCCAGGGGACCTGGACTGGTGGCAGCTCCACCAGTAGCAGCTCCACCAGTAGCAACCCCACCCATAGCTGTAGCCCCACCTACTGGAGAGAGAAGACAAGCTTGGGTGTTTGCCATTGATAATGAGGAAGCTCAAGCAAATGCCAATCGTTTGCTAGAGGGTAATAACCCTTAGAGTTTTCTTTTCTGTCTTAAAGTTAAGCATGTAATAGTCTAATGCATGGTGAACAATAATGTAGGCATGCTTGAAGTCATGGGACATAATGTGAAATATTTGTTTGACTCTGGATCTACTAATACTTTCATTTCGAGAAATCTTGCAACTATGCTTTGTTTGGATATCAAGGATCTAGGATATGTCTTAGATGTTACAACCCCAAGTGGTCGGATCTTTAATTCCCTTTTGAAAACTCCGGTGATACATGTGAAATATCGAGATCATGAGTTTCCTACAGATTTTATCCTCCTTGACATGAATGATTTTGATGTAATCATTGGCATGGATTGGATTTATACCTATAGGGACAACATTGACTGTAGGGAGAAGAAGGTGATCATTAAGAGACCAGGTCACCCACCTTTTATCATTAGGGGTAGGAAGGATGCCACCACCAGCCTTTATGTGTCAACCTTTAAGGCAGAACAGATGATGAGTAAAGGGTGTCGAGTTTTCCTAGCAGTAGTCACTGAGCCAGAACCCAAAGTGCAACCCTTAGAAGACATAGAGGTAGTTAGGGATATGCAGATGTTTTCCTAGATGATCTACCTAGAATTCCTCCCGAAAGAGAGGTAGATTTCACCATAGAGCTAGCCCCTGGTACACACCCTATTTCCCGAGCACCCTATCGGATGGCCCCTGCTGAGTTGCTTGAGCTAAAGAACCAATTGCACGAATTGTTGGATAAGGGTTTTATCTGCCCTAGTACATCACCATGGGGAGCGCCGGTTCTTTTTGTAAATAAAAAGGATGGTTCGCTCCGAATGTGCATAGATTACCAGATGATCAACCAGGCTACCATTAAGAACAAATACCCTTTACCCCGGATAGATGACTTGTTTGACCAGTTGAAGTCAGCTCGAGTCTTTTCCAAGATCGACTTGAGATCGGGTTACCACCAGTTGAGGGTTAAAAGTGAGGACAATCCAAAAAACCTCTTTTAGAACCCGGTATGGCCACTATGAGTTCGTGGTTATGCCTTTTGGGTTGTCCAATGCACCCAGTGTGTTCATGAACCTTATGAACAGTGTGTTCCAACCCTTCCTTGACTCTTTTGTCATAGTGTTCATAGATGACATACTGGTTTATTCAGATGACCTAGAACAACACCGAGACCACCTAAGAAAAGTCCTTGATATCTTGAGAAAGCAGAAGTTCTATGGGAAGTTCTCTAAATGCGAGTTTTGGATAGACCGAGTCATGTTCCTTGGACACATCATCCCAGGAGGAACGATCGCCGTAGATCCAGCTAAGGTGTCGGCGGTTCGAGACTGGCCAGCACCAAAGAACCCCTCCAAGATACGAAGCTTCTTGGGGTTGGCAGGATATTATCGGCGCTTCATCACGGATTTCTCAAAGACCGCCTTGCCTCTGACTATGTTGACTCGGAAAGATGTGAAGTTTGTGTGGTCCGATGTTTGTGAGGCTCGTTTCCAGGAACTGAAAGAGAAGTTGACCACTGCACCAGTTTTGACTCTACCATCAAGCAATGAGGGTTTTATGATTTTCACCAATGCATCCAAGATGGGGCTAGGCTGTGTGTTGGAACAGAATCGACATGTGGTTGCATATGCCTCCCGACAGCTCAAGCCTAACGAGGTGAATTACCCAACCCACGACCTGGAGTTAGCTGCTATCATCCATGCCTTGAAGATTTGGCGGCATTACTTGTATGGTGCCACTTTTGAGATCTTCACAGACCATAAGAGCCTGAAGTATCTCCTGACACAAAAAGACTTGAACCTACGACAATGACGATGGATGGAGTACATGAAGGATTACGACTTCACCATTGCCTATCATCCAGGAAAGGAGAATGTCGTAGCCGATGCTTTGAGTTGGAAATAGCTGAGGTGTGCAGCTGTGTTGTCTAGACAATGGAAGAGCTTAGATGATCTGGTGGAGTGGTCACCTCAACCGTTAGATGATCGAGTTCGATTGGCCAATATCCAGATATAGTCTGAGTTATTGAGTGAGATTGTTGCAGCTCAGTTGGCCAGTGGAGGACTTGACAAGATGAAAGGCTTGATGCAGAAGCCTCAAACCCATCTTTCGTTGGGAATAGACAGAGGAATCCGATCTGAGAATCACATATGGGTTCTCGAAGATTCATCGTTGAAGGAACGTATCCTACAAGAGGCTCATGGTTCTAGGTACACGGTACACCCAGGAACTACTAAAATGTTTAAGGACATGCAGAGGTTTTTCTGGTGGCCAGGAATGAAGAGAGACATTGCATCTTATGTAGCCAGTTGTCTTACGTGCCAAATGGAGACACTAATTTTGGAATTAAAAGAATGTTATAAGGCATTTTCTCTCTCATTGGTTTTCTTATAAAACACCTTTTACAACTCAAATCAAAGGATTTTTCGAACCCACTTCCTCTCTTTGCTTGCAAACTGACCAAGGGAGCTAGGAGCATCAGGAGGACGACCCCCAACCTATTGGTAAGCTTCTTGATCCTCTTACACCTTGATTTCATGGTGGAAATCACAAAACAATGCATGATTTCTTCTCTATTTCACTCCATCTTCAATCCTAGCCAATATTTTCACTCCAAAGCTTGAGGACGAGACTTGGGAGAGTTGAAAAAAATTCCCCCCACCATTTTTGACATGAAGCTCCAAGCTTTGAAGCTCAATTGGAGGCGAGTTATATAACTCAAACCCTTAAATATTGTTATTGCATTCAAATCTCAATTATTTGTTGAACATTTTGTTCAATTTGAAATTCCCTTGATCCATTGCTGTAATTATCATGAAAACGGCAGTAGCTTTTGAACGAATGAAGGTATATGATGACGACATCATCTTGGGCATGCAATCCAACAAGTTTCCCTTGCAAATGATTTTGAAGATCTTGGTCCAAACGGTTTCACCAAACCGTTTGGAGACTAAACGGTTTGCAAACCATTTAGAGTCTTGAGCCCCAAACCATTTAGGATGGTTGAATGTTTGGATGGGTTGACCGTTTGAGGCCAGGACCCTAGTATTTTTTGGATGAGGATCTAATAGTTCCAATTGATTGAATCAATGTATGGACAATCATCTAATTAGAAACCCTAATCGGGTTGAGTGCTGATTTTGCAATTGATTAATTTAATTCTTTGGGTTGATTAATCCAAACGGTCTGAAGACCGTTTGGAGATCACCCAAACGGTCTCAAGACCGTTTGGAGGTCAACCAAGACCGTTTGGAGGTCTAGGGTTGAGTATTTGAAGGTCCAAAGATAGCAAATGGTAATGCAATCAATAGTTTAATTGTTGATCAATCTAATGATCCAAATCCTAATTGAATTTCACAATTTTAAGTGATGGGATGGGGCAAACGGTCTCAAGACCGTTTGGAGGTCATCCAAATGACCTCAAGACCGTTTGAGGTCAGGTCATGCCCAATTTGAATGATGGACCAATGATTTCTAAGCAATTAGTTCCACAATGACTAATATTGAAGGTTCATCGATTTCAACCCTAATTCAATTGGGTTCAAAATTCTAATTGATGATCAATTGAAGGTTGAATCAATTGAAAGATGATTCATTAATCTCAATTGAAGTATGGTTCTTAGGTTCACTTGGTGAGTAATTACATGGATTCAATTGATGAAGGAATTAATCTTGGAAACCCTAAATCAATATTTGTGATTGAGACCATTTTTTGGTCCAATCGGTTTTGAGGGGGTTTGGACCAAATGGTCTCAAGACCGTTTGGGACCAAATGATCCCAAACCGATTGAGACTCAAATAGTTTCAAGCACCTAATTTGTCAAACGGTTTCAAGCACCTACTTTGCTAAACGGTTTCAAGTGTTGATCAAGACCGTTTGGAGGTCTAAATGGTCTTAGACCATTTGGAGGTATTTCAAGAAAGACCGTTTGAGGTCTGGTTGGTCAAGACCGTTTGAGGTCTAAGTGACCAAGACCGTTTGGAAGTAATTAACCAAAACCGTATGGGCACTTAAGATGATTAAAGGTCAATTGTTTAATTGATCATTACATGATGTAATTCAAGGGTGATTATGGTAATTATACCCTTAATAAGATAGGGTGATTAGTATATTTTGAATGATTAATATTTGATGATCATGGAAGTAATGACGCAATACATGTGTCAACTCTCCAATCCAGTTGAGTTGACCTAATCTAATCAAGTCTGAAACCATATGAAACCCTAAGTGAGGGTGATGTCATGTGGAACCCTAGACAAGGGTGATGTCAAAATGAAATCATTATAATGTAAGGTAAAACCTAATTCAAGGTAATGTTGTGTTATGATATGTGATACTATGATATGAAATCCTACACTGATATAGGATAAAGATATGTGGAGCCCTAATCTTGGGTTGTAATATATGAAACCCTAATTTTGGGCAATATGATGATAATCATGACCCAAATCTGGGTAATGAGATTAAGTATTCCTAATTGACATAAATTGGGAAATCCTAGCTCAAATAAGGAAATAGTGATGATACTCTTACAATGCATAGTGCTAATTTGTAATTGATATAATTGTTATCATGTGCACTAATTATGCAGGTTTCATGAGATGGTGAACATAGCCATGTATGAGCTATGATGCTTTACTATTGAATTTGCTTTATGGGCCTTGTGAGCCATAATATACTATGTTGCCTAGTGAGAGGTAATAAGAGATATTATTGGGCTGTAAGAGCCATGTGAAATACCTGCACTGCAATTATAATGTTTACAATGATCACATGACCTGAAGGCATTAAGTTACCTGATAATGTGGTAACAAGTGTTTTGATGAATTAAGGGTTTGAACACCATGTTTTGTAATCATTATGATGAGATGTTAAGGGATGAGAATACCCTGATGTGATAAGAGATTGAGATCCCAAAGTCTAATAAAGCTTCGAAAAGAACTTGATAGAAATAATACTCATTCTTAGTAGCAACTGTTACAATGTTTTTGTTTGAAAAATATGTTTGATGCTAAAAGAATAGTGTAATGTACTTAATTAACCAAGTGAAATGGTATCATGTAGAGCCCTGACCATAGATCCATCATCGTCAGTAGTTTGGTGATGGTGAAATAGGTTTTCCTACGGGAACTCCTGGAGGGCATACTTTTGAGTATGTGGGGGTTATGGGCACGCATATCCTTACGCCCTAATGGATGAATTGATGTGAGGTAAACATTAAATCTCTCAATCCTTCATTATGTTTTCCGGGATGGAGGTATCACTAATCTCCCGAAGATCGGGATGGATGTATCATTAATCTCCTAATGATCTTAATGTCAGATCGATGTGAGATAAATATAATATCTCTCGATTGCGAAGAGAGTACAGCATGCCACTGTAAATCTAATAGCAAAGTTGCCAGTATACCCTGGAAAGCTATTTAGCAGAGACACAAGATGTCCTGCATTTGGTCCTCACACTAACTGAGGAAGATGAGGTCATGGAAATCCGGCTCTTCTATTGACCTATGTATGGTACCGATTTTGATTTTGCAATGGTCGGTTGGAGTATGAGCGGTATACCTCATCTCCTCATGGCTTAAGTATGTTTATAAAACATAATCATCCGTGTAGTGTATTTGCTTAGGGCTGATATACGAGAATCAATGGTTGATGATACATTGCTTAGTATGTCTTAGTTGGCTAAATGCTATACACGTTCTTCATATTCCTTATTAAATAAATGACATACTGCTCTATCAAGATATAGCTAAAATGACTTGAATAGAGAATACTGCTCTAAGTTGTTTAGTCAATAATTTAGCTGCTGTTGAATACTTATAATTCTTGTACTCAGGTTTATTCTATTAATTGCAATAATAATGTTTCTGGAAGAGAGTTATATCTCTCACTGAGACAATTTTCAATTGTCTCATCCCATGGGATCCAACTTTTTAGGTAGACACCGAAGAAGAGGCATGAACCCTACAACAAGGGAAGAACAACAACAACAACATTAGCAGAACCAAGAACAACAGTGAATCCTCAGGTGGAAACACTGGTTGTCATGTCCTATTAATAGAGACTCCTATGTGTCGTCTCTGTACTATCAGGTCCTAGTAGTCAGTAGTTAGTTTAGTATTGATCTGAGATTTTGGCTTGATGTCTCGAGATTTTTGTACTGCCTATGTATAGTCTAACATGGCAGCTGATGTTTGTAACTCTCAAGAAGGATTGGTACAATAGATGTACTGATGAACCGGAATGTAAATAACTTACTTTGGTTCTTTATGAAATAGTTTTTCCATTTATGGATCTCTTTGTAAAAAGTTTTAATTTTGAGTAATTTTTAGTAATTCCACTGCTAATGAATGCTTCCACTTAAGTAAATCATGTTTTTAAAAGTTGGACGCCACAATTAACCAAATTGAATTATGTGTTATAAATAGATAGAGAAAAATTACAATACCTAAGTTGGAAGAATGCATATTATTAGACACACATATATGTAACCAAATTGCACTTTGACTTAGGTGACTCCAAATATATCATATGTCCACTTTATAAGATTAAAAACCCTACTATTTCATTGTGTAATCCAGAATATGGTAAGAACAGTTTGAGAACATCTTGGGAATGTACAAAAATGTTTGCTTTGTTTTGACTAGCACACATAATGTGTTCCTAGGATGTATACTTGACATTAGGACCAAGAATAAGCATGAGTTAATGAATAGTCATGAAGATCAGGTATGTGAAGTCTCTATTTAAATTTATACTTTTTGACTTTGACATAAGTTTTCCCATAATGAGGCATCTTTTGACATCATCACTTCTTAATCCAATTCTATAGATTTTTTATTTGCAACCATTTTAAAATATCCTAAAAACCTACTTATTCATGTTCATATTGGGTCTGTAACTCCTTCTACTATGCTAATTTTTATTCTATATTTGGTTCATGACATATGTCTTACCTACTTATTTGCATGTGGTATTAGACTAATTTAACTAATATAGATGATTATGCATAACCATAATTGTTTATAAAAAAAGTGTTTTTCCATATCATGTGTGCTATTACACCCTTATTAAACACAGGGGCATGCTATTCCTCCCAGGTAATGCTATTCTATCCATCCCTATGTTGGGGCCAGTGATCCTTGGTTTCTTGGTCCTATTTTAGTTATCTCTAGTCTAATTTATATAGATATACTTGATTATTTCATAATTTTTTAATGGAAGGATACTTTATGATGTTCTAATACTCTTTAATGCATAATTCATTTGATTTCTGATTGAACTTACCTACTTACTAGTAGCCCCTAGTTGAATAGGAACATTCTGTATTAAACTCTTCAATGTTTACTAAACAATACCTTCGGTTGCCTCTTTTAGGGTGTTGTTTCCAAACCACCCAGGTGTAGATGCTTTAGAGGACAATGTCTCATGAAGATCATTTTTAGGAGTTTGAGTTGAGGATAGCCTTGGATGGCCAGGTTGCATCTACAACTAATCTTGTGTACAATTAGATGTAGCCCTTTTATCATGTAATACCACCCTTGAGGGGAGGAATAATGTATGAATTATAATGAGAATGGTTTTCTAATCAGTAATTTTTTTCTTGCTACTTAAAGCCTCTAATTGATATATCATACTTGAGAAATTAAAAAAAATCATATTTTCCATCATACATATTTGTGCGTTTGGATTGGATGGAATTATTCCGCAATTAAGTAAGGATTGGATCCCAACTTGGATCCCACTCTTTATAGTATGGTGTCTGAACTAGTGCAGTTGTTTAAACAAACTATTTTAGGTTATCATCTATTGTTACTATACATATTCCTTGATTATGTAGTTATGTGACCCTATATAGAATGTTGATTCACTTTTCTTGAGCTATGGAACAAAAACTAGAGTTAAAATCCTAATATGGTTATGGGAATATTTTCCATGTAAGGATTAGTAAAAACTCCTTCTCTACGGGAAGTTATTTCAATAAATATAGAGTGTATAATACCTTATACACTCATAATTAGGATTAGTACTAGTTCCCACCTTAATCCCATCCCCGTGTTGACTCTCAAGGATGTACACATTTTTTGTGTGGATTTTATCAATGGTTTCAAGAAGCAAATCACCACTACATGAAGTTTGAATTAGTAAGGAAACCTTTAGTGAGACACCCTTAACTAGTAGGATCCACCCTAAAACCCAAGACCTAAGAGTGGAGAAATGAGTTATAATTTTGGATATATCTGACTTAGCTTATCTATTTCATTCTCCCCCTTTAAATGGTTAGTTACATGATAGGTTAATCCTTCTAAGGGTTGGAGTCTTGTACCCTATAACTTCAGGAGGTAATTCAATTTTAATATTTTGTTAACTTTATAATGACATCATTAGGTAACCCTTGAGTAACTTCCTCAATTAATGCCACACATATATAATTATTGACTAATTAAGGTAATTAAACCTTGCTAGGTTAATCCTTTTAAGGGTTGGAGTCTTGTACCCTAATATCTTTGGGAAGTAATTTAATTTTAGTATTTTACTAACTTAACAATGGCATCATTATGTAACTCTTGGGTAAATTCCTCAATTTATGTCACACATATATAATTCTGACTAATTAAGGTAATTAAACCTTACTAAGATGGATAACATGAACAATAATTAGATAAAAAAATATAAGCATATTAAAAGTCATATATATCAATATAAGGAAAATTTCTAGATTAGTCAAATGCAATTGGCTTATAGTATCAAAAGGATATGTAAAGAGAAAATGATTAACCCATCTAACATAATAAATTTGATCCTCATGTCCTTATTCCCTTACATATTATAAGGGTAATGTTGTACATAAATTTACTTTGGAAACTGAATAAACATTTTAGTAAATGATTAATGTAATGAAATTACATCTTGGCCCCCACATGGTAATGAAAATGATCAAGCGATGAAAAATGAAGCAAATAATCCCTCTTGATGAATTTTATGATGATGGGTAAATTGACTAGTAAACATTTTTTGTGTACTTTGGTTGATGTCATAAATACTGGTGGGCTAGGTTACTAGGAGGCGGATTTTGAGGATGACCTCTTTAAGGGGTGGAGTGTTGTAACATAACCAAATTTACGTATCTTGTTTGACATTCTTATGTTCTAATGAATTATCTAATTTTATTTTATTTTAAGTAAATAAATATTTCACTAAATTCATAGGAAAATATAGTATTTTATCAAAATCTCCTAAAATTTGAAGTTCTTATGGTAAATTGATGAATTAAGGTTTCCATTAGGGTTTGTTATACAAACTTACTAATAAATGGGTTTTTATTGTAATTAACACTCTAGAAAATTCTTAGTATTAGATGGTAAGGGAAAATGAATGAATATGAGATACTATTGCAAATGTCATTAAGAAAGATAGTAAATATATTAATTGAGTATATATATATATATATATATATTTTAATTGAGGTCAATCTTATTCATCTTGCCCCTCACGCAGACCAAAAGGAATCATCATGTTATTACATAAGTTCATCATCATATGTGCAAGACACCTCGTAGAGAACATCCACATATCTTGCTCTCCTCATTACTCACATCAAAGTACATCATCAAAGCACACCCACATCACCTCATAAGTTCCATCCTCCTCTCTTCTTACCCCCAGACAAAATTGAGTATTTAACTTGCAAGTGATTAAATAAAATATCAGACGTTTTGAAAAGTGGAGATCAACATTCAAATCGGGTTCAACACAACTTAATTAGTATAACCAATGATGTTTAAACTCACATTCAACAACCTTAACTTGTTCCTTACATCTAATGCTACAAAATCCATAATTGATTCAACTAGCATTAGTGTATTTGTTTATACTACATCATCCGACACCTCTAAAAAATATTAAATCTGTCACCTCTAAAAAATATTAAACTAAACAACATTATGTAAAAGAATTGTGGAACATAAATAAATGTTTGGAAGAGATCTCTTCTTACATATAGTATGAGTGTGACTCAATGTTATCTACTTGTCAATATCAGCTGTTGAACATTCATATCGTTAAGATGACATTTTTTGTATATACCAACACAAAATACTCTAAAACATTTTTCTATCAGATAAATTGTATGTCAGCTAATTTCAAAAACTGAATGTTCGACTAATTTTAAAATAATTGAATATCAATATTGCAACTATTCTATTAATCTAATATTTTTGTAACTAAATATTGATGGTGGATATTTCATAAATTTAGTATTTTTGATGTGCAGAGACTTTTCTAAGAAAAGTTTTAGGTTCATAAATTTTAGATTCATATAATTGTAACTAGGTATATCCAGACACTATGTCCATTATAGATTCATGACTCAAAATTTTGATCACATAACTTGATTATATTGAATGGATTCAAAAGCACTATTTTGAACAATTTTATATTATCAACATATGTATATATTTTACTTATGTGGTATATAATTAGATTATCTTTATCAATACAAAACAATATCAAACTCTGACGTAGTTGACTGTAATGTAGGATGAAACCTTATATGTAGATAAAAGTGTTATAGTTGTTTTAACTTGTGCTTTGTCGAACGACAGTTCCAGGGGGAGAAGGGGGTTGTGAGGGAAAAAAGAGAACAAACAATTACTCGAACATTATAGTTTTTTTATGACATTATCATGCATTTAAATAACACTTGCATTCAAGGGATAACACATAGACCTATCAAACGTGTGGGTGGGTTGGGTTTGGGTTGGGTCATTGTGGGTGTGAGTCTTGCAGGTGTGGGTCAAAAAGATACACTTCTAAACGGGTGGAAGAAAAGCACACCCAATCCCAACCCAACGGGTTGTGGGTTTCCCGGGGGTGCCCATATAAAATGTGTCCAAACAACAATAAGTTGCTAGTTACTTGTTAACACCAAACACAACATTTAAAACAACTTGTAACTATTGTTTTTATGTGAAATATAGTGCAAAAGAACCAACCAACTACTATGTTCAACGTCAAACTATTTGACTAGTTGTCGATATATGTTTGTAAAAACTTAAAGATAAAATAGCAGCTAGTTGTTGTATGTCGATGTAAAATAGGAAAATTGATGTAGTTTTCATAGATAAATATCATAGAAAAATACATAATTTTATCGTGTAACATTAGACATTCCTAATATTACAAGTACTTGTTATTTTCTATTACAAACAAAAAATAAAGAGAATACAATTGTGGTTGTTAAAGGTAAAGAGTTAACTTGTATGAAATAAGTAGCATCTTTTAATAGGTGTATGCATATATTATATATATAAATATATTTTCTCCAGTTAACTGGGCCACCCGCGGATCATCCATGAGACTCGCTAAATAAACAAGTGGGTATGGGTTTGAGTGATTTTCACTGGGTGGAAAATTTCGTCACTCAAACCCAACTTAAATGGGTCGACCCGTGGGTGCCCACCGATTTTGACCCAGTTTGACAGGTCTAATCACAAATCAACATGGTCTATATTTTATATATGGACATATGTGATATCAAATAAACTTGGGCGGAGGTGAAGCCGGGGTGATGGACATGGGGATCTAGAGACATGGGGATCTAGCTCTAGTCTCTCAGTCCGACGCTTCAAAGAACTTAGGAACCAATATTTCTTCATTGAGGGGAGGGAAAATTTAATATAACATATGTCCATACATAAAATATAGGCCATGTTGATTTGTGACCCCCTTTTGTGAGGTGTCAAGGTATAAAATGACGACTTTGGGGAAGTCTAAAACTGGCTTTCTTGTCAAGGTGATGTGGTATATACTATAATACTATAGATTCAATGCTTATTTTCTATTACCATGGACGTAGAGAATTTAAGGTGGCAAGCAGACACAAAGAAAAATAATTATGCGATCCTACAACATGTGTCTGATTCCCCACAATGGAAGAAGATTGATTTATTGTACCCTAAATTTAGTGAAGAAGTCAGGAAACTAAGAGTTGGGCTTTGTACGGATGTGATGAATCCATATAGCACATTGAGCAACCAACATAGCACTTAGACAATCTTCCTCCTTGGTTGTGTATGAAAAATAAGTGCCTCATGCTATCATTGTTGATATCGGGCCCTAAACAATTTGGCAATGGTATTGATGTTTCTCTTGAACCTCTGATTGATGATCAGAATGATTGTATCTTTAGCATAGATAGAGGCAAGGGACGATCATTAAAAGGATTTTGAGCAAAGGTTACCAAGGCTTTCTTGGAAGCCTTTAAATTCTGTTGGAAGAAACATGCATCCAATTCTTGATAATCTTCCAATTATGTATATAATAATTAAGTTGTGAGAAAAAAATTCCTTTTAAAAATGTTTTTCATTTTATTTTAGTAATTTAAGTTAACTACTCAATTGTTGTATTTAAAATAGTTCTTAATGAATTTTAATGTAATATTTAGTATGTATAAGTTTCTCTTCATACGTTACACTACAGATACCATAGATTTCCATATTTAGGTCAAGCATTATAAACTGGTGAAATTGTATGATTAATATCACAAGTGAGATTAGTTGTTTAAGTTATGGTGATACTTCATATAGAAGGGGTATTGAAATACATTATGTTATTTTTCTCCAATTAATCCTAATATATTTTACAATTAGGAGAAAAGGTACTAGATATCAACATAATAGAAAAGGGACTAGGAAAATGGGGATTTAAGTTATGCACCTAGATTGAGGTAAATTACAATATGTGTCCATACTCTCCCTACCATTTGTGTGTGGGCTCAAATTAAAATAAACATATTTAGTAAACAACAATAAAAATAAGGAAAGATAATGTTATGCATGAAAAAATTAAGTTTCATAAAGTAATAGATTCTCATTAAAATAGATGTGGTGTCTTAAAGAGTTTAAATATGATCATTAACATATAAGTGGTGTCTTAAAGAGTTTAAAGATTATATTCCACACATGGAGTACTCATTGTTTTCAAACTCTCACTTTATATATGATAATGAAGACAAATGCACATCTAAGAAAATGGGTTCACATTTAAATAACATTAACATGGATTATTAACTAGGGTTCATTTTTCATATCCAATAGATCAATGTTAATCCAAATTCAAACTTGAAGAAAAAAGATAGAATCAATTCAGTAATACTAGAAAGCAAATTTCAAGAGAAAATGTTTGAGAGAGGAAAATTAACTATAAGACTATAAATTAGTTAATACAATATGACAAAAAATAAAATGCAACATATCTTAATTTATTGCGTCAATACTATTTACCAAACCCTAGATTCAAATAGGAAAATTAAATATTGATGTTATTAGTTATGTCTATATTTCAAACCCTATGAAATAAACTCTTGAATTCAAGCTGTGAATTATATTTTTTTGACTAGAGACTATCTTTTCACTCCAAAAGGTATTTATTTTCAATTTTTCAGTATCCATATTATTCTCTATGACTTTTTGCAAGTTGACTATATATACTAGAATATTATAATCAAACCCATAGTAATAACAACACATTTCCCATACCTGACACACCAAATATTGATGCATGAAATGTGGTGCGGGTCAAAAAGATCTCCCAAAACACCCACAAATAAATAGAAAAAAACATGAACATACCATCCCAAGTGTGATGCGAAATAAAACAACTTAGGAGGAAACTTATGAAATCACACTAAAATTTCTTGAACAAATAGGGTTGATACGAAACATGAGGAGCTAGTTGTTTCTTATATCACAATATTATAAGATTCATCACCTAGAAATATAAACTTCATGTTCCCAATAATATACTGATCTATCAATCCTATACATGGGTCATGGATTTTTCATGAGTATCCTGAGGCTAAAAAAGTAGAGGAAGGGGGTCTTAGGAAAAGATCATGATCAAAGAAAGATCCAAATAAGAAAAACATGATAATGATGGTAAAAAGTAGTTCAAAATACAAGAAAAGACACATAATTACACCTAGGCTCGAGAGCAGTAAATGACTAAAATAAAAGAGGGAAAATGATAATACCTTGAAATAAGAAAAGTCATGTGTGCTATGAGATTAATAATGATTTAAAATGTCATTCTAGGTGGAATATAGAGGTCCCACAAGGTTCATCGTTATGCTAGACAACTCAATCTATCATTATTGACTACATAAATCTTGGAGGAAGTGTGTGGGACAAAAAGAGGCTTAATGAATGATTGAGAAAAACTTCTAGGAGTTCAACAATGGTGGTGAGAATAGTATTTAGAGGTGTGAAGTCTAGTATGCAAGAATTCTAATTAGAGAGAGAAACATGATACTGATTCTCACTAAGCTTTGTTTGAGCAATAGAAACCACCAATCCTTAAAAACCAAGGGATAAAGGGCTTAGGATCCACATGAGGAAAATGTTGGTACATTAAATGCTTGTCATAATGGAGAGTAGAGGGAGAGTGAGGATGAGGAAAGAATGGGGAATGGAGAGCCTTAGTTGAAGTGGGTGGAGAGAGAAGGTTGACAGTTGTAGGATAGATATGGGTCACATAAAAAGTTTAACAGACTAAAACCTAGTGGCTTGATCCCTAGACCCAAGATCGAAAGAAAAATAAATGTATGACAAAGCAATAAAAATGTGAAACACCAATT
The DNA here is from genome assembly GCA_963693085.1 of Alisma plantago-aquatica. Taxonomy (NCBI): domain Eukaryota; kingdom Viridiplantae; phylum Streptophyta; class Magnoliopsida; order Alismatales; family Alismataceae; genus Alisma; species Alisma plantago-aquatica. The sequence continues at coordinate 863,223,680 of OY856411.1, forward strand.
AAAGCATTTAAACGCTGCTTAAATTAAGGTCTAGTTCATATAAGCATTCAAATATTATATATATCTGATACCTTGATGAATTATAATAGTTTTTCACATGCAGTTAAAATGGAAGTAGGTATTATAGGCTAAAGATACAGTTAGATCATGATTTTAAACTTAGATTTAACTTGAATATTATATTATAGGACTTCCTATTAAATAATATTTAACATCTTCTATTATATATCAAAATTATTATTAACATTGAATATTTCAACTTAGAATTTTTATCATAATTAACAAAGTAATGGCATGTTATATTATCTTGCACATTCTAGGGTGGTTTACTAGTTTATGTTAGTAAGTATACCAATTGTTACTCTCACATATCATAAAATATAATCCAATTATTACACTCACATTACTACATGAGGTCTTAGGAACTTTCCAAGATAATATAAAACATCCAATTGTTACTCTGAATTATCCTAAAAAAATCACCAATATTAATTAGTAATACATGTTTATTCAAAATCAAGTCATATTATACCCATTTAAATTTGTATGCACATATTAATGAGAAATGTGGCACGTATTATGTATTTAAATAATATAACATACACATCATGACACATTATGTTATTAGGTCATTTATGTGTATATTAATTTATGTTACTAAACTTCATAATATAAGGCCATCATTGTATCATATATGATACCGTGCATGTACATGTTAGGGTTAGTTACATTTTACTAGGACTTAGGTTTAACACATTATTTCTCATTAGGTACACAAAATAAACTTTTTCACAGTCTAGGTTAGGATCTAGACATCCATAATACTCATTACTTAATGGTATAAAGACCAAGTGCAAGTCATATGTAAACCAAATCTAGGGTTGGAACCTATGTCACTCAATGATATGTGTCACATAGGTTCATCATGATACAAGGAGGTGAATGGGGCTAGCTTGAGACTGAATTTGTGATTCCTAATAAGTGTAGTAGACTAGCATCCTATCCATTAAACTAGGGTTTTTTAAATTAGCATATATTTTGATATGCTATTGAAACCCACACCCCATACCTACTTTACCCATTTATATTTTTGTTAAGGTCATGCATGTCCCATTAGGAAATTGTATTGTTTGATCGAGCCCATATTGTCCCTAATGGGGATTCAATAAAACCCAAACCCATTTTGACCAATTTTATGATGAACCAAAGATAAAAACATAGATCAAAGTTAGTTTCCCCTATTTATGACTTTACAAAGTGCATGATACCCATGTCCAGTTAGATATTTTATTCAATAACACATAATTTACTACTTTTTATCTAGACCCACTAATATTACATAATACTTTGAAAGTTCATGCAACACTTTATAAGGGAACTTGTTGAGCATTGATAGATTCTAGGAGATACAATAGCTAAAGAAAGTATACTATATTAAGCCCACAAAATGACCAAATACACCAAAACATTTGAGATATTACCATTAACCAATTATGACAACATGCTAAAAAATTGAGATAAAAAACCAGCACCAAACCACAACTAGATTTCCAATCAACCAGCTCACATCACATTATTGTGAACAATTTTATAGGGAAAATCATGCCAAGATAAAGTTAAATTGGAAACAAGGATGCATAAAAAATATGTAAACATGAAAAAAAATACCAGAAACACCTTTGAGTTGTGTTAATTAATAGAAAACTAGTTGATAACTAGAGCTTCATATAGTCAGTATGACAAAATGACAATCCACAACTCACATTGTGCCTAACTCCCACACCCTAACTCCCATATCCAAATCAATCCCTACACCTCATTCCCATATCTCATACTCTTATGGAATTGGGAGTCTTAAAATTGAAAAAAAACATATGTTAGGAGAGAACTAATCAATACATAATGTGACATAGTTTGGCCAACATGTTTTTCATTTCCCAATAGTCAGTTCCATAACTTTGATATATTTTAAGGTCATAATGGAGAGATTTGTAGACGGATTACAATATCTTTCATTAGATGGGTGGGGGAGGGGATGCGATGAAAGAGCATGCCAATACTTCATAATACTAATAATGGGAAGGGTATTAGGGGATGAAGGTGTATCCTTAATCTTACTCATTTTGGAATTACTTGAAAAGGTAAGGGTACACTATGACAAAACTAATGATAGTCATGGACAATTGGTTAAGAACACAACTCATGGACATCTTATTAACTTTCTTCTAGTATTATCTATGAACTATAACCAAATTATCCTAGGATAAAAGTCTTATTTGCCCATATAACCATACATTGTGCTTAATCCAAAGGTACCCCTTCCAAAAATGTGCCACAAGATTAATGTTCCAATGCCTTTGAAATTTTTAACCTAGTTGTTTTAGACTAGCATGATTGGCTAGTCCAACCTTCCTATCTCACAAGTTTCATCTCTTCTCAATTTCCCTCACCTATGCATCCAGACTCCACCACTATGACCATAGACACCGACTTCCAACATGTCCATTATCCTATTTCTTATCTATTTTTTCGTCCTCACAAATTGTAGGGCTCAACCTAAAAGCCATGCTGGGGGATTCAAACATGGCATGTCCTTCTTGTCTTGGAAATGTAATAGATATTTACTAGATGATGTGTCTTTTATTCTGTAAATGTAGGGCTTCCAAGATAAGAACATACCTAAGGCACTACAAAAAGATTCAACTTAGAAATTTCGATGAACCTTCCCTTTTTAGGATGGTTGGAACTTTGTTGTAGGATTGTTGCATTGGTTGTTGATGGACCAATATTTCCAATGCACTACACCCTTATTCCATCATGATACAGGGTTGCACCCATATGTAGTGGAATGAGGTGTGATGATTTATTATTGATGATATCCACCATGTTATTTCTCACCATTACTTTTCTCCTTCATTATTTGCTTATACTTATTGTTTTATATGTTTTTATGATTAAATAAATGTCATGATCTCTAATTTCATGGGAAAAATGAAAATCTAAAAAACATTTTACAAATTGACTTTCATTCACAAAAGTTATTTTCACTGATTCCATTGAACATTATGATGATGTGAATCATTGGTCATAATAATAAAAGTGTACTTTTTACTATTTTGACATAATTCCTTTTTCTCTATTTGCCCCATTATATGATGGAAAAATAATATCTAAATATATATATTTTTACTCCACTTAATCATTCCTCTCAGTTGTATGCATGCTTGATATGGTTAACTTTTATTGTCTAACTATATTGGTGCATTCATAGAACAACTATCTATATATGGATTTTAAGTTTTGGTACATAGACCTAGGTTTTATGTGTGTTGGTTCTCTCTCCTACGTCATATTCTTTTATAAAAAGGATTGGATGGATGGTGCCTCCATCCTATAATCAAAATGGTGTAGTGTTTAGGCCATACTTTTTGATGGTTTAACTCTATTACATTGATATGCATGCATTTTTATATCATTTATCATTATGCTTTATATCATGTTTGAAGGGAATAAATGGTTTGTGCAACTTTATTCTTCATATAGTGTCAACTTTTATAATTAAAACTCTATTTTTGGAACACACTTAGAATAATAACTTTCTTTCTTTTTTATTGGAGTCATGTTACTTTATTTTGATGTTCTTTATCCTTATGCATATATTAACATGTGTTGATAATGTTTTTTGTGTGATTTGTTACCAACTCCTATATGTGAAAAGAATCATTGATTGACTAATCTAGCCTACAAATAGAACAATTTTGGTTGCACCTTGAAGATACAGTTGAGATGAACATGTCCCACTATTGTTAGTCACTACTAGTTTTCCTTATGTATTCGCCATTGTAGATGGATCATGTTAGTATTATAAGAACTTTGTGATATTTATTTGATTTGTATAATTTTGTTTCTTTGGTGTTTTCATAACATACTTACTTGATATGTTTGGATGTCCATCCCTTTTGTGAAAATATCTTTTGGTTTTGGCGTGAGGACTGTTCCATTTATTCTGTTTAGTAATGAGTGGATACCCCTTTGGGTTTCACTCAATATAGATATGGAATTAGAGCCATAGTAGTAGGCTAATCTAACTATTTAAACTTTATCTTCCTTAGGTGTCTTACATCCCACTAGGCTTGGAATACCTTATACCTCTTACCTTTTGTAGGAACCTTGATATTTTGAGAGATATATCCACTATTGGTAATTAATCTGGGATCAAGACACCACAAAATATGAATTATGAGATGTCAAGGATGGATCATTTGTTGGTATGTATGCCCAGAGAGAAAATCATATGATGATTAAAATATGGCGTTAGATACCTGATTTGATAATAATAAAAGGTAATTCTATCCATTGTGTTTGTATAAATTAAGAGATGATGACACAGACGTAAGTAGATATCTTAAGAAGGATGTTTCTCAATGACGCATGTCTTCAAGTATATGACTTGAAGAATGATATCATATAGATTCTAAGAGTACATAAATTCTTGTTATTTTCCTAGTAGGATAATACATGGAAGAAAAATAGACAACAATAATACATAATTCTAGAGTGTGTTTCATTAGTCATTATATATGATATCAAGTCACTCACACAGATACATGTTAGGCAACAATGTAACAGACATACCCACCATGAGAGTGATACATGGAGACCATGGAATGGTAGTCAGAATTATTTCTCATAGTTATAGTGGTGATTGTGGTTCTTAGACCTGAAGTCACTACACTCATGACATGTCATTGGTTATACTTTGACATCATCAAACATAATATTAAAATATGACTTGCGATAAAGGTGACGATTGGGTAGCTTTGACACATGGGGACTGAGTGTGAGTGATGTAGATGGGATTTGTCCCTCCTACATGAGTTTAATATCCAAGTACCCTTGATATTATAGTCGTAAGAGTTGGTTCAATATGTGATAAACTCATATGCATCTCAGAAAATCTGCTCTAGTTTAAGGAACATGGATTGAACAATCATAGGATGACTATTCCATGCCTCAAGTTCAATTTGGTTATCAGCGAGAAAAGAACTATACGGTCACGGTAATACTAATCATGGATTGTAGGTTGAAGTTTCTCTCCAACTTTCCAAATTACTTGGGTAGAAATGATGTGTGACTATGCACTGCCCTTTGCTTGTGATGACATAAGTTTGTTATGGGCATTCACTACCAATGTAATTCTATACATATAGGTCACACACATAGGGTACACTTGGATTAAAGAAGTTTATTTATGAATGATGTTTATATTGATTACTAAAGGTGTTTAGATTTTCAATTAAATAATAGATCAACTAAATGGACTCAGAACCATCAAGTTCAAGTGTTGGACTGATTGATTGGAGTGTTCGGTTGATTGAAAATTGAATTGGCTGATTTTTACATGAAACAAGCACCAACCGATCAGATCATTGGGTGAACTGATTGGCTCAAGAAGAGAAATATGACTATTCATCTAGTGAATTGATCGGCTTGATTGTTCCTTCAGAAGGTTCTAGCGACTTTCCCAAATCATGAGAAAAGTTGAATCGTTTCACTTGTTCAATTCAATTGGTACAAGGGTTAATGTTGGGCATTAATTGGAAAGGAATTGCTAATTCAATTACAGAACGTGAAACTATGTCAAATGACCATATTGCACACGAGACGACCATTTTGCTATGCGAGACAATCGTCTCATAGTTTGCAAGTTCTAGACCATTCATGATTCTAGAAACTTCTACTCCCACATTGATTGAGAACCTTGACCCTGCCTCTACTATAAATAGAGGGGTATTGGGGTCCTCCAAAGACACACAATTGAGAATCAATTACTTTGAAAATTGTTGTCCTCTCTGGTTGTGGTAACTAATAGAGAGCTCAAGCAATTCCTACCTGATAAAGGGAGGGATAGTGAGGGAGAGAACAACTGAGGATAAATTGTGGGAGAGCATGTCAACAAATAGTACATCGATAGAAGGGGACAAATCCTTCTCGTTGGCTCTAGTAGTGTAATGTGGAGTTCTCGGTGGTCCGTGTGTACTACACTAGAGGAAGGAGGACATTTTCTTCCGCTTGGAGGACAACATCAACCTACAATCCATGGCGAGACTGTAGGAGCCGTTGTAGACATTGTTGTAGTCTGCTGTCCGTTGTGAAGACTAGGAGTTGCACAGACACTGTCCAAGAGCAACTAGATGATAGTTGTGCACCTAAAACAATGAGGAATATGTCGTTGAACTTGTTCCAAGAGTAGGTATATCCTTGAAACCATCATTTCTATTATATAGTTGTTGACACAATTGGTTGGTTATGGGGAATATGGCAATAAAAATTTGTTTATGCTCCCTATTTTGTTTCCTTATTTCCTGACATTCTACATCATGTTCCCAATGTCTCAAGCTCCTATATAGTTGACAATCAACTCCTAGTGTTTCAAACTACCTCAATGCCAACTTTGACTATTCCAAGTTTGAGTATCTCTCTAGCACATGAGCTGATTTTAATTCAAAACTATTTCGCTTAGCCCTAAATGGAAGAGGTGGGTCTCTTGTTGCGACATATGATCTTAAGGAGTACCCCCTCATTATGTTTTGATTATTCACTCCATGTACATTCAAGGTGAGTGTGAATATCACGTGGTAGATAAAGTAATCAGCTAGATTCTCATTGTTGAACAAATATTTGAGGGCATGGCTTGTCCTGACAATTAGAAAGTTCATTTTTCTATGTATGTTCTTAGTGGATCAGCTTGTAGTTTTTAGAGAAACCACATTGGAAAGACATGTGTTTTCACTAAATTACATGGGAACAATTCCTAATCATGTTTATAGAGAAGTACATGTCATCAACATCATTTATAAACAAGAAATCTGATTTATACAATTTATGTTAGAACACATTGATAGTAAAAGAGTATATGTCAAAATTCTACTAACTAGAGAATTAAGATAATGGTGTTGGTGAAGAGTAAAAAGCTACATTATTTCTAGAAGGGTTTTTCTACATACATAAATGCAGGTTAGTTCCCCATCCAATTATCATTGATCTATTCACCAATGGTTGATAAGATTCTTTTTATCAAAGCTTACCCAAATTACCAATATACGAATAACAATAAAACAAAGTTCAATATTGTATAAATAAAGAAGAAATTTTTTGAGGAGAAACTTTCCTATAAGAAATCATATAATTGTGGAGAGTACAGTCATACTAGACTTTTATGCCATCAACTTCTTGAAGGAATACCTTGAATATATATATATATATATGTATGTATGTATATATATATATATATATATATATATATATATATATATATATATATATATATATATATATATATATATATATATATATATATATATATATGACATCCTATGTCATTGGTGATGAAAATGTCTATTAATATATTAATGATGTTACTTGTATCCTTTTAAATAACATCCCTTTATCGTTACGTTTGCCTTTTTCCATTTCTTGGTATCCTGATGAAGTGTAAGTGATGATGTATATAATACTAACCCAACCTTTTTCCTTTAGATTCATTACACATAGTAGGTGGGACCTTTTCAAGGGGGAGTATGGTTGCATGGTATTGTATGAATGTGGTGATTTTAAGAATGAAATCCTTTCTCATTGAACCTTGTAACATGTCAAAACTTTCTATCCTGACACGAGAAACTCAAATTCAATGGATTGTATGCTAGTATTTTAGTTAATTCTAATTCACCAAAAATGACTTAAGATATCCCTAGTTACCTCCTTTTGCCCTAATAAACACATAATGAACACATCATAGAGTGACATAGGTTCTAACCCTACCTTTTCTTACAATGACCTGACATGATCTTTAGCCCATTTAGTGATGAGTAATATGGATATATGGAACCTAACCATTAACATTAAATTTTTTGATGTTGTTGCAACTATTAAATATTAATGCATTTGACCCAAACCCTAAGTTTATATTAACTAATCATGTGCGTGTGTAATATCATATTGATTTAGTGGTGACCTTAGATGTTAGAATCCCATAATATAGCTCAATATTCACCTAAATGAACCTAATAAGCTAGTGTGGTTTAATATGTAGTTTGAGCTCATTAAATTAATGATACGTCATATTGTTCCATAATATTCCATAACAGTTTAAGTGGGCTAAATAAGTCTTTAATGAGACCAAATATGCATAACTAAAATATGTACAAAATGTCCAAAATAACAACATTGCATGTTTCACATAAATTGGGATAAATAATTAGTCATCATACAATTTAATATTGGAACTAATGGATGTAATTACTTCATAAAATAGAAAACCTTATTATTCTAAGATTTATGATAATACTTAGTTATTGATAAGGTACTGACAATATATTTGTATAGATTAAATGTAAATAAAATTGGTATAGGATAATATACCTTGAAATCTAGTATAACTGAAATTCCTACAAGAAAACCCTTAATGTACAAAAAATGATCGTATACGATAATATATCTTGAAATCTAGTATAATTGAAATTACTACAAGATAATCCCTAAAGTTCAACCTTAATTTAAAATCATGATCTACATATCATTATTCCTTAAGAGGCCTAATTTCATTCTAATTAAAAGAGGACAGTTATCCCAACTCATCAAATAAAGTTGATATATATATATATATTATTGGAATCCTATATGAAGTATTCTAAAGTGTAGTGATATTTAAATGATTCATATGGTAACACGGGTTTTATTTCATTTTCTGTGTTTGTGTTTGTTTACGAACTGTCTTGGGATCAAACGACTAGATTTTTTCACTTAAATTTTGTGTGGTCCCTACATATACAACAACCATCAACATTTCCTCCTTACCTTCTTCTAACACCATTGGGGACTGGATAGTCATTGAATCTTTCATTTTGTTTGTATCCTTTTCCTCTCCATTATACCTAGCTTTTATTGTCCACTCACATTCATGGCATGGATCCAAACCCATTGATCCTTATTTAGTCCAGGTTTATTGTTCTATGTTGTTCAGACAAACCTTAGTTTCCTTTGATTCCCTATTTCCCTACTTGCTTAGGATTTTCACCATCATAGACACTTGATGTGGTATTTTGATACCCTCAAATTCAATCAGATATGAAATCCTAGGTTTTACCTAAATAATATAATGACAAACACCATTTGCAATTGGATGGTGTTATAGCAATATAAATATGGATCAAACACATATGACAACCTTTTCAAGAATAATACAAATTTTTACTATAATAAATATAAATAGGTTAACAAGAACATATAGATTTTATTGTTTGTTTGATTATCTAATTAAACAGGGAAAATTAATAAATATAGGAAATATTCACAACTAGAATGAATGAATAATAAAGAACAAGGACACAAGGTTTCATCACTAATTGTATTTCCTCTCTCGTATTGCTCACTCACATCTATGAATATTGAATTGAGATTAAGATAATTCCATTTGGACAGTGGAAATCAAAATGACAAATTTCTCTATGGGCTCAAGGTCTCGTTGTCTACAAATGTTGAACTCATCACCCTAAAAAACACCCTTCCATGATCATATTTGGGGTTCAATATCAATTTACTGGTATCATAATCTATTATTAAATGCCTCTATCATCAAATTGCAATAGATAAAGAAAATGGATAACTTGTCTATAGTATAAACATAAACTAGTTCAAACAAGTTGGAATTCACAATGCAAGATTATAAATGATGGGCAACGTTGCTAATACCCACATTCCATACGACAAAACTATTCTTAACTCATCCTCATGATATGATAGAAAAGATAAAAGAAGAACCTCATGGATAGTATAGTGTAATGGCAGAGAAGGTCCATATTGTGTGTCACCACTCCTCGAGTTGTAGTTGTAGTTGCAGTCTCTGGTTGCCAACTTAGGTGGAGCGCATCTCTACATCAATTTGTCAATGTTTGTCTCTATATCTCCCCATTTATGGATAGGGATTGGGATATATTATATATAGAAGAGAACACCTCTCTAGATTTCCTAATATTATGATAAGTTCCTTAGGGTTTCAAGTCAATCTGATATCATCCATCGGCTAAGAGCCATTTTCTATAGATTTTCAACACCAGATAATTAAACATTTGAGGATTTTTTGGTTGATTGGAAATGACAAGTGATTATAAATGTTATATAGATGATTCAATTACTCATACAAAGGAAACTTTGTATTAATTATGATATTGAGTGTGAAATATGGAGCTATTTTAGTGATTGGATACACTTCACAGTCGATCAACTCATGTATGAACTTGTTGACTGGATGAGGAAATTTATTCATTGTACATGACCAAAATTGCATGGACCAAATGACAAGGTCACACAGTGAGTTGGTTGATTGGAAAACTGGTAAGGCTCCTAAATATGTCCTTGGTCGTTCAACTAGTTGGGAAATTGTTTCATAGACCTATAGTGGGTAAGAGTGCTCCATTATTCAATCGGGTGATTGGTGAGTGAACTGATTGATTGGACAATTCTTGAAGTAACTGACATTTTCTCCCCCTTGATGAATCTAGATAATGAGATAACCTATCGTTTGATTCTGATTGCTACATCTTTCTCTTTGAAAAGGCTTCCCAACTAGCCAATTGAGTGATCCATATGCTTAATTGGGGTCCCCTTTAAGTGTTGAATGACTGAATGTAGAAGGGATCATCACTCCAATACATACATAGTGTGAGTAAAACTATGCAATATTTTGTCAATTCTTAGGATTCTAAGGAGGGATAATTTGTTTTCTATTTATTTTGCATAAATTGAAAAATGAAACACTATACTGCACTTAATATCAAATAAATTACATAAACTACTACAAACCCAAAACAAGTAAAATTTAAGGTGTAATACAATATAAAAATGAAAAAGAAATATAAAATTACCTAAAAACATGATGAATAAACATTCTTCAAACATTCCCGAGCTTGAACTTCGCTCATCCTCAAGCAAAGAAACATTCAAAAAAATCTCTAACAAATCCCTTTAACCAATACACATGACTCATACTTGCATCTTTGCTTGAATCACTACCACCAATATAGCCAAGATGCACAACCTCTTTATATAATAAAACACAACTACGAATGTCCTCCTTCCAGACTATACTTCATAAAACCACTTTTTATCTAAAATCCCCAATACTACACATGTTTAAGGATTTTATACAAAATGTAGAATCCTACAAAACCAAAAGTATGCACACAATTTATCACTAAGGAATGATAAATGAATATTAATGGAGCCTATAAGATGCCCCCTCAGTGCAAAATTGAGTGAATAGAGGTATGGCATGAATAATATTTATCTCTCCTCTATTTGACTTGACATTTTATTTTATTTTGCATATACATATATTGCAACATTTTTTCTTTTGTGCATGTTAGCATTGATTCTTTTTTTTAATTATACATCCCTAAGATATAATGAGGGGCATGGAGTAATAAAATAAAGAGAGAGAGGGGTGGTGTGCCACCTCATTCTTATAGTTTGACACACATTGTGGTTTCTTTCTTTTTCTTCTTATGGATGAAAGATTAGGATATGGAAGAATAATAAGTGTAAAATAGGGTTTCATCATGTGCAAGCTTGTTTTTATGCTCAAGTGAATTAGGTATTTTTTATTTACTTGAAACGAACCCAAAGAATGAAATCATATGGAGACGAATGACAATTTCATGAATATGATTCACGAATTAGTAGTAGGAACTTCATGTTTGGTCCCTATCAGTTCCTCTAATAGATTCCATCCTCTCTACAAAACTTGATACTAATATTCATTTGACACAAAGGATAACTTCTAACCGTTCACATGTTTGACAATAATAGTTAACATCATAATTTTCTTTGAACAAGGGGGATTGAATAAAAGTTGCTAAATGCAATGCATACATGGATGTAGACTAAGTACTACACAATGTCTTCAAATACCAATGTAAAAACTAGGAACTAAAAAGATAACAATTCAAGCTACATGCAATACAAGTGATTAAAATGCAAAGAATACATGCAAAGCTAACATGATGTAATTAAAATAAGAATATAAAAAAGAGATTGGTAAGGATGGAAGTCAATATATACTATCCAACCTCCAGCCTCTTGGTAGAAATTTTCTAATCCCCGAATAAGATTAAATTCAAGATGGACAGAAGGAAATCCTCCATTCTCATCCACATGGTGTTGGAAACTTGAAGAAGGTCTATCTGAAAGAAATATGAACTAGGGGTGGGACATTGAACATGAGAGTTCCCCGAAGTAATCTCTATTCAGGTTCCCATGGTAACTCAAAGGTATTGTCAAGATGCTTGGAGTACTATTCCACTTTGCTCCACAATGAATCTAGTAGGATCCAAAAATACACTACATTAGTACAAGTAGTAAAATATACATGCAGATTTCCAAGTTGTATCACAAAGTAAGAGTGATGCCTCTGTAGTGGGCTTAGGATCTAATAATCTATGACCACTAGAGGTGGAAGACCTTCTTATATGTATAAGTTAGTATGTGATGAATTTGAAAATTATCCTGCTAACTGTGCTAAATTTAGTGGAGGATGTGGCTCTAGCTTCTTATCATTACTAAGGTTTACATATAGAAGATGGGGTACTGACATAGGATGAACAATGTCATCTAGAAAATCTATTTAGTAATTATATTTATGAATATGTGCATCCTCCTGATCTCTCACTAATGAATGTCTATTCATCATGTTTCTTAGTTTCCTTTCAGATTTGGTTTTGCATTTTTTTTCATTTTACATAATTTTCACATATCTTAGGATTTTAGCATTTTAGGAAATTTGCTTGGCATTTAATGTATTTTTATGTATAATTTCTAGGTTTAGCTCAAGTATAAAAGAGTTGCAAATATCTTTACATGAAAATTTCAAAAAAAAAAAGATCAAATATTTCATATTTTTGCTCCCCAACTCCAACAATTAGAGTGAGGATCATTGAAACATAGATGTCACACAAGTGGCCATAACTGTTGCATTAAAACTCAGAATTGGATGATTTAAAAGACATTGGTTTAATAATTCAATTATCTACAAGAAAGTATATATACTAATATAGGAAAATTGTCTGATTGGTATGTGTTGCATAAATCGCAGTAACTCTGATGAACTTCTAGTTGGGCAGTTGAGATATACTGTAGCACTAAAATCACTTTATCTTCCACATCCTATATCATAATTTAGTGGCATAAGTTCACTTAGAAGTGTAATCGATTGTCTATGAAATAAGTATAGTTATTGACCTCGTACAATTTTCTAGTCTTAGAAATCTACAAAAATTCACAACAATCTAATCAATTCATATTGATTTGGAATTGTTCTAGTTTCTATAAAAACACTTGGGGAAATGTCCATGACATAGGTTCATGACCTATCTAGACCCCATCCATAACCCTAACCATTATCAAAGAATTTTGGAGATGAAATCTAATGGGTTGTCATGAAGACATGCTCTACTGAAGGACGTGATTGGGGATTGAAATCATCATTCTAGGAGTTGTGATGAGATCAACTTCTCTTCTAAAATGCTATCTTATCCATGAGCCTCTTCTTATCTCCTTTTTTGTATTATGATCTATATTAGAGAGTAGATATCTTATGGAAGTGTGTGGATTAGCCTTGTTTACCATGTCTTGTACTCTCATGTTATAAATTTCTATTCGTATAGATTTTTGAATTGAAAATGATTGATGGATCACTTGCATGATTTTTGTAATCCTAGATGTATAATTTTTGAAATCTAACATTAGAATACCAATTTGTATCATTAAACTCCAAATAAGACCATGTAAGGGATTTCTTTAAGGAAATGGATTAAGAATCCATAGAAAATGAGACCTTGAGCCTATGAGAAAATATGTCCTTGTGAACTTCATACTCCAAAAGGATTTCTTGGCCCCAATCTAAATATTTTTGTGTGTGAGTGATGTAATGTGAAAGAGTAGATTCATGGGAAATAGTAGTGAAAATGATTTCCCTGGTAATGAATCATTCATAAAAATCATTTGTTTCATACTTTAATTTATTTATGTCTTTGTTAATTTAGGTGATCAACAAAATAATCAACCATCTATCTTGTTAGGGATCTTTTCTTAATTATATAAAAATCTATTTTTTTCATTATCATTTGGGTTCAATCCTAAAGATATACTATGATAAGGCCCATCTCCTTGTGGGTAGTGATTATTGCACATTAAATTATGTAATGATTTAGTGACTTTTCCCTAGGTGAATTTTTTTTCTATAATTTATCACAACAATTTTTTTTGGATTTTCAGTCTATTAAGACTAGGTTAGGACTATTACTTTTTAGTTTGTTTTTGTAATTTTAGTTTAGTTTTGTAATTTTTATTTTTGTGTTATAATCTCTTAGTTTGTTTTGTAAATTTAATCTTTTAGACTCATGAGTTGTTTTTATAAAATTTATTTTAGTTCCATAATTTTGTTAACTTAGGCTATTTATTATCTTAGATTTTATTTAAGTCATTTCTTCTATTCTTATGTATTGATTTTCTATAACGTCCCCAAATTCAGCCTTCCCAAAAACCTCAAGGGCTCTAGAAGACAATATTAAAAAATGTTAGAGAACTATATCAGAGTGCAATGCGAAAGAAATATGTGTTCATACATGATCAAACAACCATAATATACACCATAACCTTTAAAACACCAACATGTATATTATTATAACATGAACTATTACAAATTATGGTTACATATTGAAAATAGGATTTTGCACAAGTCTGAATATAGAATAAAAACCTATTTTTAAGAGTGGATATCCCACACACAACCCAACTTCATTCCTAGAAAAAGCCTTCATGACAATGCTATTATTATAAAAGAGATTATTCATGTGATGGGGAAAATTAGCACCAAAAAACCTTCAATGGTGAAAAAATTAGACATTTAAAAATCTTATGATAAGCTCATATAAGACTTCATATATGATAACTTTAATAGAAATTATATTCCTATAAACATAATAAAATAATTATCTAGGTCATTTCATCAGGGAAACCCACCATCATTAAGAATGAAGACTCACTCTCTACAATAAAACCCTCTATTAGGTGTCAAGAAGGGTGACTTGCTTTCTCCCTACATTCTTTTTTATATTTATGGAGAGATTCAGCCAATCGATTTGAAAATGTGTGTCATTTGATCATCATATATGGAAGCCTACACCATTTTAAAATAAGAAAATTACTTTCTATCATTTTTGTTTCCCTGACAGACTCGTTTTCTTTGGTGAAGCCTCAATCATGCAAGCATCTCGCATGCTCAAATGTCTAGTGAGAGTATGAAAAAGCATCTGGCTAGGAGATTTCCCAAGAAAAGTCATCAATATATTTCTAAAATTGTACTCTAGTTTCTTTATAAGAAGCCATTTTTCAAAAAAATCAAGATGCCCCAAGTTCTATACTTTGGAAACCAGTTGGATATACCTATTATTCTGAGTGTAACTCTAAGGATCTCTACTTGGATCTTGTTAATTTATTTTAAGGGAAAGTTAATACTTGATCTAATAGGAATTTATCATTTCTAGAAACAATACTCTAGCTAAGATGCCTCTCACCACTATAGCTTCACACATTATTGAAGCATCAAAACTAACTATTTTGATGTGTCACTGGTTGGATAAAATCACTCAAACTTTTACCTAAAAGGGTGGAACATAGAGAAGTGACTTTACTTTGTCAGATAATATAAAATTCTCAATTCTCCATTTAAAGGAGGCCTAGAAGTGTGAGCAACTAGAGAACTCTATGTCACTCTACCTGTGAAGGTTAGATGTAAATATTTAAGTTAAATAGGTACTATATGGCAACCTTTACTTGATTCCTAATATAAAAGATCAGTGGGATATAGGAATACTAGCTCACTGATCTAAAGATGTATTCAAATATAATCCCAACAAGCTTGTGGGTTGATGGCAATGTCGAGGGAGAATGGGAAAGTCACTCAATTCTAGTATGATAGATGGCTACGAGGAGCAAAAAAACCTATCCTAAATATTCATTTAGTGATATCAAAAGATCTTAAGGATCTTACTATCTCAATACTAGTGATTGAGGATGGTAACTAGGATGTCGTGTTCATGAAGAATCATTTTGTTGATGAATCTTCCAATACCATCATGTCTATGCATACACCACTTGTATAACTAGGCAGCATTGATGTTTATTGGGAAAAAACACCAACATTGTTTTTAGGTTAAAAAATGTTGAAATAGTCATAGAATCAAGGAAAAAAAGGTTAATAGGGCCTACTATAGAAACCAAAAATCCCTTCTTGGATAAAGATGTTTTTCAAGCTTCTCAACGTTGAAAGAATTAACATATCCATCATTTTGTCGGTTAATCATATGTCATCCCCCCAATTAAATTACACAAGAAAGAGTTTCAAACAAACCAAGCTTGAATGACCCACCTAATTGATTTCAATAATATTTGTTATGTTCCATTTATTTCCCCTTGGTCACAAGACTGACAACACCTAAATGACTGTGTATTCTCTTCCTTCCACAAATGGTTTCACATCTGACTATTTCTCTTCTCCTCTTCCTTTTCTTGTACTTCCTCCAGTCTTACACATATTCCTTATCTATCCTTTTCTCTATGCTCACCCTTTTCCTAACTATAGATGCTCATTCCTTTCCTCCCTTTTTGTGCCAAGCTTCCCTTGTCTAGAGATATGTTGCCACCAAGATCCATAACTATGCCTACTGCCACCCTAAAGCTAATGCATGGGGATGATAGAGTGTTTCATCCTACACACACCTCCTCTTCCTTATCAAACAATCAAACCCTATTTTCCATGCCTTCACCTTCTTTCCAACTAACAAGGTCGTATTGCATTGTGACCATCTATAGTGGTTGTCATAGGGCATCATCTTGCACCTAGAATTTACTTCGGATGAATCTAGTGGCCATAAATATGACAAGAAACTTACTCCTCCTTTATTGCAAATTCTGTCACGCCCCCCTCACTTTTCTCCCATCCCCCTTGGCAGAAATGCAATAGTACCACCTACTCCGTGATTGTTGTTAGAATAGAGGCACTAAAAAGACATGAACAACTTCCTTCTTCACCATGATCCTATGGAACTATTAATTTTGATGCAAGAATTACCTTTTAAAATTGGAGTGCAAGCACTAGTGACCTATAAATTGAACCTCAAACACAACCTACATCACAAAGAGGTGTTCTTCAATGCCTGACCCTCCTGTCACAAACTAATTACCCGAAACATAACTATGATCCACTCCAATGATGTCAAAACTCTAGTTTATCCAAGTTAGTGCCACCTTTGAGTCTCCAATAACCACACATTTGTTGCACATTCGTCCCCTCTAGTGGTGTCAGAGTCGACTATTCAACCCGACTAGTTCATACCACTATATCATATTGTCACTAGCACTGAAACTTTCTCCACAATTACAATGCTTATTTATCCTTTCCTCAACAATACCCCTCATCTTCTAACCCTACCAACCTCCCACAATACCCATAATTATTAGATTTCATATATTTAGATTGTGATCCCATTCCATGAAATTCTCACTTCCCATTCTTTTCAATCAAGCCATCTTCTTGGCTTGATCCAATGGCCTAAGTGCACCAATTTCTTTGATTATATTAGAAAGTATATTGTCTATATATGCATTAATATGATCTAAGTATGGGTATAGGACTAATAAAATGATATGTCATATAAAATCCTAGACATTACTAGTAAATATATTTTGAGAAACAATAGGTAATCCCATCCCTCACCGTATATATGGGCATTTCCATGATGTTGAAAACTTAACTCCACACTAGGTTACCAATAATTGTTTGGATATAAATATCGTTATTCAAGCATAAACGATTACAAAGAGCGGCGACCCTTCTGCTGGTTAGTAGCGGCAGCGAACTCTCTCCCGCGCGTGGTCCTCTTGGCGGCCTCATGGTGGGGGCGGGCCAGGGAGGGTCGGTTTCCTCCAACCCTTCTTCTACCAATGCCCCCCCTGCTTCCCCATTGTCCATAGCGGTTCCTCCGCCATCCTCTGCGACTGAGGAGTGGGCTGATCCGAAGACTGATGTAACGAAGGGAAGATCCTGGGCGGCGACCTTGGCCAAACCCATGGTGGTGCAGCGGCGGTTCAAACCGTTGCTACTACCAGAGGACCCCAGGGATCCCACCTTCAAGGAAGGCGACAACAGGTCGTGGCTCATTTTTTCTGAACCTGTGGTGAAAGCGATGGACGAGTATCACCAGTACTCGGTCATTGTTTGGATCCTAGGTAAAGAGGCCACCCTGCAACAACTGTATGGATGGATGATAAGAGCTTGGAAGCCCAATGGCGAACTCCAACTCTCGCCGTTGGTGGGTGGTCTGTTCCTGGCCAGATTCGCCTCAGCAGCTGACATGGAAGTGGCGGTGGAACAGGGCCCCTGGTTCTTTGACGAACACCTGGTCCTTGCTCGCAGATGGACTCCCGAAGCTGATTTGAGACGTGCATCCCTCACCTCCGCTCCCGTCTGGATAACTCTCCCTGAAGTCGGCCAACATTGGACTCACAGAGCCATCTGTATAATTGCTTGTGGAGTTGGCGAGCCCAAGGTGATTGACTTTATGTCGAGGGGAAAATTCACTGGTGCTGCACACATTTGTGTTGAGATGAAAGCCGACAGACCCCCGCTAAAGAGGTCATGATAGAAATGCCGGATGGAAAAGCTTTGACAGTAAGGGTGTTATACGAAGCCTTACCGGACAGGTGTGATGAGCGTCTTGTCTTCGGTCATGCTATAGGATGTTGTCCTGGCGAGAGAGTTACTCTAGCAGATCCGCTTATGATGAAGGTACCCATCCAGAGTGACACACAACAAAGAAAAGCGAATAGGGGCAGAAGTCGAGGCCCGCCCAAGAACAAAACATCTCGCAACACCACGGGTGGTAGTGCAGCAGCTAGCCGACCCAAAGTTGCTAATACAACCCCGGTCGTTCCTGTCTTCATTGTGGCTATTGCTAACTCTGACAAAGATAAGGGGAAAGCAGTGGTAGAGGTTGATCAAGACATCACACTAATTGAAGAGGGAGAAATCCCAACGGAGATTAATACAGCAGGTCCGAGTCATAGTGTTGAAAACACTGTATCCAGTCCAAACACAGGAGAAGCAGTTAAGAAGGTAGCTGAAAAACATGGTATCTCAATGGGTAACCAATTCGCAACACTGGAACATGAGGATAATGGAGACACCCACACCGATGAAGGGGATACTCATAGCCGGAGCCCAAGACAGATGAGAAGTGCAGCCGACAAGAACAAGGGCCGACCCAAATCCAAGAGTGGAGGAGGGCCATCAAACATCAATAATTAAATGTCAATTTTGGCGTGGAATGTCTGGGGGGCATCTCTACCGGAGACACAAAGGAAGCTTAGGAAACTTCTGAAGGAGATAGAAGCGGAGGTCATTTGCTGTTTTGAAACTAGAATACAAAGAGTAACTGCAGATCGTGTTAATACCCTGTTCCCGCCTCAGTGGAATAGTATATCCAACCTTGAAGAAGTCGATGGAGGAAGGATAGTCATAGGGTGGAACCCCCAGTCTTGGCACATTGACCTTATTAGCTCCACAGATCAGATCATCACTGTGAGTTGCTTCAATCAAGGAGGTTTTTCTTGTATTCTCTCAACAGTATACGGTGAAAATCTGGAAAAAGACCGGGATAGACTTTGGCCTGTGTTGGAAGCTACGACCCAAAATGAAATCCCCTGGATGGTGTTGGGTGATTTCAACAACACAAGACAGAATAATGAAAAGTATGGAGGCAAGAGGGTCCCAGACGGAATTCTCAACAAGTTCAATAGTTCCATGGACAAAGCGTGCTTACACCAAGTCAATATGATAGGTGGCATAACTACTTGGTCCAATAAACAACACCCCTATGGTCGCATCTCTAGCTGCCTGGACAGAGGTTTCGTCAACAACGCCTGGCTTGACGTGTTCCCTAATGTTGCAATCAGATTGGGAGCACATCACTTCATCGATCACGCTTGGATGAAGGTACATATTAACCAATCCCCTAAACCTCCTCGTCCTTTCAGGTTCCTAAATGTGTGGAGTGATTGGCATGGCTTCAACGACTTAGTCAAAGACTGCTGGTCTATCCATGTGGGTGGTAATCCTCTTTTCAGAGTTCTTAAAAAACTCCAGCACACTAAAAAAGCTCTCAAAACTTGGGTGAAAGAAAAGGTCAATCTGCCTAACCTTATATGTGAAGCTAAAAGAAATTATGAGGAAGCTTCCAGGAATCTTCGTCTTAAACCTATGGACGCTGCTTCCATAGAGGAGGAAGCCAAATGCGAAGATAAAATCAGGAAACTCGAGAAAGTAAAAGAGGTTTTCTTATGGCAAAAAAGCAAAATGAAGTGGATAGCAGACGACGACCGTAATTCTAAAATCTATCATACGACCATCAGGAAGAAAGAAATGAGGGATTCTATTTATGAACTCATCAATGAAAAAGGTGAAACAGTTGACAAGAACGAAGAGTTGGCGGAGACATCAATCCATTACTTTACAAATCTCTACAACAACAACCACATACATCCGATTGATGATAGTGTTCTACCGGATATGAAGGTAACTCAAGAAATGAACAATAATCTCAACAAGGAAGCAACTGAGGAGGAGGTTAAAAAAGCACTTTTCTCTATCCATTACTCTAAAGCCCCAGGGCCAGATGGCTTTAATAGCCAGTTCTTCCATAAAGTTTGGCCTATTGTGAAGCTGGATATTTGCAATGCAGTGAACTGGTTCCTTGCCGAAGGAGCAATGGTCAGAGCAGTTAACCATTCTTTTATCAAGTTGATCCCCAAGAACAACAATGCAAAAGAGATGACAGACTTCAAGCCGATAGCTTGCTGCTCAGTGCTCTACAAAACCATCTCCAAACTCCTAGCGAATAGGCTGAAAGAGGTTTTGCCCCACATAATTTCCCCTAATCAGAATGCATTTGTCAAAGGTAGATACATGTCTGATTGTTCCCTGTTGGCCACAAAATTTCTCAGTGATTTTAATATGAAGAATATGAATGCGAAAGCTTGTATGAAAATTGATATTAGTAAGGCCTATGATCATGTAAACTGGGTATACCTTTGGAGGGTGATGGATGCCATGGGATTTGATCATAGATGGATTCATATAGTCAAACAATGTGTGGAAACTTGCTCGTTCTCAATACTAATTAATGGCTGCCCTAATGGTATGTTTAGATCCTCTAACGGTCTGCGGCAAGGGGACCCTTTGTCCCTGCTCCTTTTTTCTATGGCGATGGAAGGGTTGAATAAGATGATAGAAACAACGGAAGACAAGTGCCTCATAAGAACCTACAAAGTCAAAGGTGTTAAAGTCATGACCCACATCATCTTTGCAGATGATGTTCTCCTCTTCTCAGCAGGCAATAGTAGAAGACTCAAGGAGTATAAATCCCTCCTCCTTAAGTTCGGTAAACTGACGGGCCTATATGTGAGTGCTATCAAATCCCAAGTTTTTCTCTCTAAATCTTGTGATAGAAGAAGGGGAAGACTCAAGACAGCTATAGGAATGCACGAAGGCACCCTACCTACCAAGTATCTGGGTTTCCCCCTCATTGCGGGTCACATAACCTCGAAAGATTTTAGTGGCTGCCTTGATAGGTTTAGGGAAAAGATTGAACACTGGAGTGGGTTACGTATCTCGATGGCTGGGCGGATAGTTCTCATCAGATCAGTTCTCCAAAGTCTGCTGTGTTTTTGGACATCCATGCGTTCCATACCAAATCCTATCTTACACTCTCTCTGGTCTCTCACAGCCGGCTTCCTTTGGGCTGGGAAGAATCATGCCATTTCTTGGGAAAAAATTGCTAAACCTTTTCTTGAAGGTGGGCTGCAAATAATAGATACTGAGGTCCTTATGCAGCAAAGCAGTTCTAGCCGGGTTCTCAAATTCATCAACCAACCTTTGAACTGCTGGTCAGTTTGGATCAAATATAGGTACGGCTCCAATCTTGTCTGTGTTCTTAGGAGCAAACCCTCTCGCACTTGGCGGCTGATGTGCGCGTATGTGGAAGCCAACCTTCATCTGTTTAGTGTTGATGTGAATGGTGTTTGGTCCTATAACCAACCACCAACGATTAACATTGCAGTAGGCCCCTCTACAAGGTTGGTTATCTCTGCTTCTCTTTGGGCCCACACTCACTACCCCAAATGGAGCGTTTTCTGCTATAGGGCCATTCTCAATAGACTCCCTACTTATGACAGGATGGTTGCTTGGGGTATCCTGATGGATGAGACTTGTCTTCTTTGCATGAGTGCAAATGAGACGAACACACACCTTTTATTCAGCTGTACGTGGTCCAAGCAAGTCTGGAGTGTGATGTGCCTCATAAACGGTTGGGGACAGAATGTACCCAACAACCTGTATGAAGCTATCAAGTGGGCTGAAAATGTTTACAAAAATGACAAATACATGAAAAGCTATGCCCTCCTTTGTATTACGGGTCTCAGTTATTATGTGTGGAAAGAGAGGAACAAGAGAAGTCATGAGAAGAAGGAGACCAGCCAACGAGCCTTCATTAAATACTTTGCTGATGAGCTCAAGTGGCATATGAAGAACAAGAAGGATATTTTGTATAGGCTGAACGCTAACACTCGTACTTATTGGGGTTTTTGTATGTAATCCCCACTTTTAGTTTTTGTAGGACCCTAGTTTAGGGTGCCTCATTTTGTACTGTATAGTTTTCCCAAACTATACCCTCTTTTGGTTTAATATATTTACCTTACTCCAAAAAAAAATTTGTTTGGATATACTTTTGTTTATGATTCAGAAATTGTGACCTAATTGATGTGTAAATTGTTTTAGGTTGATAAGGATGAAATACTATTCTAAGCCTTATAAGTAAGTTTAGTCAATAATATCAAGTATGTAGATTTCCCTATTTATGTTTGGGCATTCAGTTGACTACATTTCCTAATTTTATACAAAGAGGAACCTTGTTAAGTCTTTCCCCTTCTTATATACAAATTGAAGTTCTACTCTCCTGAAATGATATCATCTAGTGTACTGTGAATGTTGAGCTCTTATCTTGTCATGGGTCTTTTGAACCCTCTTGTTATTCATTTGAATTAATTGATGTGATTAATGATTGAACATATAATCTTTACTCTTTATTATATGCTTGAAATGTTTTGACTAAAATATATAATGTAGAGGCACGTATTACAGCAATATATGTAGTGCATGTGTATTCCTACTAGGGTGTGTGTTTCCACCCTTAATTTTCAGGGCATGATGCTATGGTGTTATGGCCCTATTATAGGTACATTTATTCTGCATTGTTTAAGCATGCAAAGTTATTCTTTTTGTGATATAGTGAATGATTATTCTGGAAAAAATGTTGACATCAAATATATTTTAAGATTTTTATACCTCATTCTTTTGATCATATCATTGAAATGTTTCTATGCCGTTGATATATCCGTCCTTTATTGGGAATATTACTTTTTCTAATTGTAATTCATGATAATGCCAAAAAAATTATAAGCACATACTCAAATGTTTTGATGCATATCTTTTTGTTTTCTTTTATTGGGTTATCTTCCCAAAACTACCCAGGTGTATGAGCATTAGATGTAAATTATTGAGAAGATTACTTTCCATACAAGCACACGAGGATATCCTAGAATGATCAATTTTGCTTTGCACATAGGATTATGTATAAAAAATGCATCACTTATGTCTTTTTGTGCCCCCTTTTTATGGTGAGAATCTATGTATTGGAATATTTGTGAAAAATGAAAATAATTTTTGTCTTTCTGCCACTTCTTATTTCATTGTTTGATTTAGTATACCATTTTAG
Source organism: Alisma plantago-aquatica (assembly GCA_963693085.1). NCBI lineage: Eukaryota > Viridiplantae > Streptophyta > Magnoliopsida > Alismatales > Alismataceae > Alisma > Alisma plantago-aquatica. The sequence goes on from OY856411.1 coordinate 863,247,622, forward strand.
TGGGTTCCCTATTAGGTCTCACTCTTTACAAAATGGTAACCAAGACTAATAATTTGATGATTTTAGTATTTAAAGTTGTTCTATGTTAGGTAAATAAGTAACCCTATATCGGTTGTTTTTATGCCAATTCTTGAGTTGTATAATGCCAACTATGGTTTTAAATCATGAAAAATATGCTGACTTCCACACTGCAAACCAATTATGTAGGTGGGACTCAGTCCATGGTAGACATAATCATCGCTAACCTCCCTATGGATGTGAAAATATCTCTACATAGGAGTTGACTCTCCTAATGATTTATTTTGATCTCCTAGTTTTCAAGGAGCTAGTTTGACTACTAGGATATGTTTTCTGACTTGAATAGTCATAAATAGGTATAACCCTAGTTCCTCTATTTCATCCTTTTATATGTTGCCTTTGCAGCAAGCATTGATTATGTCCAATTTGAGGAGTTATCATGCATGGATAAAATGTTTTGAACCCCAACATGAGTTGGTTGTCACCTCTGACATCTCCATAGTGTAATTGGTATGCCTAGTAACTTATATGATGAGTGTGAACCACATATATTACCTTGCCTTGTAGATACACTATGGTTATAAACCAACAAGTTATGGGATAATCTTAAATGTATTCATATGATAGTTGATGATTATAGGGCTTTCCTACTTCTTGACATGATGCAATTTAATATATGAATAAAGAGAAGTGAGGAATGATGGATGTCATGCCTTGTTAGGATAGGATAGAAGTTGAATAAAACTAGTATGAAGCCTTTTACCTTCCTATTATGTAATTTAAATATGATTTTGGTATGTTCTTTATGAATTCTGAAGAGTTAAACCTTTTTGTATAATTAAGTAATGATAGGATAATAGTATATGGCTAGCATGGTGCAGTTATGGATGACTTGGTTCTCAGATCAATTTTTGCACCATTTTTGGAATTCCATCATAATGTTTTCATCATCAAACCTATTTTCATTATTTAATTTTACTTATAAAAAGAAAAGTTTTTAAGTTTATCGATGGTTTTGAAACCAATTCATTACCAAGATAATGTTTGAGTATTAGATATTGATTTAATGGTAAAACTCTTGATTAGAATGATCAACCATAAGACCTTAGGTGTAAGTGTGATGTAGTGATCACTAAGATGAAGTTTTGGATATATAAAACCTAATTGATCCACCTTTGTTTACCCTTTAGATAGTTAGATGATTTATTTATTAATTCTTTTCATGAGTGGAGTCTTATACACTTAGCATTGTAGCTTAACTAAATGAATAATCAAAATTAATAGTTGTTGTAATAAGTCATACTTGAGTAACTACCTGTCACAATTTCAAACATACGTAGCTATCACCTACCCAATATTAATATGTGGCCCTTGATAATTATACCACCGTTAATATTACATTGATAATTTTAACAAATTATAAAACTATCTAGATTTATCACTAAATGATGAAATTAAGTTAGGTAAAGTAGTGTTAGGTTAAAAAGGAAACAAAAAGTGATTGTGACCATGATAATTGGATGGTGAAACCACCACAACAGTGTAGTAACAATAGTGAATACAATGTTGTTAACATAATCCTAGATTTTTGTATAACTTTCCTAGGTCAACATATCATGTGAGAAGACTTATGGATACATGGTGGATGGAGTGATATAACATCACCTTGGAAAATAACTACAAGTGTGATATGGTACATATACTATGAACAACTAAATTATGTGAAATAGAAACATATATTTTTTTTAGCAGGTATAACTTAGTGTATCATGAAATCGATGGGTGTTTTTCTTAAGATGGAATCCTCTTTAAGGAATGGAGTATGTGACATACTTGAATCTTGGTCCATAGCTTAACCCTCCATATTCATATACCCGTTTTCATTATGTTAATATCAAGTACCTTTTCTCCTAGTTATAAAATTTATTAGGATTAATTGGGATAAAATAACTTAAGTCATACAAAATATTATAGTAACTTAAACAATTAATTTCACTTGTGGGCTTAACCTAACAATTTCACCAATTGATAATTCTCAACCAAAATCTGGCACTCTAGGATATCTTCAGGGTAGTGTATGAAGAAAACGTGTAAATACAAAATATTCAATTGAAATTGATCAATAATTGTATTCAACACTTAACTTAAAGTACTAAAATAGAACTCCAAACATATTTGAAAGGTAAAATTAAGGTTAACATTTATTTTGCACAACTTAATTAGCATATCCATCATTTTGTTTTTGATAAATCATATGTCACACAAACCCGACTAGTTCACACCTCCATGATGGAGTAAAATAACATAATGCATTTAAATACCCATTCCATTGAATTTGAACATTCATCACCTCCATTAGTGTTAGAGCCCGGTTATGAACACCAGACTAGTTCACACCACAATATCACATTGTCACCACCACTTATAATTTCTCTACTAATTCTAGTGGCTCTATATCCTTGCCTCAACATTACCCCTTATCTTCTAGCCCTACTACTCTCTCCCCATCTCCCCCAGTATTAGACTTCATATACCTAGATCATTATCCCATGCCACTAAAAACCTCCCATTCTTATCAACCTAGACACCTTCTTAACATGACCCTAAATCTATGTGATGTTGTGTCTGTTAGAAGGATCTATCATAACACCTATGGCATGTTTCTACTTGATTAAGGAAGTACCAATTATGTTTCTTCTGACTAATGCAAAGAATGAAGAGGATCCCCCCTTCCATTAAAGATACATGGAGTCTCCTTGAGGATCACAAAAAGGTCATAAAAGTCCATCAATGTCATGACAGTTGAGCCATCCATAAAACTGGATTAAGGACTGATCTTTAAGTGTAATGTTTGTAATCCTTCTTGTAATTCATTTTCCAGTTAACAAGATAACTAAATTTAGCATTTTATCATTTGATCTTTTAATAAACATTACTCAGTTATAACCCATATTATATTGTTAATAGACTCACACATGCATATGTGTAAGACAATGGTGCATCCCCATACCTAGGTATATACATATATCAATATATAAAAATTATGTAAAACATGCATGTGATACTAATATACTAACTGTAGATTCAATGAGAATCAATATGTTCATAACATAGAACTTGTTTATGATAATGATATAAACCTATTGATTGACTACCCAAAAACTAATCATGTTAGTACATATACAAGAGTGCTCGTCCTCGAAATGAATAGGTTTGTAAATTTTCATTTAAGGAAATTAGCTATACACATATACTAAATAGAAGATTCAATATAAACATAACATGTTTGGGGTAAACATGGGTATGATAATAATCTATACTAGTTGTTACTTAACCATAGAGACTATTGTATATGAACTAAATACCCAAAGTGCACTGATTTAATTGAAGATATTAGAATGTATGATTTCTATATTTACATTATAGAGGTCTATGTATGGAAATAGGACCAATACAATATAATTTTATGTTGTATAAATATTAAGTATTCCTTCTAAAGGTATTTTGACAAATAGTAGCTAATCATATCTCTCACCCTATAGACGTGTATTTTTGCGATGTAAAAATCCTAACTCCACATTTGGTAACCAATAATGGGTTTAGATATACTTTTATTTATGATTTGGTAATTGTTGACTAACATATGTATAAAAAAATTAGTTTGAGAAGGATAGAATGTTATTTTGATCCTTAAAAATAGGGTTAGTCGTGAAGATCAGGTATGTGCAAAACTTATTTATGTTTGGGCATTTGGTTGGCTATATTTCCCAATTTTCTACAATGAGGCAAGTTATTGAGCATTGCTCCTTTTCATATGCAAAGTGATATTCTATTCTATTGAAATGATATCATCTAATGTATTGTGAATGTTGAGCTCTTATCTTATCATGGGTCTTTTGACCCCTCCTACTATGTCTTTGAATTACTTGATGTGATTATTGACTGAATTGATAATCTTGCCACTCTATTATGCATGGTAAATGTTTTGACTAAAATATCAAAAGTAGAAGTACTTATGCACAACAATATATTTAGGATGTTCATATCCCATATAGGTATGTGTTTCCACCCTTATTTTGCTTGCCATGACACTACGGTATTCTGACCCTATTTTAGGTATGTCTAGTTCGCATTGTTTAAGCATGCAAAGTTACTGTTTTTGTATGATGATGATGTTGGATCTAGGGCTCTAGAGGGGGGTGAATAGAGCTTCAAAACTTGCACAAGAATAGTTATACCTTCAAATTATATCAATTGAAACCAAAAGCTAAAAGTGAATTTGAAGTCATATCTAAACAAGCATACAAAGGATGATAGATATTGAAACAAACATGTGGACAAGGTGTTTAGAGTGGTTCTAATATCCAAACTAGGAGACCGTTAATCCACTACCTAGAGAGGTCAACCTATAAGATTTTGACCCATGTATACTTATATTCCATTATAAGAGATACATAAAGACCACCTTACATCCAAGGGCTTACCTATCCAAAAGATAGTGTTCTACCTCACAACAAGTCTTACCCACTCTTGCAAGCAACTCAATTCCTTCTCCTAGGACATCTCCTCCTTGCAACAAGTCTTTAGCTTTGAGGATTTACCCACCAACCTCCTTGGATCTTCCGCCTTATCCTTCTCCTTCACTTGGAGAAGATCTTCACACCTTTGTCAACCTTGAAGAAGAACAACTCCTCCTTCACTTGGAGAAGATCACTTTAGCCTTTGATCATGGATAAAGGGGGTAGGGAAGTGGAAAGATGGAGAACATTACAAGGTAACAATGGGGTAGCTCTCTTACAACATACCTAACTCACTCATAATCATGAAATAATTTGTAAATGAGAGATAGAAATGGGCTCAAAGGGGTTTTGCACACTCAACTATATCAAGGACCAAGGATAGCTTGAATGAGCAACCTTGGAATGAATTCCAAAATGTCCTCTTTATAGCTGGGGGTGTTCCTTTGAGTGTGAGATCACTTAAGAACAAAAAATAGCCGTTTTACAACTTGCAACAGATCTATTTTTGTTTCTAACAACTCTCCAATGGTTGGAACCACTTTTTTGAGTTTTCCGTATAGTGTATTCGATCGAGTTTCAATAAAGGTAACTCGACCAATCCACTATCCAAAAGAGCCAATTTTCAAACTATCAATTGAGTTTGTTCTAGGGTAACTCGACCGATTAACTAAAATCAACTTTGATAAAAAAGATGGTCAGTCGAGTTCATGTGAGTGTACAAATCGACCGATCCAATAATTTCCAAAAATCCATCACTGATCAGTTGAGATTCAAACTCGATCGACTAAGTTCTTGTGATAATTTTTCCAATATGATTTTAAGTGATCAAACGATGGAATTAAGTGTCCCTAATTTTTCTCATCTTATTTATAAGTCATATCATCAATACAAATGATTACAAATATATTCTAAGGTGGTTTGGAGTGTTTTCCACAAAACTACATTTGCATTACTTTTGACTTGAACTTGGACAAGCTAGGGCTTGAGGAATTTGATCGTTTTCTTGTAACTAATGCTTGAAATCAATCTTAAACAAACATATTAGATACATATGAATGGGATGATTAAGTCATTATAAAAAATATGGACAATGCATAACTCTCAAGTAAATATTCTCCCCATTTTTGACAATGACAAACCATTCCTCAACATATTGAAAAAGATATGTAAAGTTATACCTCATCCTTGTGAATTGCAAGGGGATTCATAATTTTAACAATATTAATTGGCTCCCCTCAACCTGTGCTCACTCTTACCTGCATAGTTAGTCTTTCTAGACAAAGATATATAACATGTATACTACATGGTCCTTTATCTACTCACATGATAAAACATATGTTTAGACAATAAAAGGATCACATAGGGAGTAAAAACAATATGGTTGATATTCACAACATCAAACTTATATCCCCATTTTAGCATTATAAAAAAATTAAGGGGGGTAGAAGAGCATAAAAATAGGTCTTCTCCAAGCACAAGAAAAAACATGTAACCATAAGATAAAACATTCAACCACATAACACACATCAACCAGAAATGAGAACAGAGAGAAGCAAGAAACTTGTGTCATAACCAAAATATGGAAAGCATACCAATAACTCATATGGTAGGGCATACATAGAGTTATAATACATATGTTTAAGATTACACCACATAAGAATGTTCTCAAAACAAATACAAACCAGAGAGGAAAGCAACATGATGATAGAAATAGTACATCTCAGATAATGTGCCCAGATGTCTTTAGTATAAAAAGTCTAAAAGATATATATGATCAATATCTAAGAGATAAAAACTAAAACATCTAGGCTATCTACATCCACAACATCATCATAAACATCATCCTTGGGCTCATATTCCTCATCACCATCAGAAGGTGCAACAGAGATAGAAACACCACCTTCATCACCAGAGCCACCAGAACCATCATCAGGGCCATCAGCCTCAGCGGCCTCCTTATCATCCTCCTCCTCAACAGCCTAGTTAGGAATCCCCTCATTGGAAGGAGGACCGAAACCACAATCGGGACAAAGCGTGTTCTGCTCATCCCAAGACATGCCAAGGTCATGCAACTCCTAGGCCAGAGGGAATGAGGGAGAAGAAGTGCCAATGCTTGCGAGCAAGGTAGCTAGAGGGCCAACCAGAAATGCTAAGGTACGAAGCACAATAGGGATAAGCATAAGTCCACTAGAAGAAAAGGGTGTGACAACAGAAGCAACTGATGGAGGGGCTGGGTAGAAGTGATTACATGCATAGGAAGTAGAATCACCACCTAGGTAGGGCTGATAAACATGGTAAGGATGGGCACAACATAGGTTCATGGTTGACATGATATGGAAGAGATCCTAATGCAGCTGCTTCTGAACCTATAGGTTGTACACCTGCTGATGCACCGTGTAACCTATGAGGAATTCATTGGATACATGAAATGGGGTGCGGGCAGGTCGGTATGGTGGAGGAGGTGGAGGTGCTTGAGTGGAGGTAGAGGCTCCAGGTGTGGTGGAAGAAGATGTAGGCAAAACGATTTTCTTGATTGTGGTCTCACTGATACAGAATCCTTTTCTAGAGGGTTTGTAATGCATATCATGAAAAGGAGACTTCTTAGTCACAAAGGTGAAGAGAGCACATATTAGGGCTGGGTAGGGTGGGTAGGTGCCTCAGGTATTCTTCCCAGAGAAAAAGTAGGTCATGTGGTAGAGAATATATCTAGACTACTTGACTCCTATATTCTTTAAAAGAAAGTACATAATCACTATGACATTCTCTACAATTTCAGTTTGATTCTTCTTGGGGTGAATATTGCAGTTGACTACCAAAGCAAGTATGCAATTTTTGAGTCCCAAGGAAGAGGATGGGATGGTGGACTTCCTTCTTATAGGGTGTCTGAGGCTTATTCAAGAACCTAGGGATATCAGGGAGAATAATTCCATAGTTCTTGTAGAAAGACTCAGGGTCAGGCAAGTCAAAATACTTAGGATAATCTTTCCTCCACATGTCGGTTACCCTAGTACAATTGAGAAACATGTTCAAGGTATCTTCTGAGATGGTGAATTTCTTATCAGAAATCATTGAGGTGATAATCACTTGATTATTAGGAGGGGGTAAAAGATAATCATAGTTCCATAAAACATTGGTGTAAAATTTGTGGACTGCCTTGGTGCTTGTAATGGAATTATGAAAGCACCAATGTTCGACATTCAGGGCTGCTAGGTGATGGTCGTAGAGCAACTCAACCAACTAATCTATCACCTATTGTTTATATTGCCGAGGCTCAAACAAGTCACGAAAGGGAAAAGGGTTCCTAGGAAGGAGCTCCTTGTACCTACACTCGCCCGCCATTTTGCTCAGATTTGGAAAGCAAAATGATCTATTGAAGTAAGATCGCATGGTAGGGGATACTTCATCGTGCTGTTCTCAAAAGAAGAAGATCTTTCTACGATGATCGACGGAGGACCATGGTTTGTTGCGGGTAAACCACTGATAATCAAGAGATGGGAGAGAGGAGAACCACTAGAGAAGTTGAAGCTCACAGAAGTTCTGATATGGCTTAAAGTCTTCAACCTTCCTCTTAAGCTTTGGGACACAGATATGTTCAATAAGATAGGTTCTTAGATGGGAGTTCCTCTTCAACGGGATAAGTTCACCAATGAGTTCCTTCAATTAGAGTATGCCCGAATACAAGTTCTTATCCCACTTGACTTTTCTTTCCTGAAGGAACTACAAATTGTGAGTGATGATGGACAGTTAGACACAATTACATTTGAGTATGAATGGGAGCCTACCACGTGTTTGGTCTGCGGTCTCTTTGGTCATGAATCCATCCTATGTGGTGCTATGACAGAATTGCAGGCTTTAGAGTCTAATAAATAGAAAAGCTCCAATACAATGAAGAAGGTTTGGGTCCCTAAAGCTGTGTCAGATATCAATAGAACTGAAGAGGGTGAGATATTTGAAGATGTCGTCGAAGCTATTTAGGATACTGTAATATCTTCTATTAAGTATGACGTTGCTGTTCTGACTCATGATAAACTATAGGATGTGGCAATGGGTGTTTTGAAGGAGAAGGAGCAGGATGTGGTAGCGGCTGGTTCGAACGAGAAGGAGGTAATATCTACTTCAGTGGTTTCTAGCTCATCCTACACCTTATCTTAGAGCACTGACATTGGAGTTTCGGGAGGGAAAGAGATATCCACTGCTATAGTCACACCTAATACATCCCCTGAAGGGGTGTGGGAGATGAGAGGTAGAAAGTCTAAATCTCCTCCACGTATGGCCCCTAAGACAGTTATTAACAGAGGTATTCCCTCATCTTTGAACAAGTATTCCTTACTTTCAAACTTTGAGGAGAAGGATGATACTACCAACCTTCCCCCCAATGGATAGTTACCTTACTGTGATTTCTTGGAATGCGAGGGGTGCAGCGAATAAAATACATCACATTCAGAAGGAGGTTAGGAGTAACAAGGCTGAAATCTATATTATCCTAGAATCAAGAATCAAGAAGGAAGATGTTCAGGGGTTTGTTAATTTTGTTTGGCAGGGTGCTCGTTTTATTGATAACTCAGATTTCTATTCCTATACTAGAATCATTATTATCTGGATGGATGAAGATATTGTCATGGGCAAGGGTTTGGTTAATGAACAAATCCTCCATTGTACAGTTAAGAAAGGTACCCTTTCTTTTGATATGTCGGCTGTTTATGGTGCAAATGACGATGGGGACAAAGTTTTTTTGTGGGATTCTATCAGTTCTGTTTACAAAATGAATCCTCAAAGATGGTGTGTCTTAGGTGATTTTAATGTAGTCAGGCTGGCTGGCGAAAGGTTGGGGAAACATCCTCCTTCTAGTAGAAGTATGAGAGAGTTTAATAATGCCATCAGTGATTCTGAGTTAATTGAAGTACCTACCAAGGGTCAATTTTTCACTTGGGACAGTCATAGTAAGAAAGGCAAAAGTACTCTTTCTAGAATTGATCGCATATTCTGTGATGTTAATTTTCTTTCTGGGTTTCCTTTCTACTGGGGTGAAGTCATCTCCTCTATTGTTAGTGATCACAGACCTATAGCCCTGAGATTGGATAGAGGGAAGAGGGGTGTTACTCCTTTCCACTTTATAAATTCTTGGACCAGTAATAGTTCCTATAGAAATATTGTGGAAACTACTTGGAATGGCACTGTTTGTACTGGCTCCCCTATGTTTAGAGTATATCAGAAACTCCATGCTATCACCAGTGCTCTGAGGAGGTGGAATAAGGATTGCATTGGCAATTAACTATCTAAAGCTAATGAAATTGAGGCTCAGGCTAAGTCCATGCAAGATTCTGATGATGCAGACCCCAATAATCAAGATAAGCATGCTCAGCTCTCTGTTCTTAGGAAAAAGGCCTATCAAGATTTAAGGGATGAAGAAAGTTTCTTGAAACAAAAGAGTAGAATTCAGTGGCTCAAGTTGGGAGATAAGAACTCGTCTTTTTTCTATGCTTCCATAAAATCTAGAAGACTTAAAAACAATATTAATGTTATCGATGATCACCTCGGGGGTAAGATCTATGATAGTGATAAAATCAAGAACACCATTAGAGGGTTCTATGACAATTTATTTAATGGAACCTCTAATGAGGTGGTTCATTGGGATGTAGACTGGCGCATTCCTAAAATTTCTAAAAACCAGTATGATGAGCTACGAAGGGTTTTCACTAAGGAGGAGATTGTTGATGTTATGAAGAATATGAAAGATGAAAAGGCACCTGGGCCAGATGGCTTTAACGCTGTTTTCTTCAAATCAGTGTGGGATATTATTGGTGATGATATCATTAGGGTTGTCCAAAGTTTTTTAAGCTCTGGTAAGTTGCTCAAAGAATGCAATAGTACTCTTATCACTCTCATCCCTAAGAAGATTGGATCTACTAGAGTCAAGGACTTCAGGCCCATTTCCTTATGTAATGTTATCTACAAGATCATTATGAAGATAATGCCCAATAGAGTTAAATTCATTCTTCCCACCATGATTGACTCCAATTAGTTTGCTTTCATACATGGTACAAGAATTGGTGATGCTATCCTTCTGGCAAATGATGTACTTAGTATGTTTGGGGGCTCGCAGAAGGTTATGTGTATTAAGGCAGACCTAGAAAAGGATTATGATACTGTCATATGTGATTACATCTTATTCTTGATGGAAAAGATGGGGTTTCCTAATTGTTGGCTTAATTGGGTTCAAGAAAGTTTTCAATCTGCCTCTTACAAAGTTCTTATTAATGGTTCCCCTACTGAACAAGTCTATGCTTCCAATGGTGTTAGACAAGGGGACACCCTTGCCCCCTTCCTTTTTGTTATCGATATGCATGGTCTGTCTTCTATCATTAATGCTGAAGTCAGAAAAGGGAACCTCATACCAATTGCTACTTCGGAAGCTTTGTCTGTATCCCACATCACTTTCGTAGATGATCTTTTGCTTTTCTCTAGAGTTATTGACAAGGATTCTTGGTGTTTAAAATCTATTCTTGATACGTTTCACTTGACAAGAAAGAAGAGGAAGCAAAGCAAGAAGAAAAAGAATAAAGGAAGATCAAAGATAGTGCCTTCAAGGCTCAAGTGGAGGTCTCACTCTTCAACAACAACTTGCTTCTCGTACCTCTCCCTCCTCCTCTAGTGAATATGATGGCCCTAGTGAGCATGAAGCCAACTTCTCTAAGGGAAAGAACTTCAAAAGGAAGTAATCTTATTCATCTACTGCAAGGTGCTACGAGCATGAAGCCAACTTCTCTAAGAGTGAATGTGCTAAGGCTATAAAGTAACACCACATAAGCAGCTCCAAGAAGGTGGAAGAGTACAAGGACAAAAAGGAGAGGAGGAACAAGGATGCAACTCATGCCGCATGGGAAGGATCATCCTCTAGTGGCTCAAGCCTAAATGAAGATGGAGAATGCCACCTTGCACTCATGGCCTCCACAAGTGAAGAATTTGGTGAGGTAAGTGAGGTAAGCTTTCATGAGTTATATAAAGAAACTCTTATTGACATTCTTAATCATACCCATTCTTCTTATTCCAAATGTAAATAAAAAAAGAAGATATTGGGTAAAATCATTGATGACTTGTATGCTAAACTTGATATTCTTGAGAAAAATGAGAAAATTCATCTTGAGAGCATTGATTCCTTGCAAGGCTAATTTCTTGATCTTGAGCTCCAATACAATGGATTTGAAGTAGAGAATGGTGTCCATCTTAAGAATATTGCATCTCTTAAGGAAAATAACCAAAAGTGACTTAATGAGCTTGAGTTACTTAAAATTGAACATGTTGGACTTAAGATTGTTAGTGATAATCATACATATGAGAGAGATGTTTACCTCAAATATATTCAATAGCTTAAATTTGAAAATGCTAGGCTCCTTTCTCAAGTTAATGACTTATATTCTAGACCTATTTTTTCTAATAATGATGTTGTTTCTATTACTCTTTAAAAGGATTCTTATTTGACTAAAGCCCTCTATTTAGAGGCCGACCTTGTCCATGCTAGAGATGATATTTCTAGTTTGTCTTCTATTGTTATCTCTCTTACTGATGAAAATCATAGACTTAGAGCCTCTCTGCAAAAATTCCTCAAAGGGAAGAACTCCCTAAATGAAATCTTTAATCACTCAACCAATCAAAGTGGTACTAGTAGTTTGGGATTTGTAGGGGGAGATCCTAAGGGTGAGAGTAAGGTCAAATGTAAGAAGAAGACTAAGGAAACTCTTTCTTCCATGGAGAGTCTTCTGGCTCAAAGAACCCTATGATTTTTTCTCACTATAAGAGTGATGATCATTATTCTACTTATTGTCCATACAAGCCTAAGGGGACCAACCCAAAGATGAAATGGGTCCCCAAGCTAACAATGGATCCTAAAGTTTGAGTTGGGAACTGACATTCTCTGTTCTTACAGGAAAAAGGAAAATGGATTGTTGATAGTGGTTTCACAAAGGATATGACAGGTGATATAAGACATTTTAATAGTTTCACAAAGAAGAAAGGAGGATCAGTTACATTCAAGGATAGCAAGAAAGGTAAAGTAAAAGGTGAGGGTGATGTAGGTGAATCCTTGTGTATCAAGAATGTTCTCTTTGTGGATGGCCTACGACACAATTTAATAAGTGTTAGTCCATTATGTGATAGTGGTTACCTTGAGATATTTACTTCCTTTGAATGTTTTCTCCTAGATTCCCTCTCTTAGAATGTCATATATAAGGGAACTAGGAATGGTAATCTTTATGTAATTGATCTTGAATCTATTAAGGTTATTGTTGGTAGATGCCTTGTAGTCAATTTAAATGATATTTCTCTTTGGCATTGTCAGTTAGGTCATGTAAATATGCATCAATTAAATAAGTTGAGCAAAAAGGACTTGGTCAAGGGACTTCCCAAATTGGATTTTGAAAAGGATGAGGAATTTTGACCTTGTGCACGAGGAAAACAAACCAAGTCCTCCTTCAAATCCAAAGGAGTCCTTAGTATGAAGAGAGATCTTGAACTTCTCTATATTGATCTATTTGTACCTATGAGAACTCAATTGCCTTGTGGTTCCAAGTATTGTCTTATCATTGTCAATGATTTTTCTCGTTATACTTGGACTTTCTTTCTCATTTCTAAAAGTGATACTCTTGATGTATTATCTACCTTTTGCAAAACACTTGAAAAGGAAGCTTCTTTCCGTAGAGATGATGAGGGAGAATTTGAAATTGATCTTTTTGAACATTTTTTGTGAAGAGTTTGGATATGCACATAGCTTCTCTTCACCTCAAACACCTCAAAAAAATGGGGTTGTAGAGAGGAAGAACATGTCACTACAGGAAATGGTTAGGACCATGCTTTTAGAGTATGACACTCCAAAGAAGTTTTGGGCCAAATGCGTTAGTACTTCATGTTTTGTGGAAAATCGGGTTTTCACACAACCCTCTTTGAAGAAAACCTCCTACAAGCTATGATGTGGTAGGAAGCCTTCTCTCAAGTATTTTTACATTTTTGGGTGTCCTTGTTTTGTTTTGAACACAAAATGTCTCTTGATAAGTTTGATCTGAAATCATACAAGGCTTTTTTTCTTGGCTATAGCACTACTAGAAAGTCTTATAAAGTGTATAATGTTGATTTATCTAAAGTAGAAGAATCAATTAATGTCAAATTTATTGAGACTAACCCCTCTATTTCTAAGGATATTGCTAATGATAATGTTGTAGATGCAGTAATTCCTATCTTAAAAGAACTCAACATCACTCAAAAGGAAAAGAGGTGGCCAGTCAAGAAGAAGGGATAGATGAAAAAAAGAAGGATCCAACCCCTATCTTTACAAAGAATCATCCTAAAGAGCTCATCATAGGTGACTCCTTTAAAAGAGTGAAGACACGGGCTTCCTACAACAAAGAACAAGCCAACAGTGCCTTCATCTCACAACTTGAGCCAAAGAATGTCAAAGAAGCTCTTGGGGATGATGAGTGGATCCTTGCTATTCAATAAGAGTTGTTGCGAATTGAAAACAACAAAGTTTGGACTCTCATGCCAAGACCAAGTGACAGAAAGATCACTGGCACCAAATGGGTCTACCGCAACAAACTGGATGAAAGTGGCAAGGTGGTAAGAAATAAAGCAAGGTTAGTGGTTGAAGGCTACAACCAATAGGAAGGTATAGATTTTGATGAAAATATTCATCTATAGCTAGACTTGAGTCAATTAGAATGCTGCTTGTTTTTGCTAGTTACAAGAATTTCCTTCTATATCAAATCAATGTTAAAAGTGCATTTTTGAATGGTACAATTGAAGAGGAAGTGTATGTTGCACAACCTCCTGGGTTTGAACATGATAACTTGCTCGACCATGTTTATTTGTTACAAAAAGCTCTCTATGGTCTCAAACAAGAACCTCAAGCTTGGTATGAGAAACTAAAGAACATTTTATTAGATCATTTATATATCATGGGTAAAGTAGATTCTACCTTGTTTCTAAAGCACACTTCTAACAATTTTCTTATCATTCAAATTTATGTTGATGATATCATTTTTGGCGGAACTAATCTTGATCTTTGCAAGGAGTTTATTGATGTAATGTATAGTGAGTTCAAGATGAGAATAATGGGTGAGCTTACTTTCATCCTCGTCTTTCAAATCAAGCAGACTAAAGATGGGAACTTCATCAACCAAGGCAAGTACACAAGTGAGCGAATTAAGCACTTTGGGATGGAGAACACCAAGGCGGTGGACACCACCATGTAAAACACTACCAAACTTGATAGAGATGAAGAAGGTGAGAAAGTGGATGAGAAGCTCTACAGAGGTATGATTAGAATTTTACTTTATTTAAGAGACTCTAGACCTGACATAATATTTAGTGTTGAGTTGTGTGCTCCCTTTCAATCATGTCCTAAGAAATCACATCTTATAGTTGTTAAGAGGATTTTGAGGTACTTATCCAAAACCCAAAACTTTGGAGTATGGTATCCTAATTCGAGGGAATTTACTCTTACTGCTTATAGTGATGTCGATTATGTAGGATGTTTGATTGATAGAAAGTGCACAAGTGGCACTTGCTTCCTCCTAGGACCATGCTTGGTGTTTTGGTTTTCCAAGAAACATAGCAATGTAGTTCTATCAACTATTGAGGCTGAATACATTGCAACCTAGAGTTGTTTTGCCCTGGTTCTATGGATGAAGCAAATACTCCAAGACTTTAACATCTATTTTGATGCTTCTCCTATCTTTTGTGACAATACTAGTGCAATCACCTTATCTTATAATCCTATATTGCATAGTAGACCCAATCATATAGAGGTTCATCATCATTTTATTCATGATCACATTGCCAAAAAGAAAATTTATATCATGCATATAGACATAGAAAATCAGTTGGCAAACATTTTTACTAAACCGCTCATGAGCTTGTAGATTGCCAACAAGCTCCTCAGTTGGAAGATCAACAAGAATTCTTACTTATTCTATGGAGGTCACCTTTGACTCCCATTTCTTTGGAAGAAACCTTATGATCTTTGAGTTTATTGCTCCTCTATCCAAAGTATGCCCCAAAGCAACTAGGTCGTTGATGATGATGTTGAGTCTTGAATACATATCAACCACTCCTTTCTTCCCCATCTTGAAGCTCTCTAGGAGGTTATTCAACATGTAGGTCTTTGCCTCGCCTTGTGCCTTCATAACTGATGCTCAACTTGTCCCATATCTCATAGGATGTGTCTCATGAGGAGATGCGGTTGAACTCAAATGGAGTGGGTGATACATAGGGGATGCTAATTTCTTTGGCCTTGAACCGTGCATTCTTTAGGATGCTTCATCCCAAGTGGATACATCCCCAGTCGGCTCCTTGTAGGGTGAAATCATCACTTTCCACATGTCAAATTCATTCCTTGAATGTAAAATTGCATCTGCCGCTTCCAATAGAGGAAGTTAGTGTAGTTGAAGATTGGGGGGTTCATGGAGAAGCCTCCCTCTAGGTTGAGGGAACCAAGTAGGTTCTCACCCATATTCTCATCTTGTAGAAGAAATATTGAAGAAGATCCTAACTCTAATACCACTTGTTGGATCTAGGGCTCTAGGGGTGGGGGGTGAATAGAGCTACAAAACTTGCACAAGAATAGTTAGACCTTCAAATTATATCAATTGAAACCAAAAGCAAAAAGTGAATTTGAAGTCCTATCTAAACAAGCATAACAAGGATGGGAGAGACTAAAATAAATAATTGGACAAGGTGTTAGAGTGGTTCCAATTTCCAAACTAGAATACCATCAATCGACTACCTAGAGAGGTCAACCTATAAGACTTTGAAACCCACATATACTTATATTCCATTATAAGAGATTCAAGAATACCACCTTACATCCAAGGGCTTGCCTACCCAAGAGCTAGTCTTCTATCTCATAACAAGTCTAACCCACTCTTGCAAGCAGCTCGATTCCTTCTCCTAAGACATCTCCTCCTTGAAATAAGTCTTAAGCCTTGAGGATTTACCCACCAACCTCCTTGGATATTCTTCCTTGTCCTTCTCCTTCACTTGAAGTAGATCTTCACACATTCTTTAGCCTAGAAGAAGAACAACAACTCCTCCTTCACTCGAAAAAAAACACTTCACCCTTTGATCATCGAGAAAGTGGGTAAGGAAGTGGAAAGATGGAGAGCTTTACAAGTTAACAATGAGGTAGCTCTCTTACAACATACCTAACTCACTCATAATAAAAAAATACTTTGTAAATGAGAGAGATAAAGGGGATCAAAGGGGTTTAGCACACTCAACTACAACAAGGATCAAGGATAGCATGAATGAGCAACCTTTGAATAAACTCCAAGAGGTCTTATTTATAGATGGGGGTGTTCCTTTGAGTGTGGGATCACTTAAGAACAAAAAATAGTAGTTTTACAACTTGCAACATATCTATTTTTGTTTCTAACAATCTCCAATGGTTGGAATCACTTTTTTTGCATTTTTGTACAGTGTATTCGGTCAAATTTCAATAAAGGTAACTCAATCGATCCACTATCTGAAAAAGTCGATTTTCAAAACATCGGTCGAGTTTGTCCTAGGATAACTTGACCGATCAACTAAAATAAACTTTGTCAGAAAGTTGGTCAGTCGAGTTCTATGAGTGTACAACTCGACCGATCCAATCATTTCCAAAAATTCATCACTGATCGGTCGAGATTCAAACTCGACAAATTAAATTGCTGTGATAAATTTTCCAAAATGGGTTTTAAGTGTTCAAATGATGGAATTAAGTGTCCCTGATTTTTTCTCATCTTAGTTATAAGTCATATCATCAATACAAATGATTACAAAAATATTCTAAGGTGGTTTGGAGTGTTTTCCACAAAAGTGCATTTGCATTGCTTTTGACTTGAACTTGGACAACTTAGGGCTTGAAGAATTTGATCCTTTTCATGTACCTAATGCCTAAAATTAATATTAAACAAACATATTAGATACATATGAATGGAATGGTTAAGTCATTATCAAAATATGGACAATGTATAACTCTCAAGTCAACATATTAATGATTATTATGACAAAAATGTAGACCTCAAGCATCTTTAAAGTGACATGCCTCATTATTTTGATTATTTCTTTGGTATAACCTATATTGTTGATAGCCTCCTCCTTACTTGAGAATACCCCTTTATGCACTTGTAATCCATGGTAATGCCCAAATATTATTTATATGCACATACTTAAATACGTTGTGATGCATAGTTTTTTGTTTTCTTTCATTGGGCGATGATATCAAAACCACCCAGGTGTAGAAGCATTAGATGTCAATGACTCATGAAGATTACTAACAGAATGTGGACATGAGGATATATTGGATAGATCAGATTTCCCACTACACTTAGTTTTATGTATTAATAGATGTATCATTTTTCTTTTTGTTTTATCACCATTATATGGCGAGAACCAATGCATGGAGATATTTGTGAAAAATAAAAATAGGTTTATCTTTATTTTTTTATCATTTTATGGATTGAATTATTATACCATTGAGTGGGTCCTTTGTTGGGTTCCAATATTTACACATATTAATTATAATCATATTGACTAATGGGTCATGGTACCATGATAACATAGTGATCATGATGGTACAAGTTCTTCATAGTGTTACTATTCACTTCTCATAAATCTTTTGATTTGTACACTAAGTAATATCGTTATATCTTTTTTAGAATGAAACCAATGTATAATGCTCTAGTATGAACAATAAGATTCTAGAGGGAAATGCACCTAAGATGAAATATTTCAAGCCGACTTTCGTAGAAAATTCAGACTTTCTTTTTGATGCAGCTATCACATAAAAACATAAACTTTGCGGCTCAATAGCTAAATACATGGAAATTAAATCATGAGCCGAGATCATAAAGAGCATACTATGAGTAGGAAGTGGAATTAATACAATGGATTCAAAAGCATCAAACCTCTATTGTTTTAAAAAATCAAAACACATCAAAATGGTATAGAGGACTTCTTCAATTTCCATCTAAAGGTAATCGATTGTCTTAGGTGGTATACATGCCTCCATAACCAGATATTACAATATCATATCACTATCCTATGATTATACCACTCTATTCTATCTAGACAATATCATACCACCATCTACTCAAATTCCCTTTTTCTTCACTATGTCAAACAATGTAAAATAAAAATTTCATCTTATAGATAGTTAGAATTCATTATTGCCGCTTATTCATGGAAATGTTCCAAGTAGCATGGAAGCTAACTTTATTGTAAATGGGTGTCACATGTATGATTTTATGAATTATGTTTCTAATTTGTGTTATTATTTTGTTCCAAAGATAGTGTTAGTATCTTTTTGTCAACTTGATTGTAAACTATATGAATGTAATGCAAGTTATTTGTATTAGAATGTGTTGTAGTAGTGTACATATCCTTTGTAATTGTTCTTTTAATAAGAAAACATCATCATCATCATCATCATCATCATCATCATCATCATCATCAACACCATCCAAGACTCAATCCCAATTATGTTGGGGTTGGCTGCATGGATCCTTCATATCCATTCAACTCTATCATTGGTCATATTCTGGTTGAGATGTAGAGATTCAAAATATACCTTTATAAGCTCTTCACATGTTAATTGAGGACATCCTCTTCTTCTATTAATTGTGCTTGACTCAATAGAATTGCTTCATATAGGCACATTAGTCGGTCTAGATTGCACATGTCCATATCATCTGATTCAACCCTTACACGACTTGACCTCAATGCTCGTTATCCCCACTTTATTCCTAATATAGTCATATCTCAAGCGATCTTTTTTTTGTCTTCCCATACATCCATCTCAAAATACACATTTCAACCATGTTCATCTTGTTGAGACCTTATTCCTCACCGCCCAACATTCACCCCCATAGAGCATAGTTGGTTGTATAGCTGTTCTATAAAGTTGCTTTTTAATTGGATAGGAATCCTCCGATCACATAATACTCCAATTGCACTCTTCCTTTTCAACCATCTTGTAGTGATCCTATGATAAACGTCATTCTGGACATCCCCATCGATTTGAATAATAGATACCAAGTAACAAAATTTATCACATTTTTGTATATCTACTCCGTCCAACTTGGCTCCACCACACACACTATGAGATTGGCTGAAAGTAGACAACAATATAACTATTTTCTTAACTTTACTTGCAACCACATGCATGTGTTGAATTAATTTACTTATGCATTATTTCTAAATTCCATTTCATCAATAAAACATCAAATAAATCCTATGTGTGTGACCCCATAGGTCCCAAGTTACGTTGGTGGTGAATGTCCATAACTAATTTATGGCATCACACACAATGAGTGGTATCTAGGAACACATCATTGCTACCCAAGTAACTGGAAAGTTGGAGAACAAATTCAACCTACAATTTATGATTAGTGTTATAGTGACCGTGTAGTTCCTTTCTGTGATATCTAGATTGAACTCGAAGCATGGAATAATCATCCTCTCAATGCAATCCATGTTCCTTTAACTAGAGAAGACTATCTGAGATGCCTTTAAGCTCACATATAATATATTGATTTACATAAGTATGGCCATACATTTCTTAGTCTCCTTTATCAAGTGGCCAGGATATCAAATCCAGTAGGAGGGATAATTCCCATCTACACATTTACAATCATTCCACATGTGTCACAACGTATATGAACATCCCTTTTATGATACCCTTATTCAAGGTCATGTTGGATGCCCTGAGGTTGTAAGTGTGTGATCCTTGAAGGGACGAGCCATCTAGCCCACAGTGATGCTTCTGTGTGCCTAAACATCCTAACAGAGGGTCACAACTTCAGTTGGATATCTGTATCTTCAGAGCCGTAAGTACGTGATGTGGATAGCGACGGGAAAATTGATGCCTAAGGTGATGCTTACTTGAACCTAAACATCCTAATAGAGGGTTCAAAGAAACTCTATTTGGATAGTTAGATCTTGGCTGGATGTTTGTGATTGGATGTGTTTGCTTATGCAATGTGGTGAAACCCAAGACCACCCCAGTGATCCCCATCTTTAATCTAGATTCAACTTTAATTCCACTCTTTACTTTCTTGCAATTAGTATAATTAACCTCAAAACAACCTTTGTTCTAAATATTAGTCTTACTTGAGCTGGACTAGATTAGAAACAATTCTTAAAAACATTATCCCTTGAGATTTGATTCTTAACTATACTACGATAAGACCTGTCCACTTGTGGGTGGTAATATTGCACAAGTTTTGGTTAAAAACTCGGGGATTTCAACTCCGAGTGAATTTGTTAGTGCGATAATAGACCACGTCATGCACCCGAGTCTACTAAAACATATATGAAATAAAAAGTAGACAAATCAAAATTAAATAATTCCATTTGACCTGTCTAGACTCGTGGATTGACCACTACTTCTGGTTGGGTAATGGCATAGAACCTTGTTGTCGCATGTTGCCATCAATGTCCTCTGCTCGTCTGTCCCGAGGATCCTACATGGGATGCCTGACCACGTCCTCTTCCACTACCAGTATCAAACTTTCATTGTTGTGATCCCTATTGATTCTTCCTTGGCTACTGAGTCACCTCCTCAACCTTCATAGGGAAATTCCATCTAATATGCCATGTCTATACACATTGATGACACACAGTTATCACTCTGTGGTCTAAATGGCCATGTAACTGATATTGATGATGAACTGCGAGCTCCTTTCGATGGAAAACTGTGACCTCTACCCCTACTCGGGGTCCACTGTGACGGTGCATGTGATGGTGGTTCAGGGAAGGTTGACCTTGGTTGCAAAGGCAGTGGGAAAAACCTTAGCTTCTTAAATCCTCCAAATGATTGCCCTTGAAACTGCATAGGCCGCTTCTTAGCATTAGCTTCACGCTTATCTATGGAAGACATCTCATTACTCCTGACAGATTCCGCAAAGGTGGAAAACCTTTCCATGTTCTCCAAGGCTGATGCTATAGTAGTCAACTCAGTACTCAAACCCTTCTCAGATCTCCAGATCCTTTCCTTGTCCATTGCTACCATGTGCGGGAAGAACCTCAGAAGTTCCATAAACTTTGATTCATACTCATTGATAGTCATAGCTCCCTGAAGAATCTTTTCGAACTGAGAGATTTTCTCATCTAGGTAGGTTTCTAGAAAATATCAGCGAACAAATTACCTCCAAAACTCCTCCCATCCTATCACAAATCCTAGCCTTTTCTCCTCTTCTATGGCCCACCAGTGGCCAACACTACCCTTCAACAAGTATACTGCATGCTTAACTTTGTCTTCTTCAACAATGTTTAGGATTTTGTACGCCTTTTCTAGCTCAGTCAACCACATGTCAGCGTATGCTAGATCAGAAGTACCTACATATTCAATCGCCCCAACACGTCTAAGACATTCAAATGTCTTCCCGACACCTTGGGACTCCACATTAGAGGTGGCCTCCCTAGCTTGAGGTGCTGGCGCTCTGTCAGTGATATGTGTAATTGTGGTAATCATCTGTCTAAACATAGACTGAAACTCAGGATTGGCCATCATTGTTGGGTCTAGACGAGGCATTGCGGGTTGCTCTGGCCCTTCTTCTAGCACTCTCTCATCGTGTGCCTGCCTCCTAACACCTCCTCCTGGTGCAACATAGCTACTCTCAATGTGTTCTTCATGTACTCCAAACAAATCTTCATAAACATAAACTATGATCAGATATGTTGGATACATAAGAACAAACTCAAACCTAACTCCTATGTCCCTATAGACTTAGTAAACCTAAAGCTCTGATACTAACTTAACTGTGACACCTCGTCACGCTAAATGAGATTACTCAAAACAAAAAACACGATCAACTACTAATTAATCACATAGTCAAAAATGTGGAATAATTAAAACCAATTCCAACAATGTAAATAAACTCTAGAACATTTATAAAAGGTCCATCATTCCATTCTCATATACTGTAATAAGTATTTACATATGGGTCCAAAGACCTGAGTCACATCCTGCATACAAAAGATATTTCACATGTACATGCCATATATTTACAAACATTGGCACACTACCAAAATCTCATATCGATATGAGTATATCATCTAGAAAACACATCCCATACCCGGACCTGAGAGTACATGGATGACACTAGGACTCTACTACTAACATCTACAAGTAACCAACCTTCTAAATCTATTGATCACCAGGTTGGTTCTCTTCCACAATACGACCTCAACCTCGTTGCCCGCGACCACCTAAATAAAACATGGTGACCCACGGGTGAGACCCAGTCCCAGTGAGAGATATAACACCCTCCAACATATATTGATTATAACATATTAATTAATAGTAAATAAATTGAGCAGTTAGGGTATTGAATAAGAAATATGAATAGATTGAAAATTTTAAGCATACTAAGCAGTTAAGCAAATAAGTTGTAACATCAACTAGAATTGCACAATTTTCATAAGTCTGCATCATGTAAGAACTATGTAGTGTAAGGACAAGATAAGGGTTAATCAACCAATGTGATACATATTAAACCCTAGAAATTATACTACATGGTTGGTATCACTTATTTTATTACATTGCCCTAAGGGATTTGAGAAATACCACTCAAATCCCAACTGACCACTACTAAGGCAAAATCAGTGCCATACAAGATCTAGGAAGAGCCGGAATCCTAAGATCTTCTTCGCCCCCGGTCAGTACGGGTCCACCAAAATGACACATAAGGTCAAGCTGCTAATAGCCTAGTCCGTCCTTGGTATATCCCATGACACAAGTGAAAGGAGGTGGGTATGCATACCCTACATCCGAGGTACAACCACAATTGTCTTCCAATCTCTCTCTCTCTCTCTCTCTCTCTATATATATATATATATATATATATATATATATATATATATATATATATATATATATATATATATATATATATACAATCGCCGAGACACGACCGCAGTCGTTCTCAAACTGTGGGCTAGGTATGACCACTGTCATCCTGCCTAACACTTTAATTCAGGATGATAAGCACCCCGCATACTCATCAGTATGCACTCCAAGTATCCCTTAGGAATACTCGTTTCACTATTTGGAAATTTCTAACACTCAGATAGATCTATGGCACAGGGCACTACATGATTTGATTTTCACTTAATTAGTTATGCCAATTGGGTGAATTAAGGCTAAATCATACAAATGGACATTCAAACCCTAATCCTTTTTTTAACAAGAGTATATGTATAAAAAATTCAAAAGATATAAAACATTTGAGATATAAATCTTAATCACATTACTACATGCTATAATTCATTGCAAATTAATGGACCACACTTATCATCATACTTTTACAAGATACCAATATCTTATCACAAGTTCCAGGGTTTTAACCCTTATTAGAACATGAAGAGGATTTCACCTCAATAATGGCTTCAAACATGCCCAAAAGTCGTTAAGACCATCACATTATTCATAGTAAGGTTATCATCATCATTCCATGCCTTAAACAAGGCTCAAAATATCATTAGCACATATGTGTCCATTGATATTAACATGGTAAGGCAATATGATATTCAAATAATACTGCATTGTGGTTTCAACATAAGAAGAGTGTAATTCATTATCACATTAATCATTCAAGAGGTATGATTATAACCAATAAACATCGTATAATTACATTATGGTTAGGTATAACATGCCAGATCACATGGGAGATACACATCCACTTATTATAGTGATTTATCAAATATAACTATATGATGGCAAAGGTAAGACTAAAAATTAATGGCATTGGACCATCAAATTATCATTACTAGGGCCCAAATATAATACCATCTGATTTATTCTACTCTATTGGATATGGAAGCATCTAGTATTATTCATTGGATCAGGTTCATTGTTCAAGGTTATCAATTGAAGTATAGGTCTAACCATTAGATCAATTGAACCAAGGAAACATTAGTTTAAGGTTTAGTCAAAATATACAATTACATTCTTAACTCATCATATATGATGATGATCTGATCCACCATTAATTTTTATCATTAGGTCACCATTGGATGTTAGATCAGTAATACATTCAGTTAACACCGTCAAATATTAAGCTAATGTCAGCATCGATTGATAACATCATTAGAATACTTAGTAGATGATAATTAAACATCTAATTGAGCCAAATCCTAACCTAAGGGGGTGACCATAGGTTGTCACCATAAATTTGACACCCTTGATAACGAACATCAGTTGCCAAGATAGAAACACCATTGGATATTGAATGGTTTGACCATCGGTGGTGTGATAGGGAAGGAAATAGCTTGTAAACCCTAATTTGAACCATCAACTATTTTGTGCTTAGCACCATAGGCTGATGCTATCAACCTGTCCCAGATCATGTTACATATTAGAAAGTTCATACACATGTTTACAAGTTCATATAGAATTGGAACAAAATAGGGAACACCACAAAAATTTGTAATTATAAACAAGCATGATTTCTTTATGCTTTGATCATCACATTAAAGCATAAACATGAACTAACAACCTTCCAGTAAGCAATATAAGTGAAGAATGTTATATAACTCGCCTCTATAGAGTAGGTAAGATACCAAACAGCATGAATCTCGAGCAAATAAGTCAAGAAATCCCTAGATTCAGATCTAAACTTTGCCAAATAGGCACTTCTCTCCACAAAGAAGCAAAACCCTAGAAAAAGAAACAAGAAGGATAGATTTTTGAGTTCTAGGGCCACTTTCACCATGGAACATCAAGGTTCCGACCTGGAGAGATATAGGGGGAAGAAGGGAAAATAAATAAACATAGGAAATAAGGTAATACTTACACGTTTAGGTCAAGATCACTAGGAGCATTCTTTTTAGATCCAAAAGGGAATCAATTACAACCATATAATTGTTTCCAAGAAGATCCCCACTTTCTTCTTCCTTGGGCAGAAAAATTCAAAGAAGAACAGAGGGAGAACGAAGGTCAGAAAAGGAGGGAAGTGGTGGAGAGAAAATGGCTCATTTTGGGTCTTGGGGATAAGTATATGAACTTTAAAATAAAGCAAAAAGAAAAAGTTGAAGTTCTAGTATCAATCCAAGTGTCCATGGCCTTAATTAATTAAATATATACAAGCACACACACAAGAAGATATCCCACTATCTGTATAGACCTGATTAGCTTTCCTTTGTCAAATTTCCCAGCAAATTACATAATTAATTAGTTGATAGCTACTAAAGGTAGCTCATCCATGAAGGGGTAAACCCTAAAATACACTTGATGAAAACACCTTCAAAACATGGCTCAACTAGGAACACCATGGCTCAAAACACTCAATAATGATAATATAACATCTAAGGAACATAATGCATGCGAAAAATTGCAAAAAAACCCCCTCAATTGGGTAAATTGCAAAAAAGTCCAAAATGTACAGAAAATTACATAACTTGCTGAAATAGTGTCCAAATTGGACCAAATTTGAAACGTAAGCTTGTATTATGATTTAAAACCATATCAAAAGGCTATATTGTAGTTATATCATTAAATTATGGTAATTAAGCTTATTCAACTCATTAAGCAAGTTTAGGGGCCTTACAATATCACCCCCGGACTGATGCAGAATTAGAAAGAACAATCCAGACTTTAAAAGATCTATTGAGAGCATGTGCTCTCAATTGGGGCTGATCATGGGAGCATTACTTGTGCTTAGATGAGTTTTCCTATAATAATAGCTACCAAGTCATATCGGGATGCCTCCGTATGAAGCTCTTTATGGAAGGCTGTGTTGATCACCATTTTACTGGGATGATGTCGGTGAGAGGACCTTGCTGAGGTCAGAGGAACTACAATTGTACATTGAAAAGGTCACTTTGATAAAAAAAAAGGTTGAAGAGAGCCCATGATTGATAGAAGTTGTATGTTGATGCAAAGTGAATAGATTTGCACTTTATTATAGGTGACTATGTGTTTATGGATATCTGAACCCTCCGAGCTATTTCTAAGAATAGAGGAAAACTGAGTCCCTGATATGTGGATCCATTTGAGATTTGAGAATGGATTGGTGAAGATTCTTATCATATAACATTAACCCCACAGTATAGTATGATGCATGATGTGTTCTATTTGTTCAATATGTGAAGGATCCTAGCCATATGCTGAGCATTGAGCCTATGACTCCAAGGGAGGATGATATGCCCTGAGTCACCTGTGAGGATATTGGATACCAAGGTGAAACATCTTAGGAGTAAGCAGACATAGATGGTAAAGGTTCTTTGGAATCACCATGAAGAGGATGAAGCTACATGGGAGCTAAAGACAGACATGGAAAAGTGCCATCCTGAATTGTTTGTATGATTAGTCAATTTTTGAGGAAAAAATTCCTATAAGAGGGGAAGGATGTTATAGCATGGTTTTTCACATGTTTTTATGATTGAAATGCAATTATTTGAATAAAATGGACATATTGGAAATTTGGTGTGATTTGTTTTAAAAGTATGGTTTTCTAGTGTAAATTTCCCTTTCCATGGATTTCTTGGTTCTTACTGATTTATTTAGCCTAATAATGGATATAAATGAAAAAGAAATAGAGGAAATCCAACCATCATCATCTAATCCTTAGTCCCAACTATGTTGGGGTCAGCTACATGGATCCTTCGTTTCCATTCAGTTCTATCATGGACCATATTCTAGTTGAGATGTAGAGATTCAAAATCCCTCTTTATAAGAACATCCCATGTTAATTTCGGTCTCCCTCTTCTTCTATATATTGTTCTTGACTCAATAGTATTGCTTCATATAGGTGCATTAGTCGGTCTATGTTGCACATGTCTGTACCATCTAAGTCATCCCATGCACAACTTGTTCTCAATGCTCACCACCCTCACTTTATGGCTGATATAGTCATTTCTCAAGCCATCTTTTCTTGTATTCCCACACATCCATCTCAACATATGCATTTCAATCACATTCATCTTGTTGAGACCTTGTTTCTTCCCCACCCAACATTCACTCCCATAGAGCATGGATGGCTATATAGTTGTTCTATAAAACTTACTTTTTAACCTAAGAGGGATCTTCTGATCACATAAAACACCAGTTGCAATATTAAGGAAAAAATGCAAAAGATAATGAGTGATAAATGATGTATTTTTGAGAATTATGTGGAATTCTCTAGAATGCAGTATGGATGGCCACTAATGAATCGGTTTCAGTTTCACATGATTCCTAATAAGAAAAGTCACCAGAATAAAGAATATAGAAAATATAGAAAGGGAAAAGGATTTGTTTTGATGACTTAAATACATGAAATAAGGAGAAGACTTGGATAATAAGAGAAGCATATTTTCTATTTCACTTTTGTCCTCAAACTTTTCCCATGCTTAGATAAAGTCACTAAAGACTTTCCCTTAAAATTCGGGATAAAAGGGTTAAAGATGTCAGATATATGGATTTTACAAAAATCCTTAAAGTGAGACAATTATGGAAAATGTGCATTAAACGTCACAAATTTGATTCACACTCGACATATACCTGGCCTCCTTTTAATTTTTGCATGGATTGGCAGTGGTTGGATCTTGAACCAACATGATTCAATCATCACCTAGCCCAGGACAAACTGGGAAAGGGGAGTAGGTGATCAGATATTTCCAAAATGAATCCCTAACAATTCAATGCACGAGCAAATTGGGAAACCTTTCCTTTGTCTTCAGGAGGCTGAGATGAACCAACCTACCCTAGATTGTTTTGGTTTGGAGGACTCTAGAAGAATTGTCCAATTTACCATCCTCGAGATAGCCTTGCCGACATATATGAGTATAAATAGAGGACTACATCCCCTCTACGAGATCACCAAGTTGCTCCTATGACTCAGTAGAACCTTGTTCTTATTCCTCTAGTCTGAATTGATCTATAATTCCATCTCTCACCCTTTCCCCTTCCTCCTTCCTCATTATAGAACCTCTCCATTGTTCTGGTGACTCTAACCACCACAGAAGAATTTGAGGCGCTCTTTATATCCATCATGGATAGCCAAAGGTGATAACACCCTCACTCAATGCTCATTGGATCAAATCCTCAAAGTCAACCAGTGCATTGACCGACTTCTCAAGCAAGAAAGAACCTAGGAAGAAGAAGACTTGTGGTGTATAGAACCTTATACCCCCACCTCTCCTTGTGAATAGGTACGACCATATTGGTGTTTTCATCTATTTTTCGATCCAACTAGCGTGAATCCACACAAGCTTGCCCAACCTAGGTGGAACCAACCCACTGGTTGGCCCAACCTAGTTGGCAAGGCCGGGACCGGGGTACACTTCCTAGATGGCACTCTATGATTGGTTGAAATGAATTAAATTTGCAAAAATTTAGCATATTATAGGATGGTTTAATGATAACATGTAATATATGAAAAATGATCGGAAAAATATAAGGATTGCAATAAAAATATAATCAAGACCTAATTATATATCTTGTTCAAAAGTACCCAAAGTTTCTATCTTTAATGTGTTTAATGCATAAGAACCCTAATTTCTAAGTTTTGATGATCTTAATAAAATCAATTGATCATCATAATAAAATATTGAAATTTTTGGATAAAAAAGGTAACTTGGATCTAATTGAGAACAATAATTCATAAATTGGTGAATTAGGGTTTCCTTGACTTAAAAGTGCATACGATGATAAAATTAAGATTTGTGAATCAAAAGGACATGAAAAGTGGTTATTGGAATCTGGGAAGACAAAAACATAATGAAACCTAAGTTTACTCCAAAACCCTAACTTGGACCCCAAGTCAGTCTTAATGGTGGATTTTGGATAAAATAATAATACATTGGTATTATGTTTTAATTTCAAGATAGTTTCTTGATTGGTTGCTTTGTTGGTTTTTGCTTGGACATCAAGTACTCTTGAGAAAGGTATGTGGTTATGCCTATGACTACACCAATAGTTTGTGGATGTTCTCTGAGGTTTGTTGGATTGATTGAAAATTAAATAGTTGTATGATTATTTAATTTCATGCAATCTATAAATCCCATATGATTATCACATGATATATGAATAACTTGCTTGAACCCCTCATACCAACTCTAGAAGTTTAAAAATGAATAAGAGAGAGAAAGTCATTGAAATGATTAGGACCAAACCCTATATTGGGATGGCCATATGAGAAACAAGCCCCAGATTGGGAGGTCTCATGAGGTCAAGACCCAAATTGGGATGACCAATATGGCACCTAGCTCCAGATTGAGGTGTCCTAATGACCACTGCATGGACAAGGCCCTAAGAAAATGTATCCCAGAGGTTGAGTACAAACGGGTTGATAAGTTATGATGAAAATGTTAATTTGGATTCTATAGTAATAATTGTTGTGAATATGTTGTTTCACCTAGATGCAAATATTTTTTATTTCCCCCACATACTAGTATAACTTGTTATACTGACTGAGTTTTTTTTCTCTTAGAATTTTAGGATAATCATCTATTATTATGCAAATATGATGAGAAACAGACATCTAGTGAACAAGGCACCAAAAGAAAATATTTAATGTAATCCAGGAGGATATAGACAATTAGTTTTATTTCCATTACAAATAGTAGTTTTGCTTATCTAATGTAACTTCTTAGCAAAGAGTTTACTTTTTATAATGTTCAAACTCTTTCCCATTTAGTGAAATTTATTAATTATTTTTGGTTATTTGTTAAACCATTGATCCTATATTGGAGTAATGGCCCTTGCCCTCTCGGTCCACGTTAATTAGGGATAACAGGGGGAGGGCATCATTAGAGGGGGGTTGACTTATTTATAAGCCTCAACACTATGACTTGGAGATTATCGACAACTACTTTAAGCTTGTACATTGTTGAATTAACAAGAAAGGCTTCCTAGAGGTGGTGTATTTGATCTCTAATTTTACTTTTTAGAAGTTCCTTACTGAGGATATAATCCAAATTCAAAGACATATGGAGGAGAGTCGGATCATTCTTGGAAACTTCAACATGATGATGTCCCCAAGTGAAATTATGGGGGAATCATGGAGTTCAATCACAATGAATCGTAGCATTATAGTAAATCATTTATTGAGTGGGTTTATCTAATATATGTTACACGGGAAACCCTTTCAAGTTCAAAAGAGGGATGCTACACAAAGTCTAGAAAGAGTGTCACTAATGCTCAATCGATACACAAGGTAACAAACTATATGGTTTTATAGTTACCTTCCATCAAATCCAACCACAATCTACTACTTATAAAAAGGAGGCAAAAAGATTGTCATGATGGTATTTAGGACTAGGGCCTCATGAAACATGCAACCATACTTACTGAGGCTTTATAGAATCATTAGGCACTAAACTGTAATAATGTGTTAAAGAGGGCGACGATCCATCTGATGGAATGGGATAAATACACAGAACCATCTACGACAAACTTATAAGAAAAAAAAGGTTGGTAATGGGCTACAACGAGGAGGATTCATCTAGGTGTAATGAGATGCAACAAACTTATGAAGTGTAACACCCATATCTATGGTCATCTACTATACCCACTTTGTATGTTGTTTATCTATTTGATAATATTTATGTTATGTCATGTTGTGCCTTAAAGTATGTTGATTCATGTTCTTATGTAAAAATTAGCTTTTTTAATGAATATGTAAAATGACAAAGTAAATCATATTAATTGAACCTTAAATGCATAAAGAGTCCATGTTAATAAATCCATGTCAAACTATTTTCTGGGCACACAAGGTGAAATTCTAATTGACGATATGTTGATCATGTTGTGATTATATGAGGGACCTTAATGTGTGTATGTATGTACACATGAGGGTTTGGCATACATAGCTTAGAATTGTAGTTTGAGGGATGATATTGGTGGTTTCCATGACCTTGGAACTTGTTTGAGTTGAGTTTGGAATCGACCAAGATGGTGAGTGAAGATTTGTGTGTTTTATGGTTGAGTTGTTGGCTTGGAGTTTTTGTGTCAAAGTTTTACTTTGGACCTTAAAATCCTTAACTTGACCGAGTTCAATATCGATTGGAAAATGTGAGGACATGATTGTCATAGCTTGGAGATGTTGCACTCAGGAAGACTATGGCACGAACTTTACTGAGATAGACTAATTCAACTGAGTTAGAGGGTTGTTTCATGATTTGATGATTGGATGAGAGAGAAGGCATTGAAGTGATGACTTGGTCATAGTTTGAGGAGAAATCATGCCAAATTGAGTATAATTCAGATGAGTTTACATCCCTATCCCGAGTTTATGCTAGAGAAAAGATTGAAGAGAGAAGGTTTGAGAAGGTCAAACATTGGTTGACTGAGGTAAAGCTCATGTCAAATTAAGTGAACTCGACCAAGTAAAAGTTTATATAAATGAATTGATGAAAGAGGAGAGAGAGACCATAAAAGTGTGGGTCTTGATCTTACTAGGTGAATTCATGTCGAGTTCCCTTGAATTTGGTTGAATTTTCAAGACATCTGAATTATTGTTTCTCCCATAGAAAATTTTCTTCCTGATGGGTGTTACTATCTCATACATGACATTATACAATGGGGAGATATTAATATTTGTAGTGTATCAACTGAAAGCAACATTGTTGATCTCCTAACAAAAGCACTTTCACAACAAAAGAATAACGATCATGTTAGTTCACTTGAAATTAGATTCATGAGTGATTGGCCAAAGTGTAAGTGGGAGACTTTTGGTTGTGTGTCTTGAGAGAGATCATGTGATGATTTCAAAAGGGAGAACTTGTACATGATTTCATAATTAATAATAGGCAATTTTAGTTATTTTACTTGTTTCAATATTGAGATGATTAATAAACTGAATAATGTCATAAGAATGGTATGACTCGATGACATATGGTTTAGGTTGAGGTTCTGAACATGAAACCATATGAATGATAAGAGTAATCATTATTGTTGTGTTCATAGTTTTTTAAAATTGTGGATAATATGGGACAACGATAACAATCAAGACTAGCATGCATGGTGAGTGATGACTATGCCTCTTTAGTCATGATATTAGTTATCAACTCAGATGCATTGGCACTTGTTAGAAACTAAGTTGTATATAACATAACCACCTTGGCATTGACACATGGAATTCATGTAGTGACATGCAAAGTCATATCTCAATGTGATAATGGTGATTGTGATCCTTATACCTAAAGTCACTACAACACTCACAAGTAATTCTGTGTGCTTTAACCACTAGCTCAACATGCTCTAAAATATGAGTGGCCAAAAAGGTAGCTGGGTGCACTGTGGCACTTGGGGATAATTGAGAGTGATGTAGATGATATTTGTACCTACATGAGGAGTGATATCATGGACAATAGATAAGTGAGACTACAAAATGCATGTACATGATCATGCAAGTCAATATATAATATTGATCTCACAATATATCGAATAGTCTTCTCTAGTTCATGGAGCATTCATAAAAAGATAAGAGGATGAAAATTCATTCCCCAGTTCAATCTAGGTATATGTGATAAAGGGATATTATGGTCATGTCAACATTGATCAATTTTATAGGTTGTAGTTTTTTCTAACTAAATTCTTATTACTTGTGGCAATGATGTGTGTCTAGACACCAATCTTTGCTTTGATTGTTTTAAACATCATTACCAACATAACTAGGGGCATGTTGGGTCACACACATAAAGATTCATAAGGGAATTGAAATTCATAATCAAATACATGATTAGAATAGTTCTCAATCAAAAATATGTTGGTTTACCCTGCTATCGTGTGACCAAAATGTATGATTGGTTCAATATATCAAATGATTGTCAATTGTTCAATTTAAATTTCCATCAGACACATGTGATTGGGAAATAGGGAAACCTGACCAAGAGATCACAATGTTATAGGGAAAGTCTAAAATTAGAATTCATGCCAGATCCAGATCTAGACTCTCGTGATCGTTCAATCAGCTTACATGATTGATAAACTAGAAATCTTGTCTAATTTTTTAGTATTGTACTAATTTTGGTATTTCAGGTAGGAAAATGATTGGAATTATATTTTTCCAAGCCCATGACTCTCCAATATAAAGGGGGCACATCCCAAAGGGTGACACACATCTTTGAGACACAACTTGTGAGACAAGTTGGTAGTTCTGTCTCTCTCTAAGATAAAGAGAAGCCCTAAGGCTGCCTCCCAAGATAAGAAAATAATGGAAGTTTTGGGATTACTAGCACATCAACAACTTTTATTCCTCTTCAATGAGGTGACCAATGTGGTGCACCATGTCCTCCCTCATCCATATGGACATGAATGAATTAGATGCCAATAAATGACGTGTGGAGGATTGGAGAACATATTCCTCAAGATGACCAAATGATGTTGTTTGGGGGAAAATCAAAGCCTTTCTCCTCCATTCAGATCTCTCATTTTCCAACTCAGATTTTAGTCTGGTAGATTAAGACGTTCCCCAAAAAATTATGTATTGTTGCTTGACAACAAGTATTTGCAAAGGTATCACCAATATACATTTTTGTTCTTTTATACATCAAAATTTCATAGCTATGACGGATCCATTGGCACATAAATTTCAAGAAGATTTTTATATATCCCATTGCACCATCCTACCCCAAAAAACCTACATCTAGTGCATCTACCAGCTTCATTATCACCACTGAGACATTAAGAGAGAGAGAGAGAGAGAGTAATCTGAAGCTTGATTGTGAAAATCCTCTTGCTAAATCAAGATGTGTCATTAAACTTCTAGAGGGAATTTGGAATCATCTAAACCAAGTCCTCAAGATTTCATGCCAATAGAAGCACCTATGATTTGGTGCATGATACACCAAGAAATTTCCAAATCCATAACACCATATGATTATTCTTCACCCTACTACAGTTTCATTCATTAAACAAACAATCATAAATTCATGAGAGGCGAAGAGTGAGCTTAGAATGCAAAACTTAGTAAGTTTTTTGACAAATTAACTTGGACAATTTATACAGATATTAGTGTATACATCATAGTAAATAGGAAAATTGTTTCTAAATTCTAAGTTCTATCTTCACCTCTCATTGTTTTATGATTTTTTGTTTAATGAATGAAATTGTACTAGGGTGTGTTGGTATGTATGCCCAGAGAGTCAATCATATGAAGGTTGTAATGGATATCCTATAAATGATTTGATTAGTAATAAAGACAAACTTCATTTATATGTTTATTCAATTATGGGTTAATAATATAACATGATACATATCTAAATAATTATGTTACTCAATGATGTATGTCTTTAGGTTGAGGACCTAAATAGTGAGATCACAAGAACGATAAGAGTACATACATTCTTGTTATGTACCTAGTCAGATGTTATTGTGAAAGATGGTAGATAACAATAACACATAAGACTAGAGTGTGTGTTGGTTGATGATAGAATCTTGTTAAGTCATGGTATGTGATATCACACCATAAATATAGGTACTTGTTAGAGAACAATGTATTAGACAGACCCACTATGAGAGTGATGCATGGAAACCATTGAATGGTAGTCAAAATTAGCCTTATAGTGATGGTGGTGATTGCAGTTTTTAGACCTAAAAATCACTACACTCATCATATGTTGTTTGTTGTACTTTGACAATCCCATACGATTTCTCATCAGGGAGTCAATCACATTAATCGACATTCAAATCCTACATATTGAAGTTTTCACAACATAGGAACAAACAAGATAAATGCAAGCAGGTAATCAATCCAAAAGCACACATCGATGATTAACAACAAAATGAAAAGTTATATGCATTCGATGGAATGTTTAATGAAAAGACATATAAGCATGGGCACCGGGCTAGTCCCTATACCCCAGTGAAAAGGAACTACTTGCTCATGATGTGAGGAACAATAAGAACAAGAGAGAGGGAAGATTCCGCCATGAGCATGATGCAGAAGATGGTCGCAACTCAGTGAAGATACGATCTTCTATGCCATGTCGGAGTAGATCTGGACGAGGAGCGAGGGACACCACGGCAGATAGGGAAGACTTTCTCTCTCCTCTTTCCTTCTCTTCTCGTCCTCCTTGCTCACAACAAGAGGAGCAGCTTGTGAATGTAGGTGGGCGTTGTTGATTGGATGGATGTGTAAGCTTGCCACAAGTCTTGGTTGTGGAGATCATCCTCCACTAGGGGTTGAGCGTGGAGGCACGTAGCCTGGTGGTGGATTGGAGGATGTGGAGATACATAGGTGGAGGATTTGCCCTGGGGTCAAGCACACTAGGTGTAGCATGGTGTTGGAGTTGCTGGTTTGATCGGAGAAATCAGGGGTCGAGTGCACGGTTGCACATCCTGGTGGCGTCTAGGATCTGATGGTTTTGTGAGGACCCTTTAGGTCCTATTTATTGATTTTGCTGGAGTCCTCAATGGTTTTGGAATATCTGTACTAAATGGTTTTGAAACCATTTACAGCCTTCTTAGTTTGGAAAACTGAGAGGCTTCTCTCGGTCTCGTTGTTTTCACGATCTTGGGCATTCGGTTTTGTGCCTCTACCTTCATGGTCTATGAAGATCCAACGGCTGCACAATCTCAGATCAACATTCTCCTCTTCACGTGGTCTCGATGCTCTCACGGTCTTGTGCCCTGGTCGCCTCCAACTGGTCTTCAGAGATCGATTGCCTTCTTCACAGTCTTGAGACCACGAGCGTCGCCCATGTGGTCTGGGGATCGAACGCTATCTCCTCGCGGTCTAGGTGATGACAGTTTCCATCCTCTCAGTTTTCTATCCACACGTATTCTATGCTCTCGTGGTTTTGAAGAATGCTCATAGCCTCACAGTCTTCCATTCCTTTCGGTTTCACACTTCCAATCGGTCTTCGGCTTCACCGGTATTCATCTTCCATGAGGTCTCAAAACCACTAGAGTGCTCGCGGTCTTAAGAACTGATCATGTAGGTCAAGGTTGCAAACCACAAGGATGTGGAGGAGAAGACGGAGAAAGAAGGAGACCACAAGGAGGCATTGCAGGTGAGCGGCAATGGCATAGGGTGGAGGTGGCTCGCAATGGAGGTGGAAGTCATTGTTGTTGCAGGTGTCACACGATCTTTGAGAAGGATCCCTCACGGTCTTGCAGGTGAAACTCTATGCGGTCTCGAAGACCGTTTGGATGAAATTGATGGGGCAAGACCGCTAGGGAAAGCAGTGTGAGAGGGACTGAATGCCCAAGACCGCATAGGTAAGACCACTGGGGTCAAGACTAGAATGGAGGTCACGGTTAGGGTTGCTGGAGTATAGGAGAGCCCGGTCGAGGTGTGAAGATGAAGGAGCCCTTGACGCTACTTTGACTTGAGTAAAGAGAAAATGGCCACGATGGTGGATGGGCCTCGGAGATAGGGCCCATGTGCTCCAATTCAACCTCTACAACAAGAATGAAATCCAATTAAAATAGAGATCAAATCAATTAGGCTAAGTAAGGATGTATGAGTAGATTTAGGCAATAAAAGTGAATGATCAGAGCAAAATTGGGCCAAGGATGGCGACTAAAACCACGATGAATATGTATTCATCAAAACACCATGAACTTAAACATTACTCATCCTCGAGTAACACAAAAACTGAAATAGTCGTCAAATGAATACTTTTAACTTGTGTGATTGCCTCATCTTCACATCACGATTGTTTCCTTTCTGTTTAGTATGACTAAGCATCTCAACTTCTTGAGATCACTAAACACATCTTACCATACCTTTGTTCCTGAGTTTGTTTTCCAACATCACTTCCTCCTCACTTTTTCCAACAACAAGCATTTCTAAGAGTTGTTGGGTTTTAGAGGAGGCAGAGAAGCAGCGGAAACAAAAAATTTGTCTCCCCAAACCCGGAACAAAAGGAATCGCGTAAACATCTATATAATAGGAAAGATGGTTTGTGAATCATACCTTGCCCCGAGGCTTGCTCGGCGACAATACCACGCGCCTTGCGCGGTCTTCACCTCCGGTCTTGGACGGTGTCTGTGCCGCTCCTGGTCGCACCGGGACTGACAACCCCTCCTCCTATCGGACTGTCGGATGACAGTTGTCCTCCTGAGCGGCAGTGTCCTCCCGCCTTTGAAGTAGTCCACACGGACCACCCGGAACTCCACTCTCCTTGTCCCACAAGTAAGTGGAAGGAGTCGCACCCTCCAGTTGACGTACTAGTCGCCAACACACTCTCCTGCTGTCAATTGCAACTGCAGTTGTCCTTCCCTTGCTGCACCTCCCTTTGCGGGAAGCACTTGCTCGGGCTCTCTCTCAGTTACCAAAACCAGAGAGAACGACAACTTTGCAGAGCAATCAACTTGCACTGAGTTGTTCTCTGAGAAGCCCCCAATACCCCTATATATATAGGCGGGTCATGGGACAGGGTTCTCTGTGCCCGGCAATACGGGACTAAAGCAGGAGTAGAAGGGTTTGGGATTTTCCACAAAAAGCAACCATCTCGCAACCTGAAATGATCGGTTCACAACTGAACTGATCGGTTCGGCCATTGAGCCGATCGGTTGGACCTGAGCCAATCGTTTGGGGCACTCCAACCGATCGGTTGGTGCCCTGAACCGATCGGTTCATAGTCCTAATCCGGCTCAAAAAGACTTTCCTTGTTTCGTTCCCAATTGGTATCGAATACCAATGTTATTCCCAATCGAATTGGGCAATTTGAAACCAAAGGAAAACTCTTGCCGACATGACTTTTCCCAACTGGTCGGTTGCACCAGTTGAGCCGATCGGTTCAAACCTTGAACCAGTCATTTCAATCAGGGAATGAGCCGATCGGCCTGGACACTCCAGCCGACCGGTTCAGCAACCTCAGTCGACCGGTTCATCACATGAACCGATCGGTTGGGAGCACAGGTTGGGAAAAATCAGTCAATTGCGATTTCAATCAATCTGATACTCCAATCAATGCGTCCAACACCTTGAACCATACGATATTGAGCCATCGACTGATTGAGTGTTTAATTGAACTACTAAACTCCTTTAGTAATCAATCTAAACATTGCTTTGTGGACAAAACTCCTCTTCCAGGTTAAATCCTATGTGTGTGACCCTACAGGTCCATTTCACATTGGCAGTGAAAGTCCATAACACTTATGACTTCACAAGCAAAGAGCAGTGCCTAGTCACACATCATTGCTACCCAAGTGAAAGTAGAAAGTTGGAGAACAACTTTCATCCTACAATCCGTGAATGGTGTTACAGTGAATGTATAATTCCTTTGTCACTGATATCCAGAATGAACTCGAGGCATGGAACAGTCATCCTGTCAATGTTCATTCATTTCCTTGATCTCAGAGTAGACCGAGTGAGATGTGTATGACATCAATATCACATATTGATTCACACGTGCATGCGCATGCCTTTCTCAATCCTACTCATCAAGTGTCCAAGGATATCAAACTCCCTTAGGAGGGACAAATCCCGTATCTATCACTCACCCCTCAAAAGCCCCATGTGTCAAAGCCACCCAATCATCACCTTTATAACAACCCATGTTTCAGGACTGCGTTTGATGATGTCAAAGTGTACCCAACGACATGTGTTGAGTGCAGTGATTTCAGGTGTAAGAATCACACTCACCACCATCACTGTGAGAGCTGATTGTGACTACCATGTCATGGTTCCATGTGTCACTCTCACGGTGGGTCTGTCCGGTACCTTGTTCTCAAACAAGTACCTATGTGCTTGGTTTGATATCACCATATCATGACTAATGAGATTCTATCATCAACCAACACACAATCTAGTCTTTAGTGTTATTGATGTCTATGGTTATTTCCACAATAACAACCGACTAGGGACTATACAAGAATGTATACTCTTAACATCCGTATGATCTCATCGTTTAGGTCCTTAATCTAAAAGCATACGTTATTGAGTAAAACAATCTCAATATACTCGGCCTCTGTAGTAGAAATGAACTTCCTGATCCACACAGCCTCCTTTGCTGCATGCGAAGAAGCAATATACTCGGCCTCTGTAGTAGAATCGGCAACTGTTTCTTGCTTGGAACTCTTCCAGCTCACAGCTCCATTATTAAGGCAAAACACAAATCCTGACTGCGATCTGTAATCATCTTTATCGGTTTGGAAGCTTGCATCGGTGTAACCCTTTACAACCAGCTCTTCCTCACCGTCGTACACAAGAAACTAATCCTTAGTCCTTCGCAAGTACTTGAGGATGTTCTTCACGGCTGTCCAGTGAGCATCCCCGGGATCTGACTGTACCTGCTCGTCATGCTTAGAGCATACGAGACATCTGGGCGTGTGCACAACATAGCGTACATGATGGATCCAATGGCTGATGCATATGGGATCCCATTCATACGCTCCCTCTCTTCACAAGATTGGGGACATTGAGCTCTAGAGACGGTAACTCCATGTAGCATAGGGACGTTGCCTCTCTTTGAGTTCTCCATGCTGAACCGCTTCAGCACCTTGTCAATGTACGTGCTCTGACTTAGTCCGAGAAGCCTTCTAGATCTATCTCTATAGATCTTAATTCCTAGAATATAGGATGCTTCTCCTAAGTCCTTCATTGAGAAAGTTTTCCCAAGCCAAGTCTTTACCTTCTCTAAGGCTAAGACATCATTCCCCATCAAAAGTATGTCATCCACATACAATATGATGAATGTGGTCGAGCTCCCACTAACCTTCTTGTACACACAAGATTCATCTTCATTTTGAATAAAGCCAAAAACTTTGACTTCTTCATCAAATCGAAGATTCCAACTCCGAGATGCTTGCTTCAATCCATAGATTGACCTTTGTAGTTTACAGACTTTATTGGCATTCTTTGGATCTACAAAACCTTCAGGCTGTGTCATGTACACATCCTCATGAATATTCCCGTTAAGGAATGCGGTTTTAACATCCATCTGCCAAATCTCATAGTCATAGTAGGCTGCAATAGCAAGCATGATCCTGATGGACTTAATCATGGCAACTGGAGAAAAGGTTTCATCATAGTCAACACCTTGAATTTGTCGAAAACCCTTCGCAACCAATCTGCCTTTATAAGTTTGCACATTGCCATCCATGTCGGTCTTTTTCTTGAAGACCCACTTGCACCCTATGGGTTTTACCCCTTCGGGTGGTTCCACCAAAGTCCATACTTTGTTGGAGTACATGGATTCCATCTCGGATCTCATGGCTTCTAGCCATTTCTCAGAATATGGTCCCTCCATAGCCTCTACGTAGGTAGTTGGATCATCATCTATGATCAACTCTCCACCTTCCTGAGTTACAAGGTATCCAAACCTCTCAGGTTCAAGGAGAGTCCTACTAGATCTACGAGGTCCTTGTGTTACCTGAGGAGACTGAGATTCCACAGCACCTTGTGAATCTACATTTTATTCTGGTACATCTACTGGTTCAATGTTTTCTTGTTGGGCTTGAACCTCTTCAAGCTCTACTTTCCTCCCACTGTTTCCTTTAGAAATAAATTCCCTCTCTCGGAATACAGCATCCCTGGCAACAAACACTTTGTTGTCAGTAGGGTGGTATTAGTAATATCCCCTCGTTTCCTTGGGGTATCCAACAAAATAACATTTATCGGATTTGGGTCCAAGCTTATCAGGAAACATTTTCCTAACGTAAGCCTCACAACCCCAAATCTTCATAAAATACAAAACGGGACGCTTCCCATACCATATCTCATATGGTGTCTTTTGAACCGATTTAGATGGCACACAGTTAAGTGCAAACACGGCGGTTTCAAGAGCATGACCCCAGAAAGAAATTGGAAGATCAACAAAACTCATCATTGATCACACCATATCTAACAATGTGCGATTCCTTCTTTCAGACACACCATTATGTTGTGGTGTTCTAGGCGGAGTCCATTGTGATACAATACCACGAGCTCGCAGAAGGTCCTCAAACTCCTGGCTCAAGTATTCTTCACCTCGATCGGAACGAAGTGCCTTAATACTTTTACCAAGCTGGTTCTGTACTTCATTCATGAAATCCTTGAACCTTTCAAGGGTTTCTGACTTATGCTTCATCAGGTACACATAGCCATACCTACTGAAATCATCAGTGAAGGTAATGAAGTACTGATACCCATTCCTGGCATTAGTTCTAAAAGGCCCACATACATCAGTATGTATGAGTCCTAATAGATCACTAGCTCTCTCACCTTTACCTGAAAAGGGAGTCTTGGTCATCTTGCCCAACAAACAAGATTCACATGTCTCTATTGATTCATAATCAAAAGAGTCTAGATAACCATCTTTATGGAGTCTAGAAATGCGCTTCTCATGTATGTGCCCTAGACGACAATGCCAGAGATATGTTTTGTTTGAGTCGTTGAGTTTTTGCCTTTTGGTGTTTACGTTGTATACACTTGTCTCCAAGTCTATCAAGTATAGACCATAAGACATAGGGGCACTGCCATAAAAGATCCCATCTTTAGAAATGGAACACTTTCCATTCTTAATAAGAAATTCAAATCCATCTTTGTCCAAACAAGAGACGGAAATGATATTCCTATTTATGGCAGGTACATAATAGCAGTTCTTCAACTCTATTATTAGCCCACTAGGTAGAGTTAACTCATAGGTTCCTACGACACTGGCGGCAACTCTTGCCCCATTAGCAACACGTAGTTCAATCTCGCCTTTCCCTAAAGGCCTACTTCTCTTAAGATCCTTCACATTTGAACAAATGTGAGATCCGCATCCGGTATCAAGTACCCATGACGAAGAAGTAGTAAAGTTAATCTCTATCACATATACACCAGAAGTGGAGATCTCTATCTCCGACTTCTTCTTCCATTGTTCCTTCCATCCTCTCCATGTAGAAGAAATTGGTTTGGCGAGAGAACACTTCTCTCCCTTACCTCCTTTCCTCTTCACCAACGCATTAAGCGTACATAGAGTGGATTCTAAGGCTCCTGGTATATATGGATTGTGCAGAACACTTCTCACAGTCCTCAACCAGTTATGGAATTTATTCTCAATTAATTTTCCCATTTTAAAAGATGATTCTTTTGCCATTCTACAAGAGAAAATTTGCATTTGTCAAAACCTTTTTGATTTGATTTGAATAAAATTTGACGATAGTTAATTAGGCCTTTAATTAATTACCGCTCCCACTATTTTGACTCAAATTGATAGCCCTCACCATCAATTCGGAAGATTGCAGCGTACAATCTTCTAGTGGGTCAAGATCCTGAAATCCTCTGAGTCATGGACCAGCTAGGGCTGTCACCCACAACTCAGATCTCTCAGGTAGGCAACTTTTGCCAATTGCATCATATGCAACTCTTGAAAGATGTCATATGAAACTCCTTGCCATGATCATCTCCATGCCTCAAGGTACTAGATCCCATCTAGATCACCTTGTTAAGTCCGACCCAAAGCCAACACGATGAATGTGCACCCTGCTAGGGCAGACCCACACATTCATCCTTCACGCTTCCACGAGATAGACGGTGCACCACGCTAGGGCGTGCCCACACTTGGTCGATCAAGCTTTTCACGTGTGTCGCATTTGGAAGGCATCTAAAACTTAATATTTAATGAGGGATTTGGTTTTTATATACATATACATATCCAATCACCACACTATATAGTACGTATCATATACATGCTATATCCCACACAAAACATGCATAAACGATAAAAAGCAATGATTATGGCCATCCTATTTGTGATTCCTCGAGCCAAGAGGAATCACAGTCATCTAGGTCTACATCACATGCAACCTGTACAAGATGAAATCTGTGCCTGCCTTTCTGGGTTTGATCAGCTCATCTCCATGACTGATCGGCTCGCCATCAGGTTGGTTGTTCGGGTGCCACCAGCCGATCAACTGGTGCCTCCAGCCGATCGGTTCACCGGTCATCGTGCATCTCCTCAGGTCGCCACCCGCTCATCTCGTTCCTCGAACCGGCCGTCTGGATCACCAACCGATCGGTTCACTCCTTGAACCGATCGTCTTCAGGTTGTTCGCCGTTCTTTGACATAACAGGAAATAAAATCTATCCTATTTTACAATTGAATTGTGAAACCCTGAGTTACATTCGGGGGGAGCAAAGGTAGGAAAAGAATTCTCGAATTATTTCGAGTTACATCAGGAATATGAGAAAGGGAATCGGTGCGCAGACCGAGATGCAAGCAACCACACAAACAACCATACACAAATATAAGGGTTTATAGGCCATAATCATGCTACACATCCACCACAAAACGCGTTTAAGGGCGACGCGTATCGAGTGCATTAATATTTCATATCATATATGTATATTAGGGATTTGTGGATTGGACATGTATAAAGCCGATATTATTCGCATCGCATGCAATAAATAAAAGCGACAAACCAAAATCGATCATATCGATAATCCTAAAATATAGAGCGGTTGACGTGGCTCTGATACCACTGTTGGGTTTTAGAGGAGGCAGAGAAGCAGCGGAAACAAAATTTTTTTCTCCCCAAACCCGGAACAAAAGGAATCGCGTCAACATCTATATAATAGGAAAGATGGTTTGTGAATCATACCTTGTCCCGAGGCTTGCTCGGTGACAATACCACGTGCCTTGCGTGGTCTTCACCTCCGGTCTTGGACGGTGTCTATGCAGCTCCTGGTCGCACCGGGACTGACGACCCCTCCTCCTACCGGACTGTCGGATGACAGTTGTCCTCCTGAGCGGCAGTGTCCTCCCGCCTCTGAAGTAGTCCACACGGACCACCCAGAACTCCACTCTCCTTGTCCCACAAGGAAGTGGAAGGAGTCGCACCCTCCTGTTGACGTACTAGTCGCCAACACACTCTCCTGCTGTCAATTGCAACTGCAGTTGTCCTTCCCTTGCTGCACCTCCCTTTGCGGGAAGCACTTGCTCGCGCTCTCTCTCAGTTACCAAAACCAGAGAGAACGACAACTTTGCAGAGCAATCAACTTGCACTGAGTTGTTCTCTGAGAAGCCCCCAATACCCCTATA
Organism: Alisma plantago-aquatica; assembly: GCA_963693085.1. Lineage (NCBI taxonomy): Eukaryota > Viridiplantae > Streptophyta > Magnoliopsida > Alismatales > Alismataceae > Alisma > Alisma plantago-aquatica. The sequence continues at coordinate 863,292,069 of OY856411.1, forward strand.
TATATAGGCGGGTCATGGGACAGGGTTCTCTGTGCCCGACAATACGGGACTAAAGCAGGAGTAGAAGGGTTTGGGATTTTCCACAAAAAGCAACCATCTCGCAACCTGAAATGATTGGTTCACAACTGAACCGATCGGTTCGGCCATTGAGCCGATCGGTTGGACCTGAGCCGATCGTTTGGGGCACTCCAACCGATCAGTTGGTGCCCTGAACCGATCGGTTCATAGTCCTAATCCGGCTCAAAAAGACTTTCCTTGTTTCGTTCCCAATTGGTATCAAATACCAATGTTATTCCCAATCGAATTGGGCAATTTGAAACCAAAGGAAAATTCTTGCCGACGTGACTTTTTCCAACTGGTCGGTTGCACCAGTTGAGCCGATCGGTTCAACCCTTGAACCAGTCATTTCAATCTGGGAATGAGCCGATCGGCCTGGACACTCCAGCCGACCGGTTCAGCAACCTCAGTCGACCGGTTCATCACATGAACCGATCAGTTGGGAGCACAGGTTGGGCAAAATCAGTCAATTGCGATTTCAATCAATCCGATACTCCAATCAATGCGTCCAACACCTTGAACCATACGATATTGAGCCATCGACTGATTGAGTGTTTAATTGAACTACTAAACTCCTTTAGTAATCAATCTAAACATTGCTTTGTGGACAAAACTCCTCTTCCAGGTTAAATCCTATGTGTGTGACCCTGTAGGTCCATTTCACATTGGCAGTGAAAGTCCATAACACTTATGACTTCACAAGCAAAGAGCGGTGCCTAGTCACACATCATTGCTACCCAAGTGAAAGTAGAAAGTTGGAGAACAACTTTTATCCTACAATCCGTGAATGGTGTTATAGTGAATGTATAATTCCTTTGTCACTGATATCCAGAATGAACTCGAGGCATGGAACAGTCATCCTGTCAATGTTCATTCATTTCCTTGATCTCAGAGTACACCGAGTGAGATGTGTATGACATCAATATCACATATTGATTCACACGTGCATGCGCATGCCTTTCTCAATCCTACTCATCAAGTGGCCAAGGATATCAAACTCCCTTAGGAGGGACAAATCCCATATCTATCACTCACCCCTCAAAAGCCCCATGTGTCAAAGCCACCCAATCATCACCTTTATAACAACCCATGTTTCAGGACTGCGTTTGATGATGTCAAAGTGTACCCAACGACATGTGTTGAGTGCAGTGATTTCAGGTCTAAGAATCACACTCACCACCATCACTGTGAGAGCTGACTGTGACTACCATGTCATGGTTCCATGTGTCACTCTCACGGTGGGTCTGTCCGGTACCTTGTTCTCTAACAAGTACATATGTGCTTGGTTTGATATCACCATATCATGACTAATGAGATTCCGTCATCAACCAACACACAATCTAGTCTTTAGTGTTATTGATGTCTATGGTTATTTCCACAATAACAACCGACTAGGGACTATACAAGAATGTATACTCTTAACATCCGTATGATCTCATCGTTTAGGTCCTTAATCTAAAAGCATACGTTATTGAGTAAAACAATCTTTAGACATCTATCATGTTACACCATCATCTCAGAAACAGTTTAAACATATAGATTGGAAATTGCCTTTATTATTATTCAAATCATTTACAAAGTATCCCATTACAATCATCATATGACTTGCTCTATGGGCATACATACCAACAAGAGTTTCATAAGAGTCTAGAGATACCCGCAGAACAAAAAGTGTGCTCCTATTCTGACACTGGTGTTTTTTAGGATAGGGGAGGCATTCATTGTGCCTTTAGGTGGAAAAGGGACTGAAGGATGGTATGGAAGGAAGTTGTATATCTCTCCTCTATTCAACTCGAGATTTATCATATGGTTGTAATTACATTGATTACATTTTTTTGTGCGAATCTCTCCTCTATTCGACTTGAGATTGCATTTTTTGTGTGTGCATTGCCATCTTTTCTTGGTGATATGCCCCTATTAAATAGTGAGGGGTATGGACGGAGTGGATATAAAGAGAGGAGGCGTGCCACCCCAAACTTAGCATTTGGCACTATTTTGGCTTTTTGTTTCTTTTGATGGATGGAGGGGTAAGAAGATGGTGGAAGAAGCGTAGAAGAGAGTTCAGATCAGAATGCAACTTGATTTACAATTTTTGTGCACTGAGTTGTTCTCCTTATCATATTCTGCTCAAATAATGACTTGATGAGGATCCAGTGGAGATTCCATGCTATTATTCCACTAGTCAATTAGGAAGCATGGCATGTTTGATCCCTATTAGTTTGATAGACACTTGCCATTTTTGCAGAAGGATCATGATGTTAGGATTCATAAGCTTCACAAGATGATTTCAATCAATGGGATAGTTTTTAAAAAATGGCCCTCTTGAGGATCTTCTTCGAATGAGGAGGGTGTAATGATTCAAAAAGCATAGAGAGAGAAACTAGCCAGAGCCAGGTCGGTAATGGCTTTTATTGAAACAAAAAGCGTCAAAACTTAATCAAGTTTTTGTACACTTTCTTTGAGAACTAAAAAATTTAGAAAATTTTGATCAAAAATGCAACGAGGAAATCTTAAGTCTGAAATAGATGGGTGTAGGTGGAAAGTAAAGTACATACCACCCACCATCCACCCCAAACTTAGAAATTTGCTCATCCTGAGAAAACTCTAAATCTGAGATGGAGGGGAAAATTCATGTGGGTTGGACCACCAGATGTGGTTGTGTTCCAATCAACGCTCATCCTTCATCTAAAAATCTAAAAAATGAAGACTAATCTGGCCTTAAGATAGCATCTCATGTTGCAATTTTTATTCAGTGCAAAATTTTTGAAAAAGTAAAAAAAAATTACGGAAATTTTCTAATTCAAAATTAAAAGTAAAAATGAAATTATTGATCGGGTTGCCTCCCGACAAGCGCCTTTGTATTATGTCGATGGCTCGACATGCTGATATCATCACCATGACGAGGCTCTAAGTGGAGCTTGAGCTGGATTGACATATTCTCTTGGTGGTTTCTTTCTCAGCCATTCATTTATCCTAGCTTTGATTCTGGCCTCTCGTATTCTTCCCCATACAAAGCGAGCAGTGTCGGAACACATAGGGAAACAACTTGAGTTTTGTCACTCAATGCGAGGCGGAGAATATTTGAAGGGAATCTGGATGACATCAATGATAATATAGTGTTGTTGAGGCTCAAAAGAAAAGTTCATATGCTGATGCACTATCCCTTCACCGTAGCAATGCTGGTCACCGATGTCTATCAGATATGGATCTGGGGGATGTTCTCGGTAGAAATTGCAGTCCAAATCTTATTGTGGAGGGAAGATGAAATCAGTAGTGTCTGTCTATTAGGCTACCAATGCATTCCATAGGATAGTTGTTTCTACATGAGGAGGCTCATGGGCACCTGAAGAAGGTTTAGTGTGTGTATTAATAGGGTTGAGAAGTGTCTCTTCCTTCGTTGTTGTTATTTCTTTTGTCTCTACATAGACTGGTTTACTCTCAGTTTCCATTTCATCATGGTCCTCTTCTGAGGGAACATCAGAATTTGAGGAAAGGACTCATTACTGCATTTCAGTAAATTGATTAACATAGTCAAAAAAATATGCTTCTTCTTCTTCAGTGCGCTCCTTAGCGCTTTTGGATGCATAGAAATCAAAAGATTGGTTTCCCACCCTTAGGGTCAAGACTCCAACTTCAACATCGATCAGATCTCTAGAGGTTGAGAGGAAAGGTCTTCTAAAAAGGAGGGGTAGCTTGGATTCTCCTTGATGTCCATAACTACGAAATCACACGGGACATTGACATACAACTTTCTCATGATTTCCTTGAATTTGTTGAACCTAGTATCGAGCTGGGTAAAATTCAGTCAATTTAGAAATGGCACACGAGGTTTGTACACTGGAACAACTGGCTCAGGTGAGTCTTCTACATCAACAACAATAGGTTCTTCAGAACTCGCTTTGTTTGTCATATTGTTCTGAATCGCTACTGCACTATGCTCAGCACCTTGGACATTTGTCATGGTGACAGGAGTCGTGGGTTCTGGTAAGACAAAGCCTGAACGGGTTGTCACAACTTTAAGTTGTTCCATGTGCCTTGGATTGTCTTCTGGTTGTCCAGCCAAAGCTCCAGGAGGTGGCTTGAGGCTGGCTATGAGTTGAGCTAGTTGAGATTCAATGGCCTTCTGGTGGGCTTGCTGGTTAGCTATCATTGTCTATTGTGACTGTAGCATCTTCTCAATGGCTGATAGTTTGTCATTAGGAGAGATGGGACCGGCTTGATGTCCTTGTTGATGAGTCTGGTAAGGAACTTGGTTTGGATCTTGGAACTGATGGTTGTTTTGGTAATTGTTGTAGTTCTTGTTCTAGAAGTTACCTCTAAAGTTTCGTTGATTTCTAAAATTTTGTTGTTTGTTATATGAACCAAGTTGATGTGAGTTTACCGCTCCTGAAGGATTTCCATATTGAAAAATGGGATGGTTCCTATTCTGACTTGGATTGTAGTGTCCTTGACCAGGGATAGCGTTGATAGCATTCAGACTTTCCATCTAGCCATTATCTCCTTGTCCATTGACTTAGCTCAAAACAACATCATAGAGAACATTATAGGATAAGGTAGAGTGTTTAGTGCCTTTGCATGCTTCAAAGAACAGTGAAGCTAACTTGACCTATTCTTGTTATTGAGGGGGTGAGTGTCTTCTTTCATAGGCAGCAAAAGAAAATTCAAGATGGTCTTGCTTCACAACTAAGAGTTTGAGGATTTCAGCGATAGACTTGTACTCTGGAACAACTTCAGCAATAGCTACCTTCAACACTCCTTTGCCTACAGATCTACCCCAAGTAGCTTGATTTTCATCTCCAAGGGTGACAACCTTCCATGCGCTATCATAACTTTGTCGCATGAAGTTTCCTCTAGATGAGGAGTCCAAGAACTTCTTGATATCGTCATCCACACCCCTATACAAGATCTCGATGAGATGATTCTTAGGGATTCCATGGTGTGGACACTTGTGTAAAAGCTCCTTATATCTTTCCCATAATTCAGTAAGGGATTCTCCAGGGACCTGAGTGAATTGCGTTATACATCCCCTAATTTCATAGGTGAGAGAAGGAGGATAGAACTTCTCTAGAAAGACATTTTGAAGTTGTTCCCGAGTGGTGATGGGTTCACTTTGGATGGGGTTGTGCCAACTTATAGCTCTAACAGAAAGAGAATATTTGAAGATACGGAGTCGAATGGCATTGTCTAAGACTCCATTTTGCTTTGTCATAGAACACAGATCTGTAAACCTCAGAAGGTGGTCCTGACTATCTTCTCCTTCCTTGCGATAGAATGGGCTGTTTTAAAGCAAGGTGATCTAATGTGCTCAGATCTCGAAGTTTGGAGCGTTGATGGGAGGAGGTTGCACTAGGTGATGAACGCCAGCAGCTTTAGGAATTGAGAACTCCCTAAGGTCCTTCTATAGTTCTACTGCTTGCGCTGCTGCTTGGATTTCTTCTTGAACTATATCTCTAGCTTCTTCCATAAGCCTATCTCTTTTTGCATTAAGGGCTTGAGCTACCCTTCGAGCTATTTCCTCCTCTTGAGCCATTCTTGCTTGGTTCTCTCTGTTCTGATGATGAAAGGTTATGTCTATCTCAGGGTCAAAGCTAGCAGAGTCCAGAACTGTTTGAGCGGTGTGTGTACTAGTCTTTGATGGCACCCGGGATGGAAAGATCATTCAGAAGTAAGATTGACAGAGTAGAACCGAATTCAAGAGAATGATTGATAGTATCAAAAGAAAAAGAAAAATCCAAGATTAGCCTCAAAAGAGTTAGATTTGACTAGTTGATTTCGTAGTCCCCAGCAACGGCGCCAAAATTTGACGTGGTCTATTATCGCACTAACAAATTCACTTGGGGTTGAAATCCCTGAGTTTTTAACCAAAACATGTGCAATAATACCACCCACAAGTGGACGGGTCTTATCGCAGTATAGTTAAGGATTGAATCCCAAGGGACAACATTTTTAAGAATTGTTGCTAGTCTAGTCCAGCTCAAGTAAGACTAATATTTAGAACAAAGGTTGGTTTGAGGTTAATTATACTAATTGCAAGAATGTAAAGAGAGGAAAGAATCTATATTAATGATGGGGATCACTAGGGTGGTCCCGGGTTTGACCACACTGCACAAGCAAACACATCCAATCACAAACATCCAGGAAAGACCTAACTATCCAAATAGAGCTATTGCGAACCCTTCGTTAGGATGTTTATATTCATGTAAGAATCACCTTAGGCATCAGATTTCTCGTCACCATATGGATCACATACTTACAACTCCGAAGATACATATATCCAACTGAAGTTACGACACTCTATTAGGATGTTTAGGCACACAGAAGTGTCACTGTGGGCTAGATGGCTTGTCCCCTCACGGATCACACACTTATGACCTCAGGGAATCCCATCCAATTTCTCATCAGGGAGTCAACCACGTTAATCAACATTCAAATCCTACATATTAAAGTTCTCACAACATAGGAACAAACAAGATAAATGCAAGCAGGTGATCAATCCACAAGCACACATTGACGATTAACAATGAAATGAAAAGTTATATACATGACATGGAATGTTTAATGAAAAGACATATAAGCATGGGCAATGGGGCTAGTCCCCACACCCCAGTGAAAAGGAACTACTCCCTCATGATGTGAGGAACAAAAAGAACAAGAGAGAGGGAAGATTCTTCCATGAACATGATGCAGAAGATGGTCACAGCTCGATGATGATACAGTCTTCTATGCCATGTCAGAGCAGATCTGGACGAGGAGCAAGGGACACTGTGGCAGACGGGGTAGACTTTCTCTCTCCTCCTTCCTTTTCTTCTCATCCTCCTTGCTCACAGCAAGAGGAGCAGCTTGTGAATGTAAGTGGGTGTTGTTGATTGGATGGATGCGCAAGCTTGCCGCAAGGCTTGGATGTGGAGATCGTCCTCCACCAGGGGTTGAGCATGGAGGAACGCAACCTGGTGGGGGAGTGGAGGATGTGGAGATACATAGGTGGAGGATTTGCCCAGGGGTCGAGAACACTAGGTGCAACCTGGTGGTGGAGTTGCTAGTTTGATCGGAGGAATCAGGGGTCGAGTGAATGGTTGCACAACCTGGCGGCATACATGATCCGATGTTTTTGTGAGGACCCTTTAGGTCCTATTTATAGAATTCTACTGGAGTACTCAAAGGTTTTGGAATATCTATACTAAATGGTTTTGAAACCATTTATAGCCTTCTCGATTTGGGAAATGAGAGGCTTCTCTCAGTCTCGCTATTTTCACAATCTTGGGCATTCGGTTTTGTGCCTCTGCCTTCACAGTCTTGGAAGATCCAGCAACCACACGATCTTAGATCAATGTTCTCCTCTTCATGTGGTCTTGATGCTCTCATAGTCTTGTGCCCTGGTCACCTCCAACTGGTCTTCAGAGATCGATTGCCTTCCCTACGGTCTTGAGACTGTGAGTGTCGCCCATGCGGTCTAGGGATCGAACGCTACCTCCTCGCGATCTGGGCGATGATGGTTTCCATCCTCTCAGGTTCTCTTCCACACGGTTTCGATGCTCTTGCAGTTTGGAAGAATGCTCATAGCCTCATGGTCTCATGTTCCTTTCAGTTTTGCACTTCCAATCGGTCTTCGTCTTCACCGATCTTCGTCGTCCATGCGGTCTCGAAGCTGCTAGAGCACTCACGGTCCTGAGAACTGATCGTGCAGGTCAAGGTTGCAAACCATGAGGATGTGGAGGAGAAGACGAAGAAAGAAAGAGACCATGAGGAGGCATTGCAGGTGAGAGATGATGGCGGAGGGTGGAGGTGGCTCACAATGGCTGTGGAAGTCATTGTTGTTGCAGGTGTCGCACGATCTTTGAGAAGGATGCCTCGCAGTCTTGCATGTGAAACTCTATGTAGTCTCAAAGACCGTTTGGATGAAACTGCTAGCGCAAGACCGCTAGGGAAAACAATGTGAGAGGGACCATATGCCCAGGACCGCATAGGCAAGACCGCTAGGGTCAAGACTAGAACATAGGTCGCGGTTAAGGTTGCTGGAGTAGAGGAGAGCCTGGTCGAGGTGTGAAGATGAAGGAGCCCTCGACACTACTGTGACTTGAGTAAAGAGAAAAGGGCCACGATGGTGGATGGGCCTTGGATATAGGGCCCATGTGCTCCAATTTGACATGTACAACAAGAATGAAATCCAATTAAAATAGAGATAAAATCAATTAGGCTAAGTAAGGATGCATGAGTAGATTTAGGCAATAAAAGTGAATGATCGGAGCAAAATTGGGCCAAGGATGGTGACTGAAACCACGATGAATATGCATTCATCAGTGCGATGCCCTCTTTTATCACCAGAGAGGTGATGTATAGTTGTTATCTACCTGTTAGTCTTAGATCTGATATCATGTGACTAGAGACTCCTTTGGTTGATTCCTCCGAGTTGCGGGAAGTGTGCCCTTCTTGTGTTCTTTCTTTTTTTGGACACAACATTCAAGTGGATCTTTTGCCACTTGACATGCATGGTTTTGATGTAATCTTAGGAATGGATACATTGGAAATATACAAGGTAGTCTGAGACTATAGTACTAAGGTGGTGATGTTCCATGATTGAGATTTACAGTGGATTTTCCAGGGTGATAGGAAGATTCTTCCTACATGTTTGATGTCAGCTATGACAGCTGAGCAATTGATGAGACAAGGATGTGAAGCTTTCTTAGCTCATGTTGTGGATACTAAGGCGGGAGGTACTAGTATCCAGGAGGTACCAGTGGTGCAAGAATTCAAGTACGTATTTCCTGAGGAATTTCCTTTCATTCCCCCTCTTAGAGAGATTGAGTTTGAGATCAATCTTGTTTCTGGAACACAACCCGTAGCACAATCAGCATACAGAATGGCACTAGAAGAGATGCAAGAGTTAAAGAAATAGTTACAAGAACTATTAGAGAAGCTTTTTATCCAGCTGAGCACTTCCCCTTGGGGTGCTCCCATGTTGTTTGTTAAAAAGAAATATGGTTCAATGAGGTTGTGTATAGACTACAGACAGTTGAACAAGGTGACAATAAAGAATAAGTATCTTTTGATGAGGATTGATGATTTTTTTATCAGTTGAGGGGTGCCACTATTTTCAAAGATAGACCTGAGCTTAGGTTACCATCAGTTGAGAATTAAGGCTGATGACAAACCCAAGTCATCTTTTAGGATTAGGTATGGTCATTATGAGTTTGTGGTTATGACATTTGGGTTAACCAATGCACCTAAAACTTTTATGGATCTAATGAATAGGATGTTTAGACCTTATCTTGATCAGTGGGTGGTCATGTTCATAGATTATATCCTAATATACTCCAAGGATATTCAACAACATGAGCAACACCTTCTCCAGGCATTGACTTTGTTGAGGCAGTGCAGTGGTGGTCCATGCCTTAAAGATCTAGAGACACTATCTTTATGGAGAAAAGTGTCAGATCTTCACTGACCACAAGAATCTACAATATATATTCTCAAAATAGAAGTTGAATATGAGTCAGAGGAGATGGATGGAGCCAATTAAGGATTATGATTGCACAATAGACTACCATCCAGGGAAAACAAATGTGGTAGATGATGCATTGAGTAGAAAGTCATCTTCATTATCAATAATAGATAATGCACAATTAAATTCCTTAATGTGCCATAAGAGAGATATGCTAGTGTCTCTTTTCCAGATGAATGTATAGCTAGAAGTTTCCTTGCTGGTAGGATTATTGGCATAGTTACAAGTGAAACTTACCTTAAGACAGTTGATTCTTGATGCACAACAGAATGATACTGTGATACAAACTATCCGATCAGGGATTGGCACTGAAAAGTATGATGGCTTGAATGAGGCAGATGATGGTACAGTTTGTTACCACAATAGGATAGTAGTTCCTGATGTTGCTGGGTTGTGGAAGATGGTACTTGAGGAGGCTCACTCCTCCATGTATGCAATGCATCCTGGAAGCACCAAGATGTACCAAAACTTGAAATACATGTATTGGTGGCCAGGTCTAAAGTGTGATGTGGCAGAGTTCTTTGCCAAATGTCTAGTTTGTCAACAGGTAAAGGTTGAGCACAATAAGCCTACAGGGACATTACAACCTTTTCCAATACTATAGTGGAAATGGGATCACATTACTATGGACTTTGTGGTTGGTCTTCCTAGGACAATAATCATGGGTCATGATTTCATATAGGTGATAGTAGACAGATCGACTAAGTCAGCTCATTTTTTGACAGTTAAGACGACATTTACAGTAGAGAAATTGGCACAAATATATGTTGATGAGATAGTCTGTCTGCATGGTATTCCAGTGACTATAGTTTCTGACAGAGGTCCACAGTTTACAAGTCATATTTGGGAGTGTCTACATTCAGCAATGGGAACACAGCTGAGATTCAGCACAACTTTTCATCTACAGACTGATGGCCAGTCTGTATGGACTATTTAGACTTTAGAGGATCTCTTGAGGGCATGTGTGCTGTAATTTCTTGGTAGTTGGGATGTACATCTAACTTTCATAGAGTTTGCATACAATAATAACTATCAAATAAGCATAGATATGGGTCCTTATGAGGCTCTGTGTTACAACCCCAATTTTTGGGTTCAATTAGTGAGAAATGTAATTTCTCATATTAAAGATAATTGAACAAATAATGATATGATTTGTTTTGAATAAATGGATTCCTTTCACAATAGCCTTGATTGGTTGCTTTGTGGGCTTTATTGGCTATTGGGCCCAATAACAAGGAAATTCAAATAGTAAATGGATAATTGAATTTTCAAGAAAAGAAATATGTAGAAACCTCTAGAAGGAAAATCCAAAGAGGATTTCGTGCCTCTTGGGTTCCTTGGGTACCAAGGAGTCCAAGGTTGCAAAAAGAAAGCAATAAGAAAAGATTAATTAAGTATTTTTTTATGAAGAAAGAAATTGGAAAAATAATGATAAAATGTGGAAAATGAGTGGAAAGTGGCATAAATAAGATTTCTTGGGGAAATTTCGTATCTATGAGGTTGCTAATATTAAAAGGAATGCCAATGAGGAAAATAAAAGAGAAATAAAGATAAATCCTCAAAAAGAAATATTTTAATGATAAATAAGCAAGATAATGTGAAATAATGCATTTAGATGCATCTAGAAGGATAATAAGTATCCTTAAAAAAAATAATTTCGAAATCATAAAGTTTCTTGGGGTACAAGGAGCCCCAATAAAGGGAGAGGAAAGAGAAAATACCAATTTGCAGAATAAAAGATAATATGATTTAAGGTTTTGGTGGCATTATGAAAAGGGAAGTAATTTCTATTAAAAGAAAATAGAAATTCGTTTTAATGGATTAAAGAGTAAGAATAAAGAAGATAAGAAGGAGGAAATTCAAATTCCTAAATAGCCATGTAATACGGAATATCAAGGAAATAAAGGTTAATGAAGAGAGAGAGAGAGAGAGTTGGTTGCTTCACAACTAAGGAAAGAGTATTTCCTTTTGAGTTTGGGACTTGAGTCCTCATGACGCACGCCTTAGGGCTTTGTACCTCACCCTATATAAAGGGGTAAAGCCCTGGTTCGAGCTCAAGAGACAGAGAGAAACATCTCACGTTCTCTTCCTTGTTTCTTACGTATAAACCCTAATCGAGGGTATCGCTCTATCCCTGGGACGTTTGAGGGTTCTGGGTTGATCTGGTTGGAGGATCGAAGTTCCCACGAAGCCAGAGGGGAACTTGGAGATCAGTTCTTCACCGTATCTTGGACGCAAACGCACTGGATGTGCTGCTTGGTCTGCTGCATAGGCGGACCTGGCCCACACAGGATGGCGGCTTGGGCCGCATGTTTTGGGTATCCATAGGAGTGCCATGGAGCGCCGGAGGTGGAGGGACTTTTTTTGGTGGTCCTCAGAGTCCAAGAGAGGGTGGAGAAGGGCCGCAAGCCGCAGCTAGGGCTGCTGCGGCGGCCGTTCTCAAGCTTGAAGATGAAGGGCGAGCGCTGGACGACTCTACCCTCCGCGAGCCAAGGAAACCAATCACTTAACCCGGGGGCATTTTGGTCAATTCGAAATATTTCCAAAGCAGCACAGCGCCTTGCATGGGCATGGGGCGACGTGGCCTCTTCCAATTGGTCAAGTAAGTGAATTTTTTGTGAAAATCATATCTAGCAAACTGTAACTCAATTTGAGACGAAAGTTATATGAAAATTGATCCTCGGAATGAGAGGAACCCAAATAAATTATGTTTGAAGTCTGATTCTAATTACAATCCGAAAAATTAATGGAAGTAATCATCTTTAATACTTTAAAGATTAAGAAACCCTAATCTGATATGATTAATTTGTTTAATAGGGTTTAATGGATCAGTAGAGTTTATGTTAACCTGTTAAATGTAAAAACGTACATTATGTTCAAAAAGGAAGAACTTTGCACATGATTAGTCTAATTTAGAGTTTAAGTGCATAAATATGCTTGAAATGTGAAAAGTACATAAAGTTATCATCTTTAATGATTTAATTAAGGTAAAACCCTTAGATTGGATGATAAATGGATTTAATATTGTTCAATGGATAATTCAAGCTGATATTAACCTGTTGTTAATAAAAGTGAAGATAGGATCTAAAAAGATGATCTTTTTATATAACTGGCTTAATTTAGGGTTTCGTGCATGAATATGCATTAATGAGCTTGAAGACCCTAATTTAAGAGAATATGTCTTTTAATTGTTTTAATTGTTCAAATCCATAAACAAATAGGGATATAATGATCCTAAGTCAATCGGGGTATGAAAGACTATTAAATAAATAGTTTGAGCAATTAGGGTTTATATAAATGGAAAAGAATATTTTAGGGTTTGTTAACCTAAAAGGGATTAAGTTTGAGAAATTGATCTAAGAAACCCTAATGAGTATTAATGGAACCTTAATGCGGATTAGAAACCCTAGAAAGAGAATCCAAGTCAATAAAGTAGATTCTTGATAAAGTGTATAATAAATAGAGTACATATTATTTTCAAGAATTATGTGATGATTGAATTACTTGCTTGGGTCTGTTGAATGGGTTGATTGTATATACATGAAGTATATGTTGAATAATCTGCATGACTCATCAAATCAGGTATGTGGTTACGCTTATGAATAATCGTTCTAGTTTCACGGCGATTCCCGAAGTTTTAATTGGTTGCTTGAAAATAAAAGTTGGATGTTTATTTATTTCATGCAACTATAAAGTGACTATGATTATCACTATAAATGTGCATATATAACTGGCTAGATCCGGTTCCACCTCTGTTGTTTTAAAAAAGGCTAAAAAAAGGGGTAATCCTAGAGCAAGGTCTAGGTTACTGAGAGTTAGAAACTGGGCTACCTACGTGTAGTGCCATGAGACTCATTAGCCTGCCATGAGTTAAGGAGTGGGCTACTTACGAGTAGTGCTATGTGACTCAACCCTAGAAATTGGTTCACTTATAGGTGGATCATGAGGGGTTTAATGGGGACAACACAGAGGATAGGGTACCCTTGGTTTGCGGAGTTATATTTAAAACATAATCTTGATTGTTAAATGATTAATTGAATGATTACGTGGTTATCATAGTTACATGTTTATTGTTTCCCCCACATACCAGCTTCGGCTGACCGACGTTTTGTTTGTCGGCGTTTTAGGTACAAGTCAAAAGGACAAACAGTAAATCGTCACATTGTGAAATACATGAAGAAAAATACAAGGAGGATTAGTTAGCATAGAATCATTAAGTGGATAGAAGTTAGAAATCCAAAATTTCAAAAGGTATGCAAAGTTTATTTTCTTACAACTTTTCAGTTTAGTATGTTAAAATTTGATAATTATTCTTGGTTAATTGTCGAACCTTTGATCCGGAAGTCATGAGTGCGGCTTCAACCTCTCGGTCTCCCTTAATTGGGGGTTATCAGAAGGTGGGGTCGTAACATTTGGTATCATAGTGTAGGTTCCTCAATTAACCATTAATAATTATTAAAAATTTCAAACTCCATAGAACCCAAGGGAGTTATTAGAGGATTATCCGAAAGATGGAGGTGTCTAGAAAAGGATCACGACCGGGGGCTAGCAATATTTTCCTCCGCACCGCTAGTCGGAATACAAGGAATCCCGGATCCGTGTGACTTCCTGGCCAAAGTCTTAGGGTATGAATCGAAATAAAATACCTTTAGGACTTTCTCATCTTATTCATCCCTTCTCATCACATATTCTGTTAAGGACCTTAAGGTTAAGGTTTTCTCTCCTTTCCTCACCCTCTTGTGGTATGGGTAAGGTTAATAAGGTCTAAGGAATCCTCCATCAAATTAATGAAAAGCATGTAAATAAGATGTCATGGACAGAAGCTTAATAGATTAAGTGCAAATTAAAGAATAGATACATGCTTAGGTCGTATGACGTAAGTTGTCATGTCCTCAGAAGAAACCTGAGGCTAGACCTTCTTGTCAGGAGGATAAGTCAGTCTTGGAGATAGAGATCTCCATTGCTAGTAGAGACCTGACACATCCCCTGAGGATGATGCTAACCCTAACCCTAAGTGATGGTTAGAGAGAGATGAGTTAGACCAGGTGTTTGAAGGGACATGCCTTTGGGATGCCATATGATCCATGGGTGACCTAGCACCTTTGGCAACCCAACCCTGGGAAGGGTCGTGCATGTTAGGGTAAAGGATAGCTCCTTAGATGGTGATGTTAGTGAAGGACCTTAGAAACCGTATGGGCCTATGTGTGTAGGGCATAGCATGCACCTAGGGTACGTGAGTAGTGTGAGCAAAGGGATGGAACCCAGACCAGGAGAGTAGGAAGGATGGTCTATGAGATAAGCACAAAGAACTATGGATAACCTTGAGTGAACATAAGTTGAACATAGGCTTCATGCTTTGAAGGTTGACCCTTCACGAAGATAGGACCTCTAGTGGTGAGGTTAGTTATAGGGTTAGCTTTAGAGAGAGAGCAGGAAACCCAGCAAGAAGGTTGGAATCCTAGACTCCGAGATATGAGGAGAAGTCGGGAGTCGAGGATGATGCAACCTAAGAGGATGATAGTGGTCACCACATGCTTGATCCCTAGATGTTGATGATGTCTTGGTTGCCATGGGAGGGACCAAAACCTAGAGGAAGGATGAGGTTTCTGGCACCTATGTGCCTATGGTATAAGTGGTTACCTCTTGAGAAAGGAAGAAGATGTTCTGTATACCCTGAGGTGGTTTTGTAACAGGTTATGGGGCCTTGTATCTTATGGTTTGTCCTTTAGGAGGATCCAACTCTAAGTGTTGATCGAGTTGAAGGTTGAAGGATGACATGAAGTGCACGTTATGCCTTTTGCAAGATAGATTCATGGTTAAGAGATAGAGCATGCAGCTAGACATCAAGAACATGAACCTAGGGTTCCTGATATAAGAGGGGAAGTGGTATACCTAATGCTCATGAAGAGAATTAAGTTTCTATAGTTTCGAGCATGGTACGCCTCATGTATAAGGGAAAAGGGAAGTCCCTTAAGTTTAAGGTATGCTTGATGAACCCCTCACATCTAGGTTGATGATAAAGGAAGGTATGATCTTGATCCAGCATTGAGGAAAGAGGACAAGTATGACCTAGCACGGTTCAGTGGGTGATCTGCTTGTGCCTTAATAGCTTGCTAGGGTTAAGTAGGCTCATGTAAATGTAAAACCTAGACCTAAAAGCTTTTGTGACCTTGTTGTCAAGAGATAGTTTTCCTCCCATTCTGGGAGAGGGACCCCTTTGGTAGGGTGTATATCAGTTTTGTTGGTTTAGGGTAACCTAAAGAGGTCTCATAGGATCTTGAGAAGTTAAGTGAAAAGTACATGGTATGAGAATGAACCTGTAGGCCCATAGATATCCATCTCTAAGTGCATGCAGTTGTGTTACCATGGAGGTAATCGGTATGGGGCTTGATCAAGGTAGGCAGGTTGCCATGATTCCGATGAAAGGATGAAGGCCAACCCTTGAATGTAGAAAGAGAGATGATGAAGACTTGGGTAAGGATCTATGTGAACATGTACTATGATGGAGAATCCTAAGTCTATCCTAGGGTCAGGTAGGGATAAGACCGATGAAAGTAGGAGTTACCTAATTCCCCAGTTGCACATGACTGTAGGGTCGGGAGGTAACAACTATCATTGTCTGAGGGCCATGGGTTAGGAGATTGATCACCTTCATGAACTCATGGGACCCAAAGGGCAGATGAGTAGGGCACTCTCTTGATGCATGAGGAAAGAGGGATGACCCCAAAAGAGCCGGTACCCTATAGACCTAGAGGAGATGACCAATGATATAAATCTCAGTAGGTTTAAGATTAGTTTGTTATCATGATGTCTGTGATGTAGAGACATATGTGGCACGTTGCAACTTAGATGTAAAGGTGTATTGACAAGGTGGGATGTACCATCTCTACTCTTGGAACAGGAAGAACTCTGTATTTGGACTGCAGCTAAATGCTTATTTCCTCTTGTTATGGGGGCGAGAGATAGGACGTTACGCATGCCATACACCAAGGATAAGAAATGATGTAGGTTGGAACGTTGCCACAAGAAATAAGGATAGAGAAGATAACCTACCCTGGTAAAGTGAATGATACATGGTTTGCAGACACTAACAGGAATGAGGTAGTCACCTTATGAGGATGTTTTTATCATGAGCTATAAAGAACTTACAAGTTTTACCAGGTTGAGTCGATCACCATGATGATGAAATCAGAGAGTGTTCTTAATGAAGATAGACATAGAGTTTGAGGTAATATGATAAGTGAAATACATGGAAGTGTACGTCTCCAATGTTACCTAATACCTAAGGATATGAAGTAGTAATGGATGCTCTGGTTGAGATACATCTGACTTGTTTTGACTAGAAGCTAGAAGAGGTTGTCTGGCTAACCCTAAGTTTGAAAAGGAGAGGTGTTTGGATAACACTCAGATGTAACAAGATACATTGAAAAGTAAGGGTTGTTTGGTTAGCCAGTCTAGTCCTTGATGCAATGAAAGGATGGTGGTAGAATCTCAGATGCACCTCTTTGGAAAAGAAGGTGATGAAACCTCGACTAGAGTGGTTTAGGGTTTCGGAGGAATTGATCTTGAAGAATCACGACATACATGAAATCATGATTGAAAATCACCATACACCATGGTAAATGGCAATAGCACTTTGGATGCTTAAGATGAAGTTGCATGTGGTTTATAACCATGCAAGCCAGGAGGTAAAGGACGAACCCTAGTAACCCAGTGTATCGATATAGAGGACAAAAGAGTCCATGAGAAAGAATGGAAGTTCATCACTATGGATGTTGTGATAGGTATCCCCTAGACCAAGGAAGGTCGAGATGCAATATGGGTTATGGTAGTTCACCTTACCTAGATGACGGAAGAAAAAAAGAGTTATGTCAAGGGACAGATCTGGTTGAACTACCCATGAGAGAGATGGTTCAACTACACCTCGAAGCGAGTTCAAAGGTTTTTGAGTTTGACCTAAAGGTTCCCTTCCAAAAGGTGGAAGTAGGTACATGAAGAACTCAATGTTAGTACAGCTATCACCCCAACCTAATGGTTAGTATGATCCAGACTAAAGGGTCTGATGAGAGCATATGTGCTTGTTCAGGGTGATAGTTAGAGACAGTTCTTGTTCTATGAAAGATGTGATGATAACCACCATAGCTAGTATCATGATTTAAGGAAGCTCTGTAAGAGAGGTTATGTCGGTCACCACTTCAGTAAGGTGATGTTGGTGAAAGGACCACATGATGGTTAGAAAAGGGCCACAGTGTGTGTAGATGAAGTCGCTTTGATCGTGCAATGGCTGAAAAGAGCCTAGAGACGACAGGAGTCGTGAGCAGATGCAAAGTAGACTGACATGCAGTTCACTGTGGGAAGATATGTGACATGAAAATCTGACACCTCTAAGTTATGGCTAAGAGAGTTGAGTCCCCGATACATGGGTTCTTTTGACATGGTTTGGTGGAGAAGGATAAGTTTGACCTTACCCCTCAGGATAAAGTAATATGGGATGTTTTCCATGTGTCCAATTTAGAGCACTATGTGAGGTACCCCGACCATGTGCTGAGCAATGAACCTAGTGAGCCCCAAGGGAGGCTGAAATGGCCTGAGTCACCTGTGTAGTTTATAGATGCCAGGATGCAAGAACTCAGAGAAAAGAATATGTGATGATAGGGTTCTTTGGATGTGCCATGAGTACGGTAAAGCCACATAGGGGCCAATGATGGACATGGAAAAGTCTTATCCTCAATTGTTTGTTTGCTTGATAGAATTTTGAGGACAAAATTCCTATAAGAGGGGAAGGATGTTACAACCCCAATTTTTTGGTTCAATTAGTGAGAAATGTAATTTCTCATATTAAAGATAATTGAAAAAATAATGATATGATTTGTTTTGAATAAATGGATTCCTTTCACAATAGCCTTGATTGGTTGCTTTGTGGGCTTTATTGGCTATTGGGCCCAATAACAAGGAAATTCAAATAGTAAAGGGATAATTGAATTTTCAAGAAAAGAAATATATAGAAACCTCTAGAAGGCAAATCCAAAGAGTATTTCGTGCCTCTTGGGTTCCTTGGGTACCAAGGAGTCCAAGGTTGCAAAAAGAAAGCAATAAGAAAAGAAAAGATTAATTAAGTATTTCTTTATGAAGAAAGAAATTGGAAAAATAATGATAAAATGTGGAAAATGAGTGGAAAGTGGAATAAATAAGATTTCTTGGGGAAATTTCGTATCTATGAGGTTGATAATATTAAAAGGAATGCCAATGAGGAAAATAAAAGAGAAATAAAGATAAATACTCAAAAGAAATATTTTAATGAGAAATAAGCAAGATAATGTGAAATAATGCATTTAGATGCATCTAGAAGGATAATAAGTATCCTTAAAAAAATAATTTCGAAATCATAAAGTTTCTTGGGGTACAAGGAGCCCCAATAAAGGGAGAGGAAAGAGAAAATACCAATTTGCAGAATAAAAGATAATATGATTTAAGGTTTTGGTGGCATTATGAAAAGGGAAGTAATTTCTATTAAACAAAAATAGAAATTCATTTTAATGGATTAAAGAGTAAGAATAAAGAGGATAAGAAGGAGGAAATTTGAATTCCTAAATAGCCATGCAATAAGGAATATCAAGGAAATAAAGGTTAATGAAGAGAGAGAGAGAGAGAGAGTTGGTTGCTTCACAACCAAGGAAAGAGTGTTTCCTTTTGAGTTTGGGACTTGAGTCCTCATGAGGCACGCCTTAGGGCTTCGTACCTCACCCTATATAAAGGGGTAAAGCCCTGGTTCGAGCTCAAGAGAGAGAGAAAAATCTCACGTTCTCTTCCTTGTTTCTTATGTATAAACCCTAGTAGAGGGTATAGCTCTATCCCTGGGACGTTTGAGGGTTCTGGGTTGATCTGGTTGGAGGATCGAAGTTCCCACGAAGCCATAGGGGAACTTGGCGATCGGTTCTTCGATGTATCTTGGACGCAAACACACTGGATGTGCTGCTTGGTCGGCTGCATAGGCGGACCTGGCCCGCGCAGGATGGCGGCTTGGGCCGCATGTTTTGGGTATCCAGAGGAGTGCCATGGAGCGTCGGAGGTGGAGGGACCGTTTCCGGTGGTCCTCGGAGTCCGGGAGAGGGTGGAGAATGGTCGCAAACCGCAACTAGGGCTATTGCGGTGGCCGTTCTCAATCTTGAAGATGAAGGGCGAGCGCTGGATGACTCTGCCCTCCGCGAGCCAAGGAAACCGATCACTTAACCCAGGGGAATTTTGGTCAATTCAAAATATTTCCAAAGCAGCGCAGTGCCTTGCATGGGCATGGGGCGACGTGGCCTCTTCCAATTGGTCAAGTAAGTGAATTTTTGTGAAAATCATATCTAGAAAACCGTAACTCGGATTGCGACGAAACTTATATGAAAATTGATCCTTAGAACGAGAGGAACCCAAATAAATTATGTTTGAAGTCTAATTCTAATTGCAATCCGAAAAATTAATGGAAGTAATCATCTTTAATACTTTAAAGATTAAGAAACCCTAATCTGATATGATTAATGTGTTTAATAGGGTTTAATGGATCAGTAGAGTTGATGTTAACCTGTTAAATGTAAAAATGTACATTATGTTCAAAAGGGAAGAACTTTGCACATGATTAGTCTAATTTAGAGTTTAAGTGCATAAATATGCTTGAAATGTGAAAAGTACATAAAGTTATCACCTTTAATGATTTAATTAAGGTAAAACCCTTAGATTGGATGATAAATGGATTTAATATTGTTCAATGGATAATTCAAGCTGATATTAACCTGTTGTTAATAAAAGTGAAGATAGGATCTAAAAAGATGATCTTTTTATATAATTGGCTTAATTTAGGGTTTCGTGCATGAATATGCATTAATGAGCTTGAAGACCCTAATTTAAGAGAATATCTCTTTTAATTGTTTTAATTGTTCAAATCCATAAACAAATAGGGATATAATGATCCTAAGTCAATCGGGGTATGAAAGACTATTAAATAAATAGTTTGAGCAATTATGGTTTATATAAATGGAAAAGAATATTTTAGGGTTTGTTAACCTAAAAGGGATTAAGTTTGAGAAATTGATCTAAGAAACCCTAATGAGTATTAATGGAACCTTAATGCGGATTAGAAACCCTAGAAAGAGAATCCAAGTCAATAAAGTAGATTCTTGATAAAGTGTGTAATAAATAGAGTACATATTATTTTCAGGAATTATGTGATGATTGAATTACTTGCTTGGATCTATTGAATGGGTTGATTGTATATACATGAAGTATATGTTGAATAATCTGCATGAATCATCAAATCAGGTATGTGGTTACACTTATGAATAATCGTTCTAGTTTCACAGCGATTCCCGAAGTTCTAATTGGTTGCTTGAAAATAAATGTTGGATGTTTATTTATTTCATGCAACTATAAAGTGACTATGATTATCACTATAAATGTGCATATATAACTGGCTAGATCCGGTTCCACCTCTGTTGCTTTGAAAAAGGCTAAAAAAAGGGGTAATCCTAGAGCAAGGTCTAGGTTACCGAGAGTTAGAAACTGGGCTACCTACGTGTAGTGCCATGAGACTCATTAGCCTGCCATGAGTTAAGGAGTGGGATACTTACGAGTAGTGCCATGTGACTCAACCCTAGAAATTGGTTCACTTATAGGTGGATCATGAGGGGTTTAATGGGGACAACACAGAGGATAGGGTACCCTTGGATCGCGAAGTTATATTTAAAACGTAATCTTGATTGTTAAATGATTAATTGAATGATTACGTGGTTATCATAGTTACATGTTTATTGTTTCCCCCACATACCAGCTTTGGCTGACCGACGTTTTGTTTGTCGGCGTTTTAGGTACAAGTCAAAAGGACAAACAGTAAATCGTCACATTGTGAAATACATGAAGAAAAATACAAGGAGGATTAGTTAGCATAGAATCATTAAGTGGATAGATGTTAGAAATCCAAAATTTCAAAAGGTATGCAAAGTTTATTTTCTTACAGCTTTTCAGTTTAGTATGTTAAAATTTGATAATTATTCTAGGTTAATTGCCGAACCTTTGATCTGGAAGTCATGGGTGCGGCTTTGACCTCTCGGTCTCCCTTAATTGGGGGTTATCGGGAGGTGGGGTCGTAACACTCTATATGGGAGACAATGTCAGTCTCCTCTTTGTTGGTATGAGACAGATGAATATCAACTTTTGGGTCATGAGCTAGTACAAAAGACTATAGAAAAGATTAAAGTGATACAACAACAGTTGAAAGCAGCCCAAGACAAGAATAAATCTTATGCAAATAATCAACGTAGACCACTTGAGTTCCAAGTGGAAGATAGAGTATATCTTAAGGTTTCTCCTTGGAAAGGTGTGCTGAGGATTGGAAAGAAGGGTAAGTTGGCTCCTAGATGTATGGGACCATACCCTGTCCTAGCTTGTGTTGGAAAGGTAGCATATAAGTTGGAGATACCACCAGAGATACATAGATTGCATAATGTCTTTGACATCTCCTTGTTGAGGAAATTCCATCCAAATACTGACCATACAATCCAACTAGTAGAGGTTGAGTTAGATGAGGATATCTCCTATGTTGAGGGTCCTATGTTGATCCTGGATAGAAGGGTGAAAAGGTTGAAGAGAAAAGATTTAATACCAATGAAAGTTTTGTGGCATCACCTTGGCATAGAGGAATCCACATGGGAACTAGAGAATGAGATGTGTAGAAAATACCCATGTCTTTTTGCGTAGCATTTTGGGGGAGAAATCCTTGTTAGGGGTTTATAGTTGTAAGGCCCCTGAACTTGTTTAATGAGTTGAATAATCTTAATCACCATAATTGAATGACTATAACACTAATATAACCTTGTGATATAGTTTTAAATCATAGTACAAGCTTAAGTTTCAAATTTGGTCCAATTTGGACACTGTTTGAGCAACTTATGTAATTTTCTGTACATTTTGGACTTTTTTGCAATTTACCCAATTGAGGGGTTTTATTTGCAATTTTTCACATGCATTATGTTCCTTAGATGTTATATTATCATTATTGAGTGTTTTTAGTCATGGGGCTCCTAGTTGAGCCATGTTTTGAAGGTGTTTTCATCAACGATATTTTAGGGTTTACCCCTTCATGGATGAGCTACCTTTAGTAGCTATCAACTAATAAATTATGTAATTGGTGGGAAATTTGACAAAGGAAAGCTAAGAAGGTCTATACAGATAGTGGGAGAGCTTCTTGTGTGTGTTCTTGTATATTCATAATTAATTAAGGTCATGGACACTTACATAGATACTAGAACTTTAACTTTTTCTTTTTACTTTATCTTAAAGTTCATATACTTATCCCCAAGCACCAAAATGAGCCATTTTCTCTCCACCAATTCCCTCCTTATCTGACCTTCATTCTAGCTCTATGCTGCTGTGAATTTTTCTTCCCAAGGAAGAAGAAAGTCGGGATCTTCTTGGAAAAAAATTATAGGGTTGCAATTGATTTCCTTTTTGGGTCTAAAAAGCTTCCTCCTAGTGATCTTGACCTAAAAGTGTAAGTATTACCTTATTTACTCTATTTATTTCTTTGATCTTATTCATCCTATATCTCTCCAGGTTGGAACCCTACTGTTCCATGGTGAAATTGGCCCTAGAACACAAAAATCTATCCTTCTTGTTTCTTTTTCTAGGGTTTTGCTTTTTTGTGGAGAGAAGTGCCTATTTGGCCAAGTTTAGATCTGAATCTAGGGATTTATTGCCTTATTTTCTTGAGATTATTTCTTTTTGGGATCTGACCTACTCTATAGAGGTGATTTATATAACATTCTTCACTTATATTTCTTACTCAAAGCTTGTTAGTTCATGTTTATGCTTTAATGTGATGATCTAAGCATAAAGAAACCATGCTTGTTTAGAATTACGAATTTTTGTGGTGTTCCCTATTTTGTTCCAGTTCTATATGAACTTGTAAACATTTTTAAGACCTTTATAAGGTGTAACATTATCTGGGACAGGTTGATAGAATCAACCTATGGTGCTAAGCACAAAATAGTTGATGGTTCAAATTAGGGTTTTCAAGCTATTTCCTTCCCTATCACATCACCGATGGTCATACCATTCAATATCCAATGGTGTTGCTATCTTGGAAACTGATTTTCGTGATCAAGGGTGTCAAATTTATGGTGACAACCTATGGTCACCCTCTTAGGTTAGGTTTTGGCTCAATTATATGTTTAATTATCATCTATTAAGTATTCTAATGATGTTATCAATCGATGATGACATTAGCTTAATATTTGATGGTGTTAACTGAATGTATTACTGATATAACAACCAATGGTGAAATAATGATCAAAATTAATGGTGGATCCGATAATCATCATATATGATGAGTTAAGAATGTAATTGTAGATTTTACTAAACCTTAAACTAATGGTTCCTTGGTTCAATTTATCTAATGGTTAGACCTATACTTCAATTGATAACCTTGAACAATGAACCTGATCCAATGAATAATATTGGATGCTTCCACATCCTATAGATTATAATAAATCACATGGCATTATATGTGGATCCTAGTGATGATAATTCTATGGTCCAATGCCATTAATTTTTAGTCTTACCGTTTCCATCATATAGTTATATTTGATAAATCACTATAATAAGTGGATGGGTAACTCCCATGTGATCTAGCTTGTTATACCTAACCCTAATGTAATTATATGATGTTTATTGGTTATAATCAGACCTCTTGAATGATTAATGTGATAATGAATTACACTCTTCTTAGGTTGAAAACACAATGTAGTACTATTTGAATATCATATTGCCTTACCATGTTAATATCTATGGACGCATATGTTCTAATGATCTTTTGAGCCTTGTTTAAGGCATGGAATGATGATGATAACCTTACTATGAATAATGTGATGGTCTTAACGACCTTTGGGCATGTTTGAAACCATGATTGAGGTGAAATCCTCTTCATGTTCCAATAAGGGTTAAAAACCTAGAACTTGTGATAAGATATTGGTATCTTGTAAAAGTATGATGATAAGTGTGGTCCATTAATTTGCAATGAATGATAGCATGTGGTAATGTGATTAATATTTATATCTTAAATGTTTTATATCTTTTGAAGTTGTTATACATATACTCTTGTTATAAAAGGATTAGGGTTTGAATGTCCATTTGTATGATTTAGCCTTAACTCACCCAATTGGCATAACTAATTAAGTGAAAATCTAATCATGTAGTGCCCTGTGCCATAGATCTATCTGAGTGTCAAAAATTGCCAAATAGTAAAATGAGTATTCCGAAGGGATACTCAGAGCCCATACTGATGAGTATGTGGGGTGCCTGTCATCCTGAATTCAAGTGTTAGGGATGATGACAGTGGTCATACCTAGCCCTCAGTTTGAGAATGGTTGTGGTCGTGTCTCAGTGATTATATATATATATATATATATATATATATATATATATATATATATATATATATATATACACATATATATATATATGATGAGATTAGAAAATTGTGTGATTCTACTTGATGTTACAACTTATTTGCTTAACTGCTTTGTATGCTTAAACTGTTCAATCTATTCATATTGCTTATTCAATACCCTAACTACTCAATGTATTTACTGTTAATTAATATGTTATAATCAATATATGTTGGAGAGAGTTATATCTCTCGCTGGGACTGGGTCTCACCCGTGGGACACCATATTTTTTTAGATGGTTGTGGGTAACGAGGTCGAGGTCGTGTTGTGGAAGAGAACCAACCTGGTGATCAATAGATTTAGAAGGTTGGTTAGTTGTAGATGTTAGTAGTAGAGTCCTAGTGTCCATCCATGTATTCTCATGTCTGGGTATGGGTTGTGTTTTCTAGATGATATACTCATATCAACACGAGATTTTGGTAGTGTGCCAATGTTTGTAAATATATGGGATGTACATGTGAAATATCTTTTGTGTGCAGGATGTGATTGAGGTCTTTGGACCCATATGTAAATACTTATTACAGTATATGAGAATGGAATGGTGGACCTTTTATAAATGTTCTAGAGTTTATTTACATTGTTGGAATTGGTTTTAATTATCCCGCATTTTTGAGTATGTAATTAATTAGTATTTGATCATGTTTTGTGTTTTGAGTAATCTCATTTAGCGCGAGGAGGTGTCACAGTTAAGTTGGCATCAGAGCTTTAGGTTTACTGAGTCTACAGGGACATAGGTCTTAGGTTTGAGTCTGTTCTTATGTATCCAACATATCTGATCATTGTTTATTCTTATGTAGATATGTCTGGAGTAGATGAAGAACACGTTGAGAGTAGCTATGTTGCACCAGGAGGAGGTGTTAGGAGGTAGGTACACAATGAGAGAGTGCTATAAGAAGGGCCACAACAACCCACAATGCCTCATCTAGACCCAACAATGATGGCCAATCCAGAGTTTTAGTGTATGTTTAGATAGATGATGGCCACAATTACACATATCGCTGACAGAGCGCCAACACCTCAAGCTAGGGAAGCCACCTCTAATGTGGAGTTCCAAGGTTTCGGGAAGACATTTGAATGTCTTAGACGTGTTGGGGCAATTGAATATGTAGGTACTTCTGATCTAGCAGACACTGACATGTGGTTGACTGAGCTGGAAAAGGCGTTCAAAATCCTAAACATCACTGAAGAAGACAAATTTAAGCATGCGGTATACTTGTTGAAGGGTAGTGTTGGCCACTGGTGGGCCATAGAAGAGGGGAAAAGGCCAGGAGTTGTGATAGGATGGGAGGAGTTTTGGAGGTAATTTGTTAGCTGATATTTTCTAGAGACCTACCTAGATGAGAAAATCTTTCAGTTCGAAAAGATTTGTCAGGGAACTATGACTATCAATGAGTATGAATCAAAGTTTATAGAACTTCTAAGGTTCTTCCCACACATGGCAGCAATGGACAAGTAAAGGATCTGGAGATTTGAGAAGGGTCTGAGTATTGAGTTGACTACTAGAACATCAACCTTGGAGAACAGGGAAAGGTTATCCACCTTTTTGGAATATGTTAGGAGGATTGAGAGGTCTTCCATAGAGAAGCATGAAGCTAATGCTAACAAGTGACCTATGCAATCATCTGGAGGCTTTAAGAAGCCAAGGTTTTTCCCACTGCCATTGCGACTAAGGTCAACCTTCACTGAACCAAGATCACATGCACTATCACAATGGACCCCGAGTAGGGGTAGAGATCCCAATTTTCCACCAATAGGATCTCGAAATTCATCATCAATCTCAATTACATGGTCGTATAGACCACATAGTGATAACCAAGTGTGTCATAAATGTGGACAGACAGGGCATATTAGATGGAATTTCCCTATGAAGGTTGAGGAGGTGACTCAGCAGCCAAGGCAGAATCAATAGGGATCACAACAATGATAGTTTGATACTGGTAGTGGAAGAGGATGTGGTCAAGTGTCCCATGCAGGATCCTCAGGGTAGGCGAGCAGAAGACGTGGACGGAAACAGGTGACAACAAGGTTCTATGCCATGACCCAGTTGAAAGCAATGGTCAATCCACAAGTCGTGACAGGTCAGATGGAATTATTTCATTCTGATTTGTTTGATTCTTGTTTCATATTTGTGTTAGTAGATCTGAGTGTGAAGCACTATTATATCACCAAAGAGGTGATATGTAGATGTTATCTACCTGTTAGTCTTATATCAGATAGCCTGTGGCTAGAGACTCCTTTGGTTGATTTTGCTGAGTTGTGGAAAGTGTGCCCTTCTTGTGTTCTTTCTTTTTCTGGGCACTACATTCAAGTGGATCTTTTGCCACTTGACATGCATGGTTTTGATGTAATCCTAGGAATGGATACCTTGGAAAAATACAAGGTAGTCTTGGACTGTAGTACTAAGGTGACGACGGTCCATGATGGAGATGTACAGTGGATTTTCCAAGGTGATAGGAGGATTCTTCCTACATGTTTGATGTCCGCTATGACAACTGAGTAGTGGATGAGATAAGGATGTGAGGCTTTATTATCTCATGTTGTGGATACCAAGGCGAGAGATCCTAGTATCCAGGAGGTACCAGTGGTGCGAAAATTCAAGGATGTCTTTCCTGAGGAATTTCCTAACATTCCCACTACTAGAGAGATTGAGTTTGAGATCAATCTTGTTCCTGGAACACAACCCATAGCATAGTCAGCATACAGAATGGCACCAACAGAGATGTAGGAGTTAAAGAAACAGTTACAAGAACTGTTAGAGAAGGGTTTTATCCGGCCGAGCACTTCCCCTTGGGGTGCTCCCGTGTTGTCAGTTAAAAAGAAAGATGGTTCAATGAGGTTCTGTATAGAGTACAGACAGTTGAATAAGGTGACAATAAAGAATAAGTATCCTTTGCCGAGGATTGATGATCTTTTTGATCAGTTGAGGGGTGCCACTATTTTCAAAGATAGACCTATGGTCATGCTACCATCAATTGAGAATTAAGGCTAATGACATACCCAAATCAACTTTTAGGACTAGGTATGGTCATTATGAGTTTGTGGTTATGCCATTTGGGCTAACCAATGCACCTACAACTTTTATGGATCTAATGAATAGGGTGTTTAGACCTTATCTTAATCAGTGTGTGTTCATGTTCATAGATGATATCCTGATATACTCCAAGTATAGTCAACATCATGAGCAACACCTTTGCCAGGCATTGACTTTGTTAAGGCATCATCAACTATATGCTAAGTTTAGCAAGTGTGAATTCTAGTTATCTTAACTGTCTTTTTTGGGACATGTTATATCAAAAGGCATTTGTGTTGATCCCAAGAAAGTGGAATACGTACTAGAATGAGAACAACCAAAGACACCAACAGAGATATGTAGTTTCCTAGGTCTGGTAGGTTACTACAGGAGGTTCATCAAAGACTTCAATTCTATAGTGTTACCCCTAACTAGGTTAACCATGAAGGATGTTCTTTTTTCTTGGAATGACAAGTGTCAATGTTCTTTCTAGCTTTTGAAAGAAAAGTTGACTAGTGCACCAGAGTTAGTACTGCCAGAGCAAGGAAAATGATATATTGTCTTTTGTGATGCTTCAAAGAATGGGTTGGGATGCGTCTTGATGCATGATAAAAATTTGATTTTTTTTGCTTCGCGACAACTTAAGAAACATGAGGAGAATTACCCAATACATGATCTAGAGCTTGCAGTGGTGGTCCATGCCTTAAAGATCTGGAGACACTATCTTTATGGAGAAAAGTGTCAGATCTTCACTGACCACAAGAATTTACAGTATATCTTCTCAAAATAGGAGCTCAATATGAAGAAGAGGAGATGGATGGAGTTCATTAAGGATTATGATTGCACAATAGACTACCATCCAAGAAAAAAATGTGGTAGCGGATGCATTGAGTAGAAATTCATCTTCATTATCAATGATAGATAATGCACAATTAAATTCCTTGATGTGCCATAAGAGAGATATGCATGTGTCTCTTCGCCAGATGAATGTATACCTAGAAGTTTCTTTGCTGGAAGGATTATTGGCACAGTTGACAAGCCTTAAACGTGGGTCCAAGAAAGGAGTCATGTCTAGGTTATCGGAATTTAGAAATTTATAATACCCAAATGTTTAAGACATCCTGCAACTAGCATAGGGTTGAAATAGTTCGGGGTCCAACACAGGTATAGGAAGAATGACGCTTCAGAACTCAAGTTTTACTTGTCTAAGCACGTTGAAAAGGTCGAAGGATAAGGTTTTGATATAATGAGAATGAATTATAAAGAATCAAACAAAAAGCATATCTCTAAGGGGAGTTACCAGAAGAATTAATGTTTTAAGGTTTAGCAATTTTTATAGAGGTTTTGTATATTAAAAATTGAGGAGATAAAACTATCGTCAGGTTAAAGCACGAAGGAGGAAAACTTTAACATAACAAGAGTTAACGGAATACATCCTGCACCCTCTTCTCTCAAAGAGGATGCCTCTCACTATGCACCAATTCTCTCTCTCAAAAGTATTGGACATAGACTAGAGCGGAAAGATATGTCAGGGAAACCCTGATCTTGGGTACTCTCATACACCCAAACCAGACCAAACTCTAGAGTTTACGACATCCTTCTCTCGAAGGAGTCAAAATAAGAAACACGATTCGATAGCTAGTAAAAAGTGTGATTCAAACAGAAGAGACTAGAGCTTAGATGCTATAAAGAAATCATCCAACAAAACGGAACCATATACAGGACAACATGAGATAAATTCCATAGTTTCCATAAGCATAAGGAGGTAAAAAGGTTTAGTTACAATGCAATAGTAAATGAAAGTAAACTACTGAAATAGGAAAGATAGGTATCGGTCTCCTTGATGTAGGAGGTTGATATACATAGCAACGGACCCCTAAGATAAATGCTAACCTGGTACTGGGCAGGAGCCCTATCGGGATACGACCGTGTCAGGTCACGAACCGTGATGGGTTAAGGGCATATCAAGATAGGACTCCCTACCCGATATGGACGTGTCGGGCGGCAGGCCCTGCCGGGCTGTAGCCGTGACGGGTAGGCCATATCGGATTAGGTATTGCATCGTGTTAGGACGTGTATTGGGTTAGCCTTCTCTTAGGTTCTCAGGTTCCTTGTGTCAGGTATAGATGGGTGAGCCGTCTCGGGTTGAAGCCCAACTAGAGACCCGACATATTTGAAGTAGCCTTGAAGGTCATGTTGCACTGTTGTTTCTACCGGGTCGAGTTCTAAGTGAACTCCTCCCGTCCCTCTCGGGTTGGGGGTGTGCTCACCTAGTATCACCCGGTAGGCATGGGAAGTTGATGCACTAGCTCCTTTATGCTCTAAGAGTTATCTCTTCTTGGGTTCCGACCCATCCCATCAGAGTCCCATAGCTGCTATTTATAGGCAACGACTGGTGGGAGTTGTGACTCTCGTTGGTCCACACATCCTTTGTCTGCTCCGTTCACATGGCTTTGGGAGAGGGTTGACACGTTCGTCGCCTGACATGGCTGGCAGAGGCTGTGTCATGTTGGGTTGCGAGTAAATCGTGCTCAATCGTGTCGGGTAAGGATTCTGGCGGGCTACTGCACCGAGGGGTGGCCGTGTCACGCGATCAACTCCGTCTGGCGACCGACCGTGGTGGGAAAGGCTCCTTGTCAGGTAATAGCGTGTAGTCTGTCAGGGCTCCCGCGCGACACACCCGCGTCGGGTTGCTGCCATATCGGCCAACGTCTGTGATGGGTAAAGGGGTGTATTGCTTTTCCACTTGATGGGTTGGGGTAGTTAACTTGTTATGGATGGGCTGGGACGGGCCCATTAGCATTCTTTTGATGGGAAAATAAGAGAAACTCCACAAAAGATAGGAAATGTTGTTAGGAGCATAGTGGGCATTATTTCTATTCAACAAATAAGATAAAATAGAGAGGAAGTAAGGTTTAGAGGCAGTTTTGATAATAAAATATAAGCTCTAGCAACCATAAAATGGGTGTTATCAACTCCCCCAAACATAGCATTTTGATTGTCCTCAATCAATCTGTACTTATTTTAAAACTTCATTTGTGGTACTTTTCAAAACTAGACGTAATCTTCAGACAAGGGGTTAAGAGAATTTTTGAGATGTCCTAAGGAAAATTATGTATGGCTACGAGCAATGGACTTTATTTTTCATGCCTTGTTTAAGCAAAAAATTTCTCTTCAGCTTCGGCGAGATTTTTGGTGCATGATTTCGAAGTGAGCTTTCACACCAAACATCTTGGGAGTCGAAGGTGGGGTTTTGGGGAAGGCTTAAGGCTTTTTTGGTTTTTCTTTCTTCCCATCAGTCCTTCCAGGTACAGGTCCGTTAATGGGCAAGTGGTCCCTACAGTCCAAGCCAGATGACTTTAGAGCAGTGATTTCACATCCTATGTACCACTGCCCCAAATCTACCATGCCTAAAGATGGGTACTTTTTGGAAAAAAAGTGTTTTTTTTGGCACAAATCTCATGCTTTTATTCACTCTCATAACAGTTTCCTCTCTTTTGGGGATTTTGGTGGGTAGGTAAAAAAAGAGTTTGCTATTTGGGTAGCTTTTTCCTTCACATGCACATCTCTTAGTTTTTGTGAGATTATTTTTCAAAGTTGGAATAGAAAAGTTATAGCCTTTGTCATTTGAGACTATGTTTTCAAAAGAGCATAATAGAAATGTGCACCGCCTTAGATACAGAGAAAACAAATTGGAAGAAGTTGTACCATATTTTTACTATAAAGTGATTTTTATAGTTTTTGAGAAATAAGCAGTGGTGTATGTATTGCTTTCTATCAATCATATATATATATATATATATATATATATATATATATATATATATATATATATATGTATTCACAGAGTATGGTAAGAAAAGGAAAAGGGAAAAAAGGGGAAACAAGGGGAAAAGTTTTGAGTACCTCCCTCACTAATACTATGGAGTCCCCCCCCCAAACTTACCTCACACTTTGTCCCAGAGTTGTGAGATAAATAGGAAAGGATAGGCGTAGATCAGTGAGGGTTCATCAACTGTACGTGCCCTCAGCAGATAAGAGCTCCATCACATACTCTCTGTGTTGGCTGTGGTAGCCTAGGTGGTGGAGCTTATCTGACGTCTGTTTGAGGGCTACCATGTAGTAGATCTAGTGCAGCATGTAGATACAACAGTTATTTGATAACTTAGCTTGTTGTGGACTGCGGTGGCAGTATTCAAGTTCGTGCCACTTGGCCACTGGGTCTTCAAGGTATGGCTAGATTAGAGACACCACCTCGACATAATATTTCCTTGCTAACCGCTTGAGGGATGTTGCCTGCGTGGATGTACACTCCGTCAGATAATCGTTGTTGGCGTCGGAGCTGTTGTAGAAGAAACTGGTGCGTTGATGGGTGTACACCATCAAGAGTGTCCAGTGGTTGTTGTGCAGCATAGGTAGGTAGATGACGTGTGACAGACACTTCTTTACTTGGATCTAAAATAGTTGGCGTGCTCCTATTTCGTCAGTAAGGCACAATCATTGAATAGCATTGGATGGGCGATGTAGGCATGTTCAATCTTCTTTTATAGGATGGGGATGTAAGATGATGCCACTATCATTGCTAGATATCCTCCTGCCTTGACTAAGTCCCACAGATCGTCAAGGGGGACGATTGCATTGTCTTTTTCATATATGACATCTACGGTGTTGGAATCAGTGAGTCTGAGAAGAATTTCATTGACCTGTTCCTGAGATAGAGAAGTGCACACGGAACGGTCAAAATTACTGATTAGAGATTCAGAGATGGCAAGCGAAGAAGACTCACCTTCAGTAGCATCGCCTTCAATGGTGAGTGTGGTTCACAGATTTTCTATCTACTTGCCTATCCCATAGACATCTTCACTCTCGACACTTGCAAGTTAGGGAAGAAAATGTTGTTTTGTGGTTGCTTGTTACCTCATACAAGTTGTCAATCTCAAAGCCAAAGGCCTATCCCAATGAGGAGGGGACTGCCACTTATTAGCTTCAGCTTCACAACACGCTCCTCGCATTTGTGGCATGGCCCAATGAATAATCATCGTCTATTAGTGTCGAGTCGACCTGGACTATTTGTGAGGGCGTAGCTTCCGGACGGGACATTGGCACCCTTGTGGTTGCCTCTTCCTCGTCATCTTGGGGTCATGGAGAAGGTTGTAGAGTAGGTGGATGCTGATCGACCATCTGACTCTCAGTGTCCTCCTCCATAGCAATCACTGGCGTAGATGGTTGCAGTGTCGGTGTTGGTTGTACGGCCCTGAGCTCTATCTCCAAGAACTTAGCGAACGCCTCATTGCAGTTGCGGGAGGCGTCTGGCTGGACCAATGCCTCTGTCAATTTTGTTAGGGTTGAAGCTTCAGGAACTGTGGCTATTTCATCTGATGTAGTGGCCTCTAGAGCGATGACCATTGTAGCAGCTCTGGTGGTGTCGACGACCTCCCCGATGGTCAACACTTCTTTTGTAGCTGCGGCGGGTGTTGTTGTGGTTTCCATGGCTGGTTCGGTGGCACCAACAGTGACCATCGGAATGGTGGCTACTGGTTGTGTGGCGATGGCAGTGATAGGTGAGTCTTCAATGATGACTACTAATGATTTGTCATGCCGAGCATTGAGGGGTGCGGGCCTCCCTATAGCAGCCATCCTTTCTTAGATGGTCCTGGTGGCAGAGTAAGTGGCTTCAACAATCACAACTTTGATCTCTACTATTGTCAAGACCAGCTTTTCTGTGTCATAGTTGACACAGAGTGGGAGGGTAGGAGGGTGTCCATCCTCGCAAACTTGTAGAAGATATCATGGCCCTCCTTCTTGATGATGTTCTACCTTGTGAGGAACTTGATGTCGATATTATCATTGCCCCGAGTGTGCAATAGACTGAGTGGCTCCTTAGGGTACCCTAGACCTGCCGCGATCAGGTTGACGACCCCTCCCATGTTGTACTCCTTAGTGGCATCCTTTATCGGGTGCATACGGTTCAACAGGAATCGCCCCAGGTTTATCGGCTTGCCCTCCATCATATACAAGATGAGATGGAGCTCTACAGTATATAAGTTGCTCATTTTGTACTTGCTAAAGAGGATACTTGCCATGATCTTGTGTATAATCCTCCAGAAGCACGAGTGGACCACCGCCACCTTGCTCCCCAGTTTGAAGGAGGATTTTCTAGTCAGCTTCCTCTATAGTGTGACTGGGTTAAAGCCATTGTCTTTAGTGATCTGGGCACCGCTATTCATCATCTCTTTTTTAGCCTCACTGGAAGAGAATATCTCATTCAGCAACCTTTCTAAGATGTCACGCTTGGCATTGTAGAGGCACCCTTGTAATATGTCCACTATGCTGAACCTTTTGGTCTCTATAGGGGTATTTGGAACTCAGCAGAGAGAGGAGATGAACTCCTTGGTGAGCTCAGTGTAGGAGGTAGAGTAGCTGAAGCAAATCTTCCGCACTCTGGTGGCTACTAAGATGTTCTCAAGTTTGTCAAAGATTCTGATCTGGCGGAAGGATGCTTGGTGGCATAACTGTGTTGGCTGGTAGACCTTTGCTGCCAACTCCATGTAATGTCATTGATGCTCATCATCTCTGGGCACAAACTGGCCCGGTGAGTGGTCCAGGGACTCCGGTTCTGCCGTCGTGGTAGGGGTCAGGGCTGCTTCTCGGCCTCAGAGGGCTCGGTTGTCTCAGGGTTTGGGCATTTTTTCCCGGTGGTGGCCTCATTTGCGGCCTCGGGGTTGATCCTCTGACCTTGCTCATCAACTTGGATGACAGTTTGTTTGGTGCGGGCCATTTTCTGCATTTATTAGACAAAGGGACTAAGTTAGTTGTTCAATCAAATTGCAATTGCCCGATATCGAGAAGAAGGTGAAAGTGAGTGTGTCGCCCGATATGGGTTGAGAAATACACTTAAAACCAATATCGGTTCAGGCACTTATAGAGAACATGGCACGCGATACGCAGTTGCCCGATACCAAAAGACTGATATGTTTTTCACACGACACTCGTCACAAGCTGATATCGAGCATGAGGTAAAAACATCGCACCGGTGAGGTCAATATTGAGGAAATGATAAGGTCTGGGCAATATGATATAAGCGATAGATCAGTATCGGGTGCCTCCTCAAAACTTATCCTGCGCGGTATGGATGCTCGATAGGGTGTCCCACGATATGGGTGTTGTGCTGTAGAGGTGAAAACACGATACGAGACAACAGAAAGAATGTGTGATGTGCTGTGTCGGGCGATACTCATGATGCATGATACTCATGTCACATGACATGGACTAAAGCATTACAAAACAAACTGAGTGATACAGTCATTGTCGCGAGCTCGAGGTTTTTACCCAATATCGATGCATTTGTCATCGTGTTACGTGACACGAGTGTCACGTGGCATAGGCAAAAGGTGATTGTAAAATAGAATGGTAGGAAGGATGACACGCCTATCGCGTCACAAGAGAAAACTTGGTATATGTTAAAAAGGGCTTGCCCAACACGGGCCAGAATGCGATACGGGTGCACGATAAGGTTTGGTCGATACGTACCGCGTGAAACAAAGTCACGTGATAAGTAGGGCACCATAGGTTTTACCTATATCGAGCAAGAGGAGCTGGAATGTGACACGAAGGTCGACAGGAAAGAGCTGGCACATGAGCTTTGAAAGGTGAAGAGAATGCACGATGCGGGAGCAAAAAGTAGGTAATTCGGTAACCTGACATGGTTAAACTCGAGTTACTATATATAGCTGACCGTGAGCAGAGTAAAACGGGTAAAAACCAGGACATGTGTCGTGCATGCACAAAAATCATCTTCTAGATCTTGGTAAAACCTGTCTAATCTGTCGCGTCGCGAAGATCTAGAAGGCTTTACATCACACGACACGTGTGTCGATCGACAAATGTGTGTCAGTTGATATGTGTCGCCTAGTACACTCGTTTCGCAACAAGGGTCTGGGCGACACTCACATCGCGCAGCAGGCGATGCATTCGGCGACAGGCATGCCCGACACATGTGTTGGGAAACCTTATAATCATGGGGCATGCAAGCTGATACGGCCTCGGAGATACAGTAGCCCAGGCTGCATATCGTGCGATACATCTTTTGCCTGGCATGCCAGTGCAAAACTGAAACTAAGGGGTTGCTCGATACTCATCAAGGTGGGTTGGGTAACATGACTATTACAGAACTTGTCACACTAAGCAAAAGCAAGGAAAAAGGTATCATTCATGCCTGATATGCTAGCAAATGGCTTAAAGGAAAAACAAAAACAAGGATATAAAAACTAAACATCATAAGGCACTTGATGGGTAAAATATCATTTGCCTAAGGATAAACTTTGGCCTCAGATAGAATTACTCACCAAGTCAATAAAACTAAGTCAGTGGCCCATGAAACAGAGTCTACGCTACGCTCATGGCGTGGGCACAGACTCGGGCATTATTACAATGAAATTGTTCATAATGTTCTTTACAGGAAAAGGAAATAACATCCTATTCTAGGAAAGTAAAAGCTCGGGCTGCCTCCTGAGGAGCATTATGGTTCACATCATCAGCTTGACATGTTTGAATCATGTTGTGTTTCTTTGGTAAGTGCAACTTCACCATCCTCCAGGGGTATCTCGGATCTCCTCAGAAAGGCTTCATCTTCATAGAACCTTTTGACCCGGTGTCTGTTGACTGGAAAGACTTTTGTTGGATCTTCTTTATCATATAGCTCCATCATCCCAGATAAGTATATATTTGCTACTATGTATGGTCCAGACCACCTGGTCTGCAATTTTCCTGGAAAAAGACAAATAGAATATTTAAACAATAAGACTTTCACATTCCTTGACATCCTTTGCTCACACATGGGAATCATTCCAGACTTTGGTTCTTAGCTTGTAGATCCTTGCATTTTCATAGACGTGAAACCTAATCTATTCAAGTTCTAGTAGCTGAAGAAATCACTTCTTTCCATCTAGCGTTGGGTCCATGTTAAGGCGTTTGATGGCCCAGAACGCTTTATGCTCCAACTCAAAGGGTAGGTGGCAAGCTTTCCCATATATCAGGAGATATGGTGTAGTGTCGAGTGGCGTCTTGTAGGCAGTCATGTATTCCCACAAAACATCATCTAACTTGGTTGACTAGTCCTTGCAAGACTTCCCAACTGTTTTCTCTAAGATCTACTTGATCTACCTATTAGAAACTTCAACTTGTCCAAATGTCTATGGGTGGTATGGTGTGGCGACTTTGTGACGAACACCGCATCTATGCAAAAGTGATTCAAACTGCCTTTATGCAAAGTGAGATCCACCATCATTGATGATGGTTCTCATCACTCACAACCTTGGAAAGATTATCTTAGTAAAGAGCTTTATCACTGTTTTGGTGTCGTAAGTGGTGGTGGGTATAGCATCTACCCATTTGGAGTTGTAATCAACTGCAACAAAGATATATTTGAAACCATAGGAAGAGGGGAAGGGTCCCATATAGTCTATCCCCCACACATTGAAGACTTCTACTTCAATCCATTATGATAGCGACATCTCATTTTGATGGGAAATATTCCCAATTCTCTGACATTCATTGCAAGCTTTGACATAGGTATGTGCGTATTTGAAGAGAGTTGGCCAATAAAAGCTTGACTGGAGTACCTTAGTTGATGTCCTTTCACCTTTTAGGTGACCTCCATAGGGGGATGAATGACACTCAAATAGAATCTTTGAGGCTTCATCCTCTGGTATACACCTTCTATACAAGCCATCGACACAACACCTAAACAATAGAGGGTCATCCCAGTAATAGTTCTTCAGATCAGAGAATAATTTCTTCTTCTGATTGTAGGACATTTCTGGGGGTAGTTTTTTGCATGCCAGGTAATTGCATAAGTCTGCATACCATGGTCCTTCAGGGTTGGCCAAGTGGGCAACATAGATAGATTCATCGACATAACTTTCATTGATTGGCAGTGAGTGGTTGTCCTCCATTCAGATCCTCGAAAGGTGGCCGGAGACCATGTTCTCAGAACCGTTCTTATCTATTATTTCATGATTGAACTATTGTAATAGCAACGGCCAACGCAACAATTTGGGCTTCACGTCTTTCTTCTGCATTAAGTACTTGATGGCCCCATGGTCGATGTGAACTATCACCTTAGAGCCCATGAGGTAGGATTGAAACTTATCAAAAGCATATACAATTGCCAGTATATCTTTCTCAGTAGTAGTATAATTCAGTTGTGCCTCATCTAGGGTCTTACTTGCATAAAAGATCATGTGGTGCTTTTTATCTTTTTTTTGGCCAAGGACTACGCCTATGGAAAAGTCAGAAGCATCACACATGAGCTCGAAAGAAAGATTCCAGTCGGGGGACTGGAGAATGGGTGCAGATACCAAAGCATCCTTCAGAGTGGAGAACACTTTCATGCTCTCATCCATGAAATCAAATTTCACATCTTTCATCAATAGGTTGGAAAGAAGCTTTGCTATCTTTGAAAAGTCTTTAATGAACCATCGATAGTACTAGCATCACCTAAGAAACTTTAGATACCTGTAATAGATGTGGGAGGAGAAAGCTTGGCTATCACCTCCACCTTGGATCGATCGACTTCCATACCTTTGTTGGACACCTTGTGTCCTAGGACTATTCCTTCTTGCGCCATGAAGTGGCACTTTTCCCAATTAAGGGTAAGACTCTCCTCTTCACATATCTTCATCACTAGAGATAGGTTATTAAGGCAATCATTGAAGGAGCTTCCCTAAATACTGAAGTTGTCCATAAAGACTTCCATTTTATCCTCTAGAAAATTGGTGAAGATGACATTCATGCACCGCTGAAAGGTGGCAGGTACATTGCAAAGCCCAAAGGGCATTCTCCTGAAAGCAAAAGTTCCATAGATGCATGTAAAGGTGGTCTTTTCCTAATCGTCAGGGTCAATAGGGATTTGATAGTACCCTAAATACCCATCCAACCAGAAAAAGTAGGTGTGATGGGCCAGGCACTCCAACATCTGATCGATAAATTGGAGGGGGAAATGGTCCTTGTAGGTGGCAGTGTTGAGCTTTCAGTAATCGATGCACATCTGTCATCCGGTGACTGTCTTGGTAGCCACCTTGACTCCATTATATCCTTTAACCAATGTTATGCCTCCTTTATTTGGAACCACTTGGATTTGACTTACCCATGTGCTATCGTTGATGGAATAGATTATTCCTACATCTCAGAGTTTGACAACCTCCTTGCTGACCACTTCTCTGAGCTTCTCATTCAACTTCCTCTGTGGCTGGGCATATGGCTTGGAGTCCTCTTCCAGATGGATCATGTTCATACACACAGAAGGGTTGATCCCCCTCAGGTCTCTGATTGAGTAACCTAGGGCTTTTCTCTGTAGCCTCAACTCCTCAAGCAACTTATCTTTTTGGCTATCTATAAACTCTAAGTTAATGATCACCAAATTTATCTTCTCCTTGTCTAGAAAATGGTATTCCAAGCCTCTCAGCAGAACTTTCAACTCTGGATGGGTATCCTTCTCTTATCCAATTGTGGGGTCTTTACAAAGGGTAGCGTACATAACTGTCTCCATAGGGTCTTCTTCTTTGGACAAACCTTGAACTTCCAGAAAAGCCAACAACTCCTTGACCTCTGGATCCTCGACCACTTATGCCTCTCTAGATAGGGCGCACATCAGTGGGTCTACCATGGCCTTTTCTTCCCTTACTTCATTTCATAGTTGCTGATAGCTTTCAACAAAATAAGTGGATTCAAAGAATGAAGGGGTTTTCATACAATCTCTGATGTTGAAGTCAATGTGATCTCCTCCAACTCTAATTGTAATCATACCCACCTCTACGTCAATGAGAGCTCGGTTGGTTGCTAGGAAAGGTCACCCAAAGATAAAAGGGAAGCTGAGATCTTCTACGGTATCAATCAAAACTATATCACATGGTATAAATAATTGCCCAACTCGAATGGGCACATCCTCAACTACTCCTACTAGTGTAGTAAAGGTGTGATCGGCTAGCTGAATCCTCATGTTCATGCTTACCATATCAGTGAGTCCAATCCTCTTAGCAAGCAATAAGGGCATCAGGATGATGATTGCCCCCAGGTCTGCTAGACCTTTATGGGTTATGTTATCCCCAACTGGGAAGGGGATGACAAAGGCCCCAGGATCTTTCTTCTTTGACGACATACTTGGTTTGACGAAGGAGCTAGATATCTATGCTATCTTTACGGTCTCTACATCTTCACCTCTCTTCTTCCTCAAAATAAAATCCTTCATATTCTTGGTGTAAGTAGGCATTTCCTCAATGGCATCCACAAATGGGATGTCAAGGTGCAATTTCTTTATCGTGGCCATAAAATTCTCATACCTCTTTTTCAACTAAGCTTTCATCAACTTATGTGGGAAGGGTACGCGGGGTGCGTACTTGTCCTGACACTCTTCAGAAGAAACGTCGTTGACTCTTTCTTTGGTCACTTTTCTTAACTTTTTGGGGACTTCTTCTTCAACATCCTCCGGGCTATCGTCTTTACTTGGTGCTATCGCTGTTGTTACTTCCTTTTCAACGGTTGGTCGTA
Source organism: Alisma plantago-aquatica (assembly GCA_963693085.1). Lineage (NCBI taxonomy): Eukaryota > Viridiplantae > Streptophyta > Magnoliopsida > Alismatales > Alismataceae > Alisma > Alisma plantago-aquatica. The sequence continues at coordinate 863,332,663 of OY856411.1, forward strand.
CCACTTTATCTGACCTTAAGACGACCATTTTTGCGGTCTCATGCCCACGTGGATTCGCTTTGGTCTTGGAGGGGAAATGCCCCACTTGATGGTTGATGCTCTGGGCAAGGCTCGCCAGCTATTGGTCTATCTGTTTATTGTGCTACTAGAGCTCCCCTATCTGGGCAGAGAATCCCCCCATCTGCTGCTGCATCAACTTAAGCAGGGTCATGCTATCCACATAGCTTTTATGCATCTTCTCGTTTAGGTTGTTTTGCTTCTTGGCAAAGGACATCTGCTCCGTCATCATAGATGGTTGTTGCGGCTGGTTTTGTTGGAAAGTCCTCTACTACTGGAACCTTATTTGATGTTGCTGGTTCGACAGTCCTCCTGAGGAATTTCTGCCCACCAGCTGATGAGAGTTCTCAGTTGTGCTGGTGTTTTCATAGGAAAAACCAGGGTGATTAGGGCATCAATACTGGACGTAACTGACATTTTCCATACTATCCTCGTCAAGATCTCCTTGAGCGGTTGTATGCGGGTAGAAGTTGAACAGGTGGTCTAGCTCTCCACAGGTGACGTAACTCCTCACCACTTCATGTCAGACTTTTCCTTTATACCCCTGCTCCTTCAAGGTTTGGACATCGGTTACAATTTTGTCCAACTTAGCCGTGAGGGCTTCCATCACTTTGAATTCTCCTAAAGTGGTATGGCCCATGGACTCCCGGTCGTACTCGGTATCCTACTGATTCATGGCCATGTTGTCGATAATTTCTTTGGCCCTATGAGCACTGATTCCTAAGAAATCATTGCCAGATGTAGCGTTTAGGGATTTCCTCTCTACGGCACACACCCCATTATAGAATGTGGTGATAAACTTAGGTTCAAAAAAGCCATGATGTGAGTATTCTCGCTGGTAACTTTGAAACCTCTCCCAGGTCTTGTGTAGGTTTTCTGAGGGTTTCTCTGAGTACCTCATTATCTTGTTCTAACACTTGATTATTCTTTCAATGGGGAAGAACGTGGTGATAAAAGTGTTAGCGAGATGCTCCCAATCGGGAAGACTTCCATCTTGCAGACTTGTGTACCACTCCAACGCTAGCTTTATCTCTTAGAGAGAAAGGGAAGCATTGGATGTAGATGTGTGCTATCGGAACTCTATTGATCTTGAAGGTGTTGCAAGTCCTCTTGAAAGTTGTGAGATGGTTGTACGGGTTTTCTTTAGTAGTATTCCCACCAAACCAGTTATGTTGTAGCATCTGGAGGAAAGAAGGCTTCAACTCGAAGTTGGCAACATTGAGGGGTTGCAAAACCACTGGATTCCTCTTTTCATTTTCCCGGACTTGGACAAATGAGCACAGGGAGTGGGCCTCTGGAGGTTGCTCGGCCATGACTTGTCAGAAGTGAAGATGGCTTGAAAAGGTGACAAAGTACCTAGAAAGAAAGAAAAGTGTAAAGGTATCAATAAGTTGTATGAACTATGTGCAGTAAGTATTTGTAGTATTATATGCATATGTACAAGGTTTTTGGCAAAGTGCAAGAAAAACTCGAGTTTGTAGAAAAGTTTTCATTGCCTATCCCCGGCAACAACACCAAAACGTTGACAAGCCTTAAACGTGGGTCCAAGAATGGAGTCATGTCTAGGTTATCAGACTTTAGAAATTTATAATACCCGAATGTTTAAGACATCCTGCAACTAGCACAAGGTCAAAATAGTTCGGGGTCGAACACAGGGATAGGAAGAACAATGCTTCATAACTCAAGTTTTACTTGTCTAAGCACATCGAAAAAGGTCAAAGGATAAGGTTTTGATATAACGAGAAAGAATTATAAAGAATCAAACAAAAAGCCTATCTCCAAGGGGAGTTACCAGAAGAATTAGTGTTTTAAGGTTTAGCAATTTTTATAGAGGTTTTATATATTAGAAACTGAGGAGATAAAATTATCATCAAGGTAAAGCATGGAGGAAAACTTAAACATAACAAGCGGTAGCAGAATACATCCTGCACCCTCTTCTCTCAAAGAGGATGCCTCTGACTATGCACCAATTCTCTCTCTTAAGAGTATTGGACATAGTCTAGAGCAGAAAGATATGCCGAGGCAACCATGATCCTGGGTACTCTCATACACCCAAACCAGACCAAACTCTAGAGTTTACGACATCCTTCTCTCAAAGGAGTCAAAACGAGAAACATGATTCGATAGCTAGTTAAAAGCGTGATTCAAATAGAAGAGACTAGAGCTCAGATGCTACAACGAAATCATCCAACAAAAAGGAACCATACACAGGAAAACATGAGATAAATTCCACAATTTCCATAAGCATAAGGAGGTAAAAAGGTTTAGTTACAATGCAATAGTAAATGAAAGTAAATTGCTAAAATAGGGAAGATATGTATCGACTTCCTTGATGTAGGAGGTTGATATACATAGCAGTGGACCCCTAAGATAAACACTAACCCAGTATCGGGTAGGAGCCCTATTGGGATATGACCATGTCGGGTTCTTGACTATGTCGAGTGTGAACTGTGACGGGTAAAGCGTGTATCGGGATAGGACTCCCTACCTGATATGGTCGTGTCGGGCTATAGCCGTGACGGGTAGGCCATATCGGGTTAGGTATTGCATCGTGTTAGGACTTGTATCCGTTTAGCCTTCTCTTAGGTTCTTGGGTTCCTTGTGTCAGGTATAGATGGGCGAGCCATCTCAGGTTGAAGTCCAAATAGAGACCTGACATGTTTGAAGTAGCCTTGAAGGTCGTATCACACTGCTGCTGCTACCGGGTCAAGTCCTAAGTGAACTCCTCCCATCCCTCTCGGGTTGGGGGTGTTCTCACCTAGTATTGCCCGACAGGCCTAGGAACTTGACACACTAGCTCCTCTATGCTATAAGAGTTATCTCTTCTAGGGTTTCGACCCATCCCATTGGAGTCATGTAGTTGTTGTGTATAGGTTGTGGTTGGTGGGAGTTGTGACTCTCATTGGTCCACATGTCCTTTGTATGATCTGTTCACATGGCTTTGGGAGACGGTCGCACGTCTATCACCCGACACAACTGGAAGGGTTGTGTTGTGCCCGGTTGCAAGTAAATCACGCTCGATTGTGTCGGGTAAGGATTCTGGCAAGCTATTGCACTGAGGGGTGGTTGTGTCATGCGATCAACTCCATTGGCCGACCGACCATGGTGGGCAAGGCTCCTTGTCTGGTAATATTTTGCAATCCGTCAGGGCTCCCACGCGACACACCCGCATCGGGTTTCTGCCATATCGGGCAGCGATCGTGATGGGTAAAGGGGTGTATCGCTTCATTGCTTGATGGGCCGAGGTAGTTAACTTGTTGTAGATGGGCTAGGACGGGCCCATTAGCATTCTTTTGATGAGAAAGTAAGAGAAACTCTAAAAAAGATAGGAAATGTTGTCTGGAGCATAGTGGACATTATTTCTATTCAACAAATAAGATAAAATAGAGAGGAAGTAAGGTTTGGAGGCAGTTTTGATAACAAAATATAAGCTCTAGCAGCCATAAAATGGGTGTTATCAACAGTTACAAGTGAAACCTACCTTAACACAGTAGATTCATGATGCAAAACAGAATGATACAATGTCCGATCAGGGATTGGCAATGAAAAGTATGATGGCTTTCATGAGGCAGATGATGGTACAATTTGTTACCACAATAGGATAGTAGTTCTTGATGTTGATGGGTTGAGTAAGATGGTACTTGAGGAGGCTCACTCCTCCATGTATGCAATGCATCATGGAAGCACCAAGATGTACCAAAACTTGAAAGACTTGTATTGGTGGCCAAGTTTAAAGCATGATGTGGTAGAGTTCTTTTCCAAATGTCTAGTTTGTCAACAGGTAAAGGATGAGCACCAGAAGCCTGCAGGGACATTACAACCCTTGCCAATACTACAGTGGAAATGGGATCATATTACTATGGACTTTGTGGTTGGTCTTCCTAGGACAACCAAGGGTCATGAATTCATATGGGTGATAGTAGACAGATTGACTAAGTCAGCTCATTTTCTTCCAGTTAAGACGACATTTATAGTAGAGAAATTAGCACAAATATATTTTGATGAGATAGTCTGTCTGCACGGCATTCCAGTGACTATAGTTTTTGACAGAGGTCCACAGTTTATAAGTCATTTTTGTGAGTGTATGCATTCAGCAATGGGAACACAACTGATATTTAGCACAAATTTTCATCCGCAGACCGATGGCCAGTCTAAAAGGACTATTTAGACTTTAGAGGATCTCTTGAGGGCATGCGTGCTGCAATTTATTGGCAGTTGGGATGTACATCTAACTTATATAGAGTTTGCGTACAACAATAGATATCAAAGAAGCATAGATATGGCTCCTTATGAGGCTCTGTATGGGATACAATGTCAGACTCCTCTTTTTTGGTATGATATAGGTGAATATCAACTTTTGGGTCTTGAGCTAGTACAACAGACTCCAGAAAATATTAAAGCGATACAACAATAGTTGAAAGCAGCCTAGGACATGTAGAAATCTTATGCAGATAACCGACACAGACCACTTGAGTTCCAAGTAGGATATAGAGTATATCTTAAGGTTTCTCCTTGGAAATGTGTGATGAGGTTTCGAAAGAAGCTAAGTTGGCTCCTGGATTTATGGGACCATACCTTGTCCTAACTTGTGTTGGAAAGATAGCATATAAGTGGGAGCTACCACCAGAGCTACATAGATTGCATAATGTCTTTGGCATCTCTATGTTGAGGAAATGCCATCCAGATACTGACCAGACAATCCAACAAGTAGAGGTTGAGTTAGATGAGGATATCTCCTATGTTGAGGGTCCTGTGTTAATCCTGGATAGAAGGGTGAAAAAGATGAAGAGAAAAGATGTAATACTGGTGAAAGTTTTGTGGCATCACTTTGGCATAGAAGAATCCACATGGGAACTAAATAATGATATGTGTAAAATACCCATCTCTTTTTGCGTAGGATTTTGGGGTGAAATCCTTTTTAGGGGTTTATAGTTGTAAGGCCCCTAAACTTGCTTAATGAGTTGAATAAGCTTAATTACCATAATTGAATGACTATAACCCTAATTTAACCTTGTTATATGGTTTGAAATTATAATACAAGCTTAATTTTCAAATTTGGTCCAATTTGGACACTTTTGGGGCAAGTTATGAAATAATATGTACATTTTGGACTTTTCTTCAATTTACCCAATTGAGGAGTTTTATTTGCAATTTGTCACATGCATTATGTTCCTTAGATGTTATATTATAAATATTGAGTATTTTGAGCCATGGGGTTCCTAGTTGAGCCATGTTTTGAAGGTGTTTTCATCAAGGGTATTTTAGGGTTTACCCCTTCATGGATGAGCTACCTTTAGTAGCTATCAACTAATGAATTATGTAATTGGCTGGGAAATTTGACAAACGAAAGCTAAGCAGGTCTATATAGATAGTGGGAGATCTACTTTTGTGTGTGCTTGTATAATTTTGTAATTAATTAAGGCCATGGACACTTGGATAGATACTAGAACTTCAACTTTTTCTTTTTGCTTTATCTTAAAGTTCATATACTTATCGCCAAGCACCAAAACGAGCCATTTTCTCTCCACCACTTCCCTCCTTCTCTGACCTTCATTCTCCCTCTGTACTACTGTGAATTTTTCTACCCAAGGAAGAATAAAGTGGGGATCTTCTTGGAAAAAATTCTAGGGTTGCAATTGATTTCCTTTTTGGGTCTAAAAAGCTTCCTCCTAGTGATCTTGACCTAAACGTGTAATTATTACCTTATTTCCTCTATTTATTTCTTTGCTCTTCTTCCTCTTATATATCTCCAGTTCGGAACCCTGATGTTCCACGGTGAAAGTGGCCCTAGAACTCAAAAATCTATCCTTCTTGTTTCTTTTTCTAGGGTTTTGCTTCTTTGTGGAGAGAAGTGCCTATTTGGCCAAGTTCAGATCTGAATCTAGGGATTTGTTGCCTTATTTGCTCGATATTCTTGTTTTTTTGGGATCTGGCCTACTCTATAGAGGCAAGTTATATAACATTCTTCACTTATATTGCTTACTAGAAGCTTGTTAGTTTATATTTATGCTTTAATGTGATGATCTAAGCATACAGAAACCATGCTAGTTTAGAATTATGAATTTTTGTGGTGTTCCCTATTTTGTTCTAGTTCTATATGAACTTGTAAACATGTGCCTTTCTAAGTTGTAACATTATCTGAGACAGGTTGACCTATGGTGCTAAGCACAAAATAGTTGATGGTTCAAATTAGGGTTTTCAAGCTATTTCCTTCCCTATCACACCACCGATGGTCATACCATTCCATAACCATTGGTGTTTCTATCTTGGCAACTGATGTTCATGATCAAGGGTGTCAAATTTATAGTGACAACCTATGGTCACCCCCTTAGGCCACGTTTTAGCTCAATTAGATGTTTAATTATCATCTACTAAGTATTCTAATGATGTTATCAATCGATGATGACATTAGCTTAATATTTGATGGTGTTAACTGAATGTATTACTGATCTAACAACCAATGGTGATCTACTGATCAAAATTAATGGTGGATCAGGTCATCGTCATATATGATGAGTAAATAATGTAATTGTATATTTGACTAAACCTTAAACTAATGGTTCCTTGGTTCAATTGATCTAATGGTTAGACCTATACTTCAATTGATAACCTTGAACAACGAACCTGATCCAATGAATAATATTGAATGCTTCCACATCTAATAGATTAGAATAAATCACATGGTATTATATGTGTGTCCTAGTGATGATAATTTGATGGTCCAATGCCATTAATTTTTAGTCTTACCTTTGCCACCATATAGTTATATTTGATAAATCACTATAATAAGTGGATGTGTAACTCCCATGTGATCTAGCTTGTTATACCTAATGATAATGTAATTATATGATGTTGATTGGTTATAATCAGACCTCTTAAATGATTAATGTGATAATGAATTACACTCTTCTTATGTTGAAACCACAATGTAGTACTATTTGAATATCATATTGCCTTACCATGTTAATATCTATGGACACATATGTGTTGGTGATCGTTTGAGCCTTTGTATAAGGCATGGAATGATGATGATAGACTTACTATGAATTATTTGATGGTCTTAACAACCTTTGGGCATGTTTGAAGCCATGATTGAGGTGAAATCCTCTTCATGTTCCAATAAGGGTTAAAACCCTGGAACTTGTGATAAGATGTTGGTATCTTGTAAAAGTATGATGATAAGTGTGGTCCATTAATTTGCAATGAATGATAGCATGTGGTAATGTGATTAAGATTTATATCTCAAATTTTCTATATCTTTTGCAGTTGTTATACATATACATACTCTTGTTAGAAAAGGATTAGGGTTTGAATGTCCATTTGTATGATTTAGCCTTAATTCACCCAATTGGCATAACTAATTAAGTGAAATTGTAATCATGTAGTGCCCTATGCCATAGATCTATCTGAGTGTCAGAATTTTCCAGATAGTGAAACAAGTATTCCTAAGGGATACTCTGAGAGCATACTGATGAGTATGTGGGGTGCTTTTCATCCTGAATTCAAGTGTTAGGGAGGATGACAGTGGTCATACCTAGCCCTCAGTTTGAGAACGGATGTGGTCGTGTCTCGGTGATTATATATATATATATATATATATATATATATATATATATATATGATGAGATTGGATGACAATTATGGTTGTACCTTAGATGGTAGGGTATGCGTACCCGTCTCCTTTCACTAGTGTCGTGACCTATACCAAGGACAGACTAGGCTTTTAGTAGCTTGACCTTATGTGTCACTGTGGTGGACCCGTTCTGACTGGGGGCGGAGAAGATGTTAGGAGTCTGGCTCTTCCTAGATCTTGTATGACACTGATTTTGACTTAGTAGTGGTCAGTTGGGATTTCAGTGGTATTTCTCAAATCCTTCAGGGCAATGTAATAAAATAAGTGATACCAGTCATGTAGTATAATTGCTAGGGTTTAATACGTATCACATTGGTTGATTAACCCTTGTCTTGTCCTTACACTACATAGTTCTTACATGATGCATACTTATGAAAATTGTGTGATTCTACTTGATGTTACAACTTATTTTCTTAACTACTTAGTATGCTTAAACTGTTCAATCTATTCATATTGCTTATTCAATACCCTAACTGCTCAATGTATTTACTATTAATTAATATGTTATAATCAATATATGTTGGAGAGAGTTATATAATTAATATGTTATAATCAATATATGTTGGAGAGAGTTATATCTCTCATTGGGATTGGGTCTCACCCGTGGGTCACCACATTTTTTTAGGTGGTCGCGGGCAATGAGGTCGAGGTCGGGTTGTGGAAGAGAACTAACCTGGTTATCAATAGATTCAGAAGGTTGGTTAGTTGTAGATGTTAGTAGTAGAGTCCTAGTGTCATCCATGTACTCTCAGGTCCAGGTATGTGATGTGTTTTCTAGATGATATACTCGTATGGACATGAGATTTTGGTAGTGTGCCAATGTTTATAAATATATGGAATGTACATGTGAAATATCTTTTGTATGCAGGATGTGACTGAGGTCTTTGGACCCATATGTAAATACTTGTTACAGTATATGAGAATGGAATGATGGACCTTTTGTAAATGTTCTAGAGTTTATTTACATTGTTGGAATTGGTTTTAATTATCCCACATTTTTTACTATGTGATTAATTAGTAGTTGATCGTGTTTTGTGTTTTGAGTAATATCGTTTAGCGTGATGAGGTGTCACATTTAAGTTGGTATCCGAGCTCTAGGTTTACTGAGTGTACAGGGACATAGGACTTAGGTTTGAGTCTGTTCTTATGTATCCAAAATATCTGATCATAGTTTATGCTTATGTAGATATGTCTGGAGTACAAGAAGAACACATTGAGAGTAGCTATGTTGCACCAGGAGGAGGTTCTAGGAGGCAAGCACACAATGAGAGAGTGCCAGAAGAAGGGCCAGAGCAACCTGCAATGCCTCATCTAGACCCAACAATGATGGTCAATCCTGAGTTTCAGTCTACATTTAGACAGATGATGGCCACAATTGCACAAATCATTGACAGAGCGCCAGCACCTCAAGCTAGGGCAACAACCTCTAATGTGGAGTCCCAAGGTGTTGGGAAGACATTTGAACATCTTTGACATGTTGGGGCGATTGAATATGCAGGTACTTCTGATCCAGTAGACGATGACATGTGGTTGACTAGGATGGAAAAGGCGTTCAAAATCCTAAACATCACTGAAGAAGACAAAGTTAAGCATGCGGTATACTTGTTGAAGGGTAGTGCTGACCACTGGTGGGCCATAGAAGAGGAGAAAAGGCTAGGAGTTGTGATAGGATGGGAGGAGTTTCAGAGGGAATTTGTTAGCTGATATTTTCCAGAGACCTACCTAGATGAGAAATTATATTAGTTCAAAAAGATTTGTCAGGGAGCTATGACTATCAATGAGTATGAATCAAAGTTTATGGAACTTCCGAGGTTCTTCCCGCAAATGGTAGCAATGGACAAGGAAAGGATCCAGAGATTTGAGAAGGGTCTGAGTACTGAGTTGACTACTACAACATCATCCTTGGAGAACAGGGAAAGGTTTTCCACCTTTGTGGAATCTGTCATGAGGATTGAGAGGTCTGCCATAGAGAAGCTTGAAGCTAATGCTAAGAAGCGACCTATGTAGTTTCAAGAGCAATCATTTGGAGGCTTTAAGAAGCCAAGGTTTTTCCCACCACTGTCGCAACCAAGGTCAACCTTCACTGAACCAAGAACTCATGCACTGTCACATTGGACCTCAAGTAGGGGTAGAGGTCACAATTTTCCACCAATAGGAGCTCACAGTTCATCATCAATCTCAGTTACAAGGTCATTTAGACCACAGAGTGATAACTCAGTGTGTCATCAATGTGGAAAGACAAGGCATATTAGATGGAATTGCACTATGAAGGTTGAGGAGGTGACTCAGTAGCCAAGGAAAAATCAACAGGGATCACAACAATGACAGGTTGATACCGGTAGTGGAAGAGGATGTGGTCAGGCATCCCATGCAGGATCCTCGGGACAGGAAAGTAGAGGACATGGACGACAATAGGTGACAACAAGGTTCTATGCCATGACCCAGCCGGAAGTAGTGGTCAATCCACGAGTCACGACAGGTCAGATGGAATTATTTCATTCTAATTTGCCTGCTTCTTGTTTCTTATATGTGTTAGTAGATTTGGGTGTGGCGCACTCATTTATCACCAGAGAGGTGATAGGTAGCTATTATCTACATGTTAGTCTTATATCTAATAGCCTATGGCTAAAGACTCCTTTGGTTGATTCCGTCGAGTTGCGGGAAGTGTGCCCTTCTTTGTTCTTTCTTTTTCTGGACACAACATTCAAGTGGATTTTTTGCCACTTGACATGCATGGTTTTGATGTAATCCTAGGAAGGGATACCTTGGAAAATTACAAGGTAGTATTGGACTGTAGTACTAAGGTGGTGATGTTCCATGATGGAGATGTACAGTGGATTTTCTAGGGTGATAGGAAGATTCTTCCTACATGTTTGATGTCATATATGATAGTTGAGTGGTTGATGAGACAAGGATGTGAGGATTTCTTAGCTCATGTTATGGACACCAAGGTGGGGGGTCCTAGTATCCAGGAGGTACTAGTGGTGCGAGAATTCAAGGATGTCTTTCCTAAGGAATTTCCTAGCATTCCCCCTCCTAGAGAGATTGAGTTTGAGATCAATCTTGTTCCTGGAAGACAACCCATAGCACAGTCAGCATACATAATGGCACCAAAAGAGATGTAGGTGTTAAAGAAATAGTTACAAGAACAGTTAGAGAAGGGTTTTATATGGCTGAGCACTTCCCCTTGGGGTGCTCCCATGTTGTTTGTTAAAAAGAATGATGGTTCAATGAGGTTGTGTATAGACTACAGACAGTTGAACCAGGTGACAATAAAGAATAAGTATCCTTTGCCAAGGATTGATGATCTTTTTGATCAGTTGAGGGGTGCCACTATTTTCAAAGATAGACATGAGTTCAGGTTACCATCAGTTGAGAATTAAGGCGGATGACATACCCAAGTCATCTTTTAGGACTAGGTATGGTCATTATGAGTTTGTGGTTATGCCATTTGGGCTAACCAATGAACCTACAACTTTTATGGATCTAATGAATAGGGTGTTTAAACCTTATCTTGATTAGTGTGTGGTCGTGTTCATAGATGATATCCTGATATAATCCAAGGATAGTCAACAGCATGAGCAACACCTTCGTCAGGCATTGACTTTGTTGAGGCAGCATCAACTATATGCTAAGTTCAGCAAGTGTGAATTATGGTTATTTGAAGTGTCTTCTATGGGCCATGTTATATCTGCAAAAGGCATTTGTGTTGATCCCAAGAAAGTGGAATATATACTAGAATGGGAACAACCAAAGACACTGATAGATGTCTGTAGTTTCCTAGGTCTGGTAGGTTACTATAGGAGGTTCATCAAAGACTTCAGTTCTATAGCGGTACCCCTAACTAGGTTGACCAGGAAGGATGTTCCTTTTTCTTGAAATGACAAGTGTCAATGTTCTTTCCAACTTTTGAAAGAAATTTTGACTAGTGCACCGGTTTTAGTACTGCCAGAGTAAGGAAAATGCTATATTGTCTTTTGTGATGCTTCAAAGAATGGGTTGGGATGCGTGTTGATGCAGGATAAAAATGTGATTTTGTTTGCTTTGTGACAGCTTAAGAAACATAAGGAGAATTACCCAGTACATGATCTAGAGCTTGCGGTTGTGGTCCATGCCTTAAAGATCTGGAGACACTATCTTTATGGAGAAAAGTGTCAGATATTCACTAACCACAAGAATCTACAGTATATCTTCTCAAAATAGGAGCTAAATATGAGGCAGAGGAGATGGATGGAGCTGATTAAGGATTATGATTGCACAATAGACTACCATCTAGGGAAAACAAATGTGGTAGTTGATGCATTGAGTAGAAATTCATCTTCATTATCAATGATAGATAATGCATAATTAAATTCCTTAATGTGCCATAAGAGAGATATGCTAGTGTCACTTTTCTAGATGAATGTATAGCTAGAAGTTTCGTTGCTGGTAGGATTATTGGCATAGTTACAAGTGAGACCTACCTTAAGACAGTAGATTCATGATGCACAATATAATGATACTATGATACAAAAAATCCGATCAGAGATTTGCAATGAAAAGTATGATGGCTTTCATGAGGCAGATGATGGTACAGGTTGTTACCATAATAGGACAGTAGTTCCTGATGTTGATGGGTTGAGGAAGATGGTACTTGAGGAGGCTCAGTCCTCCATGTATGCAATGCATCCTCGAAGCACCAAGATGTACCAAAACTTGAAAGACATGTATTGGTGGTCAGGTCTAAAGTGTGATGTGGCAGAGTTCTTTGCCAAATTTCCAGTTTGTCAGCAGGTAAATGTTGAGCACCAAAAGCCTACAGGGACATTACAACCCTTGCCAATACCAAAGTGGAAATGGGATCATAATACAATGGACTTTGTGGTTGGTATTCCTATGACAGCCAAGGGTCATGATTCCATATGGGTGATAGTAGACAGATTGACTAAGTCAGCTCATTTTCTTCCAGTTAAGATGATGTTTGCAGTAGAGAAATTGGCACAAATATATGTTGATGAGATAGTCTGTCTGGATGGCATTCCAGTGACTATAGTTTCTGATAGAGGTCCACAGTTTACAAGTCATTTTTTGGAGCGTCTGCATTCAGCAATGGGAACACAACTGAGATTCAGCACAACTTTTCATCCGCAGACCGATGGCTAGTCTGAAAGGACTATTCATACTTTAGAGGATCTCTTGAGGGCATGCATGCTACAATTTCTTGGTAGTTGGGATGTACATCTATCTTTGATAGATTTTGTGTACAACAATAGCTATCAAAGAAGCATAGATATGGCACCTTATGAGGCTCTATATGGGAGACTATGTTGGTCTCCTCTTTGTTGGTATGAGACAGGTGAATATCAACTTTTGGGTCCTGAGCTAGTACAACAAACTACAGAAAAGATTAAAGTGATACACCAACAGTTGAAAGCATCCTAGGATAGGCAGAAATCTTATGCAGATAACCGACACAGACCACTTGAGTTCTAAGTGGGAGATAGAGTACATCTTAAGGTTTCTCCTTGGAAAGGTGTCCTAAGGTTTGGAAAGAGGGTAAGTTGGCTCCTAGATTTATGGGACCATACCCTATCCTAGCTTGTGTTGGAAAGGTAGCACATAAGTTGGAGCTACCACCAAAGCTACATAGATTACATAAAGTCTTTCACATCTCTATGTTGAGGAAATGCCATCCAGATACTGACCAGACAATCCAACCAGTAGAGGTTGAGTTAGATGAGGATATCTCCTATGTTGAGGGTTATGTGTTGATCCTGGATAGAAGGGTGAAAAAGATGAAGAGAAAAGATGTAATACTAGTGAAAGTTTTTTGGCATCACTTTGGCATAGAGGAATCCACATGGGAACTAAATAATGAGATGTGTAGAAAATACCCATCTCTTTTTGCGTAGGATTTCGGGGCAAAATCCTTCTTAGGGGTGTATAGTTGTAAGGCCCCTAAACTTGCTTAATGAGTTGAATAAGCTTAATTACCATAATTTAATGACTATAACACTAATCTAACCTGGTGATATGGTTTGAAATCATAATACAAGCTTAAGCTTCAAATTTGTTCCAATTTGGACACCGTTTGAGCAAGTTATGTAAATTTCTACACATTTTGGACTTTTCTAAAATTTACCCAATTGAGGGGTTCTATTTGCAATTTTTCACATGAATTATGTTCCTTAGATGTTATGTTATCATTATTGAGTTTTTTGTGCCATGGGGCTCCTATTTGAGCCATGTTTTGAAAGTGTTTTTGTCAAGTGTATTTTAGGGTTTACCACTTCATGGATGAGCTACCTTTAGTAGCGATTAACAAATGAATTATGTATTTGGCTGGGAAATTCAACAAAGGAAAGATAATCAGGTCTATATAGATAGTGGGAGAGCTTCTTGTGTGTGTGCTTGTATATTTTTAATTAATTAAGTCCATGGACACTTGGATAGATACTAGAACTTCAACTTTTTCTTTTTGCTTTATCTTAAAGTTCATATACTTATTACCAAGCACCAAAATGAGACATTTTCTCTCCACCACTTCCGTCCTTCTCTAACCTTCGTTCTCCCTCTGTTCTTCTATGAATTTTTCTGCCCAAGGAAGAAGAAAGCGGGGATCTTCTTGGAAAAAATTCTAGGGTTGCAATTGATTTCCTTTTTGGGTCTAAAAAGCTTCCTCCTAGTGATATTGACTTAAAAGTGTAAGTATTACCTTATTTACTCTATTTATTTCTTTTCTCTTCTTCCTCCTATATCTTTCCAGGTCGTAACCTTGCTATTCCATGGTGAAAGTGGCCCTAGAACTCAAAAATCTATCCTTCTTGTTTCTTTTCCTAGGGTTTTGCTTCTTTGTGGAGAGAAGTGCCTATTTGGCCAAGTTCAGATCTGAATCTAGGAATTTATTGCCTTATTATCTCGAGATTCTTTCTGTTTGGGATCTGAACTACTCTATAGAGGTGAGTTATATAGTATTCTTTACTTATATTGCTTACTAGAAGCTTGTTAGTTCATGTTTATGCTTTGATGTGATGATCTAAGCATAAAGAAACCATGCTTGTTTAGAATTATGAATTTTTGTGGTGTTCCCTATTTTGTTCCAGTTCTATATGAACTTGTAAACATGTGTATGACATTTCTAAGGTGTAACATGATCTTGTACATGTTGATAGAATCAACCTATGGTGTTAAGTACAAAATAGTTGATGGTTCAAATTAGGGTTTTCAAGCTATTTCCTTCCCTATCACACCACTGATGGTCATACCATTCAATAGCCAATTGTGTTGCTCTCTTGGCAACTGATGTTCGTGATCAAGGGTGTCAAATTTATGGTGACAACCTATGGTCACCCCCTTAGGTCAGGTTTTGGCTCAATTATATGTTTAATTATCATCTACTAAGTATTCTAATGATGTTATCGATCAATGATGACATTAGCTTAATATTTGATGGTGTTAACTGAATGTATTACTGATCTAACTACCAATGGTGACCTAATGATCAAAATTAATGGTGGATCAGGTCATCATCATATATTATGTGTTAAGAATGTAATTTTTTATTTGAGTAAACCTTAAACTAATGGTTCCTTGGTTCAATTGATCCAATGGTTAGACCTATACTTCAATTGATAACCTTGAACAATGAACCTAATCCAATGAATAATATTAGATGCTTTAACACCCAATAGATTAGAATAAATCACATGGTATTATATGTGGATCCTAGTGATGATAATTCCATGGTCCAATGCCATTAATTTTTAGTCTTACATTTTCCATCATATAGTTATATTTGATAAATCACTATAATAAGTGGATGCGTAACTCCCATATGATCTAGCTTGTTACACCTAACCATAATGTAATTATATGATGTTGATTGGTTATAATCAGACCTCTTGAATTATTAATGTGGTAATGAATTAAACTCTTCTTAAGTTGAAACCACAATGTAGTACTATTTGAATATCACATTGCCTTACGATGTTAATATCTATGTACACATATGTGTTGATGATCTTTTGAGCCTTGTTTAAGGCATGGAATGATGATGATAACCTTACTATGAATAATGTGATGGTCTTAAATACATGTTGGCATGTTTGAAGCCATGATTGAGGTGAAATCCTCTTCATGTTCCAATAAGGGTTAAAACTCTCGAACTTGTGATAAGATATTGGTATCTTGTAAAAGTATAATGATAAGTGTGGTGCATTAATTTGTAATGAATGATAGCATGTGGTAATTTGATTAAGATTTATATCCCAAATGTTTTATATCTTTTGAATTTGTTATACATATACTCTTGTTAGAAAAGGATTAGGGTTTGAATTTCCATTTGTATGATTTACCCTTAATTAACCCAATTGACATAACTAATTAAGTGAAAATCTAATCATGTAGTGCCATGTGCCATAGATCTATTTGAGTCTAAGAAATTACCTGATAGTGAAACGAGTATTCCTAAGGGATACTTGGAGTGCATACTGATAAGTATGCGGGTGCTTGTTGTAATACCTCTGACATGGGTTATGGCTTAACCCTAGAAGTTTTGCTTAAATAAGTTACTTACCAACTGGTTCTAAACTCTTGAAATGTAATTAAGGCTTCTTGTAACATCCCAGGATTTGAGGCCTCGGATAAAATGATCTTAAAAGGAATGATTGGACTACCCATATCACCAAGGTGCACCTCCTTTTCCAAGAGCCCATCACTAAAGAACTCCATAGTTAAGTGTGCTCAGCTTGGAGTAGTACTAGGATGGGTGACCAGTCATGAAGTTGATCCTAGCTTGCGCGTGAGTGAGATTAAAGCGTGCAGTTAAGGCTAGTGGTGGTATGTGGGGCCAGTCGCCATTCTTGAAACTCTACTAGAGCCTTGGGCAGTGGGCCCATTCATTACAAATGGAATCAGAGCCATAGCCCCTCAGTAGGTGGGGCCTGCATGGGCATGTGGCATGCCAGTCTTGAGTTGTGCGGTCTAGGCATGCATGAAAGGGTTGTCCATGGTTGACGTAGCCACCCTTGCACTGGTATTCTGTGATTGGGAGATGGGTGTCCATGGGCCATTGTGGGTCTGCACTGAAATGGGGTCAGATTATGAGGCCATATAGTTGAGACTTGATGAGGACGTCAAGAGTTTAAGTGGGGGAGATTGTAACATCCCAGGATTTGAGGCCTCAGATAAAATGATATTAAAAGGAATGATTGGACTACCCATATCACCAAGGTGCACTTCCTTTTCCGGGAGCCCATCACTAAAGAAATCCATAGTTAAGCATGCTCATCTTGGAGTAGTACTAGGATGGGTGACCAGTCGGGAAGTTGATCCTGGCTTGCGCGTGAGTGAGATTAAAGTTCACAAGGTAGTGGTGGTCTATGGGGCCAGTCATCATTCCTGAAACTCTATTGGATCCTTAGGTAGTGGGCCTGGTCGTTACACTTCTTGTTAAGTTTGTTTCAAGTTTGAGCTTAATTGCAAACTATTTGTGCAATATATGAATGTCTGAGTGAAAAGTGCAATTTACCCAAGATGAGGGGTTATATTGCAAATTGACACATGTGGAATGTGTTCTAAGTGATTTAGTATCATAAGAAAGAGAATGAATCTAAGAGGTGGCTTGCGGAAAGCCTAAATCCCAAGTTATAACTTGTTTGAATAATGCTAGTGTTGTGTGCACCAATTTTGGTAAAATTATAATTGACCCAATATATGGTGTTGAAATACAAAATCACCACCTCTAGTGTGACCCTACTTCCTCTATGTATATTTGGGAAGAAAGAGAAAGAAGGGGGCACTATGTTTGAACCACCTTTGAGTGGTGATATTCTTGGTAATGAAAGACCAAATGTGAGTTGAAGGCAAGAGCCTTATATGTGTTGTATCAAGTTGTTGACTTGATATAAGGAGCCCTATCGGCCAAGGATCCAAAGTAGGAACCTCCTATTTGTTTGTTGAGCCTTGAAAAAGGCCATGATGGGTAGAGAACCTCAAGGAGGTGGCCCATGATGGGTTTCAAAGTTCCTTACAAAAAGTGTATCGGGTTGCTTATTTAATGAGATAAAGACGAGATAACTTGCCCAACAAGATAAGTAAGGGTCGAGATATTGTCTCTAGGTTATCCTCAAGACTTTTTCATGTCAAGGTATACATTTATGCATGAATAGACATGTGGCAACCATGCATGGCCACATGTCATCTAGTAGCTTAAGGTGAAGACACCTCTTATATGATTTATCTCATGAATCCAAGTATATATACTTCACCATTCACCAACTTATGAAAGTTTACGATCCTCATAACCACTCCCCTTGGAGATATCGTGAAAAGACCCTTTGGTATCATGCAAAGCAGGTCAAGGATCTAGGAGAGATCAAGCACCAAGCTTTAGGTAAGGCTTTGGTCACCTTCAACATTGGTTGAAGTAGGATATCGAGTTATGGATATTCTTTTCTTTCCTTCTTCACCAAATGCTTAAATATGGTGATCTCTTGTCCATGGAGGAGTTTTGAACGAGCCATGGACCTTGGAGAAGTTCTTCTTCAACCTTAGGATGTGGATCTTTAGATCTTGGAGCTTTGAAGTTGTTCACAAGGCAGGTTATATAAGTTGAACCCTATCTTGTTATTGTTCATCACCTAAATTGCTATGCTTAAATGAACTACTTTTAATTCCAAAATCTTCTAAAATAATTGATGAAATTATGAGTTCTATTAGTTGCCTAGACCAGTTTCCATGAACTATAACAGTTAGAATGGAGGTCTAGAGCTTGAAGAACATGGTATCACTTTATAAAGTGATATCTTGTTCAAGCTTACACACAAATAGCTCTAACCCGATATGGGTATGTGTAGACTTTTCTTGCCCGATATACTTGCACGATATGCTTGCATGATATGCTTGCACGATATGCTTGCATGA
This sequence comes from Alisma plantago-aquatica, assembly GCA_963693085.1. Lineage (NCBI taxonomy): Eukaryota > Viridiplantae > Streptophyta > Magnoliopsida > Alismatales > Alismataceae > Alisma > Alisma plantago-aquatica. The sequence continues at coordinate 863,351,255 of OY856411.1, forward strand.
TATGAAGTCAATAATAGACTCTTTGTACGATATACGGTTTAAAGTATACTTGAAAGCTGATATGAAACCCTAATTTGGGTAACCCGATATGAGTAAATAATAGCAAGTGCTCTTACACGATATGATCATGTAATGTATCTTTGGTACCTGATACCTTGAAGTATACACATCTGATACACAATATGAATGCTTAAGTAAACCCTAATGTATGATACAAGTTATGGATTCAAGAACAAAATGTAACTCGATATGGTTGGAATACATCCACCTGATATGAAACCCTAGATAGGGTTAACCCGATATGAAGATGGATGCTAGCTCATACACAATATGAGTCATGCTTGTTGCACAATATGAGAGATACCCCACTTATCCTTATGCACGATACAAGTCTAGACTATACCTCTTACACGATACAGAGGTAATGAACACTCTAATCAACATAGAGTTGGAAACCCAATATGATGGGTAAACCAAGATGAGTGGTGGATGATACCACATGTATGAGAATTTAATAAAACCATTATATTGTCAAGTAATTATATGATAAGGATGATCCTTGAAGGAATGAAGGGGATATGAGTTTCAAGGTCTACCTAAAATGGTAACCCGATATGCTACCTAAGATGGATGCTCGATATGATACCCGATATGGATGCCTGATATGTTACCCAATATGGATGCCCGTTATTGGGCATATCTTACACATGATATGGCACTAAAAACAAAGCTTATATGTGATATGGGGTCAAGAATCTAGCTCATACCCGATACAAAACTAATCTGAAGTAATAAGATCTAAGTGATAGTCCATCTGATGTGAGTACATGATATGCTGATTAGGGTTTACACCCTCAAAACATGACATGGTGATGTGGTTATACTATATGCATGATATGAATATATGACATAAAGTAAAGGATGTGGTTTAAAGTATAATATGATAACACACGCATCTTGATACAAATATGGAAGTGACACTTCATTCATGTGTAATTGATTAAGTGACATATGTTGAACGTGGTGTTAAATGAAAGATAATGTGAATTTTTAATGATGGACTAATATTCCTCAAAGAGGAGGATTGAATCAAAAGTATGATGTATTCGATATCCTTGTAAGAATGAGAGAGAAACACATTCGTGTGTTGTTAATCATTTAATAATAAATGATGAGAAATATGTAGGATTAATCATTGTGTGAAAATAATAAGATAATCTCCTTTCTTAAGGAGAACATTGCATATACCCATGGTAGAGTCATAATTCATCTATCTGCTTTGCAAGGAATGTAAATAAACATAAATAACATCTAACAACTAAGATGTATAACTATATTATGCATCAAACAATGTTTTCTGTATTCGATCCTTAAGTAGATATGCTAAACAGCTGAACATATTTTACAATCACACTTATGCCCTGAGGAGATGAAGCATACCACGTTCATCTTCAACCAACCACAAACTTCTCACAATTCGATACCATACAAGGTCAATGGGAGATTCGGTTTCCATGACCTCACTTGTCTCAATCAGTATAAGACCACTTAGGCTTAGCAGGACATCTTGTGTTAGCTGCAATATAGCTGTGCCAGGGTATGTAGGCATCCTCGCTTAGAGCCACATCAGCAACTGTGCTCTCTTAGAGGAACATATACAACAACCATCCCCAGTTATTGAGTCATGGTCACTTAAGCACCATACTCTAAGCCATGGACACACAGGCACCATGCTCTGAGCCACGGGTCAGTTCACCATGCTCTATTGAGACATTCTTATGACATTACTGAGACTTGGACACTTAGCCTCCATGCCCCCACATATTCAAAAATATGCATTCTGAGTTATGTTGCGGGGAACCTGTTTCACCATTCAGCAAATTCTGATGCTGATGGATCTATGGTTAGGGCAACATTTTATAGTTCCTAATGATGTATTACATGTATTACAACGTTCTTTTATCATAAAACAAGTTATCATTATTCATCACAACAAATGATACAAAGAAAGGTGTAATACATCTACCACGTACTTTTCAAATCTTTAAAACACATGATACTTGGGATCTTAGTTCCTTATCACATTATTGGGAATTCTCATCCTTTCACATCATCATTATCATGGTTACTGGATTTGGGTATTCATACCTTTAGATCATCACATAACATTGTTACCTCTGTAATAGGTAACCATTACCTCCAAGTCCTCAGACCAATGTATTCATTTCACTTGTAGTATAAGTATTCACATGGCTTATAAGGACATCACACATCTTGTCACCTCTCACTAGGCAAAAACTTATTCACATGGCTCACAAGGCCATTACACATCTTGTCACCTCTCATTAGGCAACAACTTATTCATATGGCTCACAAGGCCATTACACATCTTGTCACCTCTCATTAGGCAACAACTTATTCATATCGCTCACAAGGCCATTACACATCTTGTCACCTCTCACTAGGCAACAACTTATTCATATGGCTCACAAGGCCATTAATCATTATATTTGTTATAAAAGTATTTAACAAGCCTCACAAGGCTTATGTAATAAGAGAAATACAACCTTCCCATCATTAGGGTTAGGGTTTCTCTTTATAACCGAATAGGGTTTTCTGATCAAAGATCTTCTTGTAAAATGGTTTTAAATTTTAGTAATTTTTTTTTAATCTGCTAATTATGTTTATTCCGCTTAATTAGTAACAATTTGTTTGTCAGTTTGATGATGGCCACTACAAGTTTGGTATCAGAGCTTAAGGTTCGCTGAGTCTATAGATATATAGGACTAAGGTGTTGAGTTTGTGTTAGTGTCCTCTAGTATACCCTATAGTAACTTCTGCTTATGCAGAAGAAAAGGTGAAGTTTTAAATTGACTGGAGAACACGAGGAACACATTGCTGAGGGCATTGTTGTTGCACCAGGAAAGGGTGCAAGGGATCAAGTAAGAGAAGAATGAGTGCCTAAGAATTCCCATCATGATCCGATCAGGATAAAGAATCCTATGTTGATGCTCTTGATAGGCAGGTTAAGACAACAATGATACATATAGTAGACTGGATACTAGCATTAAAACCTAGGTTACCAGTTCTTAATGCAAACACTTTGAGCTTTAAAAAGGGTTCCTAAATGACATGGTCATGTTGGAATAATGGAAATGTTGGAAGGATTAACATATGGCAAGAAAATAGACTTTGTCATAAGTTTAGATAGATAGTATATTTGTGATGGTAGTGCCCAAGAAGGGGAAATAAGCTAAGAATTAAGGAAAAGTCACTATAATTCTAGAGACATTTGCCTAGTTATTCTAAAAAGCCAAGTTTTCGGTGCCACCAATGCAATAAATGCCTAGTGCACCAGGGCAGTAATCACTATGTAAAGGCAAAAATCCTAACTTTCCACCTATAAGAACCCATGGCTTAGCTTATACATCGGTAATGAGACCGATAAGACCATGGTACGAGGACAAGGCATGTCATAGATACGGACATGTTGAGCATACTAAACTTTTTATTTAAAAAGAAGAGAGGAAATGACCCCAAAACCGAGGTAGACTCGACAGGTCTTATGAAAGTCACATCCCAATAGTCTAAAAAGGCAAGAGCAACAACATGAAATAATTAGAATCTATGTGTTGAGTCAACCTAAAGCGGTAGATGACCGTAAGGGGTAACAGTCAGATAGAGCTTTTTCATTTTGATATGTGTTATCTTGATGCTATCTGATAATCATAAGAGGTTATGGATATCCCTATTGATTTCCCTATGGGGACATAGAGAAGGAATGATGAGAACTAGAATTTATATTTTGTTCAATATTCTTTTAAATGATTTATAATAGCTCTTATATGTGTGGAAGAGGATGAGATATAGAAGTGATGCCTGGAGAAAATCTAGGAATGTTAAATCCTATGTTTGTGATGATACAAAAAGTAAGGAATATGATAGTACACAAAGTGCATACTACCTAATCTCAATACTTGTATACCCTGGCCAGGTATTCAACTATTAAAGATAAGGTGAGTATGGAAACTCTTAGATTGTTATCTTTCTGATTACTCTGATCAAGTAGTCATTCTGAGACAATCTAGTGAGTATAACTAAACTGGAGATATGGTATGGACATTTGTGTCACATCCTAAGTGTAATAAAGTGGGATATGATATGATCTTAGGTTAGTTCATGTATATGAGGAAGTAAAGAGTATAATCCTCATGAAATAAAAATGAGAACAAGGGAGGTGATCACTATTTGATAAAGTATGTGTGAATAGTAAAGATCTGTTCCCATAATGTGGAAATGGGTAATGTGATAAAACCATGAAATGTTCATGAATATGTTAACCAATAATAAAGAAAGGGATGATGATGTGTAATCATCCATATAATTCCTATGCAGATGGTAAGGAACCTAAAATGCAACATGTGTAATTGACATATGAACGGTGAAAGTTTGTGTAATAATCTTAGGAGATCATGATGTCTCCTCTTTTATGAACAACCCTTAGTAATCATGGGGTAATGAAAGGAATATGTTTCTTTGTGTTCTTTCCTTTCATGAACATGGCAATCAAGTGAGTCTGAGGACACTTGATGTGCATGAGTTAGAGGTGATATGTTGATGGATACTTAGAAAAGTATCAGTTTGTCTTGGACTTTAGTTCCAAGATAAATATATGTGTAATGAAATATGTCTTAAGATTAAAGAAAGATCCTTTTGTAAATTTGACTTTGGTATAAACAATAGAGAAATGGATATGATGTGTTTTTGACACATGTGAAGGATACCAAGGTAAGAAATTCTGGTATCCAAGATGTGTTAGAAGGTATGGGGGAGTGAGAACATGACTCTTGATAAGATGAATAATGTTGGGTCACCTAGAAGGGGAAACCTTGAGACAACTCTAGTAGGGAAATCATATGTTAGGGGTTTATGCTCTGTATAAACATAACTTTGATAAAGATATATTAATTGAAGGAAAAATTGTAGAATCATTTGAGAAAAAGCTTATCAAAGCTAAAAATGTATGATAAGGTCTGTAGTCCCAAGTCGGTAAAAAAATGTAACGATAATCTCTCCATGAAAGAGAAATGTTAAAACTAAGTGGGGTTTGACACCTGAATCATTCAAAGTATGAATAACACTTCTTTGATATAGAAGGTGTTACCTAACACAGTTTATATACTGCAAGTCAATAATGAAACGGCAGTTGAATATATGTCTTGTATGATAGATTCAAAAGATAACCCTGATTGGAAGGACTTTGTACTGGTAAAAGTTCTATGGCATCTCCATCACATCAAGATGTTATGTGGAGATTTGATGACATGAGGCATGAATGACAATTGTCTTCCTTCATCTAGGATTCTGGGGATGAAATCCTTGTTAGGGGTTTATAATTGTAATACCTCTGACCTGGGTTATGGCTTAACCCTAGAAGTTTTTCTTAAAGAAGTTACTTACCAACTGGTTCTAAACTCTTGAAAAGTAATTAAGGCTTCTTGTGAAGTTTGTTTTCAAGTTTGAGCTTAATTGCAAACTCTTTGTGCAATATATGAATGTCTGAGTGAAAAGTGCAATTTACCCAAGATGAAGGGTTATATTGCACATTGACACATGTGGAATGTGTTATAAGTGTTTTAGTATTATAAGAAAGAGAATGATGCTAATAGGTAGCTTGCGGAAAGCCAAAATCCCAAGTTATAACTTGTTTGAATAATGCTAGTGTTGTGTGAACCAATTTTGGTACAAATTATAATTGACCCAATATATGGGGTTGAAATGCAAAATCACCACCTCTAGTGTGACCCTACTTCCTATATGTATCTTTGGGAGGAAAGATAATGAAGGGGGCATTATGTTTGAATCACCTTTGAGTGGTGATACTCTTGGTAATGAAAGACCAAATGTGAGTTGAAGGCAAGAGTCTTATAGGTGTTGTATCGAGTTGAAGACTTGATATAAGGAGCCCTATCGGCCAAGGAGCCAAAGTAGGAGCCTCCTATCAGTTTTTTGAGCCTTGGAAAAGGCCATGATAGGTAGAGCACCTCAAGGAGGTGGCCCATGATGGGTTTCAAAGTTCCTTACAAAATGTATATCAGGTTGCTTATTTAATGAGATAAAGACAAGATAACTTGCCCAACAAGATAAGTAAGGGCCGAGATATTGTCTCTAGATTATCCTCAAGACTTTTTCATGGAAAGGTATACATGTGTGCATGCATGGCCACGTGTCAACCATGCATGTCCATGTGTCATCTAGTAGCTTAAGGTGAAGACACGTCTTATATGCTTTATCTCATGAATCCAAGTATATATACTTCACCATTCACCAACTTATGAAAGTTTACGATCCTCATAACCACTAACCTTAGAGATATCATGAAAATACCCTTAGGTATCTTGCAAAGAAGCTCAAGGATATAGGAGAGCTCGAGCACCAAGCTTTAGGTAAGGCTTTGGTCACCTTCAACCTTGGTTGAAGTAGGATATCGGGTTATGGATATTCTTTTCTTTCCTTCTTCACCAAGTTCTTAACTATGGTGATCTCTTGTCCATGGAGGAGTTGTGAACGAGCCCTGGACCTTGGAGAAGTTCATCTTCAACCTTAGGATGTGGAGATTTGGATCTTGGAGCTTTGAAGCTATTCACAAGGTGGGTTATATAAGTTGAACCCTATCATGTTATTATTCATCACCTAAATTGCTATGCTTAAATGAACTACTTTTAATTCCGTAATATTCTGAAATAATTGATGAATATGAGTTCTATTAGTTGCCTATACCTGTTGCCGTGAACTATAACAGTTAGAATGGAGGTCTAGAGATTGAAGAAGATGGTATCACTTTATAAAGTGATATCGGGTTCAAGCTTACACACAAGTAGCTCTAACCCGATATGGGTATGTGTAGACTTTTCTTACCCGATATGTTTGCACGATATGCTTGCATGATATGCTTGCATGATATGCTTGCACGATATGGAGTCAAGAATAGACTCTTTGAATGATATAAGGTTTAAAATATACTTGAAAGCCGATATGAAACCCTAATTTGGGTAACCCAATATGAGTAAAGAATAGCAAGTGATCTTGCACGATATGATCATGTAATGTATCTTTGGTACTGATACCTTGAAGTACACACATCTGATACACAATATGAATGCTTAAGTAAACCATAATGTGTGATACAAGGTATGGATTCAAGAACAAAATGTAACCCGATATGGTTGGAATACATCCACCCAATATGAAACCCTAGATAGGGTTAAGCCGATATGAAGATGGATGCTAGCTCATACATGATATGATTCATGCCTATTGCACGATATGAGAGATACCCCACTTATCCTTATGCACGATACATGTCTAGACTATACCTCTTACATGATATAGAGGTAATGAACACTCTAATCAACATAGAGTTGGAAACCGAAGATGATGGGTAAACCGAGATGAAGGGTGGATGATATCACATGTATGAGAATTTAATAAGACCATTAGCTTGTCAAGTAATTATATGATACGTATGATCCTTGAAGGAATGAAGGGGATATGAGTTTCAGGGTCTACCTAAAATGGTAACCCGATATGCTACCTAAGATGGATGCCCGATATGATACCCGATATAAATGCCCGATATGCTACCCAATATGTATGCCTTATATGGGGCATATATTATGCACAATATGGAACTAAACACAAAGCTTATATCCAATATGGGGTCAAGCATCTAGCTCATACTCGATACAAAACTAATCTAAAGTAATAAGATCTAAGTGATAGTCCATCTGATGTGAGTACACGATATGTTAATTAGGGTTTACACCCTCAAAACGTGACATGGTGATGTGGTTATACTATATGCCTGATATGAATATATGACATAAAGTAAAGGATGTGGTTTAAAGTATAATATGATAACACACGCTTCTTGATACCAATATGGAAGTGACACTTCAATCATGTGTAATTGATTAAGTGACATACGTTGAGCGTGGTGTTAAATGAAAGATAATCTGAATTGTTAACGATGGACTAATATTCCTCAAAGAGGAGGATTGAATCAAAAGTATGATGTATTCGATATCCTTTTAAGAATGAGAGAGAAACACATGCTTGTGTTGTTAATCGTTTAATGATAAATTATGAGAAAATATATAAGTATGATTGAATACTTATGATATCAATGTATGCTCCTAGATGTGTGGAGCAATGAATTAGGGTTTGGATTAATAATATGAACATGACACTCTATTTGGTTATAAAGAGAAACCATAACCCTAATGATGGGAAGGTTGTATTTCTCTTATTACATAAGGCTTGTGAGGCATGTTAAATACTTATATAACAAGTATAATGATTAATGGCCTTGTGAGCCATATGAATAAGTTGTTGCCTAGTGAGAGGTGACAAGATGTGTAATGGCCTTTTGAGCCATATGAACAGGTTGTTGCCTAATGAGAGGTGGCAAGATGTGTAATGGCCTTATGAGCCATGTGAATAAGTTGTTTCTTAGTGAGAGGTGACAAGATGTGTAATGGCCTTGAGAACCATGTGTATACTTGTACTATAAGTGAAATGAATACCTTGGTCTGAGGACCTAGAGGAAATGGTTACCTATTATAGAGGTAACAATGTTATGTGATGATCTAAGGGCTTGAATACCCAGATCCAGTTACCATGATAATGATGATGTGAAAGGATGAGAATTCTCAGTAATGTGATAAGGAACTGAGATCCCAAGTATAATGTGTTTTAAAGATTTGAAAAGTACGTGATAGATGTATTACACCTTTCTTTGTAGTATTTGTTGTCATTAATAATAATAACTTGTTTTATGCTAAAAGAACGTTGTAATACAGGTAATACATCATTAGTAACTATAAAACGTTGCCCTGACCATAGATCCATCAGTGTTAGAATTTGCTGAATGGTGAAATGGGTTCCCCGTGGCATAACCCAGAGTGCATATTTTTTAATATGTGGGGAATGGAGGCTAAGTGTCCATCTCTCAGTAATGTCATAAGAATGTCTCAATAGAGCACGGGGAACTGACCCGTGGCTCAGAGCATGGTGCCTATGTGACAATGGCTCAGAGTATGGTGCGTAAGTGACCATGACTCAATAATTGGGGACGGTTGTTGTAGATGTTCCCCTAAGAGAGCATCGTTGATGTTGTGGCTCTAAGCGAGGATGCCTACGTACCCTGGCACAGCTATATTACAGCTGACACAAGATGTCCTACTAAGCCTAAGTGGTCTTGTACTGACCGAGACAAGTGAGGTCATGGAAACTGGCTCTCCCATTGACCTTGTATGGTAATGACTTATGAGAAGTTTGTGGTCAGTTGGAGATGAACGGGGTATGCTTCATCTCCTCAGGGCATAAGTGTGATTATAAAATATGTTCAGCTGTGTAGCATATCTTCTTAAGGATCAAATACAGAAAACATTGTTTGATGCGCAATATAATTATACATCTTAGTTGTTAGATGTTATTTATGTTTCTTTACATTCCTTGCCAAGCAGATAGATGAATTATGACTCTACCATGGGTAGATGCAGTGTTCTCCTTAAGAAAGGAGATTATCTTATTTTGTTCATGCAATGATTAATCTTGCATGTTAACATAAAAGAACCCATGCTCAGTTTTTATAATGTTTATCATCAATAATAATATGGTCGGCGGAGAGTTATATCTCTCACTGGGACAATTGTCTCACCCCGTGGGATCTAAAATTTTTAGGTGGATGAGCACAAAGCGGTGGAGATCTTTCTATAGAGGAACAACAGCTGAGGCAGCAGTGACAGCTTAGGTTGAGTGTATTGTCTGTCGTGTCTTGTAGATAGAAGTCCTATGTTTTGTCTCTATACTCTCAGGTCCTTGGAGTTGGTTCATAGTGGTTTCATGAACAATCTGAGATTTTGGCTTGAATGCCTCAAGGTTTTATGTTGCTCCAGTATGTGTTTTGATAGAGAAACTATTGTATGTTGTCCTTGAGATGGGATGAAAAAGTTTTGTACAATATAAATCATGATATGTATGAGTTTTGCGATCTTTCAGTAAAAGTTTTCTGATCAAGGATCTTGTTGCAAAATGGTTTTAAATTATAGTGATTTTTGTTAATCTGTTGATTATGTTTATTCCTCTTAATTAGTAATGATTTGTATGTCGGTTTGATGACGGTCGCTACATGTGTCATCCCGAATTCAAGTGTTAGGGAGGATGGCAGTGGTCATACCTAGCCCTTAGTTTAAGAACGGCTGCGGTCATGTCTCGATAATTATATATATATATATATATATATATATATATATATATATATATATATATGATGAGATTGGAGGATAGTTGTGGTTGTACCTCGGATGGTAGGGTATGCGTACCCACCTCCTTTTACTAGTGTCGTGACCTATACCAAGGACGGACTAGGTTGTTAGTAGCTTGACCTTATGTGTCATTGTGGCGGATCCATACTGACCAGGGGCGGAGAAGATCTTAGGAGTCTGGCTCTTCCTAGATCTTGTATGGCACTGATTTTGACTTAGTAGTGGTCAATTGGGATTTGAGTGGTATTTCCCAAATCCCTTAGGGAAATGTAATAAAAGAAGTGATACCAGCCATGTAGTATAATTGCTAGGGTTTAATACGTATCACATTGGTTGATTAACCCTTGTCTTGTCCTTACACTAAATAGTTCTTACATGTTGCAGACTTATGAAAATTATGCAATTCTACTTGATGTTACAACTTATTTGCTTAACTGCTTAGTATGCTTAAACTGTTCAATCTATTCATATTTCTTATTCAATACCCTAACTTCTCAATGTATTTACTATTAATTAATATGTTATAATAAATATATGTTGGAGAGAGTTATATCTCTCATTGGGATTGGGTCTCACCCATGGGTCACCACATTTTTTAGGTGGTCGTGGGAAACAAGGCCGAGGTTGTGCTATGGAAGAGAACTAACCTGGTGATCAATAGATTCAGAAGGTTAATTAGTTGTAGATGTTAGTAGTAAAGTCCTAGTGTTGTTGATGTACTCTCAGGTCTGGGTATGGGATCTATTTTCTAGATGATATACTCGTATCGACATGATATTTTGGTAGTGTGTCAATGTTTGTAAATATATGGCATGTACATGTGAAATATCTTTTGTATGCATGATGTGACTGAGGTCTTTGGACCCATATGTAAATACTTGTTACAGTATATGAGAATGGAATGATGGACCTTTTGTAAATGTTCTAGAGTTTATTTACATTGTTGGAATTGGTTTTAATTATCCCACATTTTTTACTATGTGATTAATTAGTAGTTCATCGTGTTTGGTGTTTTGAGTAATCTGGTTTAGTGTGTTGAGGTGTCACAGTTAATTTAGTATCAGAGCTCTAGGTTTACTGAGTCTACAGGGACATAGGACTTAGGTTTGAGTTTGTTCTTATGTATCCAACATATCTGATCATAGTTTATGCTTATGCAGATATGTCTGGAGTACATGAAGAACACATTGAGAGTAGCTATGTTGCACCAGGAGGAGGTACTATGAGGTAGGCACACTATGAGAGAGTGCCAGAAGAAGGGCCAGAGCAACCCACAATGCCTCATCTAGACCCAACATTGATGGCCAATCCTGAGTTTCAGTCTATGTTTAGACAAATGATGGCCACAATTACACATATCACTGATAGAGTGTCAGCACCTCAAGCTAGGGCAACCTCCACTAATGTGGAGTCGCAAGGTGTTGGGAAGACATTTGAACGCCGTAGATGTGTTGGGGCGATTGAATATGCCGATACTTCTGATCCAGCAGACATTGACATGTGGTTGACTAAGCTTGAAAAGGCGTTCAAAATCCTAAACATCGGTGAAGAAGACAAAGTTAAGCATGCGGTATACTTGTTGAAGGGTAATGTTGGCCACTGGTGGGCCATAGAAGAGGATGAAAGGCCAGGAGTTGTGATAGGATGAGAGGAGTTTCAGAGGGAATTTGTTAGCTGATATTTTCTAGAGACCTACCTAGATGAGAAAATCTCTCAGTTCAAAAAGATTCGTCAGGGAGCTATGACTTTCATTGAGTATGAATCAAAGTTTATGGAACTTCTGAGGTTTTTCCTGCACATGGAAGCAATGGACAAGGAAATGATTTGGTGATTTGAGAAGGGTTTGAGTACTGAGTTGACTACTACAACATCAGCCTTGGAGAACATGGAAAGGTTTTCCACCTTTGTGGAATCTGTCAGGAGGATTGAGAGGTCTTCCATAGAGAAGTGTGAAGCTAATGCTAAGAAGTGACCTATGCAGTTTCAAGAGCAATCACCTATAGGCTTTAAGAAGCCAAGGTTTTTCCCACCGTCGTCACAACCAAGGTCAACCTTCACTGAACCAAGATCACATGCACCATCACAGTGGACCCCGAGTAGGGGTAGAGGTCACAATTTTCCACCGAAAGGAGCTTGTAGTCCATCATCAATCTCAGTTACATGGCTGTTTAGACCACAGAGTGATAACTGAGTGTGTCATCAATGTGGAAAAACAGGGCATATTAGATGGAATTGCCCTATAGAGGTTGAGGAGGTGACTCAGCAGCCAAGACAAAATCAATAGGTATCACAACAATGACATTTTGATACTGGTAGTGGAAGAGGACGTGGTCATGCGTCCCATGTAGGATCCTCAGGACAAGCAAGCAGAGGACGTGGATGACAACAGGCGACCGCAAGGTTCTATGCCATGACCTAGCCCGAAGCAGTGGTCAATCCACGAGTCATGACAGGTCAGATGGAATTATTTCATTTTGATTTGTTTACTTCTTGTTTCGTATATGTGTTAGTAGATCTGGGTGTGATGCACTCTTTTATCACCAGAGAGGTGAGAGGTAGATGTTATCTACCTGTTAGTATTAGATCTGATAGCCTGTGGCTAGAGACTCCTTTGGTTGATTCCACTGAGTTGCGGGAAGTGTGCCCTTCTTGTGTTCTTTCTTTTTCTGGACACAACATTCAAGTGGATATTTTGCCACTTTGTATGCATGGTTTTGATGTAATCCTAGTAATGGATACCTTGGAAAAATACAAGGTAGTCTTAGACTGTATTACTATGGTGGCGACATTTTGTGATGGAGATGTACAGTGGATTTTCTAGGGTGATAGGAAGATTCTTCCTACATGTTTGATGTCAGCTATGACATCTGAGTGGTTGATGAGACAAGGATGTGAGGCTTTCTTAGCTCATGTTGTGGATACCAAGGTGGGAGGTCCTAGTATCTAGGAGGTACCCGTGGTGTGATAATTCAAGGATGTCTTTCCAGAGCAATTTCCTAACATTCCCCCTCCTAGAGAGATTGAGTTTGAAATCAATCTTGTTCCTAGAACACAACCCATAGCATAGTCAGCATACAGAATGGCACCAGTAGAGATGCAGGAGTTAAAGAAATAGTTACAAGAACTGTTAGAGAAGGGTTTTATCTGGCTGAGCACTTCCCCTTGGGGTGCTCCCATGTTGTCTGTTGAAAAGAAAGATGGTTCAATGAGGTTGTGTATAGACTACAGACAGTTGAACAAGGTGACAATAAAGAATAAGTATCCTTTGCCGATGATTGATGATCTTTTTGATCATTTAAGGGGTGCCACTATTTTAAAAGATAGACATGTGGTTAGGTTACCATCAATTTAGAATTAAGGCTGATGACATACCCAAGTCAGCTTTTAGGAATAGGTATGGTCATTATGAGTTTGTGGTTATGTCATTTAGGCTAACCATTGCACCTACAACTTTTATGGATCTAATGAATAGGGTACTTAGACCTTATCTTGATCAGTGTGTGGTCGTGTTCATAGATTATATCCTGATATACTCCAAGTATAGTCAACAACATGAGCAACACCTTCGCCAGGCATTGACTTTGTTGAGGCAGCATCAACTATATGCTAAGTTCAGCAAGTGTGAATTTTGGTTATTTGAAGTGTCTTTTCTGGGCCATGTTATATCTGCAAAAGGAATTTGTGTTGATCCCAAGAAAGTGGAATATGTACTAGAATGGGAACAACCAAAGACACCGACAGACATCCATAGTTTCCTAGGTCAGGCAGGTTACTAAAGGAGGTTCATCAAAGACTTCAGTTCTATAGTGTTACCCCTAACTAGGTTAACCAGGAAGGATGTTCCTTTTGCTTGGAATGATAAGTGTCAATGTTCTTTCCAGCTTTTGAAAGAAAAGTTGACTAGTGCACCGGTGTTAGTACTGCCAAAGAAAGGAAAAGGTTATATTGTCTTTTGTGATGCTTCAAAGAATGGGTTGGGATGCGTGTTGATGCAGGATAAAAATGTGATTTCTTTTGCTTCGCGACAGCTTAAGAAACATGAGGAGAATTACCCAACACATGATCTGGAGCTTGCAGTGGTGGTCCATGCCTTAAAGATCTGGAGACACTATCTTTATGGAGAAAAGTGTCAGATCTTCACTGACCACAAGAATCTACAGTATATCTTCTCAAAAAGGAGCTGAATATGAGGTAGAGGAGATGGATGGAGATGATAAAGGATTATGATTTCACAATAGACTACCATCCAGGGAAAACTAATGTGGTAGCTAATGCATTGAGTATAAAGTCATCTTCATTATCAATGATAGATAATGCACAATTAAATTCCTTGATGTGCCATAAGAGAGATATACTAATGTCTCTTCGCCAGATGAATGTATAGCAAGAAGTTTCCTTACTAGCAAGATTATTGGCATAGTTACAAGTGAAACCTACCTTAAGATAGCAGATTCATGATGCCCAACAGAATGATACTGTGATACAGAATATCCGATCAGGGATTGGTAATGAAAAGTATGATGGCTTACATGAGGTAGATGATGGTACAGTTTGTTACCACAACAGGACAGTAGTTCCTGATGTTGATGGGTTGAGGAAGATGGTACTTGAGGAGGCTCACTCCTCCATGTATGCAATGCATCATGGAAGCACGAAGATGTACTAAAACTTGAAAGACATGTATTGGTGGCCAGGTCTAAAGTGTGATGTGGTAGAGTTCTTTGCCAAATGTCCAGTTTGTCAGTAGGTAAAGGTTCAGCACCAGAAGCATGTAGGGACATTACAACCCTTGCCAATACCACAATGGAAACGGGATCATATTACTATGGACTTTGTGGTTGGTCTTCCTAGGATAGCCAAGGGTCATGATTCCATATGGGTGATAGTAGATAGATTGACTAAGTCAGCTCATTTTCTACCAATTAAGATGACATTTATAGTAGATAAATTGGTATAAATATATCTTGATGAGATAGTCCATCTGCACGTTATTCCAGTGACTATAATTTTTGATAGAGGTCCACAGTTTACAAGTCATTTTTTGGAGCATCTTCATTCAACAATGGGAACACAACTAAGATTCAGCATAACTTTTCATCCGCAGACTGATGGTCAGTCTAAAACGACTATTCAGACTTTAAAGGATCTCTTGAGGGCTTGTGTGCTGCAATTTCTTAGTAGTTGGGATGTACATCTAACTTAGATAGAGTTTGCGCACAAGAATAGCTATCAAATAAGCATAGATATGGCTCCTTATGAGGCTCTGTATGGGAGATGTTGTCGGTCTCCTCTTTGTTGGTATGAGATAGGTGAATATCAACTTTTGGGTCCTGAGCTAGTATAACAGACTACAGAAAAGATTAAAGTGATACAACAACAGTTGAAAGCAGCCCAGGACAGGCAAAAATCTTATGCACATAACTGATGCAGACCACTTGAGTTTCAAGTGGGAGATAGAGTATATCTTAAGGTTTCTCCTTGGAAAGGTGTGTTGAGGTTTAAAAAGAAGGGTAAGTTGGCTCCTGGATTTATGGGACCATACCCTATCCTAGCTTGTGTTGGAAAGGTAGCATATAAGTTGGAGCTACCACCAGAGCTACATAGATTGCATAATGTCTTTCACATCTCTATGTTGAGGAAATTCCATCCAGATACTGACCAGACAATCCAACCAGTAGAGGTTGAGTTAGATGAGGATATATCCTATGTTTAGGGTCTTATTGATGGAGCCTCCACTCACATGGAGTTGCGTCCACCACTAAAAATCCTAGAGATAGTAAGTCTCTAAGTTTAGCCTTGTGTGTGCTATAATAAGATCTCCACCCATGTACGCTAAGGTACGTGGAAGTCTTATCATTGTACAGTTGAGGGTCGAATCTTTGAGACAAGGGTCTTGTTAAGGATTAACAAGATGGAAAATGTTATAATTCCACTTATCTTCTTGAAAATTGATATTTAGATCGAAGTGTTGATTTGATGATTAAACTAAAGAGCAAAGTAAACTAAATAGTAAGAAAGTAAACTTAAGGTTGTAAACAATATTTGGTACCCAGTAGGATGTGATCAAGTTTCACCACCACTATGCATGGATCAAAACATACAGCATAATAACATGGCTTGCAATAAGAGTCTAAACAGTTAGCATCTTTGTAGACTTAGCTTCCTTTCGGATAACAAACTACAAGAAACGTGGGAGTATTGCAATGCCAGCCATCCCCGAACGAATGGTCACTTACTTTACATCACTCCCTTTGCAAAGTGTGTTCCTCGACCTATCAAAGTTGTAATTTCATACGTCAACTGATTCCATTTCATAGTATGAAAGTACAATGATGGAGGTGAGTTTACTCCACTCCTTGAGAAATGCTCCTAGATACCGAAATAGATATATGGTGACTACATACATCAAGAACCAGCATGCAATCAATATTCAAATCTAAAAGCACAAACATAGACAATTCGTACTAATAGATAATAGGTAACACAAGTTGGTGATCAAGCAACTAGCATTCATTAAACGATTGATGTTGAACTGAAAATATAGTATTTCTCTATTGCAAACTCATGAATTACAATGCATGGAATGAAAACATAGGTAGTGGGGCTACTCCCCGCACCCTAGTGTATAGAACTACTTTCTCATGGAAAGAAAAAAGAAGGAGATAGGAGAAGAGAAGGAAAACATCATCTCCACATAGGAGGGAGGAAGTTCGAACCCTTGGAGTAGAGAACAACAATCTTCACACTACGTAGTTGCCTTGGTGATGAATAATTAACTTCCTACCTTCAATGTTGATGAGAGAGAGAGAGTAAGCTTATGGATGAAGTGTGGATCTTAGACCGGCAGCCTTGGGGCGAAGGATGGAAGATGAAACAGCTCTGGAACAATTGAGGCAACCTTTGGGCATATAAGAATTCTCCCTTAATGAGGACCCCTTGGGCCCTATTTATAGGCTCCAAAGGGGCCTTGAATGGTTTTGGGTTATTTGGATCTTCACAGTCTGGAGAGTGTTTGGATCCTCATGGTCTGGAGACCGTTTGGATCCTCACGGTCTTGAGACTGGTAGCTTTCGCGCATTCTTGGATCAATAAACCTTCACTCGGTCTTGGGACCGTTAGAGTCCTCACGGTCTTGGGACCACTAGGGCTTTTCTCGGTCTTGGGACCATTTGGTCTTTTCTCGGTCTTGGGACCATTTGGTCTTCACTCGGTCTAGAGACTGTTAGGGCTTTACTCGATCTTGGGACCGTTAGGGCTTCACCCAGTCTTGAGACTGTTTGGCCTTCACCCGATTTTAAGACCGTTAGGGCTTTGATTTTTCTTGGGACCGTTAGGGCTTCACTCAGTCTTGAGACCATTTGGCCTTCACTCTGTCTAGAGACCGTTAGGGCTTTTCTCGGTATTGGGACCATTAGGGCTTCACTCGGTGTTGAGACAGGTTTGGTTGGTACTTTTGCAATTTTTTTTGGATTTTTCTATAAGAAGAAAATGAGAAATATCAGTCTATTGGTATATTCACAACAAAGCAGAAAGTTAAGTATTCTAACTCATTCATCTAAGAAAGAGTATGGAAAACTAAGAAAAACTAGTAAGTTAACATCACAAAATGGGAGGTTATCACCTGTGTTGATCCTGGATAGAAGGGTGAAAATGATGAAGAGAAAAGATGTAATACTAGTGAAAGTTTTGTGGCATCACCATGGCATAGAGTAAGACACATGGGAACTAAAGAATGATATGTGTAGAAAATACCCATCTCTTTTTGCATAGGATTTCAGGACAAAATCCTTGTTAGGGGTTTATAGTTGTAAGGCCCCTAAACTTTCTTAATGAGTTGAATAAGCTTAATTACCATAATTAAATTACTATAACCCTAATATAACCTTTTTATATGGTTTGAAATCATAATACAAGCTTAAGTTTCAATTTTGGTCCAATTTGGACACTGTTTGAGAAAGTTATGAAATTTTCTATACCTTTTGGACTTTTCTACAATTTACCCAATTGAGGGGTTTTATTTGCAATTTTTCACATGAATTATGTTCCTTATATGTTATATTATCATTCTTGAGTGTTTTGAGCCATGGGGCTCCTAGTTGAGCCATGTTTTGAAGGTGTTTTCATCAAGGGTATTTTAGGGTTTACCCCTTCATGGATGAGCTACCTTTAGTAGCTATCAACTAATGAATTATGTAATTGGCTGGGAAATTTGACAAACGAAAGCTAAGAAGGTCTATATAGATATTGGGAGATCTACTTTTGTGTGTTCTTGTATAATTTTGTAATTAATTAAGGCCACAGACACTTGGATAGATACTAGAACTTCAACTTTTCTTTTTGCTTTATTTTAAAGTTCATATACTTATCCCCAAGCACCAAAATGAGCCATTTTCTCTCCACCACTTCCTTCCTTGTCTGACCTTCGTTCTCTCTATGTGCTTCTGCCAATTTTTCTTCCCAAGAAAGAATAAAGTGGGTATCTTCTTGGAAAAAATTCTAGGGTTGCAATTGATTTCCTTTTGGGGTCTAAAAAGCTTCCTCCTAGTGATCTTGACCTAAAAGTGTAAGTATTACCTTATATCCTCTGTTTATTTCTTTTCTCTTCTTCCTATGATACATCTCCATGTCGGAACCCTGCTGTTCCATGGTGAAAGTGGCCCTAGAACTCAAAAATCTATCCTTTTAGTTTCTTTTTCTAGGGTTTCACTTCTTTGTGGAGAGAAGTGCCTATTTGGCCAAGTTCAGATCTAAATATAGGGATTTCTTGCCTTATTTTCTCGAGATTCTTGCTTTTTGGGATCTGGCCTACTCTATAGAGGCGAGTTATATAACATCCTTCACTTATATTGCTTACTAGAAGCTTGTTAGTTCATGTTTATGCTTTAATGTGATGATCTAAGCATAAAGAAACAATGCTTGTTTAGAATTACGATTTTTTTTAGTGTTCCCTATTTTGCTCCAGTTCTATATGAACTTGTCAACATGTGTATGACATTTCTAAGGTGTAACATGATCTGGGACAGGTTGATAGCATCAACCTATGGTGCTAAGCACAAAATAGTTGATGGTTCAAATTAGGGTTTTCAAGCTATTTCCTTCCCTATCACACTATCGATGGTCATACCATTCAATACCCAATGGTGTTTCTATCTTGGCAACTTATGTTCTGATCAAGGGTGTCAAATTTATGGTGACAACCTATGGTCACCCCCTTAGGTCAGTTTTTGGCTCAATTAGATGTTTAATTGTCATCTACTAAGTATTCTAATGATGATATCAATTGATGATGACATTAGCTTAATATTTGATGGTGTTGACTGAATGTATTACTGATCTAACAACCAATGGTGATTTAATGATCAAAATTAATGGTGGATTAGGTCATCATCATATATGATGAGTTAAGAATGTAATTGTAGATTTGACTAAACCTTAAACTAATGGTTCCTTGGTTCAATTGATCTAATGGTTAGACCTATACTTCAATTGATAACCTTGAACAATGAACCTGATCCAATGAATAATATTGGATTCTTCCACATCCAATAGATTAGAATAAATCACATGGTATTATATGTGGGTCCTAGTGATTATAATTCTATGGTCCAATGCCATTAATTTTTAGTCTTACCTTTGCCATCATATAGTTATATTTGATAAATCACTATAATAAGTGGATGTGGAACTCCCATGTGATCTAGCTTGTTATACCTAACCATAATGTAATTATATGATGTTGATTGGTTATAATCAGACCTCTGGAATGATTAATGTGATAATGATTTACACTCTTCTTATGTTGAAACCACAATGTAGTACTATTTGAATATCATATTGCCTTGCCACGTTAATATATATGGACACATATGTGATGGTGATCTTTTGAGCCTTGTTTAAGGCATGGAATGATGATGATAACCTTACTATGAATAATGTGATGGTCTTAATGACATGTTATATCTTTTGAAGTTATTATACATATACTCTTGTTAGAAAAGGATTAGGGTTTAAATGTCCATTTGTATGATTTAGCCTAAATTCACCCAATTGGCATAACTATTTAAGTGAAACTCTAATCATGTAGTGTCATGTGCCATAGATCTATCTGAGTGTTAGAAATTGTCAGATAGTGAAATGAGAATTTCTAAGGGATACTCGGAGCGCATACTGATGAGTTTGTGGGGTGCTTTTCATCCTGGATTCAAGTGTTAGGGAGGATGACAGTGGTCATACCTAGCCCTCAGTTTGAGAATGGCTATGGTCATATCTCGATGATTATATATATATATATATATATATGGTTAGACTAATGGTTAGACCTATACTTCAATTGATAACCTTGAACAATGAACCTGATCCAATGAATAATATTGGATTCTTCCACATCCAATAGATTAGAATAAATCACATGGTATTATATGTGGGTCCTAGTGATTATAATTTGATGGTCCAATGCCATTAATTTTTAGTCTTACCTTTGCCATCATATAGTTATATTTGATAAATCACTATAATAAGTGGATGTGGAACTCCCATGTGATCTAGCTTGTTATACCTAACCATAATGTAATTATATGATGTTGATTGGTTATAATCAAACCTCTTGAATGATTAATGTGATAATGAATTACACTCTTCTTATGTTGAAACCACAATGTAGTACTATTTGAATATCATATTGCCTTACCAAGTTAATATATATGGACACATATGTGTTGGTGATCTTTTGAGCCTTTTTTAAGGCATGGAATGATGATGATAACCTTACTATGAATAATGTGATGGTATTAATGACCTGTGGGCATGTTTGAAGCCATGATTGAGGTGAAATCCTCTTCATGTTCCAATAAGGTTTAAAACCCTCGAACTTGTGATAAGATATTGGTATCTTGTAAAAGTATGATGATAAGTGTGGTGCATTAATTTGCAATGAATGATAGCATGTGGTAATGTGATTAAGATTTATATCTCAAATGTTTATATCTTTTAAAGTTGTTATACATATACTCTTGTTAGAAAAGGATTAGGGTTTAAATGTCCATTTGTATGATTTAGCCTTAATTCACCCAATTGGCATAACTAATTAAGTGAAACTCTAATCATGTAGTGTCATGTGCCATAGATCTATCTGAGTGTTAGAAATTATCAGATAGTGAAATGAGTATTTCTAAGGGATACTCGGAGCGCATACTGATGAGATTGTGGGGTGCTTTTCATCCTGAATTCAAGTGTTAGGGAGGATGACAGTGGTCAAACCTAGCCCTCGGTTTGAGATGGCTATGGTTGTATCTCGATGATTATATATATATATATATATATATATATATATATATATATATATATATATATATATATATATATATATATATATATATATATATGATGCAATTAGAGGACATTTTTGGTTGTACCTCGGATGGTAGGGTATGCGTACCCACCTCCTTTCACTAGTGTCATGACCTATACCAAGGAAAGACTAGGCTGTTAGCAGCTTGACCTTATGTGTCACTGTGGCAGACCTATACTGACTGGTGGCGGAGAAGATCTTAGGAGTCCAGCTCTTCTTAGATCTTGTATGGCACTATTTTCGACTTAGTAGTGGTCAGTTGGGATTTGAGTGGTATTTCTCAAATCCCTTAGGGAAATGTAATAAAAGAAGTGATACCAGCCATGTAGTATAATTGTTAGGGTTTAATATGTATCACATTGGTTGATTAACCCTTGTCTTGTCCTTAAACTACATAGTTCTTACATGATGCAGACTTATGAAAATTGTGCAATTCTACTTGATGTTACAACTTATTTGCTTAACTTCTTAGTATGCTTAAACTATTCAATCTATTCATATTGCTTATTCAATACCCTAACTGCTCAATGTATTTACTGTTAATTAATATGTTATAATCAATATATGTTGGAGAGAGTTATATCTCTCACAGGGACTGGGTCTCACCTGTGGGTCACCACATTTTTTTCGGTGGTCGCGGGCAACGAGGTCGTGTTGTGGAAGAGAACCAACCTAGTGATCAATAGATTCATAAGGTTGGTTAGTTGTAGATGTTAATAGTAGAGTCCTAGTGTCATCCTTGTACTCTCAGGTCTGAGTATGGGATGTGTTTTCTAGATGATATACTCGAATTGACATGAGATTTTGGTAGTGTGCCAATGTTTGTAAATATATGTCATGTACATGTGAAATATCTTTTGTATGTAGGATGTGACTGAAGTCTTTGGACCCATATGTAAATACTTGTTACAGTATATGAGAATGGAATGATGGACTTTTGTAAATGTTCTAGAGTTTATTTACACTGTTGGAATTGGTTTTAATTATCCCGCATTTTTTACTATGTGATTAATTAGTAGTTGATTGTGTTTTGTGTTTTGAGTAATCTTTTTTAGTGTGATGAGGTGTCACAGATAGGTTGTGCTAAATTCAACCTTGTATTGAGTTCTTCATGCACTTACTTCCATAACGTCGAAGTGAACTTAGGTCACAATCAGAAATAATCAAACTCAAAACATCATGTAAACGGTCTCTTTCTCTAACATTTAGTTCAGCTAGGTCTGACACCTTGGTAGTAATCTTTAGGGAAAGGAAGTGTGCTAACTTGGTTAGGCAGTCTACCACAACCCATATTGCATCATGACCTTTCTTTGTCTTAGGGAGACCAACCAAAAAAATCCATAGTGATCTGGTCCCATTTCCACTCAAGAATCTCAATTGATTGCAATATTCCACCAAGATATTAGTGTTCAACCTTCACCATATGGCTTGTGAGACAACTGGCCACATATGTAGCTATGTCTCTCTTCATTATCGGTCACCAAAAGTATCGATGTAGGTCTTTAAACATCTTCGTGGTACCTGGGTGCAGTGTATACTTAGAACCATGAGCCTCTTGCAAGATATGAGTCTTTGGGGGTGAATCCTCATGAACCCAAATACGACTCTTGTATTGGATCCCACCATCCACATCCACTGAAAGGTGTCTTTGAGGTTTATCTAACAAACCTTTCATCTTTTCAAGTTTTGGGATGGCTAGATAGGAAGGTAACAATTCGGTCAACAAGTTAAGTTTTATCTTAATGTTAGTCAAAAGGATTTGGTCTTCTAATGGTTGTGGAGTCCATCTTAAAAACTCATCCAATTCTCACCACTGGATGGATAAGACAATCACACATCCAAGTTGTTTCTAACTAAGGGTGTATGATACCACATTAGCCTTCTTGGGTGGTAGGTGATGGTGAAATCATAGTCTTTCATGTACTCCATACATCATCTTTGTCTTAAGTTCAGGTGCTTCTGAGTAAGGAGGTACTTCAAGCTCTTATGGTCGATAAGGATTTCAAAGGTAGCTCCATATAGATAGTGCCACTAGATCTTTATGGCATGAATGATTTTCGGTAACCCCAGATCATGAGTTGGGTAGTTTACTTCATTTGGCTTGAGTTGTATGGAGGCATAGGCCACAACAAGTTTATTCTGCTCTAGCACACATCCAATCCCCATCATTTATGCATCGGTGAAGATATAAAAAATCCTTCATTTCTTGATGGTAGAGTCAACACAAGAGTTTACGTCACCTTCTCCTTCAAGTCTTGGAATTAGGCTTCACACAAGTCAAACCACATGAACTTATCGTCCTCTTAGTGAGCTTGTTGAGGGGTAATGTGGTCTTTGAGAATCCTTGATGAACCGTTCATAATACCCAACCAGTCCCAAGAAGATGCCAATCTCATATGGGTTCTTTGGTGTTGGCCAATCACGTACAATCGACACTTTGGCAGGATCCACTGAGAGGGTCCCTCCGGATATAATGTGTTCGAGGAACATGACACAGTCTATTCAAAAATCACATTTCAAGAACTTCTTCTTTCTTAAGATATCAAGGACTCTAGAAAGGAGGTCATAGTGTTGTTCTAAGTCATCAGAGTATACCAGGATGTCATATATGAACATTATGACAAAGGAGTGAAGGAAAGGTTGGAATGCATTGTTCATAAGGTTCATAAACACACTCAGGGAATTGGACAACCAAAAGGCATGACCAAAATCTGATATGGCATAGAGGGTTCAAAAGGTGGTTTTTGGAAAATCTTCTTTCTTAACTTGTAACTAGTGGTATCCTAATCTTAAATTGATCTTTGAGAAAACACAGGCTGACTTGATCTGGTCAAATTGGTCATCTATATGGGATAAAGGATACTTGCTCTTAATGGTATCTAAATTTATCATTCTATAGTCTATGCCCATACGAAGCAATCTGTCCTTCTTCTTTACAAGGAGGACTGGTGCTCCTCATAGAGAAGTGCTAGGTCAGATGAAGCCTTTGTCTAGCAATTCCTATTTGCTTTTTCAACTCAATCAAATTAACAGGGGCCATCCTATAAGGTGTCCTCGAAATAGGGTTTGTCATGGGAGAAAATTATATCAAGAATTCCACTTCTCTCTCTAGAGGTATGCTAGGTAAATCATCCAGGAACACATATGCATAGTCCTTGACTACCTCTATTTCCTATAAGGGTTGCACCTTAGGCTCTGGATCGGTAATTATTGCTAGAAATGCCTGGAAACTCTTGGCTATCATCTGCTCTGCCTTCAAGTCTAACACATACAGACTAGTGGTAGCATCCTTCCTACATCTCATGGTGAAAGGTGGGTGACATGGTCTCTCTATTTTTATTTTCTTTACCCTACAGTCTATATTTTGCATTATTTGTATAAATTCAATCCATGCCAATGATTACATCAAATTCATTCATATCAAGGATGATAAAATCTATATGGAGTTCATTATTCATGTATCTAACAGGTATGACTAGGGTCCTCAAGAGAGATGAAAAGATTCGACCACTATGAGTAGTGACTTCTAAAATAGATCCTAAATCCTTGAAATCCAAACAAAGCATAGTTGCAAAATTTCTCAAAATAAAAATATTGGTAGAACCACAGTTAAACAAATCTTGTACATTTTGTTCCATGATATCAAGCATGCCTATACTATTTTCATGATAGTCAAACTAATATTGCATTTCGTAGTAAAGGATAGCAAAAGAACTCTAAGGTTGGTTACCCTTTATCAAACAGTTGGCATTATCATGGGCCTCTTCATTGTTGATGGTGAAAACTCAGTCCTGTTGTCGTTCTCCAACATGTGGGGCTTCTTCTTGGGGTGATAGAGCTACTGGTTGAGCTGCCATAGACTAGGCCACTACTGGGCTCTGACCTCTTGGTTAGGGAGGGGACATTTGACTTGAAAGTGTCCCTTTTGATGGCAGTGAAAGAACACCTTCTTCTCAAAATGACACTTGTCTGGGTGTGACCTCCCATAGTTGTGGCACCTTGAGGGTTCTCCATGTTGATGATTTTTATTGTTAGTTTTCCCTTTTCCTCCATTCCTTCTCTTCCCTTTATTACAACCTTGGCCTCTTTTGTTGTCATTCCTCAGGGCATGAGTGCTTTCAGTGAACCCCAAATACCCCTCAGGTAGGTTTTGTGTAGGCATGACTGTCTTTTCTATGTCAAGGGAAAACTTGAGGGCTTTAGTGAAGGTTATGGGTTTACTTTCCATAACATGAGGCTTGATCAAAGGGTGTAGGCATTCCTCTAAATGTTCTACCCATCTTACTTTAGTCATCATGTAACCAAACCACTCCAAGAGGCAAAACTTTCGAGTGAGGTCCCCCATAGACATGTTACCTTGGACTACGAAGGTGAAATGTTTTTCTTTTTCTTTATTGACAGAGGTGGGCATGTATCTTGATGAGAATATAGTATGCAAGACTACCCATGCCATTGGTTCTTCAATCAGATCTCGGCCCATGATATGTTTCCCACCATATCTTAGTTGTTCATTCTAGAAGGTCTGTGGCAAAGAGGACCTTCTTGTCTAGTTGCACTTCTAGAATGTGAAAACTAATTTCCAGTGCCAGGAACCAAACATCTACTTTGTCAACGACCTTGGTTTTATATTCACTCCAGAACTATTCAATATTCAGCTTTGCAAAGTCCAATATGGTGGCTCCTAGATGAGGGCATACAGGTAGGGCTCACCATTCTCATATCTAGCAACATCCTTGAGGGCCAAGGCGCTAATGGCCTCAGTCAGCTTTTTTTGTTGTTCCAGTTAGATTGCATCCGAGGTGTGAACCACCACTTGTCCCACTACCGATCTAGAGTCAATTGCATGTTCAGGGTTAACCTTGGTCTCATCTTCTACCATAGGCCATCTTCAGGGTTTATCATGTAGATGGGGATAACCTCAGGCTCAGGGCCTTTCTCTATGGTGGCCTCACCATCCCTCTTCCTTTACATGGAGTATTCACCCTCCATGAACATTCTCTTCTCTGAGGAGGGATTCACCTTATGGGAGGGACTTGGTCTGGGGTATTCATCACCGTTGATGGTGCCCTTACCATGGGACATGTTTTTGCACATAAGTTAACTTTAGTAACCCCAGTTTCATACTTAGGAAATCAAATCATAAAGAAAATTATGTCCATGACATCTTATTTACATGCATTTTATCATTTTGTGGAGGATGCCTTAATCCCTAATATCCATAACCCTAGTACTTATAATAGGTTGAAGAGAGTAGACATAGGTACCTAGGGTTTAGTGAGTGGGGGGGCAGAGAAGTGATGAAATTAGATGAGAAGAAATATTACATGTATTTTATTTCGAGTAAAATCCTCAGATTTTGGTTAGGCCGGATGCATGGTCTGGGAGTCCTCATAAGATGACTAATAGTATAGAGGAAAATATTACTAGCCTCGGGCCATGGTCCTTTCTATACACCATTGTATTTGGGAAACACTCTAATAATTCCCTTGGGATCTACCGAACTTTTAAAATTTAATAATTATGAAAGGTTAAATGGTAAACCAGGCTCTGATACAAAGTGTAATGACCGCCTCCCCCTGTTATCTCCAATTAAGGTGGAATGAGAGGGCAGGGTTCATTACTCCAATATAGGATCGATGGTTTAGCAATTAACCAAAAATAATCAATAAATTTCACTAAATGGGAAAGAGTTTGAACATTATAAAAGGTAAACTCTCCACTAAGGAGTTACATTGGATAAGGAAAACTACTATTTGTAACTGGAAATAAAACTAAATATTTGTATCCTCTCAGATTGCATGAAATATTTTATTTTGGTTCCTTGTTCTCTTGATGTCCATTTCTCATCATATTTGTAGAATAAAAGCCAATTATCCTAAAACTTTGAGAAACACAAAATCAGTTAGTATAACATAATGGTATGTGGGAGTAACAGAAAATGTTTGCATCTAGGTGTACCAATATATTCATAGCAATTATTGTTACATAATCAAAATTAGTGTTTTCATCATAACTTCTCAATCTGTATTTACTCAACCTCTGGGATACCCTTTCTCAGGGTCTTTTCCTTGTAGTGGACGTTAGGCCACCTTCTCAATCTGGAGCTAGGTTCCATATTGGTCTTCCCAATCTGGGGCATGACCACATGAGACCATCCCAATCTGGGGCTTGATTCTCATATGACCATCCCAATTTAGGGCTTGGTCCTAGTCATATTAATGACTTTCTCTCTCTTATTCATTTCTCAGACTTCTAGAGTTGGTATGAAGGGTTCGAGCAAGTTATTCATATATCATGTGATAATCATAGGGGATTTATAGATTGCAGGAAATTAAATAACCATCCAACTATTTAATTTGCAATCAATCTGACAAACTTCAGAAAACACCGATAAACTAATGGAGGTAGTCATAAGAGTAACCACATACCTTTCTCGGGAGTATTTGATGTCCAAGCAACATAGCAATGAAGCAACCAATCTAGCAACTATCATGAAATGAAAGCATAATACTCATGTATTATTATTTTATCCAATATCCCCCATTAAGACTGACTTGGGGTCCAATTTAGGGTTTTGGAGTCAACTTAGGATTTGATTACGGTTTTGGCTTCCCAAATTCTTATTACTACTTTTCATGTCCTTTTGATTCACAAATCTTGATTTTATCATCATATGCATTTTTAACTCAAGGAAACCCTTATTCACCAATTTATGAATTATTATTCTCAATTTAGATCTAAGTTACCCTTTTTATCCAAAAAGATCAATCTTTGATTATGAAGATCAGTTGATTATATTAAGATCATCAAATCTTTTGAAATTAGGGTTCTTATGCATTAAACACATTACATAATTATTTTTGTAGTACAAGAAAATATTCATGATGACATAAAACCCTAGTACGCTTGGTTGCGAAAAGGGCAGTCGCAATGGCTTCCCTGAAGATGACGAAGATGGAGCCCCCTGCAAAGCCGGAAATCCATTCCTCTAGGATCGACGAGCATCAATCTGAATTTTGGTACCTCCAAGGCTGCCCAAACAAACATGGTCAGGAAACATGAGAACACAATGGATGTGCAACTCTCTTATATTTCACAATTCCCCAACATATCGAAGCAGGCCCAGGGAGGAGCCCCACCAGAGAATCCAAAGCCACATAAATCCCAAAACCCTCCTATAGCGACAAGGTGGGAAAAACATCGATGGAACAAACCACAATTACATCAAAATTGATGTAGATGACTGTGACGTATTTTTGAAACCATAGGACATAATAGTATCCACTGAATAAGGATTTCCATCCTTTAACCTGAGCCAGGAGTCAAGGGACGATCTCCTTAAACCTTGGAAATATATTGTAATAGTGAACATCCTTTCAAAGGAAATAGGTTATCTTACACTCAGGGATATAATTCAATCTATGTGGAAGTCAACTGAAGGATTTAACCTAATTGATCTGGAAAATGATTTCTACGTAGTCCAACTTCAATGAGAAGATGATTATCTCCATGCCCTAACCAGGGCTCATGGCTGATTTTCATCTCATACCTCATGGTCCAAAGATGGTCTCCTGATTTCTCTTTCGAGACAGCTACGTCATCCAAGTTGGTGGCTTGGGTGTGTATCCCCAACCTACTAATTCATCTCTACCAAGAAATTCTTCTTGTAGAGATTGGAAATCATTTGGGAAAGACTATTAAGGTAGATATCAACACAAAGATGCATCATCAGGGACGATTTACTCGCATAATAGTGGAAATCAATATGGAAAAGCCCCTAGTCCCTCTGGTTGTGATCGAGGGCATTAGATATAGAATCAAATACGAAAATATTCCATATATATGCCTACATTGCGGAAAAGTTGACCATCTTGAGAAAGATTGTTCTAAGAGAATCGTAGCAGAGAATGCAGTAAGGCAGGCTGAAGCCGCCACTAAATCCACCACTCCACCTTCTCCCCAATGTATGCATGGCTTCTCTAAGTACATCCATGCACAACCCTTATATAGGAAACCATAGAGAGTGAATTCGGGTAACCCGCCAAGAAATCCACCAAAACCCAAAATTGATTCTAGTCTATTGATGACCAGGAAATGGATGAGGAGGTGTGAGTGATAGTAAACATAGAAGATGTAGCTAAATGGGTAGTCATAATAATAGACTGGAGTATCAAGAAAAAAACAATAAGAATCAATAGAAATCAAACAATTCCTCTCATCAAAATCAACATGTACATCAGGTAGTCCCAAAATTGAGTAGTAATCTACAAAACATTCAAAAATCCAACTGCATTTCAACTGAGCATTCTCACGTCAACCCATTTAGGGATTTTGTGATCCATGGAAGAGACCCTCTTTTTAACCCTTTCATCTTGTCCATATTTGACTTGGGAAACCTAAACATAGGTACTCATCCCTCACATCTACAAAGGAGTCCTGGCTGGAATTCAATTGGGATCCATTTGCACGATCACAAGATATCCAGACAGGGGACTTGAACAAGTCTGCAACTAGGAAGAGGGGGAAACCTCTCTTCTTCTAGATCTCAAAGAAGAAGTGAAGGTGATGGGTAATTCAACCATGGTTGAATCCACCCCTGAACATTATACCTTGGAATATGCAAGGTGTCTACGATAGGGATACCCAAAATGTTGTGAAGGATCTTGTCTGAAAGTACAACATCAAAGTTGTAGCGCTACTAGAACCTCGTTGCAGTGGAGCACGTGCATTGGGTATCATTAAAATTTGGGTTTGCCCAAATTTGCACAAGGTTTTGGCGGTATGTTATTCTGGGGAAATATGGGTCCTTTGATCCTAGAAAGCCCCTCTCAAGATCATTTACTCTCATAAATAGATTGTTCATTACAGGATTGATGGCTCGACCTACACCTTTGCATATGCTAGCACTACAAGGAGCGGTGAGAAGCTATTATGGGACCATTTACAATCCATATCATCCATGATTGACTGTCCTTGGGTCATGATGGGTGACTTTAATGTGGTTATGCATCCCTCCAAAAAGTTTGGAAGCCAAACCTTTGATAGTGCCAATAGTAGAGATTTCATAACAGCAGGTGAGGCTTGTAGTGCTCTTACTACCTTCCGCATAGGCCTCCTCCATGAGAGGTATACAGGTCATTAGGTAACCAACATTGGGTTGGCCTAGATACAAACAATTATGTACATGTCTTAGAGAGGAACCATTCAAACCACACGCCTATTATGGTTAAGTGTAACACTCCATCTCCTCCAAGGAACTCTTTCCTCTATACGTCAACCAGATGGAACTCTATCCCAGATTTCAATTCCTTTCTAGATCATAACTAGGACCGTAGTGTCCATCTATAATGTGCAGACTCCAAATTTCTAAAGCAGCTTGTAGCTTGGGATCTCTCTAACAAGAAATTTGAATGAAGAGACCAGGATCACATCTCAAATAAATCAAGTGGAACTAGTTACCACTAGCCCTTTCCTTCAACTGTGAATTAGCTCAAAACACCATTGACCTTCAAGCTCAACTTGACACTATCCTACGTCGAGAAGAGAGGGAGATGCAACAGAAAGCCCACTACGAGTGGGTCAATCTGGGGGACAATAACACCCATTATTTTCACTCATTGATCAAAGCTCGAAGATGATGGAACAAAATCACAAGGATTATAGACTCACAGGGCTCATGGATTGATGAGGAAGGTCCTGTCAAACAACTAATCCTTATGTTCTTCTGTACTAAATAATAGGAGACAGACTCAACGATGAGACTGACCTCAAGAAGGCATTTTTTTGGGGCCTTCACCCCTCTCTTAGACGCAGAGATCACCCTAATGAGTGTGTGTCCTCAATAGGAGGATATATGAGAAGCTTTCAAGTCTATGAATCCTCTCAAAGCTCTTGGACCTGATGGGTTTGATGCATCCTTCATCCAAAATAATTGGAATTGTCTCCAGCAACAAATATGTGATTTTGTACAAGGCCCTTTCACATGATCTCCCCTACATCTTCAAGCAGAAAACTCAATGCTCATTCTTATTCCTAAAGTGACCTCTCCTGAATCAAGTTTACATCTACGCCCTATTTCTTTAAACAACATCAAGTTCTTATCCATTTCTCTAAACAACATTTGCACCAAGCTCTTATCCAAAGTGATCACAATCTGCATTAAACCCTTTCTAAAGGTCTGGATTTCTCCCTTTCACTCTAGCTTTTTCCTCGATAGAAGAATCGGGGATAACACTGCTCTGGTCCAGGAGTTGATACATTCAATGGAATCAATGTCAAATAGGAAGCACTATTTGGCTCTCAAACTCACTCTAGTGAAAGCTTTTGACAAACTGAGTTGGAAGTTTAAAGAAGACACTCTTAATCGTACTTCTATTTTGAGGAACATCATATCCATCATTATGCAAATCATTCATTTTGGAAACATTTTGATCATGTAGAACATCAAAGCTATAGGCTCCTTCACCCCCTCGTGCGGTGTAAAGCAAGGTGATCTGCTCTCGCCTTACATTTTTGTCCTGTATTTGGACCGCCTTAGCTAGATGATTGCTTCTAAGGTAGGAAATCACAAATGGAAACCGATCAATATTACAAGGAACAAGCTTCAATTCACCCATGTTATATTTGCAAATGACAACATTCTATTTAGTGAAGATACTATACACCAGTCTGTAGTTTTGAGGCACTACCTTTGCCTCTTTGGTGAGGTGTCTGGTGAGATCCTATCTCATGAGAAATCCTCCATTTTGTTCTCATTCCCCACACCATGCCCCATCTGTTCTTAAATCTGTAGGAAACTTAACATAAAGGAAAGAACTGAATTGGGAAAGAACTTGGGCATTCCTATTATTCACAGTAGGAAAAGCAAATCTCATTTCCAATACCTTCTTGAAAAGATTCATCACCAAACAAGTATGTGGCAGAATAAATTTATATCCCTTGTGGGATGGATTAATTTAGCTAAATCCAGTCTCATCTCCCTGTCTTTCTATACAATACAAGCTTTACAATTACCAACGTCCATCTACAAGAAGATTGATCAAGATCTTAAACATTTCCTATGGAATGCATCAGCCCCTTCTGGGAGATTAAACTTGGTAGTGGGGAATCAAGTCACCATCCCCAAACATCAGGGTGGTTTGTGTATCAGAAGTGCCAAAGACTTCAACAAGACACTTCTCATGAGGCTCACATGGTCTTTCGTCTAGAGAAATTTAATACCATGGGTATCCTTGTTGCAAGAAAAGTATGTTAAGAATAGTTCAGTCAAAGCCATGGGATCCCATTTATGGAGGAGCATCAAAGGTTTTATTCCGTTGCTCCTAAACCATTCCAGGAAAGTTTATGTCTCCAATGACAACGCGATTGTATGGAGTGATGCTTTGATAGGTGAGGGACATACTCCTATTCTACAACCTCACCTCTCCATCCTAAAAGATCTTCTCAGCCTTAAAGTAGAGAGCCTCATCACCACTGACAATTCTTAGAATGGAGGCTTTCTCAAAAGTTGGTTTATAGATTCGACTTTGGCAACTATATTGTGCATGCCCATCCCCAGGCCTTGCTATGGCAACGATGCTAGAATCTGGAATCTTATTCCATATGGTTTTTTCACCACCAAGTCTATGTATCACCTCATTCGTGACACAGGGGATACTAACCAACTATGTTATGACAACATTTGGTCACTTCAAGTGCCCCACAAAATTAGTGTTCACCTCTGGCTCCTTCACAGAGATCGGCTTCAGACAAATTACTTGCGAGTCCAGAACGCATGATAGATAATTCGATCTTCCAGAAATGCAAGGCCTAGAAAGGGGACTTCCTTGTGGCTAAATAAACATGGTCTCTCCTCATCCCCAATACTGCACCACTTTTCTTATCTCAATCTACTCCTAGAGCATGGATTGTCTACAATTTGAAATGTATCAAAAATTTGATAACTGGCGGATCACCTTCGTCGTAACCTACTGGTTGCTCTAGAAGAATAGGAACTCCTTCATATTCGAGAACAAGTCTATCCCTCTAAGATTCCTCATGGTCCTTTGTCAAGCTGAGGCAGGTGCCATCTCTATAGCAATATCAAAACATCAACAATCCCATCTCTTGTGTGATCATATCATTGTTACTGCCCTAACCCTCCACCACCATCATTCATGTGGACACAACAATTTCCAAGAATGATCACTTGAAAAATAGTTGTATAGTCACTAGAAATATCAAAGGCTAATGAATTGTTGGATCAGCTACCTGTATTCCAGGTAGCGACCCACAAACGGAGAACTCCTGGCTATTCTCGAAGGAATCCATTTAGCCAAACTTTATACTCTACTCCAAGCTATCCTAGTCACTAACTCTAGCAATTATGCATGCTGGGCCAACAAAACCAAGGAGCCACTAGACAGACATTGACTTCTGGTTAAACACATCCATGATGGGTTGGTCCAAATCCCTATCAAAGTGATCTATCATAGTAAAAAACAAAACAAGCTCACAGACATGTTGGACAAGTCCTTTTGGAAGCAACAAAGTGCTTGTGTTATTTGGAACTTATGTCCTCCTACTGCAACTCAGACATACCTTGATGATTTGCATGCTTTTGCCAACTACTTTTCAGTTACAATGTAAATCGATGTAATCAGCCCTGGTTGATATTGCTAAAAACACATTAAAGATAGAAACTTTGGGTACTTTTTGAATTAGAGATATATTTGGGTTTTGATTATATTTTTATTACATTCCATATATTTTTGTATCATTTTTCACACACTACATGCTATCATTAGACAATCCTATGATTTACTACAATTTTTGCAAATTTAATTCATTTCAACCAATCAAAGGATGCCACCTAGGCAGTGTGCCCTAGTCCCTACTTTGCCAACTAGGATGGGCTAACGAGTGGGCTCACACCACTTAGGTTGGGGATCTTCCATGGCTTTGTGCTAGCTGGGACAAAAAATAGATGAAAAGACCAATATGGCCTTACCTGTTCTGAAGGAGAGGTGGGGGCATAAGGGTCTATTCACCATGAGTCATCTTCATCCTTAATTATTCTTTCTCGCATGAGCAATTAGCCAGCGGGCTGCTTGACTTTGAGGATTTGATACTTTGAGCATCGAGTAAAGGTGTTATCACCTTCGTCTATCCATGACGGACCTAAAGAGTGCCTCAATTTCTTATGTGGTGCTCAGAGTCGTCAAGACGATGGAGGGGTTCTCCGGTGAGGAAGTAGGAAGGGGAAAGGGTGAATGATAGAATTAGTAGAGAAATTGGGACCAGATGAATAAGTGCAAGGTTTGAATGAGTCGTAAGAGAAACTTGTTGATCTCACAAAGGATCTATAGCCCTTTATTTATACTCATCTATGTTGGCAGGGCTATCTTAGGGATGGTGTTTTGGGAAATTCTTCTAGAGTCCTCCAGACTGGGAAAACCCTAGGGTAGGTGATGCAGCCCTATTTTCGGGCTTCATCTTGTGTCTTTTTGTATCTCATTCACATCTAAACATAGTAGAATTCTAGTAAAATACTCCAATATGCATATTATTGTCAAATGCACTTATGTACGTTCTTTGCATACTTTTTAGGTACTTGGACCATGCTTTGGATGTATGAGAGAGAATAAAGGAGTTCTATGGTTCCTCCACCCATGGAGGGGTCCAAAGAAGACCACAAAGCTCTCTCAACCTACCCCTAATGGTCAAGGGTCGACATCAAGCAAAGAAGTCCATTGATCATGAAGATTCAAAGCAAATTTGCCATTGAAGACCCCAACACGACCGTGGTGCCAAGGAATGGCCGTACTAGACAATGTCAAAATCATAGAGTCAAACACCAAAATTGCAAGATACAACAACTTGACCAGAACGGCCATGCTACCCAACACGGTCATGTTGTGAAGAACCCAAAATGACTGTTCCAGTCAGCATGACCGTGCTGTCAAAGAAGAGAACGGGCATGCTGCCCAGAATGACCTCCACTCTACCTCCCCCATCATGGTTGTGCTACCCAGTATGTCTGTTCTACCTAGCCCTCACCACGGTCATGCTACCTAGCATGGCTGTGCTACCAACCTTCATTTCACCAAAATTTCTCTAACATTTTCTACTTCTTAGAACGATTGTTCCCTACCACCATAGTTGTTCCAACTCTCACCCACCATGACTGCACTGCCTAGCACATGCTACCACCTAAACCCTAGCATTTTCTGCACTATTTTTCCAACAATGCCCCTACTTACCCTAGTGATTCCACCACCACCTATATATACATGGGTGGTGGCCACAACACTAGGTTAGCTATCATTACTCCCTTCTACCTACTCTAGAGCATTCATTGCCTCCTTCCTTGCATTCAAGCCATCCACCCACCATTTCCACCTCATTTCCACCATAGAAACCTAGTTTTCTAGATTTTTTTACCCTAATCCCCTTCATTTCCATGCCCTTCATCCACCTTGGAGGAGGGAGGTCGTTCTATAGTAGCTAGGAAGTGAAGAAGAGGAAGCTACTTCGAGCTCCATGGAGTCCTATCCCCTTCTTCTCATTTCTTTTATCTTTTCTTTGAGCATGTCTTGCTAAGCCCCTAGTGGTGGGTTGTTTGGGGTTAAAATGTGACTTTGATACCATGTTGGGGGAAAATAACTTGTATTGAACATAATTTTGTTCTATGATGATTACGGCTTACTTCTATCTCATTTCCCATTATTTTGCATGTGGTTTGTGTTTTAAACATAAATTTCTTGCTTTGTGATGCTAGATGACACTTAGATTCTAGGAGAAAATGGAATGTATGTGGCAATCTTAGGAATGGCTCCTAGGTCCAATTAGTGGATCCCTAGCTAGCCCCCTTTTGTTCCTACATACATCTCCCTTCTTCTACAAGTAGGTGTGAGATCTAAGTGGCTAGTGTAAGTGTGATTAGTGGCTAGTGTAAGTGTGATTAGTGCAATTGCCTAGAGTTTCTGAAAGGCTAGATGGCAAGTAACATGAGGTGAAACACCCTCATCTCAACTCCCATTTCTACCCTTGGCTCTCAATTTCCCTAATACCACTTACCCTAGAGACCTAAACTTGTCAAGTCCTTCTAGAATTACACCTATCCCAAGTTCTCCAACTAGTAGTATAGGGTATATTCTAATAGCACTTGCCTTGTTGTTTGGTTTGGTAATCTAGATTGAAATATGAAATTTGCATGATATGTTAACCTTCCCCCAACTAATATCAAGTTATATTCCCAAATGGCCCACCTATTAATCATCTTGCTTAAAACCCACCTTTGCCTTCTTAGCTTGTTAATGTTAGTGTAGTCAACTGCCTTTTTTAATTCTTAGCTAATTGCTTAGTTCTATATAGTTAGTCTTTTCTCAAGTAATTAGGGATCATTTGATCTTACTTGTGGTAGTTTAGTTAATTAGTGATAACTTAAACTCTCGCTTGCCTAATTGTTTAGATTGCATCTTAGTTGATCACTTAGATTGCTAGTGTAGTATAACTCCTTGCTCTAGCCTAATTGCTCGCCTTGCTTAGTTTGATAGCCTTAACTTGCTTAGAGTAATCTATAGTTATTGTTAACTTAGTTTATTTCTTACTTGCAATTATAGTATAATCAAACCAAACCCAAGTTTAAACCCTCAAACCCAAACCCTAGACTCCACTTTAGGAACATAGACAACACAACCGTAGCTCTACTGCTCCCTCTATCCCTAAGGATTGACCCTAATCTTACCACTAGCCTATACTACATCATGACCCCGTGTGCTTGCGGGAATGTGTGATTAGTTGAGCCTATGAGTTGGACTAGGTTCACATATACAAATTTTGAGAGATCTATGTGTTTTCCCTTAGGGTTGCATCGAGCCGCCTTTTAATTGGCTAGTGTGTGGCCTTGAGAAGATTGTACCAGTAGGTTGGTTTGACTTAGTCTCCCAAAGCCAAAAAGAAAGGTTTCCCAGTTTCCTCATGCATTGAATTGGGAGGGATTCTTCTTGGAAATTTCAGATCACATGCTCCCCTTTCCTGATCTGTCATGAGCAAGGTGATGATTGAATCACCAATGGATCAAGATCCAACCGCTACTGATCCTTGTGACAATTAAAAG
Source organism: Alisma plantago-aquatica (assembly GCA_963693085.1). NCBI lineage: Eukaryota > Viridiplantae > Streptophyta > Magnoliopsida > Alismatales > Alismataceae > Alisma > Alisma plantago-aquatica. The sequence continues at coordinate 863,389,029 of OY856411.1, forward strand.
GAGTCCGGGTATAGTTCGAGTGCGAATCAAATTTGTGACATTTAATGCACATTTTCCATAATTCTCTCACTTTAAGGATTTTTGTAAAATCCATATCTCTCATATCTTTAATCCTTTTTATTCCAAATTTTAAGGGAAAGTCTTTAATGATTTTATCTAAGAATGAGCAAAGTTTGAGTCCAAAACTCGAAAAAAAAAATATGCTTTTATTAATATCCAAGTCTTCTCCTTATTATAAGTATTTAATGTATCAAAACAAATCCTTTTCCCTTTCTATATTATTTATATTATTTATTTTGATGACTTTTCTTATCAGGAACCAAGTGAAACCAAAACAATTCATTAGTGTCCATACAAAACACTTTCTATGTAATTCCACACAATTCTCAAAAGTACATCATTTATCATTCATTATATTTTGCATTTTTTTCTTATTATTGGATTCCTTTCTTCCTTTTCCTTTATATCCATCATTGGGCTAAATATATCAGTTAAAACCAGGAAATCCATGGAAAGGGAAATTTACATAAGAAAACCATACTTTAAAAAAAGCACACCAAATTTCTAATATGTCCCTATTCAAATAATTGCATTTCAATCATAAATTCATGTGAAAAACCATGTTATAACACCCCCAAGAATTCTCTTTCTTCAACTATGTGGAAATAAGTATATCCTAGTTGTTAAATTGTTGCAGTAGTTCATTCACTAGAAACTTGTTTCTCGTCATCCTTTTAGTGGTAAATTGTCTCATCCTTTGAGCATTATAGTCAAGTATAAAATTCACCTCTAAAATATATTTGTTTGTACAATAGAAAATAAAAAACAATATGCATAAGGCTAACTACTAAAAATTTCATCATCACTTTAAGCATTAGTCTGAATTCGAAAATTTGCTTGTTATGGAAGAAATTTGACACAATTTTGTGACCTGATATTTTTAGCTCTAGAAGAACATTGCAATATACAATAATGTTAAGGAGGTCAGATAAGGGGTAAGTGATGTGCTTGTAAGCACACACTAGGTTTCATTAATAATCATCATATACCATGATGTATTACCAAGTAGTAGTGATTGTAATCAAGTGGCTTTGCAAATGGAGAAGTCTTCAAGAGGATTGCATAATTAAATGTCAAGGTATTGATAATAGGAGTTAATGTCAATAGATAAGATAGTTATAAGAATATCCTTCTCTATGAAATTAATAATCTTACCCTATACATGTCTGGTGGGGGAGAGTGTATCTTTGTCTTCCTATCTATGATTGGACAGAACTTATGGACAGCTTCAGTGACCAACATAGGCTTGCTTGCTAAATCATATCCTTCATGCGCTAAAACTTGGACAGCCCCATGATGTTAATATCAATCAAAAAGCAAATAGAACTAGATTATGAGGAATGAGGGTGTGTGTACAAAGATTGTGTTCAACTAGATCAATGTCAAATAACTTAACTAATCTAACCTCTAGGAAAGTTGTTACATCTTTCTTGTAATGAGTTCCATTTCTTGGCCAGTCAGGTTCAAGTGGAGGCCATCTCTCTCAAATATTTTAAAGTGAAAATAGTATAGAGAGGAACTATTGCTGCTTAATAAGTAGGAAGCAGTCGAGGATATAGTAGCACTTTTAACCAAAGAGAAAATGTACAAAGGATTCAACAATGTCAGGAAAACAATTAAATATCTAGAGTGGGTGAATAGAGTTTAGAACCAAATTATAAAATTTCAAACAACTTTAAATGGAACTTACCTAAACAAAAATTTCACAAAAAAAGCAAATAGACAATAGAGTGCAACCAAAAAAGACACAATGATTTATTTTGGTCCTGGATTGAAATGTTGTAGCTCCACTACCTTTCAAGATTCATCAACATGTAATTCATCACATTTTATATATTTTGCATCAACACCGGCCTGAATTTCAGATACGGGGTAACTATACCTTCTTTGCAAGAGTTGAAAGACCACTCTTAAATAAGATGACAATCTCCCCCTATCTTATTCACACAAAACCTTCTCACAAGAAGTATCTATAAATATCTTTGGATGAATCCCTCTAGAAATAAGTGGATTTAAAGCTTTGAACCAAAAAGAGAAGAAGGAAGAAAAGGAAAATGTAAACTCTCTCATAAAAAATGTAACTGAATCTTCTAATGAATAAGTGATGAGAATATGCACATAGTTCAGTAAAGCATAGACGTGGTAGAGTAGAACATGTAAGATAGACTAGGCTTAGGTTTGTTAGTAGTTAGTGATAGTAATTTTTTATTCTAAGTTAGTGAAATACACATGGATGCAATTTCTCAAGAGTGAGTTGGTGAGTCCTATGGCAGTCCTATATATTGGAAATACTAACTAATAATCTAGATGAATGAAGTGTTCATGTTGAGTATAGTGTTAAACTAGTAATTACACAATAGTGGGTAGTAAATAAATGGCTAACTACACATTAACAAAAGTGATTGCAAAATGCCAGTACGTCAAAATATATTTTGACATGAGACACTGCCTTGACCACCATTGGTCTAGTGACTATATCTTAGTTGAACTACAATTTCATCAGATGTTTGATAGACAAGCTTTCCTAGAAAATTACAATGTGACTGAAAATCACCCTATTCCATGAAGTTGTAAATTTGGGAAAATGGTTCAAACAACTTTTGCACAAAACCTACCTATCTGAATGGGTATGCATATGCATATAGTTGAGTTCAATATGGTTTTTGGCCATTTGTCACTTGTTCTAACATGATATCTGATACTGTAAAATCCTAGATGTACAAGTCACAATTCTGGGTAGAACTCGATATACAAGCATTCAAACACAAAAATTATTGCATAAACATCTTCACATGATATGTCTAAGTTCTATGATCACTTCAAACACTTAATAAACATTTTTGTAACACAAATAGAAAATATTTTCATCATAAAAGTTAGAGTGTGACATATCCAAAAAGGCAAAAACTTCCCCTTTTGATGATGCAAGATTCTTATATAAGATAAATTTAAGACAGACAAGCTAAGCACATTGTACCTTTGACTTGTGGTAAAAGGAAAATATATCATACGAATTTTTCTCTCCCTTTTTAGAATTCAATAAGGAAGGCATCATCACCAAACTCCCCCCTTAAGGAGACAATACTCATCAACAAGGTAGTCATATGGAGAGGAAACCACATATCCAAGCATGCAAGAATGTACCAATAGTAATAAAAAGGTATGAAAAATAATAAGTCATAATTTGTTTAAGGAACATTTTAGAAAAATATATGTCTAGAAAAATCAAGAAATATAAAGTCCTCCATGTTATAGATATGCTACAAGAACAAAAAATGAAGAAGGAAACTCTAAACCAATGTTAAGGGATGTTAAGTATGTCGTCTTTAAAAATATGCCAAGAGAAACATAATCTAAATAGTAGCCATATTAAATTAAAGAATGAGCTCCCCTTGATCACATAATCAATGTTATTGAGCTCTTATACAATAATCATGAACAAGATGTAGAATGAAGACATGGCAATCCTTAGAAATATATTGACAAATCAATTCTGACCTAAATGGTCATATAAACATGAAGCAATATAACTACAATAAAAACATAACAGTTGCAAAAAAGAAATAAAATATAAACATTTCATTTGAGTTATAGTTCCAACAAATTGCCCCTAGGTCAAACTACATTTTTACTGAGAGTAAATAATACAACAAAAAATTTAACCTAGGAACAAACTCAAAGATATACCAATTAAAAATTACTAACAAGAAAACATACTGATTGAATGGAAAATGTAGAAAGAACAATAAGATATCCAATGGCACTAGTTATCACACACCATGTCAACTAGAATGAGGTTATAGGAATTTAAACTATGTTACAATTTATTTTTAGTGGGAAAGAGAATGCATAGTGCCAAATCATCCACAACTAAAATAGGTAAAATGGTTACTAGAATAAGAATTATGAGCACTAGATTTCACAAAGTAGTTGAAATATTCTTCCATTGGTAGGTCTCATTTTTAATAACATAACCAATGTCACTAGTAAAAACATGATGACTATGATAATGCATTATTATCTTCAACATATTTCTATTAACTAGAGCTCTTAAGTTTTTCATTTTTCAGCAAACATTAAAGAGTATTTAGCAATATAAATCAAGCATTTTATAGTGCTAATAATGTTGTTGAAGCATATAAATTTTCTTTCAAATGAATATTTTCTTTAAAAATAACATGATAATCATGATGAGAACAATTTATAGGTTGTATCTCCATAACAAAAAGTTTTTTAAGGAGACTACAAATTTAAGTTTGTGAAGAATTATTATAAAAACAAGCTCGTTAATTTTTTTCTTTACACTATAATAGTGTTCATCAATCTCACTACATTTATTATTTAAGGAATTAATGATAGTAACTGATTTATTTTCCCCTTCTAATGATTTTTAACTTTTTCCAAAGTATATTACACTAGATCCACAAGTTCACTTATTACAATAAGTTGAAAGAGATATCTTACTATCAACATGTTCTATTTCTTCTTCCTCTTGATCATCGTTTTCATCATGTTTAGAAATTAGAGACTCCACAATGCAATCAAAAGCTTTTCTTCATTGTTTGATACATGGTTTGAAGATGAAATAAAAGATGAATCACAACATGCATGATAATAGTTCCTTTTATGTCATGAACTTCATCTTCTACTTCTACACTTTTAGTTTTAGGAAATCATCCTTCAAGAGTTCTTCCCCCTGCAAGGATGGTGTAACATCCCAACCTTTACAACTAATTTAAACATGAGAATGTGTCTTTTCTTAAACAAAGATAGTTGAGGGACTTAATGTAAAAGGATCATGAAATGATATTCCTTTTGTTATAATAAAGTAAGTAAAATAAAATACACATAAAAAAACATTTCTTTATGTAATAATTTGTTTCTTAATTAAAGTGTTGATTTCCCTTTCCGTTTGTCTCTCCTATCCATTAGGATATATAAATGAAACAAAAGAGAAATGAAAAAGAATTGGAATTCAAAAATATAATTGGATTACTTGAACAAGAAGTTTCCTTTTGATAAGTTTTAATTAATCTCTTTCTTTCTCTCTCCTCCAAATAATATCCCCAAAAAGCATAAAAATCTATAAAAGTGGATAATATTGTTCATCTCATTTTTGGACTCAAAGAAATAATGAAGGGAAGTTGTTTCATTTTATTTCATCTTTATTGCATATAAATTATGATAATGATATATAATAAGATAATGGACAATATATGTTCAAAATGGGAATCTTATTGGATATGAAGGATCTAGACTACCTAATGAACTTGTGTTACAATTTTAGAACCGTTTTGATTTTATTTGACTACTAAAATAAGTGTACAAAGAAGAAAAAATATAATGTCAACCCATTAAATGCAAGAAAAACCAAAATAATGTAAACAATGAGTCATTGTTAGTCAAAACCCAAACAATGAATCTTCCTAATGAAATATGAGATATAATGTGAAATATATATATATATATATTTTCCTTTTTCCCTTATGCATTCATAACTTTTCCTCTATCTCAAAAGATATGTAAAAAAGAAACTATTTTACCTTTACTATTTTTCTCTATTCTTTTTTCATTTAAAAAAAAGGAATCTATTAAATGTTGAATACATGGAAAAGTAGCAAAACACATAAAAAAATCATGTCCTATATTCTTGTTGGGTTTTACGAGAGGCAGAGAAGCAGTGGAAACAAAAATTTTCTCCCCAAAACCCAGAACAAAAGGAATTGTGTCAACGTCTATACAATAGGAAAGATGGTTTGTGGATGCATACCTTGTCCCGAGGCTTGCTCGGCGACAGTACCCCTCACCTTGTGCGGTCTTCACCTCTGGTCTTGGACGGTGTCTGTGCAGCTCCTAGTCGCACCGGGACTGAAGACTCCTGGTCTCACCGGGACTGTCGGGATTAACAGTTGTCCTCCGAGCGACAGATGTCTCCCGCCTCTACAGTCGTCCACACGGACTGTGTGGAACTCCGATCTCCTTGTCCCACAAGGAATCAGAAGGCGTCGCACCCTCCTGTCGGCGTACTAGTCGTCGACACACTCTCCTGCCACCAGTCACTTTCTACAGTTGTATTTCCCTTGTTGTGCCTCCCTTATCAGGTAGCACTTGCTCGGGCACTCTCAGTTACCAAAACTAGAGAGAATGACAACTTTACAGAGCAACTGGTTGCACTGAGTTGTACTTTGAGAAGCCCCCAATACCCCTATATATATAGGAGGGTCATGGGATAGGTTTCTCTATCCCCGGCAATTCGGGACTAAAGCTGGAGTAGAAGGGTTCAAGATTTTCCACAAAAACAACCAACTGTGTAACCTGAACCGATCGTTTCACAACTGAAATGGTTGGTTGGGGATCTGAGTCGGTCGGTTGACACCTCAACCGATCGGTTGGGACCCATGAAATGGTCAGTTTACTTCTGAACCGGTCCATTCGTGGTCCTGATCAGTTCCTGATTGACTTTTCCTCTTTTGTTTCGAATTGGTATCAAATACCAATCCTTGTTCCAATCAAATTGGAAAGTGAAGCGAAAAGAAATTTCTCACCAATCTTACTTTCCCAACTTGCTCGGTTGGACCAGTTGAACTGATCGTTTCAACACTTGAACGGATCATTTCACCCTGTCCATGAGCCGATCGACTCACCAGTTGAGCCGATCGGTTCACCAAGCTCAGCCTATCGGTTCATCACATGAGTCAATCGGTTGGGAGTGCAGATTGTGCAGAATCAGTCAACCACAGTTTCAATCAATCTGATACTCTAATCAATCAGTCCAACGCCTTGAACACTATGATACTGAGCTATCAATTGATTGAGTGTTTAATTGAACTACTAAACTCCTTTAGTAATCAATCTAAACATTGTTTGTGGAAAAACTCCTATTCCAGGTTTAATCCTATGTGTGTGACCCTACATGTCCATTTCACGTTGGCAGTGAAAGTCCATAACACTTATGACTTCACAAGCAAAGAGCGGTGCCTAGCCACACATCAGTGCTACCCAAGTGAAATAGAAAGTTGGAGAACAACTTTCAATCCTACAATCTGTGAATGGTGTTACAGTGAATGTATAATTCCTTTGTCACTGATATCCTGAATGAACTTGAGGCATGGAACAATCATCCTGTCAATGTTCATTCATATCCTTGATCTCAGAGCAGACTGGGTGAGATGTGTCTGGCATCAATATCACATATTGATTCACACGTGCATGCGCATGCCTTTCTCAATCCTACTCATCAAGTGGCCAAGGACATCAAACTCCCTCAGGAGGGACAAATCCCATATCGATCACTCACCACTCAAAATCCCCATGTGTCAAAGCCACCCAATCATCACCTTTATAACAACCCATGTTTTAGGATTGCGTTTGATGATGTCAAAGTGTACCCAACGACATGTGTTGAGTGTAGTGATTTCAGGTCTAAGAATCACACTCACCACCATCACTGTGAGAGTTGACTGTGATTACCAAGTCATGGTTCCATGTGTCACTCTCACGGTGGGTTTGTTTGGTACCTTGTTCTCTAACAAGTACCTATGTGCTTGGTTTGATATCACTATATCATGACTAATGAGATTTTGTCATCAACCAACACACAATCTAGTCTTCAATGTTATTGATGTCTATGGTTATTTCCACAATAACAACCGACTAGGGACTAAACAAGAATGTATACTCTTAACATCCGTATGATCTCATCGTTCAGGTCCTTAACCTAAAAGCATACGTCATTGAGTAAAATCATTCTTTAGACATCTATCATGTTACACTATCATCTCAGAAATAGTTTAAACATATAGATCAGAAATTGCCTTTATTATTATTCAAATCATTTACAAAGTATCCCATTACAATCATCATATGACTTTCTCTATGGGCATACATACCAACAGATTCCCACTTGCACTTAGAGCCAGTCACCAAGGAACCTCAGTCCTTGTGACCTAGCATGACCATCATGCTTCTGCTGAGAAAGGGCCTTCATCAATGGATCAGCTATGTTGTCTTTACTTGGTACTTTGTAAATCTTCACATCTCCTCGTTGTACGATCTCTCGTATGAGATGGAAGCGCCGCAGTATGTGCTTGGACCGCTGATGTGATCTGGGTTCCTTAGCTTGTGCAATAGCTCCATTATTGTCATAATAAAGCTCAATTGCATCACAGCTACTGGGAACTACACCAAGTTCAGAAATGAACTTCCTAATCCACACAGCCTCCTTTGCTGCATGTGAAGCAGCAATATACTCAGCCTCTATAGTAGAATCTGCAACTGCTTCTTGCTTGGAACTCTTCCATCTCATAGCTCCATTATTAAGGAAAAATACAAATCCTGACTGTGATCTATAATCATCTTTATCGGTTTGGAAGCTTGCATCGGTGTAACCCTTTACAACCAGCTCTTCCTCTCCGCCATAAATAAGAAACTCATCCTTAGTCCTTTGCAAGTACTTGAGGATGTTCTTTACGGCTGTCCAATGAGCATCCCCGGGATCTGACTGGTACCTACTCGTCATGCTTAGAGCATACGAGACATCTGGGCGTGTGCACAACATAGCGTACATGATGGATCTGATGGCTGATGCATATGGGATCCCATTCATATGCTCCCTCTCTTCACAAGATTGGGGACATTGAGCTCTAGAGACGGTGACTCCATGTAGAATGGGGATGTTGCCTCTCTTTGAGTTCTCCATGCTGAACCGCTTTAGCACTTTGTCAATGTACGTGCTCAGACTTAGTCTGAGAAGCCTTCTATAGATCTTAATTCCTAGAATGTAGGATGCTTCTCCTAAGTCCTTCATTGAGAAAGTATTCCCATGTAAAGTCTTTACCTTCTCTAAGGCTAAGATATCATTCCCCAACAAAAGTATGTCATCCACATACAATATGAGGAATGTGGTCAAGCTCCCACTAACCTTCTTGTACACACAAGGTTCATCTTCATTTTGAATAAAGCCAAACACTTTGACTTCCTCATCAAATCGAAGATTCCAACTCTGAGATGCTTGCTTCAATCCATAGATTGACCTTTGCAACTTACAGACTTTATTGGCATTCTTTGGATCTACAAAACCTTCAGGTTGTGTCATGTACACATCCTCATTTATATTCCTGTTAAGGAATGCGGTTTTAACATCCATCTGCCAAATCTCAGAGTCATAATAAGCTGCAATAGCAAGCATGATCCTGATGGACTTAATCATGGCAACTGGAGAAAAGGTTTCGTCATAGTCAACACCTTGAACTTGTCGAAATCCCTTCGCAACCAATCTTCCTTTATAAGTTTGCACATTTCCATCCATGTCAGTCTTTTTCTTGAAGACCCACTTGCACCCTATGGGTTTTACCCCTTCAGGTGGTTCCACCAAAGTCCATACTTTGTTGGAGTACATGGATTCCATCTCGAATCTCATGGCTTCAAGCCATTTCTCATAATCTAGTCCTTCCATAGCTTCTATGTGGGTAGTTGGATCATCATCTATGATCAACTCACCACCTTCCTGAGTCACAAGGTATCCAAACATCTCAGGTTCAAGGCAGTTCCTACTAGATCTACGAGGTCCTTGTATTACCTGAGGAGACTGAGATTCCACAACACCTTGTGAATCTCCATTTTCCTCTTGTACATCTACCGGTTCTATGTTTTCTTGTTGGGCTTGAACTTCTTCAAGCTCTATTTTCCTCCCACTGCTTCCTTTAGAAATAAATTCCTTCTCTAGGAACACAGCTATCCTGGCAACAAACACTTTATTGTCAGTAGGGTGGTATAGATAATATCCCCTCGTTTCCTTGGGATATCGAACAAAATAACATTTATCAGACTTGGGTCTAAGCTTATCAGGAAACATTTTCCTAACATAAGCCTCACAACCCCAAATCTTTAGGAAAGACAAATTGGGATGCTTCCCAGTCCATATCTCATATGGTGTCTTTTGAACCGATTTAGATGGTACTCGGTTAAGTGTAAATGCGGCGGTTTCAAGAGCATGACCCCAGAAAGAAATCGGAAGATCAGCAAAACTCATCATCGATCGCACCATATCTAACAATGTGTGATTCCTTCTTTCAGACACACCATTATGTTGTTGTGTTCCAGGCGGAGTCCATTGTGATACAATACCACGGGCTCGCAGAAGGTCCTCAAACTCTTGGCTTAAGTATTCTCCACCTCGATCGGATCGAAGTGCTTTAATACTTTTACCAAGTTGGTTATCTACTTCATTCATGAAATCCTTGAACCTTTCAAGGGTTTCTGACTTATGCTTCATCAGGTACACATAGCCATACCTACTGAAATCATCAGTGAAGGTAATGAAGTACTGATACCCATTTCTGGCATTAGTTCTAAAAGTCCCACATACATCAGTATGTATGAGTCCTAATAGACCACTAGATCTCTCACCTTTACCTGAAAAGGGAGTCTTGGTCATCTTTCCCAACAAATAAGATTCACATGTCTCTATTGATTCATAATCAAAAGAGTCTAGATAACCATCTTTATGGAGTCTAGAAATGCTCTTCTCATTTATGTGCCCTAGACGACAATGCCAAAGATATGTTTCATTTGAGTTGTTGAGTTTTTGCCTTTTGGTGTTTACGTTGTATACAGTTGTCTCTAGATCTATCAAGTATAGACCATAAGACATTGGGGCACTGCCATAAAAGATCCCATCTTTAGAAATGGAACAATTTCCATTCTTAATAAGAAATTCAAATCTATCCTTGTCCAAACAAGAGACGGAAATGATATTCCTATTTATGGTAGGTACATAATAGCAGTTCTTCAACTCTATTATTATCCCACTAGGTATAGTTAACTCATAGGTTCCTACGGCACTGGCGGCAACCCTTGCCCCATTGGCAACACGTAGTTCAACCTCGCCTTTCCCTAAAGGCCTACTTCTCTTAAGATCCTTCACATTTGAACAAATGTGAGATCCGCATTCGGTATCAAGTACCCATGATGAAGAAGTAGTAAAGTTAATCTCTATCACGTATACACCAGAAGTATAGATCTCTATCTCTGACTTCTTCTTACATCGTTCCTTCCATCCTCTCCATGCAGAGGAAATCGGTTTGGCGAGAGAACCCTTCTCTCCCTCACCTTTCGTTCCATTGATCTCTATCAATGAACTTTCTTTCTTCTTCACCAACGCATTAAGCATACATAGAGTGGATTCAAAGGCTTCTGGTATTTCTAGATTGTGTAGAACACTTCTCACAGTCCTCAACCAGTTATGGAATTTATTCTCAATTATTTTGCCCATTTTAAAAGATGATTCCTTTTCCATTCTACAAGAGAAAATTGCATTTTGTCAAAACTCCTTTTGCTTTGATTTGAATAAAATTTGATGATAGTTAATTAGGCCTTTAATTAATTACCACTTCCACTATTTTGACTCAAATTGTCAGCCCTCACCATCAATTCGGAAGATTGCAGCACACAATCTTCTAGTGGGTCAAGATCTTGAAATCTTCTGAGCCATGGACCATCTTGGGATGTCACCCACAACTCAGATCTTCCAGGTAGGCAACTCTTGCCAATTGCATCATATGCAACTCTTGAAAGATGTCATATGCAACTCCTTGCCATGATCATCTCCATGCCTCAAGGTGCTAGATCCTATCTAGGTCACCTTGTTAAGTCCGACCCAAAGACAACACGATGAACATGTACCCTGCTTGGGCAGACCCACACATTCATCCTTCATGCTTCCACGATATAGATGGTGCACCACGCTTGGGCATGCGCACACTTGGTCGATCAAGCTTTTCACGTGTGTCGCATTTGGAAGGCATCTAAAACTTTAATATTTAATGAGGGATTTGGTTTTTATATACATATACATATCCAATCACCACTATATATAGTATGTATCATATACATGCTATATCCCACAGAAAACATGCAAAACAATAAAAGCAATGATTATGGCCATCCTATTGTAATTCCTCAAGCTAAGAGGAATCACGGTCATCTAGGTCTACATCACATGAAACCTGTACAAGATGAAATTTGTGCCTGCCTTTCTGGGTTTGATCAGCTCATCTCCATGACTAATCGGCTCACCATCAAGTTGGTTGTTCGGGTGCCACCAGCCGATCGACTGGTACCTCCAGCCGATCGGTTCACCGGTCATCGTGCATCTCCTCAGATCGCCACCCACTCGTCTCACTCCTCGAACTGGTCGTCTGGAACGTCAACCGATCGGTTCACGCCTTGAACCGATCGTCTCAGTCGTCGTCAGGTCGTTCGCCGTTCTTTGACATAACAGGAAATAAAATCTATCCTACAATTGAATTGTGAAACCCTGAGTTACATTTGGGGGGAGCAAAGGTAGGAAAAGAAATCTCAAATTATTTCGAGTTACATCAGGAATAGGAGAAAGGGAATCGATGCGCAGACTGAGATGCAAGAAACCGCATACAACCACACACAGATATAGGGTTTATAGGCCATAACCATGCTACACATCCACCACAAAACTCATTTAAGGGCAACGCGTATCGAGTGCATTAATATTACATATCATATATGAATATTTGGGATTTGTGGATTGGACATGCATAAAGCCAATTTTATTCGCATCGTATGCAATAAATAAACGCGACAAACCAAAATCGATCATATCGATAATCCTAAAATATAGAGCAGTTGACGTGGCTCTGATACCACTGTTGGGTTTTACGGGAGGCAGAGAAGCAGCGGAAACAAAAAATTTCTCCCCAAAACCCAGAACAAAAGGAATCGCATCAACATCTATACAATAGGAAAGATGGTTTGTGGATGCATACCTTGTCCCGAGGCTTTCTCAGTGACAATACCTCACGCCTTGCGCGGTCTTCACCTCCGGTCTTGGACGGTGTCTTTGCAGCTCCTGGTCGCACCGGGACTGAAGACTCCTGGTCTCACCGGGATTGTCGGGATTGACAGTTGTCCTCTGAGTGATAGATGTCTCCCGCCTCTACAGTCGTCCACACGGACTGCCTGGAACTCCGATCTCCTTGTCCCACAAGGAATTAGAAGGAGTCGCACCCTCCTGTCAGCGTACTAGTCACCGACACACTCTCCTATCACCAGTCGCTTTCTGCAGTTGTCTTTCCCTTGTTGTGCCTCCCTTATCGGGTAGCACTTGCTCGATCTCTCTCAATTACCAAAACCAGAGAGAACGACAACTTTACAGAGAAACTGGTTGCATTGAGTTGTACTTTGATAAGCCCCCAATACCCCTATATATATAGGAGGGTCATGGGACAGGGTTCTCTATCCCCGGCAATGCGGGACTAAAGTAGGAGTAGAAGGGTCCGAGATTTTCTACAAAAACAACCAACTGCGTAACCTGAACCGATCGTTTCACAACTGAAACGATCGGTTGGGGATCTGAGTCGGTCGGTTGACACCTCAACCGATCGGTTGGGACCCATGAAATAGTCGGTTCACTTCTGAACCGGTCGGTTCGTGGTCCTGATCAGTTCTCGGTTGACTTTTCCTCTTTTGTTTCGAATTGGTATCAAATACCAATCCTTGTTCCAATCAAATTGGCAAGTGAAACGAAAAGAAATTTTGCACCAATCTGACTTTCCCAACTTGCTCGGTTGGACCAGTTGAACCGATCATTTCAACACTTGAACGGATCATTTCACCCTGTCCATGAGCTGATCGACTCACCAGTTGAGCCGATCGGTTCACCAAGCTTAGCCGATCAGTTCATCACATGAGTCGATCAGTTGGGAGTGCAGATTGTGCATAATCATTCAACCGCAGTTTTAATCAATCTGATACTCTAATCAATCAGTCCAACACCTTGAACACTATGATATTGAGCTATCAATTGATTGAGTGTTTAATTGAACTACTAAACTCGTTTAGTAATCAATCTAAACATTATTTGTGGGAAAACTCATATTCCAGGTTAAATCCTATGTGTGTGACCCTACAGGTCCATTTCACATTGGTAGTTAAAGTCAATAACACTTATGACTTCAAAAGCAAAGAGTGGTGCCTAGTAACACAAAAGTGCTACCCAAGTGAAATAGAAAGTTGGAGAACAACTTTCAATCCTACAATCCATGAATGGTGTTACAGTGAATGTATAATTCCTTTCTCACTGATATCGTAAATGAACTCGAGGCATGGAACAATCATCCTGTCAATGTTCATTCATTTCCTTGATCTCATAGCAGACTGGGTGAGATGTGTGTGACATCAATATCACATATTTATTCACATGTGCATGCGCATGCCTTTCTCAATCCTACTCATCAAGTGACCAAGGACAACTCAGGAGGGACAAATATCAGATCTATCACTCACCCCTCAAAAGCCCCATGTGTCAAAGCCACCCAATCATCACCTTTATAACAACCCATGTTTTAGGACTGCGTTTGATGATGTCAAAGTGTACCCAACGACATATGTTAAGTGTAGTGATTTCAGGCCTAAGAATCACACTCACCACCATCACTGTGAGAGTTGACTGTGATTACCAAGTCATGGTTCCATGTGTCACTCTCACGGTGGGTCTGTCAGGTACCTTGTTCTCTAACAAGTACCTATGTGCTTGGTTTGATATCACTATATCATGACTAATGAGATTCTGTCATCAACCAACACACAATCTAGTCTTTAGTGTTATTGATGTCTATGGTTATTTCCACAATAACAACTGACTAGGGACTAAACAATAATGTATACTCTTAGCATCTGTATGATCTCATCGTTTAGGTCCTTAACCTAAAAGCATACGTCATTGAGTAAAATCATTCTTTAGACATCTATCATGTTACACTATCATCTCAGAAACAGTTTAAACATATAGATCGAAAATTGCCTTTATTATTATTCAAATCATTTACAAAGTATCTCATTACAATCATCATATGATTTGCTCTATGGGCATACATACCAACAATTCTTTCTACACATTTGATACATGTAGATATGAATCAAAGTTCTTTTTCTCTTTCCTCCCCATTGTGCTTTCCAAAAAGAAATAAGGTGTTTTCATTTTAGTTAAATAAAAAGAATTGATCACTTGATCAAGGCATTATGTAATTGTAAAAGGAATGGTACTATTTTCTCACTCTTCTCTCTCTTTCTTTATGACCACAAAACGAAAGTAATGATAATTCAGTATATGACATAATTTCGAATTTCTCAAGAAATCATGATAAATGCTTTCTTTATCCCTTATACACCATAAATACATAAAAGGATGACAATACATTCTATATTCTTTTCTCTCTCCTATTCTTATAATGTTTATAGGAGGCAAAGGGAAAGGTAAATGACATGTATTTTGAAGATGTAAATTAAATCACTTTTACAAGAAATAGTGATAACACTTCCTCTTTTAGATACTTTTAACATAAAGAATAAATAATATTATTCTCTATCATTTGTCTCTCCTACTCCTTGGAATATGAAGAAGAGTTGAGTGAAAGATCAATGACATGAAATTTTGAATATAAAAATTACTTATCCAACTTGTGGAAATATCAACATCCTTTTTCTCTTTCCTATCCCCTCTAAAATAATTACCCAAAAGATATTGAAATATAATGAGAAAAAGTCATCAAAAAGAGATAAATGCCTTGGTATGGAATTGATGGACAAAAGATGCTCAAAATTTAAATCCAATTGATGAGGATATTCTAGATGCCTAAAACCTATAAAAGAAATCTTCCCCATGATCTCAGCATAGCCTATGTGCTTTGCAAATCCTATCCAAGAATTTCTTTCCTACTCAGTCGTTATCATCAACTAAGTCAGAGTTCGTCGTTAGACCTCAAACCTTCGAGACTGCCTCCAGTGCATAGGAACTCCTCAATCAGTCACCAAGGATTTCTATTGAAAGCATATTCAACCTTTGTCCCATTGATTAGCATTTTTTTCAACTTTTGATAAGTAATTAGAATCATTTTCTAAAGAAGATAAGAGGTCACACTTCTTGTAACAATTACACTTTGATTGTTTGGATGTTGTACTTTTATGATTATGTATTATTGTATGTCTCATGAAATTTATGAATGACTTCTCAATTGAAATCATGTATAGATATCATTGAATGATTATTTGCCTACATATGGTCTATTGTATAATCCTAACTATGACTATGATTTATGATTAGTGGTTTATGCTCAAGAAGGAAAAAATATCATTATGGTTCAAAAAGGGAGAAATCCCGTCATGCTTCAAGAAGGGCGAGATCCCATTATGGTTCAAGAAGGAAGAAATTCGATTATGATTATAGGGGAGAAATTTCATTATGGAATTATTAGGGAACAAACCCATCATGATCAAGATTAAAGACATTAATTATTAAGTCAAGTTCTAAGATAATGATCAAAGTCAAGGAATTGACTAAGTTTTTATATACACCTTGATCGTGGACCTCAAGAGGTTGTTATGAGATTTTCTAGAAATCATGGGCTCCTATGAGGCATTAAGAGAGGCCTCATATGTTCACTTATCTGATTCATCATGTTTAAAATGTTCAAAGAATGTTTAAGTTAATCAATGGTCAAGTTTATGTCAAATTATTTCATGTCAAGATTATATTTACTTTCTATTTTATAAAGTACCAAATACCGCTTACCTGTACTTATATTTATTTTACATGGTTGGGGATGTGATGTGTTATGACCCACTCCAAAGCTAACTAGTAAGTTCAATGATCACAACATCATTAAGATGATTAAGATAAGTAAGTACAGCGATTAGTGTATCACCATGTTGATTAAGTTTAGATAAGTGTTCACAGATGCGATCAGTGCTTTGATTAGTTGAGACAAGCTAGTTAGTATGTTTTCTTGCCTTGAGGTTGTAGCGGATTCCGTGCTTGAAAATTTGCAAAATAAATTGTGTAATTCGGATTACGGAGAGAAAGTTATGATGATATGAAGTTCTTGGGTTGACTTTGCAATTTTCCCATTTTATTAGCTTTATAACCTTTTTTCCCTTTTCCCTTATCTTCTTCCTCCCTCGATGGATCACAGAACTGTTTAAAGAAGCGCCCAAACTGCTCGATCGACCACAGCAAAGGGAGAGTTAGGCAGGGTGATTTCTTGGGCCCTTAGCTTCATTTTAGCAGCACTTTGCTCTGCCCATCTCCTTACTCTTATTTTCCTTCCTCTACCTTGCCCTAGCGGCGCCCCCAAGAAGCAACAACTGCATAGCAGTAGGGCGGACGGATAGGATCCCTTTTGGGCGCAGCCAGCATCCCAAATCGCCACCCTCGAACTCGGTTTGAGGTCCATGCTCAAATCTGCAGCCACCCGACCTACTAATTGCTAGGGCAGCACCCGACTAGCAAGAGCAGCAGCAACTGCAGCAATTTCCAGTGTGCCATTTTGGCATGGGAAGCAGCACCAAGCAACGCCTTTGAGCTTGGCCTGGAGGCCTAGACCCGAATCTGCAGCACCAGCAGCATTTAGCACCCAGCCAAGCCTCCCCTCTCCAACTTGTAGGTGAAGTAGGTCTGATCCAGGCTGTTCCAAGGTAGAAGAAGACCTGCTGATGCCCAGATTTAGGCTCTGGATGGATTTTTGGTTGAAATTCGGCCACTTCGACCCACTGTGAGTAGAATTTCACTCACTAAGCATGTATAACTCCAACAATCGGGTGTTTTTGGATGAATCAGTGTTATTCGCGGGTAACAGCGCTTACCCAATTGTCGTGCAGTGTCGACGTCGCCATATTTCTAGTTTGCACAAATTTCTTAATTATGTTTGCATGACATCAATTGTTTGATATGTATGATTTGGATTACTGGAACTGCATGATTGATTAAAACCTAATTTTCTCAGTTTAAAAGTTGGAATCGGTAGCATATGACCAGTAGTTGTATGATTTCAGTATAAACCCAAGCTGTACGTTTTTAGTAATTTAATAGATGTACGATTTCAAAGAAATGACAGTGAGTGTATTAATAATTATATGAATCGACACGTTTCTCAAGGATATCATAAGAAATTCTCAGTTATTATCAATAATTTGAGTCATGATAAGTAATTAACTTTTAATTGAGTTATGTGATGCACAACTCAGGATTAGGGTTGGTGTGTATGCTTTTTGAGGAATCACAGATAATTTATAGATGTTACTGATGATTTTTCATATATAAAGTAATTAACTCTTATCAGTGTATAAAGAGGTTCAATTGCATGAATGTAGTGTATAAATGTCAAGTGGACATGCAATCTATTTATTTAAGAATTTTAGTCTGCCTGCATTTACAATATGTTGATTTCTCAATAAATTACTGTGTTTGAGTATTTTCACTGCCAAGTTAGAAATGATATACATGTTGTATTTATAAGTTTTAGATAAATAGACTTGATACCATAGAGATACCAAAGTCAAGAATAAGTAAGAGAGAGATACAATGTAATAAGAGCTTTTCTAGAATAATAAAATAATAGACATAGGTGCCCTGAACACCGTAGATTCCCTACGGATGTCTGCACTGTAGGGAGGAAATGATCCACCCTGTCAACGACCAGTATACAGGGTTCAGAATGCATTCACAGAGCGTGTGGGGAGACGAAGCCCTAGAGGAAGTCTCCTAAGAGAAGATAGGTTACCCAACATGAACCGAAGATCCTGGTGGTAACCCAGAGATACCCACAGACCATACCAAGATGAGTCTCAGACCCTCCACATGTGTACTCATCCTAGAAGGAGAGGTCCAGTAAAAGGCCAACTATTTAGCCGCCTTAGTCAGATGTGACGGTTCGAGTCAAGCAGACCCGGATTCAGTTTTAGGCTTAGCTTCCTGAGTTTTAAGCTAAGTCTTGTACGGTGAGATCGTAGTTTGCTATGAGTCTTAATATGTAGAGTACACTACATATGATCAGGGAATAAGTTAAAATATGTTCATATAGGTTTATAGAGTTTCTTAAAAGTAAGAAAGGTTAAGAAAGACTTGAATACAATTTCATAGTAGTTGTTCTTTTAATGCAATATTTATATTTCCTTTGGTATTTTAATTATAATTGTTATATTTGATCAGTGTAGTAATTCATGCATTTTATTTTAGTTAATAAACATAAATGAGTTTTATGCAATGGTTGGGTGAAATTCTATTCACTGAGCCAGTAGCTCACCAACCTACTGAAACATTATTCAGGTCAGTATCAGTAAAAGGAAGATGAAGGATCTTATCACCCAGGCTCTTAGAAGGTAGTTTATAGTTAGATAGAGGTCTCTTAGTCCTTTCCCCTCAGTCCTTGGACATGTAGTGTGGTAGAGAGAGAATGTAAAGTAATAAGTAGTTTAGTTTTAAATTATCTATTATACTTTATATTCTGCATGAGAAATGTAATATGTCATGTAACTCTATTCTATTTTCCTAGTAAGGTAAATGGTAAGTTTCTTCTGCAATTTAATACGATTTGGTGTTGACCAAATTATCAGATTTTCATTTAGGGTAATTCTAAGTGATTAAGAAAGGAAACATTTAAGGGTGATTTTGTAATACGTTAGATCCTCTAGTCATGCCCACATCTCATGATTTGTGGTAAATCATGGGATGCGGGTGTCACAAGATTTGGTATCAGAGCATAGGTTGAGTACGTAGTTACTCTAAGTCAAGGTCAGGGGATGATAAGAGACCAATAGGATTAGGACTTAGGTGTCTTTCTTCTAACTATAATTTTCTAACAGGAAATGTTCTGTTATACTATTGTAGATAGCAGAAAGAGGACGTGGTCATGAGGACCAAGCTGAAAGCCACATTGGACCTGATCCTCAAGTGATAGGTCCAGGTGGTGGTGAAGAGGTGGATGAGGTAGAGAGAATGTACATGATGTTTCTTGAGACTAAGGAACAATATAAGACAGATAGACGAGCTTCTATCTCGAGCAGCAAGGATCTGATGAGATCCTATGAGCTGGTTAAGAAGCTTGGAGGCACCGAGTTCATTGGAACTACAGACCCCGCAGTGGAAGATGAATGGCTGAAATAGTTAGATAAAGTGTTCCGTCTGATGGAGCTGACTAAGGAAAGATAAATCAATCGCGCAGTTTATTTGCTTAAAGGTGATGCAGAGCTCTAGTGGCATGGAGTGGAAGATAAAAGGAGGAACACGGTACTGACTTGGAAGGATTTTGTTGATGAATTCCATCTTAAGTACTACGCACCTACCTTTCTAAGTGAGAAGATAAGACAACTGCAGAACAATAGATAAGGCAATATGTCAGTGGGCGAGTACAAGGCATATTTCATTAGGTTGGTAAATTTCTATCCGCAGCTCATCCCAAACGATGTGGAAAAGAATAGAAGATTCCAAGAGGGATTGAGGCCCGAAATCCAGAATATTGTATCTATAGTTGGTCGAAGAAAAAGAGAGAACTTTGGAGAGTTTCTTGAGGTAGCAAGACATATAGAGGAATCTGTGAACGTTGATAAGCATCATGAGAGTAGAAAAAGGTCCAGAGACTTCAGAAGAGGACAAGTTAGTAGTGGATACCGAGGAGGTGGTGGTGGTTTCTTCTCAAATCTTGGATGAGGATTTGGCTGTTTTAGTAAACAAGGATATGAAGATGTGATATCTTCTCAGAGTAGGGGAAGATCCAGTCCAGGGATATGGAGAAATGTGTCTAGGGGAAGGTCTTCTGGATCATTGGCTTCAGTGACAGGTCTGCTGAGGCAAGAGACGCAAGTATGTGATATATATGGAAGGCCACACTTAGGACAGTGTTGGGGAACATAGTTTCAAGGATGTCATCAGTGCGGATAGATGGGAAATTTCAAGAGGAATTGCCCCCGGTTACAATAGTCAACATGACAGGGTTCCCAGTCACAATACCAGAATGTTTCGAGACAGGCTCCAGCTAGAGGAGTAAGTTCTTTTGTGGCTTCATGTTCCCGAGGAGGAGGAGCAACCAGTGGAAGGGAAGGGCAATGAGGGCATTGTGGGAGAGGAAGAGTTTTAGGATGCTTCTTCTCTCTGACACAACAAGAAGGTATTGTTTCTTCCCGAGTAATTACAGGAGAAATTATTTTCTTTAATCGCATTTCAGTTTCAATTTTGATAGATTCGGGTGCTACTCACTCATTTATATAGCATTCTTTAGCTTGTGAGCTTAACTTGTTAACCCAGGAGTTACCAGTTGAGTTTTTGTTGACGGTTCCGTTAGGTGAACCGAAAGTGTTGACGGAGTTTTTTCCTGGATGTTTGTTAACCTTTGGTGGTTACACCATCACAATTAATCTAATACCCCTAGATGTTAACTCTTTACAAGTTATCTTGGGTATAGATTGTCTGGAGATGTATCAAGTTCAGCTCGACTGTTGGAAGAAGGAAGTTGTCTTTCAATAGGGTGGATTTTCTTGTGTCTTTTCTAGAGACAGGAAAGTCTTACCTACGTGTCTTGTATCAGCCGTAGTAGTTGATAAGATGTTGCAAAAATATTATGAGGCATTCTTGGCACATGTAGTAGATACTAAAGTAGAAAAGAACACAGTCATCCTATTGAATGTGCCAGTGGTCTGTGAGTTCCCAGATGTTTTCCTAGATGAGTTTCCAGGTCTACCTCCTAAAAGAGAGATAGACTTTGAGATCCAGGTGTTGCCAGGTAGTCACCCTGTAGCATTTCCAGCATACAGAATGGCACCTGTAGAGTTGAAGGAACTAAAAATCCAGTTACAGGAATTACTAAATAAGGGTTTCATTCGACCTAGTTCTTCACCATGGGGAGCTCCAATCTTGTTTATGAAAAAGAAAGATGGTACTATGAGGTTATGTATGGATTACAGACAATTGAATAAGATCACCATCAAGAATAAGTACCCATTGCCAATGATAGATGATTTGTTTGATTAGTTGGTGGAGCGACGATCTTTTCTAAGATAGACTTGAGATCTGGAAATCATTAGTTGAGGATAAAGGCTTTAGATATTCCTAAGTCAGCTTTCAGAGCAAGATACAAGCATTATGAGTTTCTGGTCATGTTGTTTGGACTGACTAATGCCCCAGCAACTTTCATGGATATGATGAACCGGAATTTCAAGCCGATCTTGGATCAGTTCATAGTGGTTTTCATAGATGACATTCTAATCTATTCCCGAGATGATGAGCAGCATGAGCAACATTTGAGGATAGCGTTACAGTTGGTGAGACAGTACCAGTTATATGCTAAGTTCAATAAGTGTGAGTTCTGGTTAGCTGAGGTGTCTTTTCTTGGACATGTTATCTTAGGAGATGGAGTAAGTGTTGACCCTAAGAAAGTCAAATTTGTTCAACAGTGGGAGCAACCTAATACTCCTACTGAGATCAGAAGCTTCTTAGGATTGGCAGGTTACTATAGAAGGTTCATCCAGAACTTCAGTGTTATAGCATCACCTTTGACACACTTAACAAGAAAGGGTGTACTGTTTGTTTGGTCAGACAACTGTGAGAAGAGTTTTCAGATTTTAAAGAAGAGGTTGACTACAACACCAGTGTTGATTCTACCCAAGGTAGATAAGGGCTACACAGTGTTTTTTGATGCTTCAAGGAGAGGTTTAGGTTGTGTGTTGATGCAGGAAGGAAAAGTAGTAGCTTATGCATCTAGAAAGCTTAAGAAGAATGAGGAGAATTACTCGACACATGATCTGGAGATAGCTGTAGTAGTTCATGCTCCTAAGAAATGGTGTCACTATCTTTATGGTGAGGCATGCTAGGTGTTTACGGATCATAAGAGCTTGAAATATATCTTCACCCAGAAGGATCTGAATCTTAGACAACAGAGATGGTTAGAATTGATCAAAGATTATGAAGTGACGATAGATTATCATCCTAGAAAGGTGAATGTGGTAGAAGATGCTCTGAGTAGGAAGTCAAGTTCAACAGCTGATGTATTCTCTATGGCATGTTTCAGGAGAGATTTGCTAGTAGAGATGCGGAAGTTGAACTTAGACTTAGGGGTGACAAAACAGAGTGGTTTGATTGCACAGATGTAAGTCAAACCTACCTTTTATGATCAGTTCAAGGAACTTCAGCAGAGTGACAATGAGTTACGACAGATCATGCAGGACATGATAGAGGGAAAAGGACCAGAGTTCAAGTTTTCAGATGATGGTTTGTTGTATCAGCATGACAGGTTATGTGTACCTGGAGACAATGATTTGAAGGGACAAATTATTGAGGAAGCACATGCATCGATGTACTCTATGAATCCAAGTAACACCAAGATGTATACGAATCTGATGGAGTTGTACTGGTGGTTAGGTATGAAAAAGGATGTAGCTGAGTACGTGGCTAGATGTAGTGTGTGCCAGCAGGTTAAGTCTGAGCATCAGAAACCTGTAGGTACTTTGCAATCTCTTCCTATACTAGAGTGGAAGTGGGAACATATCACAATGGATTTTGTGGTAGGGTTGCCTAGGACACCTAGAGGTTGTGACTCTATATGGGTGATTGTGGATAGACTGACTAAGTTTGCTCACTTTCTTCCTGTTAAGTCAACCTTTGATGTCTCGAAGTTGGCCAAGATATACGTGGATGAGATAGTCAGGTTGCATGATATCCTAGTTTCAATAATATCAGATAGAGATCCTAAGTTCACATCCAGGTTTTAGAATCAGTTGCATTGTGCTTTCGGCACAAAGTTGAGGTTCAGTACAGCTTTTCACCCACAGACGGATGGTCAGTCAGAGAGGACATTCAGACTCCTGAGGACATGCTGAGAGCATGTGTCTTACATTTCAGTGGAATTTGGGAAGAACACTTGAGACTTATAGAGTTTGCATACAAAAATAGTCATCATTCCAGTCTTAGTATGGCCCCGTATGAAGCTATGTATGGCAGGAAGTGTAGATCACATGTATGTTGGTATGAGGTGGGTGACAAAGAGATTCTTGGACCAGAGATAGTTGATTTGACTATAGAAAAGATTACAGTGATTAGAGAACAGTTGAAAACTACACAGGACAGGCAGAAGAGTTACGCTAAGAAGAGGCATAGACCTCTTGAGTTTGAAGTTGGTGATGAAGTGTATCTAAAAGTTTCACCATGGAAAGGAGTGTTGATGTTTGGCAAGAGAGGTAAAGTGACTCCTAGGTTTATGGGCCCATATCTTGTCATTGAGAGGATTGGACATGTACCCTATAGGTTGGATTTGCCATCTGAGTTAGCTAATCTACATGATGTGTTTCATGTATCGATGTTGAAGAAGTGTTACCCTGGTACAGAGAAGATAGTGGACCCAGAACCTGCACATCTCAGAATAGATGTGTCCCGTGTGGCTACTGGAGGAGGATCATTTTCGGGATGCACTCGTTGAGGCAAGACTTGATAAGAAAGAAGAGAAAGCAAAGCAAGAAGAAAAAGAATCAAGGAAGATCAAAGATAGTGCCTTTAAAGCTCAAGTGGAGGCTCTCATCCTTCAAAAACAACTTTCTTACCAGACCTCTCCCTCCTCCTCCTCTAATGAAGATGATGGCCCTAGTGAACATGAAGCCAACTTCTCCAAGAGAAAGTGCTTCAAAGGAAAGAAATCTTCTTCATATACTCCAAGGTGGTAAGAGTGTGGTAAAAAAGGACACTATAAGAGTGAATTTCTTAAGGCTAGAAAGTCACAACACAAGAGCAGATCTAAGAAGGAGGAAGATTACAAGAAAGATATCATATACAAGAGGAAGGAAAAGAAGGAGAGGCCGCACAAAGACGCAACTCATGCAGCTTGGGAAGGATTATCCTCTAGTGGATCAAGATCCAATGAAGATGGAGAGTGCCACCTTGCACTCATGACCTCCACAAGTGAAGATATATGTGAGGAAAAAGGAAAATAGATTGTTAATAGTAGTTTCACAAAACACATGACAGGTGATATAATCCATTTCAACAATTTCACAAAGAAGAAAGCCGGTTTGATCACTTTCGGGGACAACAAGAAAGGTAAGGTAAAAGGTGAGGGTGATGTAGGTGGATCCTTTTGTATCAATAATGTTCTCTTTTTGGATGGCTTACATCACAATTTAATAAGTGTCAATCAAATATTTGATAATGGTTACCTTGTGTTATTGACTTCTTTTGAATACTTACTCCTAGAAACCCTCACTTACAATGTCATATGTAAGGGAACTAGGAATGGTAATCTTTATGTAATTGTGCTTGAATATATTACGCATGTTGTTGGTAGATGCCTTGTATTCAATTAGAATAATATTTCTCTTTGGCATCATCGGCTAGGTCATGTAAATATGCATCAATTGAAGAAGTTGAGCAAAAAGGACTTGGTCAAGGGACTTCCCAAATTGAATTTTAAAAAGGATGAGGAATGCCAACCTTATACACAGGGAAAGCAAACCAAGTCCTCCTTCAAATCCAAAGGAGTCCTTAGTACCAAGAGATCTCTTGAACTTCTCCATATCGATATATTTGGACCTATGAGATCGATTCATGGTTCCAAGTATTTTCTTGTTATTATCGATGATTTCTCTCGATATACTTGGACCTTATTTCTCATTTCTAATAGTGATACTCTTGATGTTTTCTCTAGCTTTTGCAAATGAGTAGAAAGTGAAACTTCTTTCCGGATTGTTTCCATCCATAGTGATCATGGGGAAGAATTTGAAAATGATCTTTGTGAGCATTTTTGTGACGAGTCTGGATATGCACATAACTTTTCTTCACCTCGAACACATCAAAAAAAAGGGTTTGTAGAGAGGAAGAAGATGTCACTACAGGAAATGGCTAGGACCATGCTTTTAGAGTATGACACTCCAAAGAAGTTTTGTACTGAATCCATTAGTACCTCATGTTTTGTACAAAATCGACTTTTCACACATCCTTCTTTGAATAAAAACCCCTATTAGATATGGTGTGGTAGGAAGCCTTCTATTGAGTATTTTCACATTTTTAGGTATCCTTGTTTTGTTTTGAATAGAAAAGATTCTCTTGACAAGTTTGTTCCAAAATTGTACAAGGCTTTCTTTCTTGGCTATAGAAGTACTAGCAAGGCTTATAGAGTGTATAATGTAGATCTATCTAAAGTAGAATAATCTATTAATGTCAAATTTATTGAGACTAACCCCTCTGTTTCCAATTATATTGTTAATGATGATGTTGCAGATGAAGTAATTCCTATCCTAAAAGAACTCAATATCACCCAAAAGGAGAAAGAGGTGGCCACTAAAGAAGAAGAGATAGATGAAGAAAAAAAGGATCCAACCCCCCACTTTGCAAAGAATCATTCCAAAGAGCTAATCATAGGTGACCCCTTTGAAAGAGTGTAGACGCGGGCTGCCTACAAAAAAGAACAAGCCAACAACACCTTCATCTTACAACTCAAGGCAAAGAATGTCAAAGAAGCTCTTGGGGATGATGAGTGGATCCTATCCATGCAAGAAAACTTGGAGCAATTCAAGAAGAACAAAGTGTGGAATCTAATGCCAAGACCATTTGATAGAAAGATCATTGGCACCAAGTGGGTCTACCACAAAAAGCTAGATGAAAGCGGCAAGGTGGTAAGAAATAAAGCAAGGTTAGTGGCTCAAGGCTACAGTCATCTAGAAGGTATAGATTTTGATGAAACATATGATATGTAGCAAGACTTGAGTCCATTCGTATGTTGCTTTCTTTTGCTAGTTATAAGATTTTTCTTCTATATGAAATGGATGTTAAAAGTGTGTTTTTAAGGTACAAATTATGAGGAAGTGTATGTTGCACAGCCTTTGGGCTTTTAACATGATAGTTTACCTAACTATGTTTATCTATTATGAAAAGCTCTCTACGGCCTCAAACAAGCACCTCGAGCTTAGTATGAGAAATTAAAGAACTTTTTGTTAGATCATGGGTATATCATGGGCAAAGTAGATTCTACCTTGTTTCTTAAACACACTTCTAACAATTTTCATATAATTCAAATTTACATTGATGATATCATTTTTGGCATAACTAATCTTGATCTTTGGAAGGACTTTAGTGATCTTATGCATAGTGATCTCGAGATGAGCATGATGGTGAGCTTACTTTCTTCCTTGACTTTCAAATCAAGCAAACTAAAGATGGGAACTTCATAAACCAAGGCAAGTACACAAGTGAGCTACTTAAGCACTTTGGGATGGAGAACACCAAGTTGATGGACACACCCATGTCAAACACTGCCAAACTTGATAAAGATGAAGAAGGTGAGAAAGTGGATGAGAAGCTCTATAGAGGTATGATTGAGAGTTTACTTTATTTGACTTCCTCTAGACCTGACATAATGTTTAGTGATAGCTTGTGTGCTCGCTTTCAATCAAATCCCAAGAAATCACATCTTATAGTTGTTAAAAGGATTTTAAGGTACTTAGATAAAACCCAAAATTTTAGACTATGGTATCTCAAGTCAAGGGACTTTATTCTTACTGCTTATGGTGATGTTGATTATGCAGGATGTTTGATTGATAGAAAGTACACAAGTGGCACTTGCTTCCTTCTAGGATCATGCTTGGTGTCTTGGTTTTCCAAGAAATACAGTACAATGGCTTTATCAACTACCAAGGCTGAATACATTGCAGTCGGGAATTGTTGTGCCCAAGTTCTATGGATGAAGCAAATTCTCTAAGACTTTACCATTTATTTTGATGCTTCTCCTATCTTTTGTGACAATACTAGTGCAATCAATTTATCATATAATCCTATATTGCATAGTAGAGAAAAGCATATAGTGGTTCGTCATCATTTTCTTTGTGATCACATTGCCAAAAAGGATATCTATATCACACACGTGGACACGAAAAATCAGTTGGAAGACATTTTTACTAAACCTTTAGCTAGAGAGAACTTTAATTGGATTAGATCTAAACTGCTCATAACTACTTTGGATGAATCTAATATGCCTTCTAGTTAGATTCTATCTATATCCTATATGCTTTTAACATGTCTTGATCACCCTTGCTTGCTAAAGTGCTAAAATTTCATGTTCTTTCACCTTATTTTTTCACTTGTTTTATCGCTAAATAGTACCCAATAACGAGTGACATGTGACTAAGTATGTTTAAAATGCAAAATGGACCAGAAAAATAAATTTAATTAGCACTCAAATGGCTAGAAACTAATATTTCTAAGTTTGGAACAAAACCTCTATCGGTCGAGTTGTCAACTCCACCGATTGGTGGCCGAGGACTTTTATAAAAATCCATTTAGTCGAGTTTCCATCTCATAGAACTCGACTGATGGTCGGTGTGGGCTCTGATCTCCAAACCATAACATAAACATGATTAAAACTTAGCGGAAGCGAATTGGTAATCAGCGGAAGACAAAAATCACGGGAAATTAAAACTTTTCGAGATAAGAACTCATGTCCATAAAAACTCCTTTCATAAAGAGAGGTAATTGTTTACATCTCAGGATAATTACTTCTTGAGTAATTATATACATCAAGATACAAAATCTCAAGATCACATAACACAAGACTCCAAGACCTGAGAGTACAGAGGACACATAGGACTGACTCTAACTACTCCACATGGCAGGACAAATCTCCACCTGAGATTACTGCTGCCCCTGATGCTGCTGCTGCTGAGACTGGTCACCTGTAGGCTGGTTCCTTCGTCTCCGACGTTCACCTAAAAAGTTGAAGCCTACGGGGTGAGACAATTATACATAATTGTCCCAGCGAGAGTTATAACTCATCGCCAGAAGCTTTATTATAACATCAAAGATTATTTTAAACAGTAAAGCCTTCAAAGCATTCTATAACAGTTGCAGGTATAACAAGATCTCTACAATTTAGAAGATATGGAGAATATCAACATTATTGCAATGTAACATCAATCAACTAACTTGGAGTCATCTCTAACAAGTTATACTACATGGTTGATTATGTTTTACAAACAACATTATGCCCTGTGGAGATGAGGCTTACCACTCATACTCCAACTGATCGCTGAGAAGCCGCATCAGTATCATACATAGGTCATTAAGAGAGCCGGATTCTCATGACCTTCACCTTCCTCAGTCAGTAAGAGGATCACTTGTAGGACATCTCGTGTCTCTACTACTATAGCTCACCAGGGTAAACTGGTCCTTCGCTATTCTAGAGTCACAGTGGCGTTCTGTACTCTCTTCGTCATCAGGAGGTTTCATATTTACCTACCACTGATACGGATATCTGTGCTTTCTTCGTCATCAGGAGGTTTCATGTTTACCTACCACTGATACGGTATGGAACTATAGTGAAGGATGGATGGATTCCACATCTACATCACTTTCCTACACTAGGATGTAAGGTTCTACACATCCATGTACCCCACATACTCAAAAGTATGTGCTCCAGGAGTTCCCTGAGGAAAACCTGTTTCACCATCACTTAATTTCTGACAATGATGGATCTATGATCAGGGCTCTACATTATACTTGATTAGTTAGGTACATTCAGTATTCTTTAACAGCATACATTGTTCTTCAAACAATAACAATAGCATAGCATCTATAAAAGAAGAATACTAAATGTAACAGGCCTAACTCATATCAATCATCATTTCTCATTATCCTCATCACAAGTCATCTCTAAGGCATGACCTTGATGGTATTTATGGCTCTCATAGCCCAATATTAGCATAGGATGCCACTGGCAAGGCATCAGATTACTTTACTTATTCATAAAGCTAACAACATGCCTTTAATGAATATAACATCAACATCCATACTTGGATATGATTACCTTCATATCAGAACCTGCATGGTTAATACATCTGATAAAGGTAATGCAACAATAAGGAATGTACTTCCTACTCTTGTCATAAGAGTTAAATCTCTAACTCAAATCAAATAGAGTTTAATACTCAAAAGCATGCCATTACCCTTGCATTAGGGTTTACTATTCTCATCACATGTCATCACCCTTGAATTAGGGTTTACTATTCACATCAAGGTGAATTAAACTCATAACATCATCATGTATGAGTAACATCTTCATTGATACTCTTGGATTAGTTAAAGGTTCATCATTTATCATAATTAGGGTTTCTATGATCTCACACAGGTGGATCATACCCTAATTATGCTCATTTCTGTGTATTGGGGATGCTTCAATTGAGTTTCCATTTAAAAAGGGTACTTTCTCTCTCTATAAGTACTTTCTCTCTCTAGAAGTACTTTCTCTCTCATCATAAGGTTAGGTGATGTCAACATCACTCTAAAACAGGTTGGGTTGAGTCATCATAGGCTAACATAGCCAAAAACATCACCATTTAGAGTTACTTTCTCTCTCTAGGGTACTTTCTCTCTCTAGAGTACTCTCTCTCTCTCATCATACTAATGGTTGATGATAACATTAGACTAGATCAAGTTGTATATAGTCATTATGACTAAAAACATCATTCTCATGTAATTAGAGTTTGAATTGAGCAAGGTATAACTCAATTGACCCTTCAGGGGTATTTTGGTAATTCACCCCATTGATCATCATCATGGTCAAAAACCTTAGTCAAATAACCCCTTACTATCCTAGATTATCATTAGGGTTTGATTTGGGCAACATTGAACCATTTACATCATCAAATGATTGAATGAGGTCAACCTTGAATCACATTGATTGCTTTCAATCATTAATCATCAATTGGGTTGAGATTGGTTGAAAGTGTTGACCGTTTTCCCACATTGACCCTCCAAGACCGCGAGCCTCTTTCTAGCTCCAAGACCGCGAGCCCCCTTAGGCTTCAAGACCACGATCCTCTTCAAGGGTTCAAGACCGCGAAGCCTCCCATTGGTTCAAATTAATGTTGAGACCGCGAAGACCAATTTGAGTTGAGACCGCGAGGGTCATGAAGACCGTTTGCCCTTCTTTGACCTCAGGACCGCGAGGCCCTTCGCGGTCTTGAGACCGCGAGCCTCCTCTCGGTCTTGAGACTGTGAGCCCCCTCACGGTCTTGATACCGCGAGCCCTCTCACGGTCTTGAGACCGCGAGGCTCTCATGGTCTCAGCCGCTTGGTCCTTCAACAAGGCTCAAAGATGCAACCGATAAGGTCAACCCATATTGAAGCCCTCAAATGGTCAAAGTTATGTTGACCACTTATGGACTTAGTCAATTAAGATTATGCTTGATCACTTGGTCATTCAATTGGCCCATAATGGTTAAAATCGATTCAATTAGGGTCTATCAATGTTCACCCATCAACACTCAACAATGTGCATCAACACAAGGTTGAACCCTTCAATTGAGCTCCAATTGGGCCCAAACTTGGCCCAAATGGTCTTGAGGTCATGTGGGTGGACCCCACATGGTCTTAAGACCGTTTGCCCAAGATTTCATCAAAGTCTAAGGTGATTTGATAGGGGTTGAACCATGATTGAACCACAAAACAGAATTTTGATTAAATTAATAACTTATTTGCAATTGGGTCCTCAATTGGTCAAATTACTCAACCCTAGACCTTCAAACGGTCTTGGGTGATTGTCCTCTCGGTCTTGAGACCGTTTGGATGAGTTCCAAATGGTCTTGAGACCGTTTGCCCATCCAATTTTTGGATTCTAGTGCAGATTCATCAAGGTTGAACAAATTGAGTTGATGATTATATCAATATTTAATTGCAATGTAACTTGGTGTAAAAGTACCTTCAATTGGTCAACAAATCTTGACCCCAGACCTCCAAACGGTCTTGGTTGATTGCCCTCGCGGTCTTGAGACCATTTGGTGACCCCCAAACGGTCTTGAGACCATTTGCCCAAAAAGGCAATTTCAGACCGTTTGAAAATCAGCAATTAATTCATTTAAAGTTGTGACTTAAAAAGGTCATATCTCCCGATTCCTTTGGAGTTAGTCTCCCAAATTTTGAGGGTCTATATAATTAGGAACAGATTTCTTATACGGTCCACGCTCGGTCAACGGGGCCAAACGGTCTTGAGACCGTTTGCCCTGTCGCGGTCTCAAGACCGTTTGCTCACCTCGCGGTCTTGAGTCCGCGAGAGCAAACTGTTAGGACCGTTTAAGGAAAAGAAAAGCGGTGGATTTTCCTTGGAAATCACGCCTTCATCTTCTAGCTCAAGAACAGTACAGATATTCCACGGGTTTGCTTGCAAAATAGCAGGGAAAAGTAGGGAAATACTAAGAGCTATCATTAAAACGCATATAAAGATGCACATAGTAAAGCATGGGTTTAGAGTTATAAAACCCGCCTAAAGCTTGCTTCTTGAGCTCCAAGCTTTCAAGCTCCAAGCTCTAATGGCGTCCTTGAGTTCCCACAGGTTGGCCAAGGTGAAAACTCCAAGGAAGGATGAAGAGAGATGGCTAGAAAGATAGGGTTTCGAGAATTAGCCATGAAGCTGACCTTGAATTCGAATTCTAACCATGGAATTAGGCAAGAAGAGGGGTTTAAACCTACCTTGCACCCCTTGGTCGTCCTCCTTAGCTCCAAGGCAGTCCTTGGTCGTCTTTGGTGAAATGAAACAGTAAGGGAACGAAGGGTGAGTTCCCTTGCAACTAAGGGAAGGAGAGCTTATATTTATGGGGTAGGATCTTCAACATTAGTTCATAAGTTTCCCTTAATTCCAACTAAGTCCTTCCTTTATTACTGGCTCGTCCCTTCCTCTTTATTCTAAGGACAAACCTTATCTTAAGTTATAGAAAAGAAGGCAAGTAAGAACAATCTAATAATAAAGTTCATACTTAAAGGGATATTGCACATATACCCTGATTATTCAATCACAAAGCCTGTTTCTTAACTTGATAACTCAATTGAGGTGAATTCCTCATCATTTATTCTCTAAATGATGGTGAGAGTCTAAAAAGATACTTTAGATGACATTATTTACAAATTGCATCCCATCATTTAGGTAAATTGCATTTTACCCCAAATTAGGGTTTCAAGCCCTGGGATTGCTTCCACAGCTGCACCTTGGTGCTCTAGCTTGGGAAAACCCTCAAACTTTGCCAAAGAGATTCTCATGATGTCTCAACATCAGAGGAACATCTCATCATGTGCAAATTGCAAGCTAACCCTTTTAACTGGGTAAATTGCACATAGGTCCCTGTATATCAAAACAATGCTACAACTTTAAAATAAAAAGGAGCAAATACTAAAATATACGTTTCTGAGAAACTTAATTACATGCTCAGAGTTAATCACAAAGATTTAATTACATATTTAGGCAAAACACCTAGGGTTGACTCATAACCCAGGTCAGGGATGTTACAGTCGGGCTAGAACAGATCTTAAGTAGGTTTTGACTGACTATTCTCCCTCTAAACTAGAGAAAAGTCGTCTGATTCCTCCTCCATCTCTCTCAAGATATCAACCCTAGCCCGAACTTCCCTCTCCTAGCCCTACCCATCCCTCATTTGATGTTCCTAGATCCTTTTCCTATCAACCATAGGTGGTTAGACGATTGTAGGAGGTGAAGTTATCCATTTGCGGCTCCGATTCTTCTCCATTTTGCCTCCATGGCTTCAAATAGAAGAAAGAGGGCCACCCCTGTTGGAGTTCCTTCATCATCATCCAACTCTCACCTCATTCCCTATGAAGATACCTTATTTGTCTCCATGGAAGCTCTAAATCAGTACAAGGAGCTCCTTCCTAGGAACCCCTTTCCCTTTCATGCTTTGTTTGAGCCTCGCCCCGCTAAAGCTAAGTTACTTTATGATCATCACCTAGATGCCCTGAGTGTCGAATGCCAGTGCTATCACAATTCCATCACAAGCACTAAGGTGTTTCATGAGTTCTATGCTAATCTATCGTGGAATTATGAGACTCTTATACCTCCACATAATACTCAAGTGATTCTTACTTCCATGATTTTCGGTAAGACATTCACTATCTCAGAAGATACCTTGAATATGTTTTTCAATGGTATAGAGGTAAGCAACACATGGAAGAAAGATTATCCTGAGTATTTCGACTTTCTAGACCCTGAGGTCTTCTACAAGAAATATGATATAACTCTCCTTGACATACACAAGTTCTTGAAGAAGCCTCATTTTGTCTACAAGAAGAAATCATCCCTACCTTCCTACGCCCTTGGACCTTAAAAACTACATTCTTGCTTTGATAGTAAATTGTAATTATCATCCCAAAAAAATCAAACCGAAATTGTAGAGAATACTACAGTGATTATGTTTTGCCTATTGAAAAATATAAGAGTCAAGTGGTCTAGATATGTTCTCTACCATATGACCTGCTTCGAATCTAGGAAGAATACCCATTGTACCCACCCACCCTACCCAGTGCTAATTTGTGGTCATTTCACCTTTGTGACTGGAAAGTCTCTTTTTCACGATCTTCATTACAAACCATCTAGAAAAGTAGTCTATATTAGTGAGACCACAATCAAGAAAAACATTTTGCCTACATCCTCTTCCACCACACCTGGGGCCTCTACCTCCACCCAGGCACCTCCAACTCCACCACCATCCCAGTCTGCATGTGCCTTATTTAATGTATCCAGTGCAGCTCTC